>OY292333.1:2500-1202500 GCA_958496145.1 Heliothis peltigera
TAACCTAACCTAACCTAACCTAACCTAACCTAACCTAACCTAACCTAACCTAACCTAACCTAACCTAACCTAACCTAACCTAACCTAACCTAACCTAACCTAACCTAACCTAACCTAACCTAACCTAACCTAACCTAACCTAACCTAACCTAACCTAACCTAACCTAACCTAACCTAACCTAACCTAACCTAACCTAACCTAACCTAACCTAACCTAACCTAACCTAACCTAACCTAACCTAACCTAACCTAACCTAACCTAACCTAACCTAACCTAACCTAACCTAACCTAACCTAACCTAACCTAACCTAACCTAACCTAACCTAACCTAACCTAACCTAACCTAACCTAACCTAACCTAACCTAACCTAACCTAACCTAACCTAACCTAACCTAACCTAACCTAACCTAACCTAACCTAACCTAACCTAACCTAACCTAACCTAACCTAACCTAACCTAACCTAACCTAACCTAACCTAACCTAACCTAACCTAACCTAACCTAACCTAACCTAACCTAACCTAACCTAACCTAACCTAACCTAACCTAACCTAACCTAACCTAACCTAACCTAACCTAACCTAACCTAACCTAACCTAACCTAACCTAACCTAACCTAACCTAACCTAACCTAACCTAACCTAACCTAACCTAACCTAACCTAACCTAACCTAACCTAACCTAACCTAACCTAACCTAACCTAACCTAACCTAACCTAACCTAACCTAACCTAACCTAACCTAACCTAACCTAACCTAACCTAACCTAACCTAACCTAACCTAACCTAACCTAACCTAACCTAACCTAACCTAACCTAACCTAACCTAACCTAACCTAACCTAACCTAACCTAACCTAACCTAACCTAACCTAACCTAACCTAACCTAACCTAACCTAACCTAACCTAACCTAACCTAACCTAACCTAACCTAACCTAACCTAACCTAACCTAACCTAACCTAACCTAACCTAACCTAACCTAACCTAACCTAACCTAACCTAACCTAACCTAACCTAACCTAACCTAACCTAACCTAACCTAACCTAACCTTTTTTTTTTTTTTTTTTTTTTTTCGGGGGGAAATCCTCATGGACTATCCTCCGCCTGGGGAGAGGCGGAGGGGTGTGCCGGACTCTTACCGGCTAAAACCACCCCGGTGTCTCCTCGCACGTGCGCGCGGGGCCGCGGGAATCCAGATTCTTCCGCAGCCCCGCACTAGTGCTGGCCCGGCTGTCCGGGCCTCGCCTCCTGCACGGGGTAGTGAGGTGTTAAACTACCCCGTGCATCGTCTCAGAGGCGCGCGCCGACACCCGCGCGCGCCTCCGCCTCGGGTCCATCGAAAAGGGGGCGGGGACTTCCCCAAGTCCCTCACCCCTGGACCCGTTTATGGGGGGCGGAAAAGGGCGTTGTCCGCCCTTCTCCTGCGCCCGGTGCGCCTTCTGCGGCCCGGGAAGGGAGTCGTGATTTCCCTCTCCCGTTCCGCAGATTCCTTCTGCGACATCACGTCCTCGCAGAAGGACACCACCGCGTCCCACGACTCTGCCCTACCGACCATCTTCCGCACCACGGCCGGCAGCGACAGGTCGACTCCTACCTCGTTTGTGAGGACACGGCGCTGCTCTTCCCAAGCCACACACTCGGCGAGCGTGTGTTGCGCCGTGTCCTCCCCGCAATGGACGCAGTGGTGGCACCGAGCGTCCGGCTCCCTGTCTATGCGGCACAGGAACTTGCCGAAGCAACCGTGCCCCGACAGCACCTGCGTCACCCTGAACGACAGGGAGCCGTGCCTTCTCCCGAGCCAGTCGTCGAGTACTGGCCGGATCGCCTCGACGGTAGCGAGGCCAGCGGTAGGGCGCAGAAGCCTCTGCCGCCATTCCGCCACCAAGACCTGACGGAGCTCTTCCCGGCGCAGCGCGATCTGACGCTGCACCGGGTTCGAGCCCCGTGCCCGCTCTTCCTCGCGCCATCGGTATAATGACGCGAGTACTTTCGCCTCTAGGTCCCAGGGCGGGGATCCGGCCAGGACGCAAGCCGCCTCGTAGGAAATCGTGCGATACCCGCGGACGACTCTGACGGCCATCGCCCTCTGCGGTTTGCGCAGAATGGCGAGAGTACTGGCCGTCAGGTCCAGCGCCCACACAGGGGCCCCATACAGGGCCATGGATCGCACGATTCCCACGTACAACCGCCTACAAGCGGCGCTCGGGCCCCCCAAGTTGGGAAGCAACGTTGAAAGTGCGCCCGCTGCACCCATCAGCTTGGGCGCCAGCCGCCGGAAGTGGGGTCCGAATTCCCATCGGCTGTCGAGCACCAATCCCAGATACTTCATGGTGGACTCGACAGCTATCCGGGCCCCGCTGACCACGATGTGTGATCCCGGCGCCGGCGCACGTCGGGGGCCATGAAACACTATGGCCTCCGACTTGTTCAGGGCCACCTCCAGGCCCAGGCGCCGGATGCGGTTCACCACCTGTGACACCGCAGCCGTGGCTATCAACGTCGCTTCCCTGTGCGAGCTCCCCCGGGCTGTGACTAGCGTGTCGTCCGCATAGCACGTCAAGTCGGCGCCCGACGGAAGCTCGCCTCTCAGCACCCAGTCATAGCCGATGTTCCACAGGAGCGGTCCCAAGACCGATCCTTGCGGAACACCGCACGACATGAGGTGCCGACCGGCACCGTCACGTCCCCGATATGTGACGCATCTACTTTGTAGATAAGCCCCTACCGTGCGGCGGAGATAGAGAGGCACGCGATGGTAAATCAGTGCCTCCCGGATACAACTCCAGGGTAGGGTGTTAAAGGCGTTGGAGATGTCCAAAGACACCGCCAGCACCACCCCACCCCGGGACACCGTCTCCTCCGCCAGGGCCCTCACGCGCATGATGGCATCTACTGTGGAGCGCCCCCGACGAAAACCGAACTGGTTGTCGTCCAGGTCCGGCCCCTCTCTGCACAAGTGGCTGACGAGGCGATCGGCGATAATCCGCTCAAACAGTTTGCCCGCCTCGTCGAGCAGCACTATGGGCCGATACGCGGACGGCGAGTCCGCGGGGCGCCCCTCCTTCTTGAGCAGGACCAGCCTCCCCTCCTTCCACACACTGGGAAACTGACCCTGCTCGAACCTAACCTAACCTAACCTAACCTAACCTAACCTAACCTAACCTAACCTAACCTAACCTAACCTAACCTAACCTAACCTAACCTAACCTAACCTAACCTAACCTAACCTAACCTAACCTAACCTAACCTAACCTAACCTAACCTAACCTAACCTAACCTAACCTAACCTAACCTAACCTAACCTAACCTAACCTAACCTAACCTAACCTAACCTAACCTAACCTAACCTAACCTAACCTAACCTAACCTAACCTAACCTAACCTAACCTAACCTAACCTAACCTAACCTAACCTAACCTAACCTAACCTAACCTAACCTAACCTAACCTAACCTAACCTAACCTAACCTAACCTAACCTAACCTAACCTAACCTAACCTAACCTAACCTAACCTAACCTAACCTAACCTAACCTAACCTAACCTAACCTAACCTAACCTAACCTAACCTAACCTAACCTAACCTAACCTAACCTAACCTAACCTAACCTAACCTAACCTAACCTAACCTAACCTAACCTAACCTAACCTAACCTAACCTAACCTAACCTAACCTAACCTAACCTAACCTAACCTAACCTAACCTAACCTAACCTAACCTAACCTAACCTAACCTAACCTAACCTAACCTAACCTAACCTAACCTAACCTAACCTAACCTAACCTAACCTAACCTAACCTAACCTAACCTAACCTAACCTAACCTAACCTAACCTAACCTAACCTAACCTAACCTAACCTAACCTAACCTAACCTAACCTAACCTAACCTAACCTAACCTAACCTAACCTAACCTAACCTAACCTAACCTAACCTAACCTAACCTAACCTAACCTAACCTAACCTAACCTAACCTAACCTAACCTAACCTAACCGGATAACTTTAGTTCAAGGAGGCCGATTTTGAAGCGGTTTTTTGCGTTTTTCACGTACAACAGGCTTGTAGGCACGCATCAACCCTTCAAACTTGACATATCACTGGTGTGACGTCATTTTTTGACTACCCCACTTTTTTGACCTAAGAAAAAAGACATATTAATTATTTTTTCAAAATTCCTTCGATAGATTTTAACTAAATTACACATTTAGATACTTACCCTTCCTACCTACCTTCCGGAGTCCGCTTCGCGCCTTTGGAGTTAGGTTTGGACGTCAAAATTTTCAATCTTCTATAAAAAATCGACAAAATTTTAGGTTTTTCGACGAAAACTTAAAAATTTTCCTCTTCTCTATTTTATAAATTCCGTACCTAACGCTAGGGCTCGTCGAGACGCTTCTTTTGAGGTATCGCACGACCCTCTAGCTCACACCGAACGTCAAAAATTTGCCGCACAACCGTTTTCCATACTTACCGTGAGACGCCAAAATCCACCTAAGTCCACGTAAACAAACTAACACCCTTGATAACTTTAGTTCAAGGAGGCCGATTTTGAAGCGGTTTTTTGCGTTTTTCACGTACAACAGGCTTGTAGGCACGCATCAACCCTTCAAACTTGACATATCACTGGTGTGACGTCATTTTTTGACTACCCCACTTTTTTGACCTAAGAAAAAAGACATATTAATTATTTTTTCAAAATTCCTTCGATAGATTTTAACTAAATTACACATTTAGATACTTACCCTTCCTACCTACCTTCCGGAGTCCGCTTCGCGCCTTTGGAGTTAGGTTTGGACGTCAAAATTTTCAATCTTCTATAAAAAATCGACAAAATTTTAGGTTTTTCGACGAAAACTTAAAAATTTTCCTCTTCTCTATTTTATAAATTCCGTACCTAACGCTAGGGCTCGTCGAGACGCTTCTTTTGAGGTATCGCACGACCCTCTAGCTCACACCGAACGTCAAAAATTTGCCGCACAACCGTTTTCCATACTTACCGTGAGACGCCAAAATCCACCTAAGTCCACGTAAACAAACTAACACCCTTGATAACTTTAGTTCAAGGAGGCCGATTTTGAAGCGGTTTTTTGCGTTTTTCACGTACAACAGGCTTGTAGGCACGCATCAACCCTTCAAACTTGACATATCACTGGTGTGACGTCATTTTTTGACTACCCCACTTTTTTGACCTAAGAAAAAAGACATATTAATTATTTTTTCAAAATTCCTTCGATAGATTTTAACTAAATTACACATTTAGATACTTACCCTTCCTACCTACCTTCCGGAGTCCGCTTCGCGCCTTTGGAGTTAGGTTTGGACGTCAAAATTTTCAATCTTCTATAAAAAATCGACAAAATTTTAGGTTTTTCGACGAAAACTTAAAAATTTTCCTCTTCTCTATTTTATAAATTCCGTACCTAACGCTAGGGCTCGTCGAGACGCTTCTTTTGAGGTATCGCACGACCCTCTAGCTCACACCGAACGTCAAAAATTGCCCCACCCACCCGCCCTTTAGACGCGATAGTAAGAATCGAAAAATTACTATAGGGAAGGGTACGACTCCGGGGGACATTTTTATCGATTCTTGGTTTTCGACGGAAATCGAATCCCGGTAGTCTCCTGGGTGGGCTCGCGTCATCCCAGCTTGTTAGGTGAATTTTTCACCCAATTACGGCCTTCTAAGGGAAGTTTAAAGCATAAAAACTTGCCTCCTCAAAGTGACGATCATAAATACAAATTGACGAGGGTGTAATACCCTGCACGACTTGTTTTACCCGTGTAACCTGTCTATTGACGGTTACACCTAGATATAAGTTAAGCAGCGACTGACAGCTTTATTGGCTGATAGATGTACAATTTTAAATAGCACTTATGACCATTGGCTTAGTAGCCAGCCACTCTATTTTAATAATACTTGTAATTTTAAATTTTAACCATTTTAATTTTAATGACTTGTATTCCTATATAAACATAATTAATCATCAATATTTAAATTATTCGATCTTTTGATCAAATTTGATTTAATTAAAGTAAAAATTACCCGGGTTTCTACTCTTTCTTTGCGCCGACCAGCCCTATACACTGGCCGGTGCATCTGCACCAGCAATAATACGCGTCCGCATTAGCTATCACAAATCTCCAGTAGCTAATCAGGGAGCCTTTGGACCCTTCTTCTTTTGCAAGAAGGGTATCCCTGCTAAGGAGCCCTTAGCGTAACAATCGGACGCCGCCATCACAAATCTTCTGACAAACTAACAAATAGGCCGTCACAAACTCCAGCAACATGTTCGGCATCCGCACGCCCCTAAAACGGCAGACCGCCCCCCCGAGCCGTGATGCCTCTCCTGATGCTTCGGCAGCTACAAGTCCAGCACAGACCACCCAAACGAGCGTCAGGAGGAGCATTGAGGCACTGGAGGCCGGTCAAACCCCTTTGTCTATTGTGATACCAGCCGCCCCTGTAAAACCTAAAAAGGTTGCCAAGTCGAAGAGCACTTCACCATCGTCAGCTCCACATAAAACAGGGCGAGCGGCTGAAAACGCAAAAACCTCCACCCCCACCCCCGTCGGTAGAGTAAAGGAGGCCAGGAACTGGGTGACGAAGGCTAAGATCGCCTTAAACCAAAGTCGCAACCTCCGGACCGACATCAAGGAGGACGTCACCCAGGCCCTGGACTGCCTCTACCGAATGGTGAGGGATGGGGAAAAAGACAAGGGGGAAAATCTGCCAAACATTACAGAAGTTCCAGCCCCTGTCACTGTCGATGCAGTGCCACCTGTAGCCAATAGTGCCGAGTACTCTCGGTTGCTCTCCTCACTGGCAGACCATGGCAAGCTAGTGAAGGAGAGCACTGAGAAGATGGAGGAACTAAAGGCTACCTTGGCTAAGCACACCACGGCGCTCGAGTCGACCACATACGCGAGCGTAGCGGCGGGACCGAAACTGTCTTCAGCTCCATCGCGACAAACGCTGCACTCGGTTGTGGTCGCCTCGAGCGACAAGCAGGACACCGGCGAACAGGTCCTTGAAAAGATCAGGACCGCCATAAACGCCAAGGAGGGGGGCTACTGCATCGACAGAGTCAGAAAGGCAAAAGACAGCAAGGTCATCATCAGCTGCAGGGACGAGGGAGAGCGGAGCAAGGTCCGGGAGAAGCTGAAGTCTGCAGGTCAAAAACTGACAGTAGAAGATGCGATGAACCTGGACCCGCTCGTAATCCTCAGGGACGTCCTGAATTATAACACAGACGCGGACGTTTTGAAAGCCCTGAGGACACAGAACACCAAGCTCTTCACCGACCTTGCGGCTGGAGATGACCGCATGGAAATTAAATATAAAAAACGGGCGCGGAACGAGCTGTTGAGCCACGTCGTCGTAAGGGTCTCCCCCACACTCTGGAAAAGACTGACAGAGACGTCTGCTGTGTACATAGATATGCAGCGGATCAGGGTAGAAGATCAATCTCCCCTGGTCCAATGCTCCCTGTGTTTAGGGTATGGACATGGCAGACGCCTCTGCACAGAAAAGGAGGTAGCCTGCAGCCACTGCGGTGGTCCACATCTGCGCAAAGACTGCCCAAAGGCAAAAGATGCTCACGCTCCTCCGTCATGTTGCAACTGCACCAAAGCCGGACTGGATGGAGCGGAGCATAACGCCTTTAGCACAGAATGCCAGGTAAGACGCAGATGGGACGCATTAGCCAGGGCAAAAATAAACTACTGCTAAAGGCGCCGCAGTGGACATAAAGACCTACAAGCTTCTGCAGGCAAACCTCCAACGGAAACAACTGGCGACGGCTGAGCTGCTCGAGGGTGCAACACGGGCGAAGGCGGCAATTGCAATCTTGCAGGAGCCGTACGTGGGTTCTGTCCGGAGAATGAGAAACTACAGAGGGTCCAGAATTTTCCAGGCCTCGGAGGACGGAGAGGGCACTGTTAAAGCCGCCATCGCGGTTTTTGACCAGGACCTCGACGTCATACAGTGCCCAGAACTCACCACACACAACATCGCAGTGGTGAGGATCCGAACTCGAGCCTGGGAAATAGCAATAATATCGGCATACCTCGAACCGGACAAGCCCATGGAACCTTACCTGGGGCACCTACGAGCAGTTCACCGTGCGCTAGGAAGTCGCAACATTATCGTCGGGGGCGACTTCAACGCCAAGAGCTCATGGTGGGGGAGCCTTACGGAGGACTGCAGGGGCGAGGAGCTCTGCGGAGCCTTAGACGAAATGGGGTTGCAGGTGCTCAACAGCGGCACCTTGCCCACCTTCGACACCATCCGAGGGGGCAGGAGATACTGCAGCCATGTGGACGTGACAGCATGCACGGCGGATCTTCTCAGCCTGGTGGAAGGCTGGAGAGTGGATGAAGGACTGACGAGCTCGGACCACAACGGCATCAAATTTAGTCTAAAATTAGAAAAATCTCTCGGAACAAATATAAAATCAACTACCAGAATTTACAACACTAGGAAGGCAAACTGGGTTCAGTTTCATGAGAAACTGGCCCAGTTAAAAGCAGAAAACCATTTAGTAGACACAAAATTCGAAGAAATAGTGGACATCGCCGACCTAGAGCACAATATCAACACGTATTTGGATGCAATCAAAACATCATGTGACCAAAAATTGCCGAAAATAAAAACAGTTAGGAAAACTACCTTGCCGTGGTGGTCCGAGGAACTCGCCAGCCTGAAGAAAGCAGTCGCCACTAGGAAGAGAAGAATCCGCTGCGCCGCTCCAGTCCGCAGGCAGGCAGTCGTTGCTGAGTACCTGAACCTCAAAACAGAATATGAGGCCAAAGCCAAAAGTGCCCAAACCAAGAGCTGGACAGACTTTTGCAATAAGCAAGATAGGGAGGGGATGTGGGAGGGCATCTACAGGGTGATCGGCCGAACCACTGTGAGGCACGAAGACGCACCCTTGGAAAAAGAAGGCAATGTCCTGACTCCGGCGGAATCGGCATCGCACCTGGCTGAAACTTTCTACCCTAAAGATCTGGAGGAAACGGACGAGGACATACACCGAGTCACGCGACGTTTGGCCTTGCAGGTAAACGATGGGGGTCATGATGATACGCATGACCCGCCGTTTACTTTGCATGAGCTCAAAACCGCGGTGTCCTCGTTCAACCCTAAAAAGGCGCCAGGTGCGGACGGCCTTACCGCAGACATCTGTCAACAAGTCATTCTCCAGGACCCCGGGGCGTTCCTTGCCCTGGCCAACAAATGCCTCAGTCTGGGCCACTTCCCCACGAAGTGGAAGGAAGCCACAGTCGTGGTACTGAGGAAGCCGGGCAAGGAAAATTACAAAAGCGCCAAGTCGTACAGGCCTATCGGCCTTTTGCCTGTACTGGGTAAGGTCCTGGAGAAGATGGTTGTCACGAGGCTCCAGTGGCACCTAGTACCGAGGCTGAGTACCCGTCAGTACGGCTTCATGCCCCAGCGCAGCACCGAGGACGCCCTCTATAATCTGGTGAACCAAATAAAGGTGGAAACAAAAAACAAAAAGTTGGTCACTCTCGTTTCGCTAGATATAGAGGGCGCCTTCGACAGCGCTTGGTGGCCAGCCATTAAGGTCAGACTGGCGGAGGAAAAGTGTCCGGTCAATATTAGGCGGCTACTCGACAGCTATCTTGTTGACAGATGTGTGCGACTCAGGTACGCCGGAGTCGAACATTACAGACAGACCCAAAAAGGGTGCGTCCAGGGCTCCATCAGTGGGCCGATCCTGTGGAACGTCCTCCTAGACCCGCTCCTCAAGGAGCTGCATGGGCGGGGAATTTGGTGCCAGGCCTTCGCCGACGACGTCGTTCTGCTGTTTGCCGGTCACACAGCGCTAGAGGTGCAGCGACATGCCAATCCCGCTCTCGGCTATGTTCAGGAGTGGGGTGTCAGAAATAAGCTCAAATTTGCGGCGCACAAAACGTGCGCAATGCTGCTCACTAAAAAGCTCAAGTATGACACACCGCTCTTGAGCATGGGCGGGGTCGACATTAGCATGTCTCGCGAAATAAAGATCTTGGGCCTTACTATAGACGATAAGCTGACCTTTAACACCCACGTCGCTACCGTCTGTAGGAAGGCCCTAAACATCGCGAAACAACTACAGCGAGCTGCAAAGATCAGCTGGGGACTGCACCCTGACGTCATCCGCGCGATCTATACGGCAACAGCAGAGCCCGTCATACTGTACGCTGCGGCCGCGTGGTCGCCCGCCGCAGACAAAATCGGAGTCCGCAAGCTCCTGAACACCGTTCAACGGGGCTTCGCTCAGAAAATCTGCAAGTCCTACCGCACCGTCTCCCTCAACTCAGCCCTCCTACTGACCGGGTTACTGCCTCTGGACCTCCGCATAAAGGAAGCAGCCGGCCTATACGAGGCTCGCAGAGGGTCAACCCGGCAGGTGCTGGGAGACAGGGAGGTCGAACGGGTGGTGGGATTTGCAGAGTTGCCACATCCGGCCCTGCGTATGGACCTGAAATTCGAGTGCCTCGACGACTCTGACCTGGTAGACCAACACAACGTGCAGACGCTCAGAATTTTCACAGACGGCAGCAAACTCCAAAACAAGGTCGGTGCTGCGCTGTCCATTTGGGACAGCCAGGCCGAAATCAGGAACAGGAAGCTGAGTCTGCCAGCGTACTGCACAGTCTACCAGGCCGAGCTTCTGGCCATATGCAGGGCGACGAGCGAGGCCCTGAAGAGCGGGGTAGGGAGCTGCGGCATATACAGCGACTCGCGTGCAGCGTTACAATCGGTCACCAATCCTGGCTCCATGCACTCCCTCGCAATCGAGGCGCGCCGAAACCTCAGCGCGGCCTTGACCCGGGGCAAAGTTATAACCTTGTATTGGATCAAGGCCCACGCCGGCATCGATGGCAACGAGCGCGCCGACGAACTTGCCAAGGAGGCAGCACTCTCGTGTCGGAGGAGGCCCGACTACGATCTGTGTCCGGTTTCATTCGTCAGAAGTGAACTTCGTAACGAATCGCTCGACGAATGGAACCGGAGATACCGGGCGGGGGAGACGGCCTCCGTCACGAGAGTGTTCTTCCCGGACGCGAGGGAGGCCTATCGCTTGGTGCGCAAAATACAACCGCAGGGAATTCTAACCCAGATCTTCACGGGCCATGGGGGGTTCGCCCAATACTTGCATCGCTTCAAGTGTCGGGGGAGCCCGTCATGCGTCTGTGACCCTGCGGTTGAAGAAACTGTCCAGCACATATTATTCGAGTGCCCAAAATTCCTCCGGCAGCGACATGACCTGGTTCAAGAACTAAACTACGCAGTTGAGTTGGACGGGGCAGCCAGCCTCATTAATACACGAAAATTCAGGCAAAAATTTTTAGACTTTGCACAACTTATCTGCAAAAGTGTTGTGGAGGGAAACGCATCTGACCAAACAGGTGCACTTCCCTTCACAACATAAACCGATTTCAAATAAACACACGACCAAACAAAAGCTATAGCAGATCAATGTCCCTGATCATGTCAGGGGACTACAAGAGGTACCCATGATGGCGGGTGCAATTAAAAAAAAAAAAAAAAAAAAAAAAAAAAAAAAAACCTAACCTAACCTAACCTAACCTAACCTAACCTAACCTAACCTAACCTAACCTAACCTAACCTAACCTAACCTAACCTAACCTAACCTAACCTAACCTAACCTAACCTAACCTAACCTAACCTAACCTAACCTAACCTAACCTAACCTAACCTAACCTAACCTAACCTAACCTAACCTAACCTAACCTAACCTAACCTAACCTAACCTAACCTAACCTAACCTAACCTAACCTAACCTAACCTAACCTAACCTAACCTAACCTAACCTAACCTAACCTAACCTAACCTAACCTAACCTAACCTAACCTAACCTAACCTAACCTAACCTAACCTAACCTAACCTAACCTAACCTAACCTAACCTAACCTAACCTAACCTAACCTAACCTAACCTAACCTAACCTAACCTAACCTAACCTAACCTAACCTAACCTAACCTAACCTAACCTAACCTAACCTAACCTAACCTAACCTAACCTAACCTAACCTAACCTAACCTAACCTAACCTAACCTAACCTAACCTAACCTAACCTAACCTAACCTAACCTAACCTAACCTAACCTAACCTAACCTAACCTAACCTAACCTAACCTAACCTAACCTAACCTAACCTAACCTAACCTAACCTAACCTAACCTAACCTAACCTAACCTAACCTAACCTAACCTAACCTAACCTAACCGATAACTTTTGTTCAAGGAGGCCGATTTTGAAGCGGTTTTTTGCGTTTTTCACGTACAACAGGCTTGTAGGCACGCATCAACCCTTCAAATTTGACATATCACTGGTGTGACGTCATTTTTTGACTACCCCACTTTTTTGACCTAAGAAAAAAGACATATTAATTATTTTTTCAAAATTCCTTCGATAGATTTTAACTAAATTACACATTTAGATACTTACCCTTCCTACCTACCTTCCGGAGTCCGCTTCGCGCCTTTGGAGTTAGGTTTGGACGTCAAAATTTTCAATTTTCTATAAAAAATCGACAAAATTTTAGGTTTTTCGACGAAAACTTAAAAATTTTCCTCTTTACTATTTTCTAAATTCCGTACCTAACGCTAGGGCTCGTCGAGACGCTTCTTTTGAGGTATCGCACGACCCTCTAGCTCACACCGAACGTCAAAAATTGCCCCACCCACCCGCCCTTTAGACGCGATAGTAAGAATCGAAAAATTACTATAGAGAAGGGTACGACTCCGAGGGACATTTTCGTCGATTCTTGGATTTCGACGGAAATCGAATCCCGGTAGTCTCCTGGGTAGGCCCGCGTCATCCCAGCTTTTTAGGTGACTTTTTCACCTAAATACGGCCTTCTAAGGGAAGCTTAAATCATAACAACTTGCCTCCTTAGTGTGTGAGTGACTATAACTACAAACTGACCAGGGTTTAATACCCTACACTACTTGTTTTTACCCGTGTAACCTGTCTATTGACGGTTACACCTAGATATAAGTTAAGCAGTGACAAACAGCTTTATTGGCTGATAGATGTACAATTTTAAATAGTATTTAGGACCATTGGCTTATTAGCCAGCCACTCAATTTTAATATTAATTGTAACCTTAGATTTTAACCATTTTAATTTGTATGACTTGTATTTTATATAAACACAATTAATTATTAACATTTAAATTATACGATCTTTTGATCAAATTTGATTTAGCTTAAGTACAAATAACCCGGGTTTCTCTCTTTCTTTGCGCCGACCAGCCCTATACACTGGGCGGTGCACTGTACCGGAGTTCAAGTCCGCAATTGCTCTGGAAAGCATCCAGAAGCAAACCAAGGGGACCTTTGGACCCTTCTTCTCTTAGCAAGAAGAGTAGCCCTGCTAAGGAACCCACACAGCAAACTCTGCGGACACCGCCATATCTTGCGCGGAATAGTTAATAACATTGTCCTCTTGCTTGCTGCTGTGCTTAGTCCCTGTGCGTAAAAATGTTTGGCATTCGCACGCCAGTAAATAAGCGGACTGCCCCGCCAAGCCGAGATGCCTCTCCTGACGGCACGGCAACTGCGAGCTCAGCTCGGACGAATGTCAGGAGGAGCATTGAAGCTCTTCTAACCAGTCAAACCCCCTCGTCTGACTTGGTACCAGCCGCCCCAACGAAACCCAAAAAGGTAACAAAACCCAAGAGCGCATCGCCACCATCAGCTCTACAAAAACCTGGGGGGACGGCTGAAAATTTGCAAACCTCCGGCTCCACTTCCGTCGATAGAGTGCAACAGGCCAAGAACTGGGTGACCAAGGCTAAAATAGCCTTAAGCCAAAGCAGAAACCTCCGTACTGACATCAAGGAGGATGTCACCCAGGCCATCGACTGCCTCTACCGCATGGTGAGGGACGGAGAAAAAGAAAGGGGGAACTGTCCACCAAAAAAGACGGGGCCACCGCCTTCTGTCGATGCAGTGCCAGCGGAACCCAGCAGCGAGGAATACTCTCGACTGATCTCCTCACTGGCAGACCACAGCAAGCTAGTGAGGGACAGTACTGAGAAGATGGAGGAGCTGAGGGACACGCTGGCAAAGCACACCACGGCGTTGGGGTCGACCACGTACGCGGGGGTGGTGGCGGGATCTAAACCGCTTCCAGCGCCACCGCGTCAAACACTACATTCCGTCGTGGTCGCCTCGAACGATAAGCAGGAGACCGGTGAACAGGTGCTGACAAAAATCCGCACCACAATTAACGCCAAGGAAGGAGGCTACTGCATCGACAGGATCAGGAAAGCCAAGGATAGTAAGGTCATCATCAGCTGCAGGGATGAAGGGGAGCGGAGCAGGGTCCGGGAAAAGCTTAAATCGGCAGGTCAGCAGCTGGTCGTCGAAGACGCACAAAACCTGGACCCGCTCATAATCCTCAGGGACGTCCTCAGTTATAATACAGACGAGGACGTTATGACAGCCCTGAGGAAACAAAACACCTCGCTCTTCACCAGCCTTGCGGCTGAAGATGACCGAATAGAAATCAGGTTCAGAAAACGGGCCAGAAATAACCTGATGAGCCACGTGGTTGCTAGAGTGTCCCCCACCCTCTGGAGGAGACTGACCGAGGCGTCTGCTGTGTACATAGATATGCAGCGCATCAGAGTAGAAGACCAATCTCCTTTGGTCCAATGCTCTATGTGCCTGGGATATGGACACGGCAGACGTCTCTGTACAGAGAAGGTGGTAGTCTGCAGTCACTGCGGCGACTCACACCTTCGCGCCGACTGCCCTTCCTCATCAGCAGGCGCAGCACCGCAGTGCAGAAACTGTCGGGTAGTAAAGAATAGCAACGTGGATCACAACGCTTTCAGCAGCGAATGCCCGGTACGTAGAAAATGGGACGCATTAGCACGAGCGTCTATAGCATACTGCTAAAGTTGTGCCCGTAACAACCACCGTGCCTCAATTACAGCTCGCCACTCAGCGGCGCCTTATGCCTGCCACGCAGAACTCGAACCACAGCGGCATAAATCACATAGAATTTAAAGTAATAAAAAGAAAATTTAATATAAATATAATAATTTCGAGGCAGTTTTATGGGAAACTGCCTCAAATTATGCAGTTAATAAAAAACAATATAACACATATAATACTATACACATACGAAAAAAAGAATACAGTAAAATCATATACACAAGATTCAATATATTTGCAAACAAAATCATTAGTAGAAACACCAAAAGATTTACGTGCCGTTGTGGTCCGAGGTGTCTACAAGCATCGGGAGACTGGACAAGGTTATGTGGACCACTGCCACATTAGAACTAGGCGAAAAAGATAAACGAGTGGTGTCATGGTGAGTTGCATGGCCCACCGTTTACTCTATGCTGAATCGGCTGGTCCACATAGACTGATAAACCGAGAAAAGACCCCGGGAGCGTATGGCCTGTAACAGGCAGCCGCTCTTGCGTTATCTGTAATGACCCTGATTTACAGAATACCTGATATACGCAATAAAACACAGGTTTAATCTACATGCTAAAATATAGAAGCAATATACCATATAGTAAATATTGACTCCAAAACTTCGTAAAAATAGAAACAAAAGTAAAAATAAATGCAAAACTAGTTAAAAGTAATACATTAAAAAAGAGGCAAAAACATACCCAGTAACTAAGGGCTCTGATCATGTTAGAGGACAATGCAGCAGGCAGGAGTGTGGTTTTAGCCGGTAAGAGTCCGGCACTACCCCGACTTCCTCCATGTGGGGTGGTCGGGGTGTCCATGAGGATTTCCACACTCCTGCCCTTGTTTAAAAAAAAAAAAAAAAAAAACCTAACCTAACCTAACCTAACCTAACCTAACCTAACCTAACCTAACCTAACCTAACCTAACCTAACCTAACCTAACCTAACCTAACCTAACCTAACCTAACCTAACCTAACCTAACCTAACCTAACCTAACCTAACCTAACCTAACCTAACCTAACCTAACCTAACCTAACCTAACCTAACCTAACCTAACCTAACCTAACCTAACCTAACCTAACCTAACCTAACCTAACCTAACCTAACCTAACCTAACCTAACCTAACCTAACCTAACCTAACCTAACCTAACCTAACCTAACCTAACCTAACCTAACCTAACCTAACCTAACCTAACCTAACCTAACCTAACCTAACCTAACCTAACCTAACCTAACCTAACCTAACCTAACCTAACCTAACCTAACCTAACCTAACCTAACCTAACCTAACCTAACCTAACCTAACCTAACCTAACCTAACCTAACCTAACCTAACCTAACCTAACCTAACCTAACCTAACCTAACCTAACCTAACCTAACCTAACCTAACCTAACCTAACCTAACCTAACCTAACCTAACCTAACCTAACCTAACCTAACCTAACCTAACCTAACCTAACCTAACCTAACCTAACCTAACCTAACCTAACCTAACCTAACCTAACCTAACCTAACCTAACCTAACCTAACCTAACCTAACCTAACCTAACCTAACCTAACCTAACCTAACCTAACCTAACCTAACCTAACCTAACCTAACCTAACCTAACCTAACCTAACCTAACCTAACCTAACCTAACCTAACCTAACCCAGTAACCGATCGATAGCGACACATACAACATCAGCTCCGCGTAAAAAAATCTCTAAAATTAAACGCGTTGAGATAAGTAAGCGCAAAGTGTTTAGTGGGTTTCGTGTTGTGCCAATAAGCCCGGATACGTGTGGGCAGATCTCTGTGACAGCGGAAAACGGAACAGGAAGACCAGGACTTTCGGGAGCATTTACTCGAAACAGGTCAGTGGAGTCGTTTTGCCTACATTCACCGAGGAAGGCCCGGCGGAGACCTATTCAGCGATACCAAATTTATAGAAATCGGAGCAAGGAATCGGGAGTTATTAAGAATTGAAAATCGCCAAACCACGTGGTGTTAAGTGACAAAATAACCTCACTTACGGCCGCGTGTTCAAAACACCACGAGGCGCCATCTCTCCCAGCCACTACTGGAGACTCCGAAGCCGGCCGAGGAATCCGCCTACAGACCAGCCACCTCCGCGACGACTCCACGACTCACCAGCAAGGAAGCCGTGAGGGAACTCCTGAACCCTGCATCCGACCTACCCCGAGTTTGGGTTCGTTCTACTTGGAATCTCTGGATCAAGCTAGAGACACCAGGGAATCCATCCACCACCATCACCCCCCCTCTCTCTTCCCCTCAACAAATACCTCACCCCCCCTAAGCGCAACTTCATCCCCTTTTGGCCGAAGTACCCCGAGTTTGGGCTTAAACTTGTTAGGGAGACCCGACAAGTCGATTGGCCCTTCCTGTTTACAAATTTACCCTCACCCCTCCCCCTGCGTAGTCTACCTCACCCCCCCTCATCGTATCTTCCTCCCCTTTTGTCCAAAATCTGTCGTGTTTGGGCTTAAACTTATCGGGAAGACCAGACAAGTCCATTGGGCCTTACAGATTAGGCACCCCTATTAAACCACCCCCTCACCCCCTTCATCAACCCCCCACCCCCCAAACCTCACCCCTCACCCCTCAACCCCCCACCCAAAACGACACACGAAGCTTTCCCCCCCCCGCCCCTCAGGGTTACCTCACCCCCCCGAGCCATATCTCTGGATTGAGAAGAGATAGACCCACCGAGTTTGGGCTCATTTTAATCAAGAAGACAAATCCAGACGATTGGCTCCAACGGAATCCCCGAAATCCTCCAGTGGAACGCCAGAGCACGGGCAACAACACCAGCACCCTCAGCAAGCGACGTAGCAGAGGCACCTTGCACCAGGACGATCTCGCTGGACACCACCACCATCGCGCTCAGCCCACAACATCGGGCCCCTATCGTCGTCGGACTCCTCACACGACAGCGGACGCAGCACACCAGCGGAAGCATCTGTGAGTCCACCGCAAAAAGTATACATTAAAAAAAAAAAAAATAAAATAAAAAAAAAAAAAAAAAAAAAAAAATACAATAACAACAACAATAACAACAACAGCTAACAACACCGTAGTTCTTGTGTAGTACTAGTAGTAGTTAATAACTTAATTTAAGTCATCTTTGTCACTCCCTCTATACCAACCATGTCGTCAAAATCAGCACCCCCCCGCAAACCGACCACGGACGCAGCGCCAAAGTTGACGAAATCCCTAAGGGAAAAAGCGCTTAAGAACAGCGCCAAGTCAGTGGCGTCCGAAAAGGTGGCGTGTCCATCAGAGCCGCCGCAGGTCCCGAAAGCGATATCGGAGCCGGACGTTATGGCCATGTCCGACACATCTGCCGCTAACCACACTGTTCCCCAAAGATCACCGTCCGTACCCGAGACCCAGGCAAGGGTCTTGGAGAGCATTATACAGTGGGAGCAGTGTGGAATCTCCCCCCCCCATCACATAATATCAGATGAGGAGAGCTCTCTGGCATCCTCCGCAGGCCAAATAGGACGCCCCGAGAGGAAAAGCCTCCTCTACCGCACCCCTAGGAGAGGTACAGGAGTGGAGATGGACCTGGCCACAAGGGAGGCAAACATGCTTCTCCAAAAAGGCAAGGACGCCCTGGAAGCAGCGGGGAATATGAAGCGGGAGTGCAAAGCCGTTGCACACGAGTGCCTGCAGGGGCTCTATGAAACAGCCCTATCTCTGGCAGACTCCAGAGCGCGCCACAAATTTAACCTCGAGAAGGAGCGCTCTCGCCACGCACAGGAACTGGTGCGTGTCGAGAGAGCTCACACTCGGGAGCTGATGGCGCTGAAAGTCGATCTGTCGCTGATAGCAACGAACGTCTCAGAGACAAAAAAAGAAACTAAAGGCATACGAGAGTGGCTGGGCCATGAGACCCTTGAAGCCTTAAACGGCATTAAGGAAGTCAAAGAAGAGGTCAAGGTAGCAAATGTCAGGGCCGCAAGAGAGTACGAGAAGCTCAGGCAGGACAAAGAAAGAGCACCGGGCGATCCCAAATGTGACCTCATGGGTGAGGGTCTGTCCCGCCTAGAAGCCTCAATAACCAGCATTTCCAACCAGCTGGACGTACTCCGCAAAGCCTTCGACAGAGCTAAACTTGACCTCGCACAGCCAAAAAGTAATCCCACCAGCCAACTCTCTGAGACGGAGCTATTAACTACGGAAAAATTCAACGTGGAGATGGAGAAGCTGCAGGCCCTAGTCCAGCAACTAATAAATAGGCCTCAAACACCACCACCACCACCACCACCACCACAACCAAACCTCACAAACCAGCTGAAGCCGATAACGGAGAGGCTCGAAATGGTGTCGGCGGATATCCGGGTTCTGCGGGACAAAGAACCTCCCATTCAAGCTCCCCCGATGCAAAACTTGGGCGCGGAACTCGCGGTTGAGGAGGTGAAAAAGACCCTCCTCAACATCGAAAAAGGGGTAGCGGACCTGGGCAAAGTGGAGAGACCAAGCCCACAACAGCAAGGCCCGAAAACCTTCGCACAGGTCGCCAGTACGCCGAAAGCCCCCAAGCCAAAGCCGGCACAAGCCAACCACACCCTGATCGTCTCGTCGACGGACCCCCAGCACACTGGGGATAACGTCATCGAAAGGATCAGGGTCGCCCTGGACCTCAAGACCAGTGGAGCCCGCGTCGACAATGTCCGAAAGGCGCGGAACCAAAAGGTAGTCCTCAGGTGCGCCAGCAAAACGGACCTAAACCTGGTTAAAGACCAGTGTAGGCTAAGCGGAGGGCTCAAGGTCCAGGAGCCGAAACCCCAGAACCCCTTGGTTTGCATCAAAGGAGTTCTGTCTAGCTACAGCGACGAGGAGATCATAGATCTTTTAAAAGCGCAAAATAAACATCTTTTGCAAGACGTCGCTGTGGAAGGACAGACCGCCCGAGTGCGATACAGGAAGCGAGCAAGGAACCCTCACGAATGCCACCCCGTCATAGAACTGTCCCCAAAGCTCTGGCAGTGCTACACGCAGGCCCAAAAAGTCCACGTGGGCATAAAAAGATGCCCTATTGAAGACCAGTCCCCCCTCGTCCAGTGCACAAAATGCCTTGGATATGGTCACAATAAGACCTTATGCAAGGCCGCCAAGGAAGTCTGCAGTTACTGCAGTGGTGCCCACAATGGGAAGGACTGCCACACCCGAGCTGAGGGCAAGCTGCCGACGTGCACGAATTGCAAAGCGGCACACAGGACAGGCATCGACCTGGCACACACCGCGTTCAGCGAAGACTGCCAGGAACGACAAAAGTGGGATGGAATAGCGAGGTCACGCATCTCGTATTGCTAAGGGCGACCAAGAGCAAACACCAAGTAGCCAACCAGTCACCCCCGAAAACACGACAAGACAGACAGCGAGATTGAAGTTCATCCAAGTCAATCTCCAACGCTCCAAGCTGGCCACGGAAGAACTCCATCTGGCAGCTCAGGCAAAGGGTGTTTCAATAGCACTTGTACAAGAACCCTACGTAGGAAGGACAGGTGTCATGAAACAAAGCCCAGGCACGCAAGTCATCCAGTGCAGCCTCAGCCGTCAAAAACCAGTCAAAGCGGCAATCATTGTCTTCGGAAACAATTTGGAGGTCATTCATGACCCCCAGCTTGTGTCCGAAAACATTGCCGCGGCTCTGCTGAAGGTGGGTCAGCTCAGACTCGGAGTGTTATCCGTCTATTTCGAGGGTGACCAGGACATCGAGCCGTACCTCTCCCAAACACACACTACCATGAACAAACTCAACACACACAACACCATAGTCGGAGGCGACGTAAACGCGTGGAGCCAATGGTGGGGAAGTGTCTCAGAAAACCACCGCGGGGCGGCGTACAGCTCCTTCCTCGATGAGCGAGAACTTCATATCCTCAATTCGGGACAAACGCCAACCTTCGAGACCTACAGAGGAGACAGGTGGTGCACGAGCATCGTTGACGTGACAGCATGCAGCCTGTCACTGCTAGGCAAAATTGAAGACTGGCAAGTCGACAGGCGGATGACAACGTCTGACCACAATGCGATCACCTTCTCAATGCGTCTAGAAAAAGCCTTGGAACCCTTAAGGCCTATCTCAACACGCATCTACAACACCAAGAAGGCAAAGTGGTCCGAATTCAGTGCACACTTCAAGACCAGCCTGGCAGAAAACGACATCACACGAGCCAGAGTCTCGCAAGTCTCGAACCCTAACGATCTGGATGAACTCATCGGACTGTACACCCAGTGTATCCACCGCTCATGCGAGGAAGCAATCCCAAAATTGGGCTTGCCCAAAGCAAATGCAAAGCCCCCCTGGTGGAATCCATCTCTGGACCGTCTCAAAAAAGACGCAACAACAAAGAAGAGAAGGATTCGAAACGCAGCCACAAGTCGTAGACACTTCGTCATCCAAGAATACGTACTGGCCAAGAATAAATACACCGCTGCAGCCACCGAGGCTGCCACAGCCAGTTGGAAGGAATTTTGCTCAAAACAAGACCGAGAGAGTATGTGGGACGGCATCTACAGGGTATTAAGGAAGACGGCCAGAAGACAAGACGATATGCTCCTGAGGAACGCGGCAGGTGAAACGCTCAGCCCGGAGCAATCGGCGAATCTGCTGGCAGAAACCTTCTACCCCGACGACTCAACAGATGTGGAACAGCCCTACCACACGGCACTCAGAACACTTGCGAAGGAAAAGAACCCTCACGGACTGTCAGCCGACGATCCACCCTTTACAGCTGCGGAGTTGGAAATGGTCCTTCAAAACCAGAATCCTAAAAAAGCTCCCGGCCCGGACGGATTAACGGCAGACATATGCATAGCGGCAATAAACTGTGATAGGGAAATGTTCTTAGCGATGGCCAATAAGTGTCTGTCGCTATCACACTTTCCGAAGCAGTGGAAGGTCGCGCACGTGTGCATACTTCGCAAGCCGGGGAAAGACGACTACACAAACCCAAAATCGTACAGGCCAATAGGACTGCTATCGGTTCTTGGAAAAATAGTCGAGAAACTCCTCGTAGGCCGCCTCCAATGGCATTTCCTTCCAACACTCAACACGAACCAGTACGGATTCATGCCACAGCGCGGTACCGAAGACGCCCTCTATGCCCTCATAGGACATATACGTTCCGAAATCAAAGCCAAAAAGATCGTGGTTTTGGTATCTCTGGACATAGAAGGCGCCTTCGACAACGCATGGTGGCCAGCGCTCAAAAGACAGATGGTCATCAAAAACTGTCCCAAAAACATCTACGCCCTCGTAGCCTCATACCTGGAAGACCGGAAAGTCAGGGTCAACTATGCCAGAGCGTCTAGCGAGAAGGATACCACGAAAGGATGCGTCCAGGGCTCAATCGCCGGACCGACGTTCTGGAACCTTATCCTAGATTCACTCCTACATCGAATGGCAAAAATGGGAGTCTACTGCCAAGCCTTCGCAGATGATGTTGTCCTTGTTTTCTCAGACTTTGCAGCAGGTCCCCTGCAGCAATCAGCGAATGAGGCACTAGACATGGTATCGAAATGGGGAGTATACAACAAGCTACGTTTCGCCGCGCACAAGACCAACGCGATGGTGCTAACGAAGAAGCTTAAGTACGACCTTCCGGTACTCCACATGTCTGGTACGACGCTGAACCTGGTCCAAGAGGTCAAGCTGCTGGGTCTTACAATAGACTCCAAACTCACCTTTAACGCGCACGTGTCTGCAACCTGCAAAAAAGCCGCAGATATCTACAAGCAACTGGCGTGTGCGGCAAGGGTGACCTGGGGTCTGAACGCAGAGATAATAAGGACAATATATGTGTCGGTGATAGAGCCTATCGTGCTGTATGCAGCAAGTGCGTGGGAGCCTGCGGCTGAGAAACTGATGACGAAAAATCAGTTTGACTCACTGCAACGAGGCTTCGCACAGAAGATCTGCAAAGCATACCGTACGGTGTCTCTGACATCGGCACTCATTCTGTCTGGCCAACTCCCCTTAGATCTCCGGGTAATCGAGGCCGCAACCCTTTTTAAAATCAAGAAGGGTCATTCCCAAGAGTTCTTACCGCCGGGCCGAGAGCTGGAGCGAAATGTGCACCACTCCAAAAATCCTCACCCGGCGCTACTCACAATAACAGAGTACGCACGACTAGAAGACTGGACTCCCGAAACCCAAGAAACCCACGAAGTAATCGGTCCTCAGATCTACACCGACGGCAGCAAGATAGAGGGGAAAGTAGGGGCTGCCCAAACGTGGTGGGAGAATGGGAGAGAGTCCAGCTTCGGCACCTTCGGCCTGGAGCCGCACAATACTGTCTTCCAATCTGAAATGTACGCTCTCTACAGAGCCGTCAGAATGGTGAAAGAGTGTAGGACGCCCTCCGTAAGCATCTTAAGTGACTCGAGATCGTCACTTGACCTGCTGAGGAGTCCGTCTGTAACACACCACCTGGCACTTCAGATAAAGAGCTGCGTGCGAGATATCAGAGAGGAAGGCAGAGACGTGAAGTTCTTTTGGCTGAGGGCCCACGTGGGAACTCCAGGGAATGAGAGAGCAGATCAGCTGGCCAAGGAGGCAGCTCTGTCAGAAAAGGTAGCGGAGTACGACAAAGTCCCCGTATCGTATGTAAGAAGAAAAATACGGGAGGGGACTGTAAGAAAGTGGCAAGCGCGATACGAATCCTCCAGCACAGGAGCGGTCACAAAAGTGTTCTTCCCAGATGTCCTCGCGGCAAAAAGAATACTGAGAGAAACTGTCCTGACACCGAGACACATTCAAATCTTGACCGGACATGGAGGATTCTCAGCGTATCTGCACAGATTCCACCTGAAAAACAGTCCCTCGTGCGTCTGCGATCCCAACTGCGACGAAACAGTCTGGCACCTGCTTTTCGAATGTCCAAGGTTCTGCCACGACAGAATGGAACTGGAACATAAGATCGAAACCCAGTTAAGCCAGTCCACACTCCACACCATCATCGAGAGACCGGCTACCAGGAAACCATTCCTTGCGTTCGCGAGCAAAGTAGCCGTCGTCGCTGCGGGCGCTAACAAAACGGCCGATACTCCGCAAAACCGACACAGAGCAACATCTGAAATCACCACAACCACAGCCACTATACTCGCCACCACCACAGCTGCAACCACAACACAAGCGACAACTACACAAACCATAACCAATCCACCAACAACCACACAAACATCAACCACACACACGAGCACTACGCAAACAGCCACCACACATGCAACAACCACACTAACAACAATCACACAAACCACAACCATACAAACAACAACTACACACACAACAACTACAGAACCTACCACCACACAAAGGACGACACAAAGACCAGCCACCAGTCAGCAGTCGGCTCCAAGCACCATGCCCATCACGCAGCTTTTGGCACTCGGAGGAGATGGAGTGCCAGGCATAAGACTGCGAGGAGTTGCCCTGTTCATGAACAGAGAAGCGGAGAAGCTAGGTATAAGCTTCTGCGTAGGCTCGAGTCGAGCCGGAGCTCGAATAACCATCGCACCAGGCCTCGCTGCTCTGATCAACGGATGCACTGCCAAGACCACCATGAAAGGCAGTAAATACCATGCACTGCCTCAAATGGAAATAGCCTCTCACCAATGTCGACTGCTGCGAATCAAAGGGAAGACGATCGCACTGCTCGAGTGGAGGGAGGAGACTCCATTCGCTCAGGCATGCTCACTTCTCCAAAAACTCAGAGACGCAGAAGAAGACACGCCAGTCAAGGCCCGCACCATCAGTGTCGACGCGATGGCGATTGGATGGGAAAGAGGAGACGTCGCAGACCGATTCGGCTGTTTAAGAGCCTCAGAACACCACGAGGTAGTAGTTTACGAGGACAGAGGGGAAACCTTGAGTTTCCTCAAAGCCCCCGGAAACTCAACAGCTGGCGCGACGAGCCCCACAACAAGCCCCACCATGCAAAGCGGGTCCGAAAGAGCCCAGCAGAAGGCAGCCGCCGAAAAAGCCACAAAGGAGCAGAGCAAAACCGCCAGCAAAGAGGAACGCGCTCGGGCGCGGAATCGCCTGAAAGCCATCAGCACCTTCCTCACCGCCCTGCTCCCGTCCACCAGCCGCGCATCACCAACAGCGAAACAGGAGGCAGCAGTGGAGAGCTTTTTCCGAAAAAAGCCCAAAGATCCAGAGCCGCCGAAGCCTTCGCCTACAAGAGCCGAAAAGGGGCAAGTCAGCCCACCGATCCTCGCAACCAGTTCAGGCACCACGGACCACGTTAAGAGCGCCTTCCTCGAGTACGTCGCAATTGTGAGGGCCACAAAGGAGGTAAACCTCAG
Organism: Heliothis peltigera; assembly: GCA_958496145.1. Classification (NCBI taxonomy): domain Eukaryota; kingdom Metazoa; phylum Arthropoda; class Insecta; order Lepidoptera; family Noctuidae; genus Heliothis; species Heliothis peltigera. The sequence continues at coordinate 27,800 of OY292333.1, forward strand.
AACTTGCGACAAGATCATGCTGACCTTCCAGAGGAAATCGGAGGGTCTGCTGAGGGTACTGCTCGAGGAAGCAGAGGCAGCAGTGTACGACAACGCCACATCTCAAGTCATCGCGGGGGAAATGACGGGGTCGTACATGGCTGCATTCAGCGCGAAGAGCGGCTTCGTGGCCCTGGACGAGAAGGAAACGGAGCGAACGGGCCAACTCAAATTTAAAGCGCCACCTGACGACCCGATAGTGGTTACCGCTAAATGCACCAAAATCATGCTGGAGGATAAGATCCTTGGAATGGCACAGACCGTTTCTGGAGCCTCGGACTCCTCAGCATCGATGGAAGCTTGGGCGGTACCCAGTATCAGGTGGGTAAATGGAGTGCCGGGATGCGGCAAAACTACCTGGGTGGTGAAACACTTCGACGAGAGGAAAGACGTCGTGGCCACCACGACGACTGAAGCTGCCAAAGATCTCAAGGAAAAGCTTGCGCGCCGCTTGGGAGATCACGTAAAGACCAAGGTGCGCACTATGGCCTCAATATTAGCCAACGGGTTCAAGTCAAACGAGAAATGTCACCGCTTGACGGTTGACGAGGCTCTCATGAACCACTTTGGGGCCATAGTCATGGCAGTTAAGTTGTCTGGTGCAAGCGAGGTGGTCCTCATCGGAGACGTGAATCAGCTACCATATTTGGACAGAGAGAACCTTTTCGAATTAAGGTATACCCGTCCAAATCTGGTGACTGGCATCACCCAGGAGCTGCTGTGCACCCACCGAAACCCCATGGATGTGGCCTTCGCACTCAGCGAGATATACTCCGGTATATACTCATCAAAAACGTCGATGTCGCAGGTACATTCCCTGAGAGTGAAGAGTTTTACAGGGTCGCGAATACCGACCGCCGCACAAAACACCCTATTTCTGGTTCATACGCAAGAAGAGAAAGCTTCTCTTATGAGCCAGGGATACGGGTCCGGCGAAGGGTCGCGCACCTTAACTATTCACGAGGCCCAGGGACTGACCTACGACAGCGTCGTTATCATCAACACAAAATCCAGGAGGCTCCAAATCCACGACAGTGTCTCCCACGCGGTTGTGGCAGTGTCAAGACATACGGTCAGTTGCGTCTACTACACCGATGACGCCGACGATGCCACCGGCCGCTTTATAAAGAAAGCGATGGATGCGCCAACAAAAACGGTCGTCGACTACAACCTCAAGACGGCCATGCAGCATCGAGACGCCACTGTCATGGTACCTCTACTGGCGCTTGCAAAATCCCTGGTCGCTAGCAGAAAATGAGCCCAAACCTGTTCCCCAACACTGTCACAAGCCCAAGAAAAAAAAAAAAAAAAAAAAAAAAAAAAAAAAAAAAAATGTAATAGAATTAAGTGTCAAGTAAGTGACGTGCTGTAGATACTAATTTTCCGATTTGGCATCAACAGCACGCCATTTACCTTAACGTATGATAGTAATAACGTAGTACGTAATTAACGCATGCAAAAGTGAACAAAAAAAAAAAAAAAAAAATTATATATATAAATGCGGTGGACTCACATAGTTTTTAGGTTAAAAATTAGTTTTTAAGTTAGAAACTAGTGAGGACATGACGACGATGCAGTATAACAACGTGTAGAAAATTATTTTTTATTAAATAAAGGCGCGGACCCCCAAGTCTGCGGAAATGACAATGCCCTGTGATGACGGGTGCATCTATCAAAAAAAAAAAAAAAAACCTAACCTAACCTAACCTAACCTAACCTAACCTAACCTAACCTAACCTAACCTAACCTAACCTAACCTAACCTAACCTAACCTAACCTAACCTAACCTAACCTAACCTAACCTTTTTTTTTTTTTTTTTTTTTTTTTTTTCGGGGGGAAATCCTCATGGACTATCCTCCGCCTGGGGAGAGGCGGAGGGGTGTGCCGGACTCTTACCGGCTAAAACCACCCCGGTGTCTCCTCGCACGTGCGCGCGGGGCCGCGGGAATCCAGATTCTTCCGCAGCCCCGCACTAGTGCTGGCCCAGCTGTCCGGGCCTCGCCTCCTGCACGGGGTAGTGAGGTGTTAAACTACCCCGTGCATCGTCTCAGAGGCGCGCGCCGACACCCGCGCGCGCCTCCGCCTCGGGTCCATCGAAAAGGGGGCGGGGACTTCCCCAAGTCCCTCACCCCTGGACCCGTTTATGGGGGGCGGAAAAGGGCGTTGTCCGCCCATCTCCTGCGCCCGGTGCGCCTTCTGCGGCCCGGGAAGGGAGTCGTGATTTCCCTCTCCCGTTCCGCAGATTCCTTCTGCGACATCACGTCCTCGCAGAAGGACACCACCGCGTCCCACGACTCTGCCCTACCGACCATCTTCCGCACCACGGCCGGCAGCGACAGGTCGACTCCTACCTCGTTTGTGAGGGCACGGCGCTGCTCCTCCCAAGCCACACACTCGGCGAGCGTGTGTTGCGCCGTGTCCTCCCCGCAATGGACGCAGTGGTGGCACCGAGCGTCCGGCTCCCTGTCTATGCGGCACAGGTACTTGCCGAAGCAACCGTGCCCCGACAGCACCTGCGTCACCCTGAAGGACAGGGAGCCGTGCCGTCTCCCGAGCCAGTCGTCGAGTACTGGCCGGATCGCCTCGACGGTAGCGAGGCCAGCGGTAGGGCGCAGAAGCCTCTGCCGCCATTCCGCCACCAAGACCTGACGGAGCTCTTCTCGGCGCAGCGCGATCTGACGCTGCACCGGGCTCGAGCCCCGTGCCCGCTCTTCCTCGCGCCATCGGTATAATGACGCGAGTACTTTCGCCTCTAGGTCCCAGGGCGGGGATCCGGCCAGGACGCAAGCCGCCTCGTAGGAGATCGTGCGATACCCGCGGACGACTCTGACGGCCATCGCCCTCTGCGGTTTGCGCAGAATGGCGAGAGTACTGGCCGTCAGGTCCAGCGCCCACACAGGGGCCCCATACAGGGCCATGGATCGCACGATTCCCACGTACAACCGCCTACAAGCGGCGCTCGGGCCCCCCAAGTTGGGAAGCAACGTTGAAAGCGCGCCCGCTGCACCCATCAGCTTGGGCGCCAGCCGCCGGAAGTGGGGTCCGAATTCCCATCGGCTGTCGAGCACCAATCCCAGATACTTCATGGTGGACTCGACAGCTATCCGGGCCCCGCTGACCACGATGTGTGATCCCGGCGCCGGCGCACGTCGGGGGCCATGAAACATTATGGCCTCCGACTTGTTCAGGGCCACCTCCAGGCCCAGGCGCCGGATGCGGTTCACCACCTGTGACACCGCAGCCGTGGCTATCAACGTTGCTTCCCTGTGCGAGCTCCCCCGGGCTGTGACTAGCGTGTCGTCCGCATAACACGTCAAGTCGGCGCCCGACGGAAGCTCGCCTCTCAGCACCCAGTCATAGCCGATGTTCCACAGGAGCGGTCCCAAGACCGATCCTTGCGGAACACCGCACGACATGAGGTGCCGACCGGCACCGTCACGTCCCCGATATGTGACGCATCTATTTTGTAGATAAGCCCCTACCGTGCGGCGGAGATACGGGGGCACGCGATGGAAAATCAGTGCCTCCCGAATACAACTCCAGGGTAGGGTGTTGAAGGCGTTGGAGATGTCCAAAGACACTGCCAGCACCACCCCACCCCGGGACACCGTCTCCTCCGCCAGGGCCCTCACGCGCATGATGGCATCTACTGTGGAGCGCCCCCGACGAAAACCAAACTGGTTGTCGTCCAGGTCCGGCCCCTCTCTACACAAGTGGCTGACGAGGCGGTCTGCGATGATCCGCTCGAACAGTTTGCCCACCTCGTCGAGCAGCACTATGGGCCGATACGCGGACGGCGAGTCCGCGGGGCGCCCCTCCTTCTTGAGCAGGACTAGCCTCCCCTCCTTCCACACACTGGGAAACTGACCCTGCTCAAGGCATGCCATGAAGAGCCCTCTCAGCTGGGGCTCTAGCTCCTTTAGAGCTAGGACGAGAGCTCGACCTGGAACCCCGTCGGGTCCGGGCGCCGTGTTCTTCGCCCGGAGTCGCGACACGGCCGCTCTCGTCTCTGCTTGCGTCACCTCGGGGACATCGGTGCTATCCTCTTCTGGAGAGTCTGTGGCTGAGGGCGAAGCCATCGCCGGGGGAACGTGTTCCGCCCGTTCAGGGAAGAGGGCCGACACTACCGCCTCTAGCAACTGGGGTTGCATGCTCTGCACCAGTGGGGGCGCCCAGGGGCGCAACTTGCCCCGTACCCAACGGTAGGGGCGCCCCCACGGATCCCGATCCAGGGACCCCAGTAGCTCTTCCCTGGCACGCGACTTTGAGTCGCCAATGGCCAGCCACAGAGCCTCTTTGGACGCGCGGTACACCTCATACAGCGCGTCTTCCTCGACGGAATCCCGTCGGCGTCGTCTCCGGTATCGAGTGTACTGGCGGCGAGCCGCAACGCACTCAACGCGCAGTTGCGCGATCTCAGCGGTCCACCAGTACACCTGGCGCCTTGCGGACTGTTGGCGGACGCGGGGCATGGACGCGTCGCATATCTGCGTCATCGCCCCGCGAAACCAGAGCGCCACCGCTTCGACGTCGACGGGGCCGTCCGTCGCCGACTCCCAATTCCAAGACTGGACTAAGGCGGCTTCCTCGAGTAGTTCCTTGTCGATGCGCTTAAGCGCCCAACGCGGGCCGTCGTTCATCGGGGTTGTTGGATGGCGGCCGCTCGCGGTCTGGGCGGAGATGTCGAATCGAATATACCTGTGGTCCGACAGTGTCTCCACCTCCACGGCGACTCGCCAGTCGTGGACTCGGCTGGCGACAGAGGGGCTAGCGAACGAGACGTCCACTATCGACCCGCCCCGCTGCCGCACGCACGTATATTCCGAACCCCGATTCAGGACGACCAGACCGGTCGTCACCGCCCACTCCTCCAGCACCTCGCCCCGAGAGTCAGTGACCGGAGATCCCCACGCCGATGACTTGGCGTTGAGATCCCCGAGTACCAGAACGGGACGAGGGTGATAGCGGCCTACGACGGCGCCCAACTCGACAAGGAAACCCTCAAAGTCGGCGAGACTCTTGTTGGGGGAGAAATACGCCCCCACAATGACGATACCGCCCGAGATCGCAGCAACCCAGCCGCGACCCCGGGACGGGTCGGTCAGAGCCCCGCCAATAATGGCCACCAAACCATCAGCGCACCCCAGCCAGTTGTCACGGGCGGGGATGAAGTACGGTTCGGCGACCACAGCCACGTTAATCGACCACTCTGCCATGCTCTGGAGTAAGAGATCCTGAGCTCTGGCACAGTGGTTGATGTTGCCCTGGAGGAAATGTAATTGGAGCATTATTAATGTTCCATTTCCTCGGCAACGGTCCTGGGCCGGGAGTCGGCCGCTGAGCTATCAGCCTGCGGGGGTTGCGAGGTTTCCCCGGCAGGCTTTGCACTCTTCTTCTTTTTCTTGGCCTTGCTGGCAGGCGCGCCACAGGCCCCTCCGCCCACTTTGTGTCCCGCTGGCCTTCCCGCAGCCGAACACAAGCTGCAGTTGAACGCTGCGGAACACTGGGCCGCCTTGTGGCCGGGCTGACCGCAGCGATAGCACAGGTCGCTACGGTCAACCTCGGCGGTGCATTTTATCCGGACGTGCCCCTTCTCCAGGCACCGGAAGCACCGCAAAGCCCGGGGCTGCAGGAGTTTTACTCTCGCTGCAACCCAGCCCACCAGCAATCTGCCGCTTTCGGCGATCTTCTTCGCCGACGCCACAGGGCATCGAACCCAGACGACGCCGAGTCCGGTGGCGTCGGTGCGTATATCGCCGGCCCGCACCTTTTCTGGCGGACACACTCCGTCTCGGGAAACGGCCGCCACCACCTCCTCAGGGGTCACGGAGTCGTCCAGACCAGCAATCCGCACCTCTGCAGTTTTCACTGGTCTGGAGACCCGGACGTCCTCAGGGTTGAGGACCTCCCTCATCTTGGCGGCCAGAGCGTCCGCCTTTTCGGCACTGCCACTCGCAGCACCAGCCACCTCGAACAGCCGCGCACCCGTGGCAGTCTGCTTCAGGGTGACGGACTGAAGACCAAGATCGGATAACTTGATCTTGGTCTTGGCCTCAGCAATGACCGTCTGGTACGATACGCCGCGCTCCGCAGCTCCAGGCTGTAACGTGAGTGTCACAGCTTCGGAACGCGGCGCACGTATCGCCGGTCCTTTGCGACCGCCTTTGGCAGTCCGCCGCGCAGGCTGCTTAACTGCCTTTGCGGTTTGGCCGGGGGCGCGCGCTGCTGCCGAGGCCGCCTTGGCGGCTTTGCGGGCCTTCTTGCGGCCCACGACTGTCGCCCAGGTCTCACCCTTAGACCCGGCAGTCGGGGGCTGATCGCTCGTCGGGGCTCCCTCCGCGGGCTTTTTATTACCCTCCGCGGGCTTCCCTTTCCGAGGCGCAGGTCTCGGCGGCTCCTCAGCCTTCCTCCGTGTATCGGCCGCAAGGGGCGGACGGGTGATTTCCGCAGGGAGGCGCCGAGAAATCGCCTCCATGCGAGCATTCACCATGCTCCCGCACTGGAGCATGCAGAGCCGAACAATGCGCTCAACCTCGTCGTCGGTATGAGCGCTTGTCGGTCTCGGTGCGGGAGCCGGGGCCACTACCGGTGCGGCGTCGGTGGACATGCGTCGCTGCTGCTGCTCGCTCAGCGCAGCGACTTGTCGCCGAAGCTCCTCCATATCACTTCGAAGGCGGCTGTTCTCCTCCTGCAACTTTGCGACCTCATCTGAGGCCGTCCTGTTGAGGAGGACGCCGACCGCCTCCTTGATGTCCGCGGCAGCCTCCTTCAGACCGCGGGTGAACGTGCCCTTCAAGCTGCCTGATTTGGTGGCAACCTTCAGGACCAAGTCCACCCCGTCCAAGGCCATCTGCGTTAGGGCCACCGCTGACGGTGCACCCCCTTCCGCCGCTAGAGCAGCGCGTCGCTCGCGTGCGCGTCGCGCCATTTCCGACACTTCGTCGGCCGCAACTGCTTTACGCTGCTCTCTTCTGGTGGCATTGAGCTCCGCCTTTGAGCTCCCCAGCGAGACAGAGCTCTCGCCACCAGGATCCTCGGTAGTGACCCCCATGTCACTATCTGCTTCGCTTGCCGCGGAGGTATTGCGGCCGCAGCGCACGAACCGGCCGTGTTTATCCCTCCGCGGCTGCGAAGCACTCGCTCCTTTCGAAGCCTGCCGACCTCTCCTCGCGGTCGGCACCTTCGGGGCCGGCAGGCCTTCTTCGTCTGAGGACTGGCACACTGGACGCTTCCTAATGGAAGACGTTCCACGTGACCGACTTCCTTCGCCTCCAGGATGTTCCAGCATGTTCGCTGCAGGGGTCCCGTCGTCTACCCCTGTGCATCCGTCGGTCACCAATTTAACACTCGCAGGCCCGAATACCTGCGAGCGCCGGGTGTCAACCGGGTCGCATGACAAGCAATCGCTTCCAGTAGTCAAATCCGCAACAGGGGCCTGGTTGCCTACCCCTGCGCATCCATCGGTCGTCAATTTAACACTCGCAGGCCCGGATACCTGCGAGCGCCGGGCGTCAGCCGGGTCGCATGACAAATCGCTCTCGTATTCGGACATTTCACATTTTACGATATGGGTAGTACTCACATCGCTTCCCCAAGGCGATGCGGCCGCTCTTTTTGGAAGGGTATTTAATTCTCCTGAGGCCTGCGGATGCCTCTGGTGCAGGATATACCGCCCGCTGTTCGGTATCTACGTCTAATATTTTTTTTTATGATTTTTGTAAAATTTTTAACTTTTTATTTTGTTTTTTGATTTTATAAATTTTCTCTTTGGTTTTTTTTTTTTTAATTTTTTTTTATTATTTTTTTTTTTAATGAATGAAAACCTACAACTATCCTACAACTAATCTAAAACTAACCTATAACTAACTTAACCTAACTCGGCATTGTGGCTCAAAACTTCTCGCCACGAATGCCCTTAGACCGCAGGTTGAGGAGCAACCCACGGTCTTCCCCACCTCGGTCACATGACCCTAGACCGCGAACTGTGAAAACAGCCAGTGGTCTACCCCACCTCGCTCTCCAGTCGTGCACTCTGCGGCTGCAGAGCGCAGCTGGAGAGCCCACAGGAGCGTCTCCTCCGCTCCGCTGGTTTTGGTCCACGCCGGGTAAACCCGGTACCGCACATAAATGTGCGGCATTCCCCTATCCGCCACCTGGGGACGCGCCCGGTTGGAGACCAGCAACTCCGACGGGAACCTAACCTAACCTAACCTAACCTAACCTAACCTAACCTAACCTAACCTAACCTAACCTAACCGGAACCTTTGGACCCTTCTTCTTTTGCAAGAAGGGTATCCCTGCTAAGGAGCCCTCAGTGTAACAATCGGACGCCGCCATCATAAAACTTCTGACAATCTAACAAATAGTCCGTCACAAACTCCAGCAACATGTTCGGCATCCGCACGCCCCTAAAACGGCAGGCCGCCCCCCCGAGCCGCGATGCCTCTCCTGATGCTTCGACAGCTACAAGTCCAGCACAGACCACCCAAACGAGCGTCAGGAGGAGCATTGAGGCACTGGAGGCCAGTCAAACCCCCTTGTCTATCGTGATACCAGCCGCCCCTGTAAAACCTAAAAAGGTTGCCAAGTCGAAGAGCACTTCACCATCGTTAGCTCCACATAAAACAGGGCGAGCGGCTGAAAACGCAAAAACCTCCACCCCCACCCCCGTTGGTAGAGTGAAGGAGGCCAGGAACTGGGTGACGAAGGCTAAGATCGCCTTAAACCAAAGTCGCAACCTCCGGACCGACATCAAGGAGGACGTCACCCAGGCCCTGGACTGTCTCTACCGAATGGTGAGGGATGGGGAAAAAGACAAGGGGGAAAATCTGCCAAACATGACAGAAGTTCCAGCCCCTGTCACTGTCGATGCAGTGCCACCTGTAGCCAATAGTGCCGAATACTCTCGGTTGCTCTCCTCACTGGCAGACCATGGCAAGCTAGTGAAGGAGAGCACTGAGAAGATGGAGGAACTAAAGGCTACCTTGGCTAAGCACACCACGGCGCTCGAGTCGACCACATACGCGAGCGTAGCGGCGGGACCGAAACTGTCTTCAGCTCCATCGCGACAAACGCTGCACTCGGTTGTGGTCGCCTCGAGCGACAAGCAAGACACCGGCGAGCAGGTCCTTGAAAAGATCAGGACCGCCATAAACGCCAAGGAGGGGGGCTACTGCATCGACAGAGTCAGAAAGGCAAAAGACAGCAAGGTCATCATCAGCTGCAGGGACGAGGGAGAGCGGAGCAAGGTCCGGGAGAAGCTGAAGTCTGCAGGTCAAAAACTGACAGTAGAAGATGCGATGAACCTGGACCCGCTCGTCATCCTCAGGGACGTCCTCAATTATAACACAGACGCGGACGTCTTGAAAGCCCTGAGGACACAGAACACCAAGCTCTTCACCGACCTTGCGGCTGGGGATGACCGCATGGAAATTAAATATAAAAAACGGGCGCGGAACGAGCTGCTGAGCCACATCGTCGCGAGGGTCTCCCCCACCTTATGGAAAAGACTGACAGAGGCGTCTGCTGTGTACATAGATATGCAGCGGATCAGGGTAGAAGATCAATCTCCCCTGGTCCAATGCTCCCTGTGTTTAGGGTACGGGCATGGCAGACGCCTCTGCACAGAAAAGGAGGTAGCCTGCAGCCACTGCGGCGGTCCACATCTGCGCAAAGACTGCCCAAAGGCAAAAGATGCTCACGCTCCTCCGTCATGTTGCAACTGCACCAAAGCCGGACTGGATGGAGCGGAGCATAACGCCTTCAGCACAGAATGCCAGGTAAGACGCAGATGGGACGCATTAGCCAGGGCAAAAATAAGCTACTGCTAAAGGCGCCGCAGTGGACACAAAGACCTACAAGCTTCTGCAGGCAAACCTCCAACGGAAACAACTGGCGACGGCTGAGCTGCTCGAGGGTGCAACACGGGCGAAAGCGGCAATTGCAATCTTGCAGGAGCCGTACGTGGGTTCTGTCCGGAGAATGAGAAACTACAGAGGGTCCAGAATTTTCCAGGCCTCGGAGGACGGAGAGGGCACTGTTAAAGCCGCCATTGCGGTTTTTGACCAGGACCTCGACGTCATACAGTGCCCAGAACTCACCACACACAACATCGCAGTGGTGAGGATCCGAACTCGAGCCTGGGAAATAGCAATAATATCGGCATACCTCGAACCGGACAAGCCCATGGAACCGTACCTGGAGCACCTACGAGCAGTTCACCGTGCGCTAGGAAGTCGCAACATTATCGTCGGGGGCGACTTCAACGCCAAGAGCTCATGGTGGGGGAGCCTTACGGAGGACAGCAGGGGCGAGGAGCTCTGCGGAGCCTTAGACGAAATGGGGTTGCAGGTGCTCAACAGCGGCACCTTGCCCACCTTCGACACCATCCGAGGGGGCAGGAGATACTGCAGCCATGTGGACGTGACAGCATGCACGGCGGATCTTCTCTGCCTGGTGGAAGGCTGGAGAGTGGATGAAGGACTGACGAGCTCGGATCACAACGGCATCAAATTTAGTCTAAAATTAGAAAAATCTCTCGGAACAAATATAAAATCAACTACCAGAATTTACAACACTAGGAAGGCAAACTGGGTTCAGTTTCATGAGAAACTGGCCCAGTTAAAAGCAGAAAACCATTTAGTAGACACAAAATTCGAAAAAATAGTAGACATCGCCGACCTAGAGCACAATATCAACACGTATTTGGATGCAATCAAAACAACATGTGACCAAAAATTGCCGAAAATAAAAACAGCTAGGAAAACTACCTTGCCGTGGTGGTCCGAGGAACTCGCCAGCCTGAAGAAAGCAGTCGCCACTAGGAGGAGAAGAATCCGCTGCGCCGCTCCAGTCCGCAGGCAGGCAGTCGTTGCTGAGTACCTGAAACTCAAAACAGAATATGAGGCCAAAGCCAAAAGTGCCCAAACCAAGAGCTGGACCGACTTTTGCAATAAGCAAGATAGGGAGGGGATGTGGGAGGGCATCTACAGGGTGATCGGCCGAACCACTGTAAGGCACGAAGACGCACCCTTGGAAAAAGAAGGCACTGTCCTGACTCCGGCGGAATCGGCATCGCACCTGGCTGAAACTTTCTACCCCAAAGATCTGGAGGAAACGGACGAGGACATACACCGAGTCACGCGACGCTTGGCCTTGCAGGTAAACGATGGGGGTCATGATGATACGCATGACCCGCCGTTTACCTTGCATGAGCTCAAAACCGCGGTGTCCTCGTTCAACCCTAAAAAGGCGCCAGGTGCGGACGGCCTCACCGCAGACATCTGTCAACAAGTCATTCTCCAGGACCCCGGGGCGTTCCTTGCCCTGGCCAACAAATGCCTCAGTCTGGGCCACTTCCCCACGAAGTGGAAGGAAGCCACAGTCGTGGTACTGAGGAAGCCGGGCAAGGAAAATTACAAAAGCGCCAAGTCGTACAGGCCTATCGGCCTTTTGCCTGTACTAGGCAAGGTCCTGGAGAAGATGGTTGTCACGAGGCTCCAGTGGCACCTAGTGCCGAGGCTGAGTACCCGCCAGTACGGCTTCATGCCCCAGCGCAGCACCGAGGACGCCCTCTATAATCTGGTGAACCAAATAAAGGTGGAAACAAAAAACAAAAAGTTAGTCACTCTCGTTTCGCTAGATATAGAGGGCGCCTTCGACAGCGCTTGGTGGCCAGCCATTAAGGTCAGACTGGCGGAGGAAAAGTGTCCGGTGAATATTAGGCGGCTACTCGACAGCTATCTTGTTGACAGATGTGTGCGACTCAGGTACGCCGGAGTCGAACACTACAGAGAGACCCAAAAAGGGTGCGTCCAGGGCTCCATCAGTGGGCCGATCCTCTGGAACGTCCTCCTAGACCCGCTCCTCAAGGAGCTGCATAGGCGGGGAATTTGGTGCCAGGCCTTCGCCGACGACGTCGTTCTGCTGTTTGCCGGTCACACAGCGCTAGAGGTGCAGCGACATGCCAATCCCGCTCTCGGCTATGTTCAGGAGTGGGGTGTCAGAAATAAGCTCAGATTTGCGCCGCACAAAACGTGCGCAATGCTGCTCACTAAAAAGCTCAAGTATGACACACCGCTCTTGAGCATGGGCGGGATCGACATTGGCATGTCTCGCGAAATAAAGATCCTGGGCCTTACTATAGACGATAAGCTGACCTTTAACACCCACGTCGCTACCGTCTGTAGGAAGGCCCTAAACATCGCGAAGCAGCTACAGCGAGCTGCAAAAATCAGCTGGGGACTGCACCCTGACGTCATCCGCGCGATCTATACGGCAACAGCAGAGCCCGTCATACTGTACGCTGCGGCCGCGTGGTCGCCCGCCGCCGAAAAAATCGGTGTCCGCAAGCTCCTGAACACCGTTCAACGGGGCTTCGCTCAGAAAATCTGCAAGTCCTACCGCACCGTCTCCCTCAACTCAGCCCTCTTACTGACCGGGTTACTGCCTCTGGACCTCCGCATAAAGGAAGCAGCCGGCCTATACGAGGCTCGCAGAGGGTCAACCCGGCAGGTGTTGGGAGACAGGGAGGTCGAACGGGTGGTGGGATTTGCAGAGCTGCCACATCCGGCCCTGCGTATGGACCTGAAATTCGAGTGCCTCGACGACTCCGACCTGGTAGACCAACACAACGTGCAGACGCTCAGAATTTTTACAGACGGAAGCAAACTCCAGAACAAGGTCGGTGCTGCGCTGTCCATCTGGGACAGCCAGGCCGAAACCAGAAATAGGAAGCTGAGTCTGCCAGCGTACTGCACAGTCTACCAGGCCGAGCTTCTGGCCATATGCAGGGCGACGAGCGAGGCCCTGAGGAGCGGTGTAGGGAGCTGCGGCATTTATAGTGACTCGCGAGCAGCGCTACAAACGGTGACTAACCCTGGGTCCATGCACTCCCTCGCAATCGAGGCGCGCCGAAACCTCAGCGCGGCCTTGACCCAGGGCAAAGATATAACCTTGTACTGGATCAAGGCCCACGCCGGCATCGATGGTAACGAGCGCGCCGACGAACTTGCCAAGGAGGCAGCACTCTCGTGTCGGAGGAGGCCCGACTACGATCTGTGTCCGGTTTCATTCGTCAAAAGTGAACTTCGTAACGAATCGCTCGACGAATGGAACCGGAGATACCGGGCGGGGGAGACGGCCTCCGTCACGAGAGTGTTCTTCCCGGATGCGAGGGAGGCCTATCGCCTGGTGCGGAAAATCCAACCGCAGGGAATTCTCACCCAGATCTTCACGGGCCATGGGGGGTTCGCCCAATACTTGCATCGCTTCAAGTGTCGGGGGAGCCCGTCATGCGTCTGTGACCCTGCGGTTGAAGAAACTGTCCAGCACATACTCTTTCAATGCCCAAGATTCCTCCGACAGCGACACGACCTGGCGCAAGAAATAAACTACGCAGTTGAGTTGGACGGGGCAGCCAGCCTCATTAAAACACGGAAATTCGGACAAAAATTTCTAGATTATGCACAAAACATCTGCAAAAGGGTTGTGGAGGGAAACGCATCTGACCAAACAGGTGCACTTCCCTTCACAACATAATCCGATTTCCAAGAAATACACGACTAAAATACAGATATAGTACAACAACGTCCCTGATCATGTCAGGGGACTACAAGAAGTACCCATGATGGCGGGTGCATTTAAAAAAAAAAAAAAAAAAAAAAAAAAAAAACCTAACCTAACCTAACCTAACCTAACCTAACCTAACCTAACCTAACCTAACCTAACCTAACCTAACCTGCTTGATAACTTTTGTTCAAGGAGGCCGATTTTGAAGCGGTTTTTTGCGTTTTTCACGTACAACAGGCTTGTAGGCACGCATCAACCCTTCAAACTTGACATATCACTGGTGTGACGTCATTTTTTGACTACCCCACTTTTTTGACCTAAGAAAAAAGACTAATTAATTATTTTTTCAAAATTCCTTCGATAGATTTTAACTAAATTACACATTTAGATACTTACCCTTCCTACCTACCTTCCGGAGTCCGCTTCGCGCCTTTGGAGTTAGGTTTGGACGTCAAAATTTTCAATTTTCTATAAAAAACCGACAAAATTTTAGGTTTTTCGACGAAAACTTAAAAATTTTCCTCTTCACTATTTTCTAAATTCCGTACCTAACGCTAGGGCTCGTCGAGACGCTTCTTTTGAGGTATCGCACGACCCTCTAGCTCACACCGAACGTCAAAAATTGCCCCACCCACCCTCCCTTTAGACGCGATAGTAAGAATTTAAACTGTCCTATAGGAAAGGGTACGACTCTGGGGACATTCTGTCGATTTTCGGGTTTTGATTGAACTCGAATCCCGGTGGTCCCCTGACTTGGGTGACGTCATCCCAGCTCTCATAGGGGCTCTAATTCTTGACCAGTGACGTTTTTAGTTAGTCAAGTGGGTTAATTCTAGAAGATCAAGGAGTGGAAGATTTGCTTCCGTCTTGCAAAAATACCCGTATATTATTAGATTGACAGGGGTACAACACCTCTTAACACTAGTCTCAACAAAGAGCAACTAGTTTTTTGACAGTTGCACATAGTTTATACGACTAAACAACTAAAATTCACCCACGACACTTGAAGTAAATTACATTTACACCACGACTATTGGCTTATTGGCTGTAATTATTACGACTATCGGCTTATTGGCTGTATTTTTTACAATTTTTTACTCTTTGACCCCAATATTAAAATATTACTAATTACTAAATTCTTGTTGTATTTGATCTTTTGATCACAATTGATTTGTAAAACAAAACTAACAGGTATAAACTTACGCGCCGACCAGCCATTTACACTGGGCGGTGTACTGTACCTGAGTTCAAGTCCGCAATTGCTCTGGAAAGGATCCAGAAGCAAAACAAGGGGACCTTTGGACCCTTCTTCTCTTAGCAAGAAGAGTAGCCCTGCTAAGGAACCCACACAGCAAACTCAGCGGACGCCGCCATCTCTAGCGCGGAATTGTTAATAGAATTGTCCTCTTGCTTGCTACTGTGTGTAGTCCCTGTGCCTAAAAATGTTTGGCATTCGTACCCCAATTAATAAGCGGACAGCCCCGCCAAGCCGAGATGCCTCTCCTGACGTCACGGCAACTGCGAGCTCAGCTCGGACGAATGTCAGGAGGAGCATTGAAGCTCTGTTAACCAGTCAATCCCCCTCGTCTGATTTGGTACCAGCGGCCCCAATGAAACCTAAAAAGGTAACACAAGCCAAGAGCGCATCGCCACCATCAGCTCTACAAAAACCTGGGGGGACGACTGAAAATTCGGAAACCTCCGGCTCCGCATCCGTCGGTAGAGTGCAACAGGCCAAGAACTGGGTGACTAAGGCTAAAATTGCCTTAAGCCAAAGCAGAAACCTCCGTACTGACATCAAGGAGGATGTCACCCAGGCCATCGACTGCCTCTACCGCATGGTGAGGGACGGAGAAAAAGAAAGGGGGAACTGTCCACCGAAAAAGACGGGGCCACAGCCCTCTGTCGATGCAGTGCCAGCGGGACCCAGCTGCGACGAATATTCTCGACTGATCTCCTCACTGGCAGACCACAGCAAGCTAGTGAGGGACAGTACCGAGAGGATGGTAGAGCTGAAGGACACGCTGGCAAAGCACACCACGGCGTTGGGGTCGACCACATACGCGGGGGTGGTGGCGGGATCTAAACCGCTTCCAGCGCCACCGCGTCAAACACTACATTCCGTCGTGGTCGCCTCGAACGACAAGCAGGAGACCGGTGAACAGGTGCTGGCAAAAATCCGCACCACAATTAACGCCAAGGAAGGAGGCTACTGCATCGACAGGATCAGGAAAGCCAAGGATAGTAAGGTCATCATCAGCTGCAGGGATGAAGGGGAGCGGAGCAAGGTCCGGGAAAAACTTAAATCAGCAGGTCAGCAGCTAGTCGTCGAAGACGCACAAAACCTGGACCCGCTCATAATCCTCAGGGACGTCCTTAGTTATAATACAGACGAGGACGTCATGACAGCCCTGAGGAAACAAAACACCTCGCTCTTCGCCAGCCTTGCGGCTGAAGATGACCGACTAGAAATCAGGTACAGGAAACGGGCCAGGAATAACCTGATGAGCCACGTGGTTGCTAGAGTGTCCCCCACCCTCTGGAGGAGACTGACCGAGGCGTCTGCTGTGTACATAGATATGCAGCGCATCAGAGTAGAGGACCAATCTCCCCTGGTCCAATGCTCTATGTGCCTGGGATATGGACACGGCAGACGTCTCTGCACAGAGAAGGTGGTGGTCTGCAGTCACTGCGGCGACTCACATCTTCGTGCCGACTGCCCTTCTTCGTCAGCAGGCGCAGTACCGCAATGCAGAAACTGCCGGGTGGTAAAAAATAGCAACTTGGATCACAACGCTTTTAGCAGCGAATGCCCGGTACGCAGAAAATGGGACGCACTAGCACGAGCAGCCATAGCCTATTGCTGAAGTTGTGCCTGCAACAACCCCTACGTATCAACTACCGAATGTAACTCTGCAGCGGTTTATACCTGTCATATGGGACTCGAACCACAGCGGCATAAACAATAGGGAATTAAAAATTATAAGAAGGAAATTTAATACAAAGAAAATAATTTCGAGGCAGTTTTATGTGAAACTGTCCCAAATTATGCAGACAATAAAACAAAATATAATACAAAACACACACGAAACACAAAATACACAAGCTTCAAAACATATATATGAGCAAATAAAATCTTCAGTAGAAAAACCAAAACACTTACATGCCGTTGTGGTCCGAGGTGTCCATAGATATCGGAAGACTGGGGCAAGACAGGATAATGTGGATCACCGCTACATTAGAACGAGGCGAAAAAGATAAACGAGTGGTGTCATGGTGAGTTGCATGGCCCACCGTTTACACAACGCTGAATCGGCTGGTCCACATAGACTGATAAACGTAGAGGGGACCCCGGGGGCGTATGGCCTGAGACGGGCAGCCGCTCCCGCGTTTACCAGTAGTCACCCTGAGCTCCAGAAAACATACGCAGTGAGATGCAGATTTTATCGGAAACTAAAATAAAGCAACAAAACAACAATAATAGTATATCCAGACTCAAAAATTTCGTAAAAATCAAAAGTAAAATTAAAGGAAAAACTAGTTTACAGTAATAAAAAATCAAAAAGAGGCACAAACAAGCAGCATATAAGGGCTCTGATCATGTTAGAGGACAATGCAGCAGGCAGGAGTGTGGTTTTAGCCGGTAAGAGTCCGGCACTACCCCGACTTCCTCCATGTGGGGTGGTCGGGGTGTCCATGAGGATTTCCACACTCCTGCCCACACAAAAAAAAAAAAAAAAAAAAAAAAAACCTTACCTAACCTAACCTAACCTAACCTAACCTAACCTAACCTAACCTAACCTAACCTAACCTAACCCAAACGTAACCTAACCCAAACGTAACCTAACCCAAACGTAACCTAACCCAAACGTAACCTAACCCAAACGTAACCTAACCCAAACGTAACCTAACCCAAACGTAACCTAACCCAAACGTAACCTAACCCAAACGTAACCTAACCCAAACGTAACCTAACCCAAACGTAACCTAACCCAAACGTAACCTAACCCAAACGTAACCTAACCCAAACGTAACCTAACCCAAACGTAACCTGACCCAAACAAGGTCGTTTGCCAATTAATTTCGATAATTCCACATTCAAAATTATTATTCCTCTATCTTGGATTATATTGGATTTAGAGTAAGGTCACAATATTTTCAGTTACTCTCAAGCAACCTTTTCGTTTGATGCCCATACTGCAGAAGTGCAAAAAAAAAATAACTGTACCGGATGATCTGCCATGTTGGATTTAGTGAGGTCACAATATTTCGAGTTACTCTCAATCATCTCTTTCATTTGATACCCATATTGTAGAAGAGCATTAATAATAACTACTCCACCATCTTGGGTAGTCCGCCATATTGGATTTAGAATAAAGTCAAATTAATTTTTAAGTAACTCTCCGTAAGTCCTTTAATTAGATACCCATATTGTTGAAATTCATAAAAAATAACAACTCTGCCATCTTGTGTGGCACGCCATATTGGATTTAGAATGACGTCATACATATAACATATCGTGCATTGTCATCCAAACTGAACGTGTAGGTATACCAAATTTCAGCTCAATCGGTTGAAGATATCTACTTCAAAATGAGTTCTAAGAATCCACCGTAACATACATGGCAAGTTAAATAAAAGCTTTTTAAAAAAAAAAAAAAATGTCTGTGAAGAAAAGAATATGTCTGTGTGTCAAAGAAGTGTATGATGCGCCACTGGCCGTTGATCGTAAACGTCTTGCCTTGCCTCGCGAATCGGAGACGTTCTCGGAAAGAGAGACTTCGAGGTTTCTATAGATATGGGCGGAACGTGATGTGATGATCGTAAAAAGCATGCATGGTCTCGAGAGTCGGGCACGTTCACTATATAGACATTGCGCTTGAGTTCTCAGCGTATCTTCGCATCTGCTTCTGGGTCTACGGGTATATGCTACTGTCCGCTGATCGTGAGCGTTTAAGCTACACTTCAAGATCTTTTCTGATTATGTCAATAATTAATGTAAACAGTTTCGAAAACATTCTTTTTAATAACAGCTTAAAAGTCATCGTGGAAAAATCAGTCACATTTAGAGCCTGGCTTGTATCCAAGACAAGAAGGAAGTGACGCGAGCGAACCCAGACGGAAATCCTGCCTGGCAACCTCGCGACGAGCCGAACGACGTGACTCCGACCTGCCGACAACAGTAGACCAATGTAGTGTGGACTCTGGCACAACGCGACGCTGCGCGCCTCAAGCGGGTGGCGAGGGGGCCGCACCAGGACGCGCTGCCCGCCGCTGGTGAGCACGAGCGGGCCGCCGGAGTCGCCGCTGCACGTGCCCACTGCGCCGCCGCCGCCGGACCCGCTCGTGCACAGTGTGGACGATACGATGATGCCCCCGAAGAACTGCGCGCAAGCCGCGTTCGTTATCACCTGCAGCGACACGTGGCTCTGGAACTGACTCTGCGAGATGCCGGCCGCTGTCGGGACATAGAACCTTCGCGTGACTATTGTTACAAGTTCCAGGACATTGGGATGCAATGATCGTATTTTAACTACTTGCCATCGCTTGTTTTCCCATAACCGGCAGCTTGAACCAATGAGCCCGCGAGGTTGTTGCTGAGCAGCGACCCACTGGGCAGGGCCACGGCGCGCACCACGTCTGCAACAGAAAGCTGGCGCTGAGCACCGGCTCGCGCCCGCCACTCGCAGGCGGCGCGAGGCGCACTCACTCGAGTACGGCACGGAGTTGAACGCGATGATGGCGACGTCGTTGCTGAGCGTGGACGGGCTGTAGGCGGCGTGCATCTGCACGCTGGAGCTGGCGACGCGCGTGCCGCCGGAGAACAGGCGCGCCGAGCCGAACACCAGCGTGAACTGGCGGGCCTGGTTGCGGCCGTCCCACCAGCAGTGCGCCGCGGTCAGCGCGCGGGTGTTGCTGAGCATGGACGAGCCGCACACGGATGTGGCGCCCGTGCTCAACGTGATCACCAGCCCCACCTGCGCACAACAGCTCCAAGTCAGTTCGCGCACACAGTCATCAGATCATGCTTCATCATTGGGTTCAAATGGTATACCAAGAAAGGATAGGTCCCGACGGCGGCAGCCGCGCCACCGATGATCCGCGAGCCATCGAAGTCGACGGCGAGCTCAGCGCGCTTGATGCGCGCCGCCTCCGCGATGCCGGCCGCCTCGTGGTAGTACAGCGCCACCGGCAGAGTAGCCCGCGCTGTCGCCGCCACCGCGATCACCATTACGATGTACTTCATCGTGAGCATGGTTATGTCTGTTCGTTACTTCTACCGTTCCCAAACCTTTTATATTTCTGAAGCGACATAAGCCTATCTTATCGTGATGGTTCTAATAGCATCGCTTGCGTAACCTCTGATAGTCCCGACTAGGCGGCGATCGAAGTTCACAAATCCGGCAGAAGGTCAGGCGCGGCCGGGCCCAGCTACACAGTGCAACATGGTCTACAAGTCGGTTGCCGACTGCCTGTCCTACGTATTCTTATACTACGCAACGAGTGTTGATGTGGGTTTATTTAACAGATAGAGTGATTCAAGATGCATGTTTTTTGAGTATTATAACATACATAATATAGTACAGAACACTGATAATTTTATAGGTTTTGGTTGTCGTAGATAAACACATCGCATAATGATCAACTAATGAAAACAACAAAACATCCGGCCGCCGCAGCCGCGCGGGCGCCGATCGCCTGCGGAACAAACTCACAGCCCCGATAGCTATAGGTGTGGGAGGATATTATATGAAAGTGGTGGAAACGGTAGTATCCTTACATGTTGACAGTATTCCTCGTGGCGGATCCTCCAGCCAGCGCACAGTTCGGCAATACATTTCGCCGACGCGAACACTTCTGCCTTCCAACAAACCCATATACATATGTATTTTCTTATTGTTTCAGAGCGAAGTCGTTTAATATGTGTGCTATAAACTGGACGGTAATGTTTCTGTTGTATTTGTAACTATCGGGATAACATTTGTACTACAGAATATTATTGAAAAATTGTAAAGAGTACCTACGCATCGCGACAGTACGAAGCTCGGCCGGCAGTTGTATTACCTACAAATAAGTAAAAAAGTTTTGTTTGTGCAGCGGGCTCGCGGCGGGTCACGGCCACGGAGAGGGCCTTGCGATCGCTTTCGAAATCATTAGTGCGCGTAGGTGCGTGTAATGTGGACTATGAGATTATAGGCGAGATAGTATAATAATTAGATCACCTTGGTCACTGATTATCTACAACTAGTGTAGAGATAGCAGTGGGCAGTCCAGTGCGGTAGTGCGGTCATGCGGTGCCGCCAGCAACCGGCGCGCCGGCGAGGGCAGCCGGACAGCCGCTACAAAGTGCTGCATAGTAGTGGGGATTTTATTAAGTACCTGAGTGTAATTTTTTTTTTCATTTCAATGTTTTCAAACTGTTTCTACTTTATTTGTTATTGGTTTCAGCCGAGACTTCAAAGTTCCAAGAAATATTTAACATTTTTTATTTCAGATCTACACTTGAAATATTCACAGAATATTTAATAAATACTTAGTAGGTGTAAAACTCGTGGTGGCCTAGTGGTTAAAGAGCCAACCTCTCATTGTGAGGGCGTGGGTTCGACTCCAGGTCGGGCAAGTACCAATGCAACTTTTTTAAGTTTGTATGTACTTTCTGAGTATATCTTGGACACCAATGACTGTGTTTCGGAAGGCACGTTAAACTGTAGGTCACGGCTGTCATTGAACATCCTTGGCAGTCGTTACGGGTGTCAGAAGCCAGTAAGTCTGACGCCAGTCTTACCAAGGGGTATTGGGTTGAGGAGGTCAGATAGGCAGTCGCTCCTTGTAAAACACTGGTATTCAGCCGAAACCGGTTAGACTGGAAGCCGACCCCAAGATAGTTGGGAAAAAGGCTCGGAAGTATAGTATTTTTTTAGAAACGGCAAATTGTAACTTCATGGGCGAGTCCGACTCGCACTTAGCCGGTTTCTTGTATTTACTATTCAGTCCTCAAAGTACCAAAATAAATTGTGTAAGATATTTAGATAGATGCAGTGATTGCAACCGATTTTCTGATTTGATAACTGGGTTGAGGAGGTCAGATAGGCAGTCGCTCCATGTAAAACACTGGTACTCAGCTAAATCTGGTTTGGAAGCCGGCTCCAACATAGTTGGGAAAAGGCTTGGGAGATGATGATTGCAGCTGATTTGCTATCTTCTGAAGATTTCTGTCGTCTATTTCCGAGAATATCCATAGGTACCAAATTTCAAATCCAACCAGTTCGAAATAAATTCTTTCCAAACAAAAATAAATAAAATCCATTTACATACAATATTAGCCGGAGTTATGGGCGAACTTACAGACTGTTCAATGCAGTGCAACCCATATTACGAACGTTATTTGTTATCTCGACGGCATTACCTTGTCCAGAAACAAGGATTATGCGATAAGCAGACATGTGAAGATTTCTTAAGAATATAACATTGTTTAAGACATCGTAGGGACCTACAATTCTATACTTCTACACAAATATTGTAAAGAGGTGAAACTTGTATGTTTTTAAACGAATAATATTTCTGTATGAATATGAGATATGGCACAATCACAGGAAATCTGTCTGTAGCACATAAAACTGCAACTGCGACCGACGCTATTGATAACTGTTATTATCAGTTTTTCCCTTCAATAAAAAAGCTTCTTATTACTTTAGCTACACTCCCAGTGTCCGCAACCTCTGAAAGACCTTTCTAGGTTAATAACTTACCTAAGAAATAAAATGGACTAAAGCTATTTTGGTGATTTTGCAGCACATTCAACGTTTGACCTAGTCATTTAATTAAATGTCGTAATTCAATGAACGCATGTGTCATACAATCAAATAGCGGATTCAACAAGATGACTGCGTCATATCTACAGAACTGAGTTGGAAGCGCGGGGCATATTAATGCTGTTCAACCAATCAGCGCGCGAGATCCCTTCCGTTTTATAATTTGACGGTTTCGCTTCGATAGATTACAATCTAACCAATAATAATATAATAATACTAGCGGTCGCCCGCGGCTCCGCCCGCGTGGATGTCGGTTTTCGCGACAAAAAGTAGTCTATGTGTTGTTCTGATATATAACCTATAGAGGACCCCCGCGGCTACGCCTGTGTGGATGTCGATTACCGCTACCAAAGCCTAACTTTTGTCGGGATGAGAAGCTCGCGCTCGGACCTCCCGCCTTATTATACCTACCGACCAATTCTATGTATAAGTTTGGTATTTATACACCGATTTCTATGATTCTATTTTTATAAAATATGTTATAATGTTATCTTTTGTTCATTAGGCATGAGCGAGAATATTATAAACATAAGAGTAAACAAATCAATAACAAATAATCAGAAAGCTCCGAACTGGTAAACTATCGGGAGTTATACGTGTTATTGTGAGTCAACCATTAAAGATAGACATATGCTGTTGAGAAATATTTTTTAGATAATTTTATGTAGAACATTTCCGTCATACATGATTTCTATGTAGCTTTAACCATTAAGGCTGCACACGCGACGAAAGCTTAAAAAATGGTGTAACTTCTCCCGTTTTCCCAACATTTTCTTTCACTGCTCTGCTCCTATTGATTGTAGCGTGATGAAAAGTATCCTATAACCTGCCCAGGAGTATGAAGAATAATTGTACCAAGTTTCATTAAAATCCGTCCAGTAGTTTTTGTTCCTATTAATAACATACAGACAGACAGACAGACAGACAGACAAAAATTTTACTGATTGCATTTTTGGCATCAGTATCGATCACTTATCACCCCCTGATAGTTATTTTGAAAATATATTCAGTGTACAGAATTGACCTCTCTACAGATTTATTATAAGTATAGAAGACAAATTGTGAGCAGTTCGTTGAGGATTACAATTTTCGACAGTCTTTTCTCACGAGATAAATTATAATCTAACGGTATTTAGAACATTACGGCGATATATATATATACATTGTTATCTAGGAAAATTAATTATTTTACCATTAGAATTACAATACTGTTATTCTGAGGCTTAAGTTCAATTCCTGTTTCAGGCTAAAATTGGCATCGCTTGATGGATTTTAGAAACTTTCATAAAGTAGCCTGGAGTCTGGAAGATGGCGCTGTTACGCCTCGTGAGGCCGGTGTCACGCAGATTTGAGACTCTGTCAGTCTTTGGGTGAAATTTTTGTAACATTTCTGTATTAAAATAGAACAGAAACTCCTCCTTTTTCCGGAATTTTGTTTAAAATAAAAGGCAGTCTTACATTAACTGATTTATTTATTCGTTGACTCCTCGGCAAACTTAATTGGTCCACCTTTATTGCTTCTAACTAGACGCGCGGCTGTCCGGTGCGGGGCGCGGTGTGGGGGGCGCGGGGCGCGCGGGTCGGTGGACCAGCGAAGTGGCCGCCGCTCCTACTCTCAAACTTAACCTAGCTATGTACAAAATTAGTACCCGTTTAAATGAATGTATATCGAGTCTATTTACACGTGGGGAGGGTGTGGATGACGTCACTGCGCGGGCGCCGGCGCCGCGGGCGCGGGCGTCGCGGGCGCGGCGGACGCGGCGCATGCCGGCGCGGCAGGGGTCGCCGGGTCGGCGGGCGGCGCCGGGGCGGCCGGCGGCGCCGCGGCCGTCGACTCGGCGCTCGATAGTCGCGCCAGGGTCTTGTAGAGTGGCGAGTTGACGAAGCGCGGGTACGAGTCGCGGTGCATCAGCGTGTAGATCTGCAGCTGCGCCTCGTCGAACGTGTGCGGCGTCGGCTCCACCATGTTCCTGTTGACGATCTCGCGCACGCGCGAGTCCAGCGACACCTGCAACAGCGCGCGGTCAGCGGCGGGCGGGGCGCGGGCGCGGCCGGCACGCCGGGGCTCACCTCCTTGGGCGACAGGATGGAGATGTAGTCCTCGTAGATGAAGCGCGCCTTCTCCTCGACTGCATCGGGGTCGGTCTCGCGCTTGAGCTCCTCGCACGCGAGCCAGAACATTATATTCTCTTCAGAGTACTCGCCGCGGAGGAAGTCGCGGAACACCTTCCGTCCGGCTGAAACACACAACACGTGGCTGAGCGTGGCGGGCGGGGCGCGCGCGTCGCTGCGGCCGCTACCTACCGGCACTGCGCATGAGGCGGTCGAACGACTGCCCCCAGCTCTGGATCTCGTCCAACGTGGGCCTGCAACACAACACAGCTCGTCAAGGTCCGGTGGTTGCTCCCAGCGCCAGCACTCAAAACTCAACATTGAATTTATTTGCCATAAGCGTTGCTTCAATTTAAGTCTGAGCAAAAATAATAATACGTTATTATATCGACTATTGTCGGTAATAACGTGAAGCTGTACTTAACAGTGATAACTCAGGTCCCCCTGTTATCGCATACATAGGTTGGTATGCCTCTATACGCAATTATCTACTCATCCTCCCTCTTGGTAACATTTCCGCGTAACAGCTGTCATATACATTTTTATGTAATATTTCCTTTTGGTACGTAATCTATCGTCCAGTCATGTCAGTTAGTTGACCGCGCAACTTTTGATACCTATGTACCTACTGAATCACAACATCTATATATATAAAACAAAGTCGGGTTTGTTACAACACTTATAATTCGAGATCTGCGGAACCAATTTTCATAGTAACTGATTCGTTGGATTTGTCTCCGCCCCGAGTAGCAGAATAGCCGAATAGAAGGGTAGAAAGGGAGCGAAGCCGCGCGGGCAAAAGCTCGTAGTATAGATAAATGGATTTCTCAAATTGCGACATTCTTATCAATTTTGACTTAGATAACTGGACTTGTAGCGCAATCATATAAAGGCATGCTGTTCAGACACTTATTTTAAGTCGCACTTTTATACATAACCTAAAATATAAACGACCCGCCCCTCAGCTTGCACTTTAGCGTTGGGACGAAACGTTTCTTGACATGCCGTGGGCTACCTTTCTTTGTGGTTAAAAAAAAAACCTAATAAATAATGTAAACGTATAATGTAACGCGTCGTGAAATGCGACCGACGGTCTCATCAAGTGCGAGCCTAACATATTATGGCGACATGTCATTGACACAACCTTAATGAAGAGTAGGTACATAGTACAATCGTGTTGTACTCACGGCGCGTCTCCGTCGCTGAGCAGCGGCTCCTGCGGGCCGGGCTCGCGCGGCTTCTTGCCGGGCCCGCCCTCCGAGCCGCGCACCGCCAGGCTGCACACAACACACAGGTCACTCAGTGCGCACGCGCGCGCACCTAATCTCCTTATATATAAAACAGCTAGTCCTCGCGGCTTCGACTGTCAGACTACTGCAGCCACTTGGTGTCAGACAGAGCCTCAGTTCACAAACGAAGCCTCTGAGGAAATGTCTGCCTGACAGCGCAAGTAGCAGTATAGCGGTGCAGACGTTCGGACGAGCGTCGAAGTGTTGCACCGGGCGCCAGAGGCGGAATCGCGGTGCCACAATGTGGAACGTATTCAGTAACGCGGGGTGCGGGGTGCGGGGTGCGGGGTGCGCGCTGGAGCTGCTGTACACTGTATGTATATTGCGCTGAAGCATTGCGCGCCTGCTGTACGTGTGCCCTCGGTTCAGGCAGCAGAGCTCCTCCTACAGCCAGACACGAGAACCAGTAGCTAGGTGCCAGTCCGACGTGAGGCGTGCTACAGTGCAACTGCTTGAGCCACCCCTTCCGCCCTCTACGAATGAGTCAGCAGAGACTACATTGGAATCGTTTCAGAATGAAGTAGTTGTGCAATTAGATCGGGTGATATACAGGATGTCCAGTAAATAGCACGACATACTTCAAGCAACAAATAAACGTACATTTTATAATTATCAATAAACCTATTAAAAAAAATCATTTTTATTGAAACAATGTTTCGCAATGAAACGTTTCCTTTTCTAGCACATTTTTATCAATCAAAGAGACCGTTACACCCTCCTCGACATATGGATAACTATGCTCGTAACCAACATCTACAAAGCTACCACTTTAGCTAGGCCTTCGTTACGTAGACGGACAAAAACGTATATGTGGCTGTTTGGTATGTTAGTACATCCAACAACCACAATTGTGAAACACAATAATTGGTAAAGAGAGATAATGATATGTAGGGGGTGTCTCGACAAACGTCGATGGTCGCCGTGGCCGCAGCAGTACAACACCCCCCCCCCCCCCCCCCCGCCGCCCGACCCCGCACCCCAGCGCTCATTGAGACACTTCTCTGCACTCACCATTTAGCCCTGGAATAGAACAAATAAACTAGTCATGAATAATAATCGCACGTGTTTACGTTCTCCTGTAGATTTACTACACAATATACATATATTTCATTAGAGGTGAATTGAGCAAAGGGTGAACGAGTGAACAGAAAGCGGAGGGGCTGGCGGTACTGACCAGGAGCAGGAGCAGCAGCAGCACCAGCACAGGCAGCACGGCTTGGCGGCGGCGGCGGGCCGGCAGCCGCGCGCCAGCGCTGCCAGGCTGCACATCTGCAACAGCGAACACGCAATGGCAATGTGCAATCATTGTTATTGCAGCTCTGGCGCGTACATGCACACCACCACGTGAACTGCTTGGAGTGACATGTTTGCATTATGATTTTGGCCGACAGCGACTTTAAACCGGGCATTGAGCGCTCCGCACGCCCGCCGCCGGACGAGTGCACGCCGGCCCCGAGCGTCTACAAGCGCCTTGTTCTACTAAACCAACCAAATTATACGTCCAAAGAAGAAACATCCGTCAAGTGTGAGAGGGTCACGCACTCGCGGCCTGCCATCCTTATCACATGTGATGGTTTGTAGGCCCCCAAACCCAGTTTTACTGTACAGAATATTTTCTAGATCAATAATAGAGACTTGTTTTTGGATCGTTTAAATAAATTGTGTAGTTAAGGAAGGCAAAGCAAATGGTATCATTTGCTTTGTACTGATGATGTATGTACTTGTCTTATCAATAGTCAAACTATTGCTATTGATAAAACAAGTACAGTACCACTGTGTCCACTGGACACCTGATTTCAACAATTTTAGGAGTTTGGAAAACCTGGACACCAACGTATTTTATTCAGGGGCGGGAGCCCTGGCCACGTGACGCTGTGACCCTGCGCGTCACCACGCTGTGACAGAAGACGAACTAAAACGTAAGCCTATCCAGCACATTGTATCTGTCGTGTATGACACGGTAAGTGGAAGTTGCCTGAGGACAAGCTGCGACAAAAAGCCGTCAGCCGACGCGGGATGAAATGGGCCCTTGTGGAGAGTCCATTTACACAATTTGAAACCCATGGGAGCACTTTCCAAATAACTCATAAGTAAGAAAAACACTCGCGCAAGATATTACTTCGCACGCTAATATCAAGAACTACTTTTTCATTGTAAGATAGATATTATATTTAGTAGGTATATTTAGTATTTTAAGATTATTATTAATTATTAAAAGCTTTTATTTAACTTTTCGTGTATGTATGTTACGGTGGATTCTTTGAACTTAATTTTGAACCAGATATCTTCAACCGATTGAGCTGAAATTTTGTATACACGTTCAGTTTGGATGACAATGCACGATATGTTATACGTCGTCATTCTAAATCCAGAATGACGATGAATTATATTTTCAATGAATTTCAACAATATGGGTATCAAATGAAAGGACTCATTGAGAGTGACTTAAAAAAACCGGCCAAGTGCGAGTCGGACTCGCGCACGAAGGGTTCCGTACCATTATTTATAAAACGAGCAAAAAATCATGTTTGTTGTATGGGAGCCCCCCTCAAATATTAATTTAATTTTAATAAAATTACTTATTTTTAAAGTAAATAAGACATTCCATATTCTGTGAATATTTCAAGCAACTACCTGTGGCCGTTATCGATATCGAACAAAAATGAACAAAAAAATCACGTTTGTTGTATGGGAGCCCCCCAAAATATTTATTTTATTCTAGTTTTCAGTATTTGTTGTTATAGCGGTAACAGAAATACATTATCTGTGAAAATTTCAACTCTCTAACTATCACGGTTCAGGAGATACAGCCTGGTGACAGACGGACGGACGGACGGACAGAGGAGCGAAAACAATAGGGTTCCGTTTTACCCTTTGGGTACGGAACCCTAAAAGGGGTATTCGAAATTTAATATGGCGGACCATCCAAGCTGACGGAACAGTTATTTTTAAAGCACTTCTGCAATATGGTTATCAAATGAAAGGGATGATTGAGAGTAACTCGAAATATTGTGACCTCACTCTAAATCCAACATGGCAGATCATCCAATATAGAGGAATAATTATTTTTAATGTGGACCTATCGAAATTAATCGGCAAATGACCTTGCAACAATGACGCGTTGAACGAGATGAACAGACTCCAGAGACCTAGTCAGCGATAACTAAAGAATAAAAAAAATAATTAAAAGAAAAAAAACTTTTTAAGAAAAGCTTTTACTTGAACAGTCTAAAAAGAAGAAAATAATCTTTATTTAACAATTTTAACCATCAACTTATAACGTCATCATATATGTATATACAATTTTATATGATATAGCTTATAACATAACTTTTATTATCATTTTTTTATTATTAGACTTATTTTTTTAGTTTTTTTTTTCTTTTAATTTATTTTTGTTAGCTGGTTAGTTGAGTAATGGAGCATTCATTCTCTTAACAATTCTGTTACCGCGTTTAATCTCTATACATATAGTATCTAAATATAAATCCCTATTTGGACTCTTTCGGTCCAACCTTTCGCTGGGCCGCTTTATTTTTTTCGTATCTTATAGTCGGAAGAGGCAGGGTCAGCTAGTATGACAATAAATATTTGAATGTTGCAGCTGCCCATCATGTAATCGCGATTCAAACTAAAACAATATGCAATGAAAGTAGTCACCCTGAGAAACTTAATTTAAAGAAAATAACCAAAGTCAAACCAGATATATTGGAAAATATTGTCGGCCAGAGGAATTACCTCTTGACATCATAGACGGAGTAGCGCTTGTCATAACTTGGAAACGTAGTGGGGTGTCATTAGCTTCGCTTCTAGCCCACATAAGTACGGCCGAATGCTAAACGCCACTCAATTAAGTACCGCTCAAACAGCAATGTGCCACACTGGCCCAGGGTAGGAACCGGAGTGCGGAGAGAGGCCGGGGCATCAGCTCACCTAACCTGTTCAACCTGTTCTGTGAGCTCAGTAGCACTAGTACCGAGTGCTCCATTGACAGGCACTGCGTCAATAACATCAGCTACCCGGATGATATGGCGCCCGAGGCCTGCGTCTACTGCGTACATTGTCCCGCCGGTGACCTCGGGGACTCTCAGCTGTACTACTCACTCTCTCTGGGACGAGGGTGGAACCACGGGCGGGATCTTAAGTGAGAGGCTATATTTTGCCAGGGTCCGGGAATATGGAAATGTTTCCCACGAGACAGGAGGTTGGTAACAAGCAAGTGACAGCACACAACCAAGACAAAGAATAACGACCGCCGACTGTCGAGGGAAACGGTCGCCCGCCGTCCCAACCTGCACTGTCTTGTGGTAGAACGTTCCGGTATACCTACACACGAATAATAAGGTTTTTTACCTTCGTGTTTACAATTTTCGAGAGATGCCCTCGATTTCTCTAGGTTCAACATCAGATCCTAAAGAGGTGGCAACTGGACTAAATGGGCAGCATACCCAAACCCGAATAGAAAACGCGTAAATATAAATAAATATAACAATTATGTAAGTGTTTGTGAAATCGCAGAAGATTAGCTGCCGCCAGGAGTTCCTCAACGGACAAGAAGTACCTGTTAAAGTATTAACTATGTTATTTTAATGTATGAGTTACATTGCTACCAACTTTTATCAAAAGGTGTTCGGTAGTTTTTGCGTGAAAGAGTCTCTAACATATGTAGGTACGTGGGACTTGATTGTGTTCGCAATAAGAGAACGTGTTTGTTTGTTTTGGTTATCTTCTCTCAGCTTTAGAGGTCGAGATGCATAAGATTTCGAAAATTTAACGGCCGACTACCCAACTCAACTTTTTAGTAATCAAATTTAAGAACGTGTGTGTTGTAAAGGAGCGCGGTTCGAGATAACAAACCATGTGGCGTGATGTGACGTGCGCGAGCTGTCCCAGTAAGAGCTCGGACAAGCTCAGAGCGGGAGCCCCACGCGAGCGGCGTGCGGCGTGTAGCCGAGCGTGTGTGCTAGCGAGTGCACACACACGCACACGCGACCACCTAGCGCAGTAACCAGTATGGACACGCACCGGCGACGATCTCCTGCTCGCCCCGCCATCGCCACCGACTGCCGAGGGAAGCACCGTGTGCCACGTGCGCAGCGTCTGCGCGGGGAAGCTCGCCAGTTTACTTAGCTTTGGTGAACAGGTGTGCTACTGGAACACCACAACCAAGGTGCAACAAGCTGTCACGAACCGTGTCGCACCACAACACTCAACTTAGTGGCGCATCGGCCATCTGCGTAAGGTGGCATCCTTGCAGAAGTACTCGACTGGGTGCAACTGGCGCACTGAGCGCCGACGCCCTGCGGCGCGCGTGTGTGCGCACCGCGCCGCCGCAGCTGACCTAGCTAGGCGACTAGCGCTCACCACTCGTATGCCATTCCGCGTCCCTAGCGGCGCATCCAACTTCCGTTCACTTCCATCTATTGCAAACGCCTAGCAAGAGCTAATTGGACGTATTAGCATCAGCCGGAAATTTTCAGAATCGCGTTACGTGTCGGAACATACACACTGAAGTGGACCTACAGTTATATTTAATTGCATTATGTTATGATTTCGTTGTCAAAACGTATAACACAGCGAACTTTCGAAGAACTAGTTTCCGGCACTAGAGCGCTAACAAGAGCTAGGGCGAGTGCACTCATCGGGCGCCGGCTGGCGAGCTCGGCGGCAGCAGAGCGGCGCACGCCCATCGACGACGACTCCAAAATAAACAGCGTTTGGAGGGTAGTAGGTGAGGGTCGGCGCGCGGCCGGCGCAGTATTTATAGCGCGTCCTCATTGAGGCGCGCCGTGTTTACTGCGCACGCTATATCCGTGCCGCGCGTGTAAACAACGGGCGCGGGCGCCGCCGGGCTGCGGCGCTCCGGGCGCGGGCCCGGCTCGATAGCGCGGCGGCACATGCGCGGCGGCGCGATCGATGCTCACCTGCCCGCCAGGCGGCCGGGGCGGCCGACGCGGCCACGCCGCTAGCGGGGGCGCGGGCGCGGCATGCGGCGGGCGCGCGGCCGGCGGCAGGCGAGGCGAGGGCTGCACGGGGACGGGCCGCGGTCGGGGCGCGACTGACGCGGCGCGCCGGCTCTCCCGCCGCGCGCCGCCCGCGCCTGCGCGCCGCCGCCGCCTCTGGATTTCCGCAAATGCGGTCACCCAGCGCGCCTGCGAGGCCCGCCCGCCCCGCCGCCGCCCGCCCGCGCGCCCGCCCGCCCCGCGCGCTCGCTCGCCGCCCGACCGCGTCGCTAGACGTGACCGGCGTCGCTGCTCCACCTAGCTGGCGTATGAATGAATGCGGATGGCGGAACATGAATTGATCATACTAAATAAAGACCCTGTTGAATGAGAAGAGTCTCACCAGCACGACCATGCTGGGGGGCGACGCGGGCCGCAGCGCCAGCCCGGACAAGCCGCTGGGAGTGCGGAGCGCCGGGCGTGCCCCGGGTGCAGCGCTGGCAGTACTTCCTATACTTATGGCTACAATGCCGTAACTAGAGATGTTCGTGTTTCATTCTACTGGCCATTCTCTTTGTTCAACACTTGTACACAATACGTATACCCCCGGAACAATCGTTACAGTCCCGTGCAGGAATCGAACCTACGACCCGCAGCGCAGTAACCAAAAGTCACCGCACTGGTTTGTTTTTATAGTGTCCTAGATTTGGGTCTACGAGGCACATTGTTTAAGTATTGTTTTTCGTATTTAGTCTGATTTTCATATACAAATGTAATGCATACCTGTTATTTGCGTGGTTACTGAAAAGTTTTCTTGCTTTTATGTTATTTGAATTTGTTGGTGACTGTGTTGTTGGTGTGCTTATATCTATATAAAATCGTAGAAAAGTCAAAACTGTACATTGAATATTTTTTTAACACAATAATTGGGGCGTGATCTACAATCGATAGCAAAGCAAAAAATATAGTTTTTAGAATTTTTGTCTGATGTCTGTATGTGCGTCCGGGATAATCTCAAAAAGTACTGCATGGATTTGCTTCAAATTTGGCATGTATATAGGCAATATAACTAACAGGTCGGGTCAACACATAGGCTAGGTTCATATTATCACGCTAGGATTATGGGGAGGGGGGGGCGAATGTTTAATCACCTAATGCCCACGCGGACGACGTCGCGGGAAACAGCTATTATAAATAAATAAATAAAAGGTACTAAATTATTTTTAAGCTTAAGAGTGTGTTTGTTCCTTTGGTTGAACGCGCTAACCTCAGGAATCCTTCACCGATTTCAACAAATATTTTTTTGATAGTTCATGTATCGAGGCAGGCTACTTTTTATCCGACAAGTTTCGACGGGCCTCGGGTGAAGCCGCTGCCGGAAACTAGTATTACGAGTGTATGAGGACAAGGAGTGTATTGACTTCACCCGATTCCAGTTGTTTTGCGTCCCGTGGACATTACGGCCACACCTAGATGAGTCCACCCCCGTCACCACGTCCAGTTGTAGCGCCCCGAGCGCCCCGAGCGCGACGAACATTCGTGGGGCGCCTCTCCTCATGGACATGTTGTGTTTAAATAGTTCTGACATTAGTGAGTCGTGAACAGAGTGTCGCTGCTGGGTCACGCTCGTATGAAACGCCTTGACCGGCGCATTCTAACAATAATACACCTATAGTTTATGCATTTTGGCGTCATATTATTGTTATGCTTAAGATTGAGGGCTGGGAATAGGAAAACATATTCCTAGTAGATATTATGCAAAATGATAATGGACGCGTACGATCACGTTGACTTGCAACAATTGCGTGAGGCACCGCCGGGATGTTTACTTACAAACGTAAATGGTTCCTACCGAAGTCGATTCACACTTGTCGGCGTGCTTTGAGCTTCGTACGTGCGTACGTTGAGTCGATTCGCATATCTCTCAACAAGTTACGGTGCAACAAAGAGTCGCAGCCACGAACGCATGACGCGTAGGGGCGGCTACGTCGGGCGGCGCGGCGGCGTAGCGGCGCGTAGCGTACAGCGCCCGCCGGCGGCGTAGCGGCACCTGCTACGGCGCGGTGAAGTCGTAGCGTGTGTGACACAATATACCTCACAATGTCTCACACTGTGGCTCCAAAGTTGTATTTTATTTGAACATTCTGTTTCAGTATTCAAGTGCCGTCTTCAGGCACCTATATTCAGTAGCTGTGGGAATACTAGTTTCCGCCAGCGGTTTCACCCGAGGCCCGTGGAAACTTGTCCAAGCATACTCTTAAGCTACTCTAAACACTCTTAAGCTTAAAAATAATTTAGTACCTTTTATTTATTTATTTATAATAGCTGTAGCCCGCGACGTCGTCCGCGTGGGCATTAGGTGATTAAACATTCCCCCCCCCCCCCCCCATAATCCTAGCGTGATAATATGTGCCTAGCCTATGTGTTGACCCGACCTGTTAGTTATATTCATGCCAAATTTGAAGCAAATCCATGCAGTACTTTTTGAGATTATCCCGGACATACATACAGACAAAAATCTAAAAACTATATTTTTTGTTTCGATATCGATTGTACATCACGCCCCAATTATTGTTTTAAAAAAATATTCAATGTACAGTTTTGACTTTTCTACGATTTTATATAGATATAAGCACACCAACAAATTCAAATAACAGGTATGTTCGTAACCTAACCATTTTAGCTAAGGATACATGTTCGGTTCTCGCACACGTCGGCGAGACTCGCGTGACTCTGTACGATATGCGAGGGTTGCACGCCTGCTCGTCGGCTTGCAACTAGCGCAGCTAGGAGTTGTTCCCGTGCTAAGTCTGCAGTAGGGTCTTGACACTGGGACAACAAAGTTGACAGAAAATGCCCCAGTGCGACACTGACCATAACATGATCACCATGGAGATAGGCTCCTCTACTACTAGGTACTCGCTATCCGGGCGCATACAAAAGCTTTCTGTGGACGAAGCTGAAAAAGGACTCGGAAATTGTTAATATCGAGTTTATGATGAGAACTGCATTACCCTGCTAGCTCATGACGTACAGATTTGTGGGTCTAGTGAAGTGGCGTCACAAATCTACGAAACGCACAGCAGACTCAAGAAGCTCTTAGTGTAATAGGAGGTCGCTGCTGCTCAGGGCAGGCGTAGGCGTAGCGAGACAAAGCGGAACAGTATCGACGGAGCCGGCAGACGGCGCGCGGGTCAATACCGCCGCGTGAATGGAGGGCGGGCGGGGGGCGGGCGGGTGGCGAGGGGGAGGGCGATCGATGGGCGGCGGGTGGCGTCAGTCGAGGCCGGCGCGCCGCGCGGTGCTGAGGTGTCGCCCCCGCGCCGACCGCCGGCGCGCACGGCCGCAGGTGAGCGCGCTCCCCCACGCGATCGATCGCTCCCGCCGCCCCGCCGCCCCGCCGCCCCGCACCTCGCCCTACTGCTTGTACGCGTATCGTGGACATAGGCAATTGGGACACCGCGATCAATACGTCGATAGTTCGAAGCGCTTGCTTTGCTCGCTCAGGACGAGGTGATTCACTGGAGCCGCCATGTAACTCATTTACAGCAACAACCCGTCTGGCCTAGCTTGCCAGACTTACCTAAATATGAATAGATTTCTGTAATCATTGGGCCAGCTAAATCTTCTTACATATTCCCTGGAGCCGGCACCTGTGGCACGGGCGCCGGGCGCCGGCCCCGGGGCGCAGCGAGAGCGCCCGCCCCCTGCGCGCCCCATCCCGCCGCCACCCCGCCCGCACCGCCCCGTGCCTGTATGCACATCGGGTATTAGAATTTCAGTTAGGTTCTGTAGCTCAGTAGTTTCGCTCCTCAACTATTTCGATCTCATGCAAGAAGTTGAGGTGCACAGGCGAGTCCGTGGTGCAGTGAGGCGGCCGAGGGCCGGAGTGTGTGAGTGCGTGGGCGCGGGGCGGGGGCGCGGGCGGGGCGGGGGCGCGCTGCAGCTGCAGGGAGGGGGTGGCTCCTCGCGCCGAACATCATAGGATTCCATTAGCTATATAGAAATCGCGTTGTACCTCCGCGAACGGGCTCACTTTTCACATTTCGTAGTGTGCAGCACTCGATGGTTACACACATGCACTAAAACAATATTGGCGGAGAGATAAACATTTCTGTTGGCTTGATACTTAGCTTGTGTGGAACTGTCGTCTCCTGAACCCGCCATGTGCCAGAGTGCATCTATTGCTTTTCTGCGTAATCTTAAGCTCTTTTAAAGTTATTCAAAGATCGTAGGGGAAAAATAATTGGGCTTGTACATATTTTGAAACTAGATGCAATATTATCTTATACTTCTATTGTTATCAAATAGATCGGTGGCACAAGCTAGGTGGATGATTTTACTTGGTGGTGAAAATCGCAATAAAATACTGGGAGGGTATATAGACCACTGACACGCATACCTCCTGTAGAGATCTAAAGTTAACCAACATCAGATTGACAATGATGTTTTCCTGAGGGCCGCAGACGCTCCGCAGCAGCAAGCGACCGCGCCGCCAGCGCCGCGCGCACCGCCCGCACAGGTCAGCGCGAAGCCTCCCGCTCGGCGCGCGGCGCCTGCACACTATTTTCACATAGCACAATAGACACCGGAGTCTGGAAACTTAATCGTCTTATGCCAAATGATGTAGTGAAGCTAAAACATTTACCATCATCTGTCTAGCCCTTTCCCAGCTATGTTGTGGTCAGCTTTCAGTCCAAACCAGTGTTAAAACTCTTTAACCTGGGTACCTGGGCAACTGCCTTGATAAGACTAGTTGTCAGACTTTCTCGCTTCTGAACTGACCAGTAACGGCTGCCAAAGATGTTCAAATAACAGCCGGGACCCAATAACTTCACGCGCCTTTCGAAACACGGATGAACTCGTCATGACACGATACAGTACGACTGGCCGACCCCAGCGGCTGTAACTTAGCTACGAGCTCCACTAGCAAGGCTATTTATCTGTTTATTAATTTCTCATTCGGGGTAGCAACCTCGTCAATAGTACTACGGCATAAATAGTAAATGTGGTGTTACAGAACCATGGAAGGCGGCGCAGGCGTGGGCAGCGTGGCGTCGCTCACCATGGACTGCGAGGACATGTTCAAAGAGATCACCAAGAAGCTGTACGGCGAGGAGACCAGTGTGGGTGTGGTGGGCGTCGAGTTCCCGGCCGCCGAGCGCGACTTGGACGACGACCTCCGGCCCGAGGAGCACATCACGGCGTGGGGGCTGGCGGCGCTCATGCAGAACGGTTTCCCGCCTCCCGGCATCCTGCAGGCCAATTTTGCGCCGCGCATCGACCCCGGCGCCGAGGACCGCTGGACGGCGGCCGAGGAGCCGCTGGCTTGGGCGCACTCACGCATCGCCTCCTACAACCCGGCGCAGCGGCTGTTCAAGTGCGCCGACTGCGAGTGCGTGGGCTTCCTGGCGCGCGTGGCCGAGCACTGGCTGGGCACGCACTCGCAGGCGCGCGCCTTCCAGTGCCCGCTGGCGGGCTGCGGCTTCGCGTCCGGCTGGGCCCGCGGCGTGCGCGCGCACCTGGCGCGGGACCACCACTCCGATCCCGCCGCCGCCGACCACCTGCTGCGCGACAACCCCGCGCTCGACGACCTCACGCGCTACTTGCAGCGCCTCAAGAACAAGGTCGCCGCCACCCCTCTACGTCACTGCCGCTCGCCGGCTAGCACTACTGAATACGCAATTCCATCAGGTGGAGGCAATGCGGAACGAGCGGCGGCCGAGCGTGGGCGAGGCGGCGGCGAGCGAGGCGGCGCCGGAGCCCGGCAAGCGGTACGTGTGCGGCGCCTGCCCCTACGCCACGGACCGGCGCGACCTGTTCACGCGCCACGAGAACATCCACCGCGACGAGAAGCCCTTCCACTGCTATTTGTGCCAGAAGCAGTTCAACCGCGCTGATCATGTCAAGAAGCATTTCTTGCGCATGCATCGCGATCAGCCATATGACTTGAACCGCATCCGACGTTCGGCTTCCATCGCGAAGCCGAGCACGGCGCCCCCGGCTCTGCACTACTACAGCAAGCCGGCGGGCGAGCCCCCACCCGCAGCGGCACCTGAGCCGGCGCCGCCGCCCGCCCCCGCGCCCCCGCCCGAGTACCGGCCGGCGCCCGCAGTCAAGCTAGAGCGGCCGCCGCTCAGCAAGACGGAGGCGGCGCCTGCGCCCGCGCTGCACAAGCCGGCGCCCTCGCCCGCCGCCGCCGCCGCCGCCGCCATCCGCCGCAAGGTAGTAGTGTCTGATGATATCCATTCCGTTGTGTAGTGAACCTTCACAACGCCCACGCCTCAATACATAGCAACTTGGTACACAGGATGGTCCAGGAACCGACATATCTAGATTCCTTATTTTTCAAATTCAAAATGGTTTATTTGCAATAACATTTCTAGGGAAACGTATAAAGAAGGCAAACATATATCAGCAGCCCACGTAGGTATATCTATGTTCACTACATATGCCCGTACATATTCCGTAAGCAAAGTTATACCTTGCGATGGGAGTAGCAGACGAGATATGAGTTTAAGTGCTGATAGGTAGTAGATACTACTCTGTCAAGAAAGTACCGGGAAAAGATCAATAATACACAAAATGTCTGTTATTCATCCAAATTTATTTTATCACCTTCAAAGTATGCTCCTTTAGAAACGATACACTTGCACCAACGAATAATCCATTCATCAATTTTTTTTTTAAACGCTGCTGCCGTAATTGAGTTCAGTTCTCGCCGCGAATTCTCCTTTATGTCTTCTATCGATTGAAAACGGGTGCCACGAAGTGGTAATTTGAGTTTACGAAAAGGAAAAAAGTCAGCAGGAGCCATATCTGGTGAATATGGTGGTTGCTGGATGGTATTTGTTGAGTGTTTGCGACTTTCATGCGATTGAGTTTTTGGAAAATATTCAGATCTTTTGGGACTAGCCGAGCAGCAACATGTTTCATACCCAAATGATTAGTTAAAATGGCACGGATCGACTCGTGAGATACAGAAAGTTCGGCGGCTATCTCTCTCAGAGTTGAATGGGGATTTTCAG
Source organism: Heliothis peltigera (assembly GCA_958496145.1). Classification (NCBI taxonomy): domain Eukaryota; kingdom Metazoa; phylum Arthropoda; class Insecta; order Lepidoptera; family Noctuidae; genus Heliothis; species Heliothis peltigera. The sequence goes on from OY292333.1 coordinate 66,593, forward strand.
TCACTATTTTCTTCACTTTTGCGATGTTAACTTCAGTTGCAGACGTTGACGGCCTACCAGAGCGAGGCAAATCTTCCATCACATCTCGACCGCTTTTGAACGCATTGAACCACTCATAAGCACGAGTTTTTGATAAATTCGATTCACCGTAAGCCTTCTGTAACATTTTCAGTGACTCCGAACACGAAATTCCATTGGCGATGCAAAATTTAAGACAAACTCTTTGTTCGATATTTTTGTCCATTATGAAATTCGCAATACACACTATATATGATATTACTAAAAGCAGCACTGTATTTAATATAAATAACAGATGCAACTCAAACTCCGCGCCAAAATGGAAAACAGTTGTGCCAATCTAACAACTACAAAAAAATAAAAAATTTGAATTTGGAACCATAAAAAAATCATCAATTCCCGATACTTTGTTGACTGAATGTATTTTTCCACGTGTTGTGGCGCTGACAACTGCACAAAACTTACGGAAGAGCTGTAAGTGCAGCTTCTCCGAGCCGAGATACTTTGTCGTTCGTAGTGCAATATATTGTAAATTACTTATAAATTTACAATTGTGCACACAGTTTACAATGCAGCGGGAGCGGGGATTCACTAAAGCGGATAGTACAAACCTGCCCAGAGATTATGGTTACAATTTTTTTCCGTTTCAATCCGAATTTACTCTGCAGTGTTTCGGAATGATAAATGATATTTATTTTGCAAATAGGTTGAACTCAACCTTTACACGTCAACACATTTTTTATAAAATACGATATGAGATCGGCATTTCCTAACTGACTACCTTGAGAAGAAACGCCGAAACAAACTCAAGGGTCACAATCTCTTTTAGAGTCCAGACATAAAAAGAGATTACATACTAAAGTATGGATGAGCAGTTTAGGCTTGTGTCTGAAATGACCTTTTGAGGAAAGTGTCATACAAGTTTGAATAGACCTGTCCAATCAGCTGGTAAGCATTTGTCGGTCTCTATTGAACTCAACAGTAACATAGGAGTTCAACAATCCGACGAACATACCAGCAGAAAGGACATTTGGGTAGGCCACTTATAATACTCAAACTGTCAGACCGAATTACATTAGAAAACAAAAAATTAAAAAAACTAAATGAAAACCCAATTGTTCACACACTCACAAAATAAAATGCATCTACTTTAACCAGTAGGTTAACATGTCATTCAGAAATTATAAATATAAATAAAAAAAGGAATGTCATATCTAATCACGGAACAGAGTATCTAATAGAATTTTTTACAATATGTAAATAATTATGTACCATAAAATTAGGAAAAACAGTAGCTTTAATAGTTTTTTTCTTGGAACAGCTTACTCCCAAGCCTTTTTATCTGCTAGGTAATCTGAGTAATAATAATGAGTACATAATATATACTGAATAATAAGCTTTGCGTAATAAGGACTGCTTAACAAATAATTTGAATTTATTCAGACTCTAATCTATACATAAAACAGTAATCTTGAATATGGCTGGGAATTTTATTATAAAAGCGTACACATTGGTACTTAAAGGAGCCATTTATCTTTTGGAGACTGGTAGCTGGAACGACTAGTCTGTGTCTATTCCTTGTGTTAATATTATGAATGTCACTATATTTTTTAAACAAATGTGGATTTTTGTGTACCTACATACAATATATTTTCATAAATGTACTGACATGGAACAGTCATAATTTTAATTTCTTTAAACATATCTCTGAGAGAGTATCTGGGGTTGAGCTTATAAATTGCTCGAATAGCTCGCTTCTGCAGAATAAATATAGTTTGAATGTCAGCCGGCAGTCCCCCACAGAAGAATACCGCATGACATCACATTCACACTAAGGAAATAACTAAAATAAACTAAACGAGCTGAATCTAGATCCGTCAAGTAACGGATTTTTCTAACCGCGTAAGCTGCAGAACTGAGCTTTTTCGAAGTATCATCTGCAAATAGCACTATCTCATGATTATCTCTTACGAGGTAAGGTAAGTCATTTATGTAAATTAGGAATATAAATGGGCCAAGAATTGAACCCTGCGGAACTCCCATTTTAAGTACAGACCCCGGAGATATTTTTCCGTTAACATCAACTTTCTGAATCCTATCACTTAGGTATGAAGCAATAAGATCCATTGAAGAATTTCGTATTCCGTAGTGGTAAAGTTTCCTGATCAAAGTTTCATGGAAAACGCAGTCAAATGCCTTGGATAAATCACAAAAAATACCCAAAGCATCAAATCTATGCGTCAAAGATATGACTAAGAAGTCCAACACCGGCATCGGTTGTTGAACGACCCCTTGTGAAACCAAAATGTTTATTATGTAATGAATCTCTGCATTTGATTAAGTATTATTTTTTCAAAAATTTTACTAAATGTAGGAAGCACTGAGATAGGTCTATAATTAGTGGGGTCTGAAGTGCTGCCTGATTTAAATAAGGGTATAATTTTGCTATTTTTCATAAGATCAGGAAACTTACCTGACTCGATACAATTATTGAAAATATATGCCAAGGTGGGTGCAACAGTGTCAATAATAGACATAGCAACGTCCACCGAGTTACCCCACAGGTCAGCATTTTTTTTTTACATTCAAAGTTTTAAAGGTTTTAATAATATCTCCGCTGTCAACGGACTGAAAATGGAAATCTGGGATGCATTTTGCTTTAGTAAACCTTCAGCAATTAAAGGTGATGGCGTCTAAAGAACTTGTTGTTGAAACGGGAATATCCGCAAATAATGTTTGAAATGCTATGGCGACATTTAAATCTAATTTAGCTAATTTGTCCTCAATAACTGGGCTATAATCATTATTGTTGGCGCTGGATCTTCCCGTTTCACTATTAATAATGTCCCAAGTCATTTTAATAACATTATTACTATTTGGAATGCAAAAACTTACATGTAAGTACCCCCGTGTGTAAAGTAATACAACGTATTTTTTCTGTAAATCTCTTGAGGTGTAAGACTGAAATAAATTAGTGCCAATTTTAACCACTCCTTTTGACGTTGAGGACAGTTTGGAACGTGTATGAATATTTTTAAGGACATTTAATGGTCGTACTTTCACACACTGGCACAGGACACGTCTTTACGTTGTCATTATTGTAATTTCAGAAAGAACCCTACATAACTTTCACAAAATTTATATTTTTCTTCAAATTGATTCCTATCGCTATTTAGACATCATAATATACGTTTATTATAATGTGACGTCAGCAGTCACGTGACCATGTTTCCAATTTCAAATAGGCGCGTACATGGGAATGTACGCGCCTATTTGAAATTAATTATTAAAAAATGTGCCTTTTTAATAAAAAAAATTGTTTTCTCAAGAAAAATCGACTTGTAAGGGATATAAAATAAACATGCGCATATTTTACAATGCTTTTTTGAAATCTGTCTAACAGCTTATTATGGCCTCTCCTGTTTGCTCCAGTCATACCTTCCTAATAATAAATACGTACTATACGATTGTGAGTGTTAGGTAAGCATAGAGCGGGAACATCTGAATCATAATGTAGGTAGTAGTAATTCGACGGTACCGAGCACAATTTTTTTTAGTTTAGTGTGATCTGAACAGATTGGTCGTTGGCTCTATGGGTAATGTGTGGTGTGTGCACAGGGCGAGCGGCGATACGCATGTTGCTACTGCGCCTGGTCAGGCGTGGACAACTGGTGCCTCAAGCGGCACCTCAACACGCACCTCAAGCCGTTCGCGTGCGCGCTCTGCGAGTACAAGGCGGCGCGCGCCGAGCGCCTCGCCACGCACGTGCACAAGGTGCACAACAAGAAGGCCTGCGCCAAGTGCCCCTTCCTGGCCGACGACCCGCTGCAGCTGGCGCAGCACCTGCGCGACGCACAGTCAGTATCCGCGAGCGGCGCGCCGCGCTCGGCCGGCGCGCCGCCTCACGCAGCTTACCTGTACGCAGCCACATCGAGAGCCGCAGCCTGAAGGTGCCGGCGGGCGGCGCGGCGGCCGCGGCGGCGCGCGCGACGCCCGAGGCGGCGGGGCGGCGGCGCGAGGCGCGCGCGGCCGGCGCGGCGCGGCTCTTCGGCTACCTGGAGGCGTCGGACGGCTCGGCGGACGAGTACGAGGCGCCGGCGCTGGCCGAGTTCGCGCCCGCCGCGGCCGCGCCTGCGCCCTACGCGCGCGACAAGGAGAACGCGGCGCCGCTGCCGCACGGCCTGCACGACCACTGTCTGCGCTACTAGCCCGCGCCGCCGCACCGCGGTGCGGACGACGACTTTTGGCTCCGGCGACTACTTACTGCCTAACGATCGACGAACTTTGCGTACGTACCGACCTACCGAGCTTATTTTGTTGCAGCCTGTTCACATAACAGCTCGTTGCTGGACAGGCGTATATTTATTATGTTCGCAGTAGCTAGCCTCGGGCGGACGCGCCAGGCGAGCCCGCGCCTTCGGTCGCACCGCGCCGTGCCGCATCGCATCACTGCGCCTCTGCCATTACAATTGTTTGCCAACGACACATTGGCGTATTTGATCAAATTTAATGAGTAGTTAACTGTTAAATGTAAATTTATGCTTGTTCGATGATAACATGTACAAAATAATATTAATAAAGTTACGAATCCCACCGACTGAAGCGATGTTTCATTGCACGCGTTAGCAGTGCGCATTTTCAGCTTAATTGAATACTATTTCGTAAACTAAGCTTATTCTATTCCTTACCGATACCCGACTGCCAAGGAGGTTAATGTTCTCCTAACTGTCCACCAGAGCTTCAAAGATAAATGATATCGAACATGCATCGACCTACTGCCCATGAAAAACTAGTGACACCACCATCAAATAGAATAAAAGCTAAGTGAGACTTTTCCAATACAAACCACGATTGCAACCAACGTAGAGAACCATGCCAGTCGTGGCCAGTCGCAGCGTCCGGCAGCAATAACCTCTCAATCTAGGCCGATTGCCACTCTGTACAGTATTTTGTGTATTCATTTTTAAATCGGTGGCGAAAGAAAAAACAACTTCCTCAAGATGCGATTTTTTCTTTTGAAAATTCTTTTTTTTTTTTCAAAATCCACCTTAGTTCGCAATCCTTAACAAGAAATTTATGGATTTGATAATTGGGTATTTGACTGTTTTTATTTTTTTAATGGGTATTTGACTCTTTTTTTTAATTATTCATATCAAAAGTAACATTTTACAAAACCAAAAACAGAAATAATTTTTGAAATCCGTTGAGAAATAAGTAATTTATAAACCTTTCAAAAGTCAAACAGTTAAATAACAGAAAAAGGATGCACATACGAGCCTGTGACGCCAACGCTATTTGATCACGCATGTGCAAAAGAGATAGCAAGATGTCCCCACTATGATCCCACTCTTCATCATCGAATATAAAAAATGTTGATCACTGCTGCTTTTATGTTGTATAATTGTATATATTAGTTTATAGATATTGTTTTGTTATTAATGTATTGTGTTTTCTAAGGGCCTAGTTGCCTGAATTAAAGTAATAAATAAATAAAAAAAAATATCAACCAATTTTGGCGCTGTTTCAGAAAAATGTTCCTTGTGCGTGTGTTTGTTTTGTTAAAAAAATTGTAAAAAATACCCTATTGCATCGATATAAGAAAATCTATACTCAACGATAACAAAAATAAATTTAGTTTTGAACGTATTTTAAAAGAAGAAAGTGTCCCTTATAAAAAATCCTTTTTACGATTTGTTTACCTTTTTTTTAACTACCTAAACAAATGGAGTATAGATGTAGTGTTGCGACGGAGTATGCGATTTCGTAATACCATTTTACAATATTAATTGCAGCATCAAAAAAGAAGGCAAAAATATGTTGTTATTTTGCCGTCGTAATATTTTCAAAGAAATACGTAGTATTTATCATAAAATTGCAAACTTACCTATGGAAAGCGATGTTCGTATCCTTATTTTTTCTTGGAGTGTGGTTTTATATAATTTCACTGCACAAACGGTCATTTTTAAAATCTAACGCCGGGCAGGTAGGTAAATAACACCGCCATTTGTGTGTAATACTGGTTTATTGAGTATGAGGTTATCATAGGATAGATATAGCACATTCCGCAGATACAGTGTATAATGCGCCGCGGATGCACGCCGCACCGGCCGCACCGGCCGCCCGCGGTCACTAACATGCGCCTACAAACATGAGCCTCATTCCAGGCCTAAAATCACTTAAAAAAATACGCACCTACTACTCATTACTTAAAACTACGGCGCGGCAATATCGGCGGGGGCTCGGTGCGAGCGCGTTCCTCGTCGCGTATAAAAAATAATGACATGATAAAGATAACGGTCTGCAATGTTAAGACCGGGCCGCACCGCACCCGAGCGCCGCGGCTAGCAGGCGGGGTCGGGCGCGGGCGCGCGCGGCGCGTGCTGCGGGTGCGGCGTGGGCCGGCGCAGCAGCGCGGGCTTGGCGGCCAGCGCCGGCTTCAGCGAGCCGCCCGTCAGCGTGAGCTCGGCGAACTTGGCGGCCACGCGCGCCGTGTTGCGCGCCGGCACGGGGCTGGCGGCGGGCGCGGGGCTGGCGGCGGGGCTGGCGCCTGCCGCGGGGCTGGCGGCGCGCGCGGGGCTGGTGCCGGCCGCGGGGCTGGCGGCGCGCGACGGACTGGCGGCGCGCGGCGCGGGGCTGGCGGCCGCGTCGACGCGCCGCGGCCGCTTGCGCAGCGTGTCGCGGTTGTGCAGGAACGTGTCGGCCGAGTCCGCGGGCGCGGCGCGCGCCGGCAGGTCCAGCACCAGGTCGGGCGTGCTCTCGGCCAGGCGCCTGCGGGCAGGGGGGCTGTAGCGGGCGGGCGGGGGCGGGGGCGGGGCTACGGGCGGGAGTTACCTGCAGGGCTCGGACGCGGACGACTCGGCCGATTCGGTGGCTGGCTGCGTCAGCTCGTCGTCCTAGCAATGTAATCGTGGTATTACTGAGTGTTGCACGAGACGTGAGCATATTATATCAGTGACCTCTGAGAGAGCTATTGCCTGTATACCCTTTTTTTTATGCTGGCAACTCGCAGTTCAGCCTAGGAGGCTGTTTACTGCTTAACCGGACAGGGGCCTGTATACCCTACCGTACCATTAGTAAAATTACGAGCAATAACAATAATATCTAGCTAGCCTCTGCCGAACATGTTCTGATATGGTCATACCGAAGTTGGATCTAAAGAAATAAGTTGTTCCGAGCGACCATAAATCGAATGTTCCCAGAATACTTACTTCCATGGAGGACACATGTCAGACCCAAGAGAGACTAGAGTAAGAAGTAATTAGTTTCGATATATGATCCCAGAAGCTTGGGGTTCACAAACAACGGTGCTGCGTTGTTGCTTCAACAGGGTGACAAATATGTTGCGAAAAAGATTGACCATGTGCAGCGGCACCAACACAAGCTTCAAAATCATCATGCAAAGCATGCACAGCACGACAGCATGAACGTGCAAGCTGATATAGTTAAAGAATAACACAAGCTTCCTTACCTTAGGTCCTTTTAACAGACTTTCCAAAAAGGAGTTTTCAATTCACCCGCTTATTTAATTTTATTAAAATTAAAATCCATATTCAAATTTTACTTTTTGTTTTTAGTGTTAAGTGATACTTTTACACGTCATGTCTTCAAATAAACCTTTTTTAAAATTAAACTTTGAATTTACAACAATATATTAGAAACACATTGTTATGTTGACCTATTTTTTATAAATTTTAGTTATGATCCTTTGTCAGCCTGTAATTACCCTCGTGTGTTTTCGATGGTATCTGTGTCTTCTACTTGCTTATAAAACACAAAATTAAACTGTTTTTCTCAAAAACAAGTTTTATTATTGTTACAAGGAAAATTAATAATGAAGAATGTTACTAGGTATGCCAAATCGCTTGAATTTTTTTCTCAGCAATGCCTGTATGTATACAAATACACTAGTTTTTGTTGTAGTCAAAAATACCTAGTAGTTTTGATTTTATAGGCGTTCAAAGTTTCGAAAAATATCGAGTCCCGCTAACAGTCACGTGACCGCTTGTGACGTCATGTCACAACGCGCCGTGCGGGCCGCGGCCCGCTTAGTATCACAGATATAGTAGGTTTAATAGCTTACGCAGTATTTTGTTGTTTTCGTTAATAGTCTAATAATAGTAAATATTATTCGATTAATAATATGGATGAAGGATTCGAAAAAGGGCAATCGGATAATCTACCTTAAATAGATGGATTAATGGTTGCGCATTATTTATCAACAAATAGTGATTTCATTGCCGCCGAAATGCGAGGAATAAAAATGCAAAGGTAAGTAAACTTTCCTTGCTACTACTTATGCTTAATAGTTTATGTTCTAAATGGTTTTATCAAAACAAAATACCCAACTAATGTCGTAATGGAAGAATGCAACTCAAATAGTAGAAGTATAAGAAAGAACAGAACCTACCTACCATTAAATTTTCACGTTAAAGACAACAAATATGTATTATAGTTTTGTAGCTAAAGGTAGGTACGTATGTATATATAGGTAGGTAGCGCTGTTCTTAGTAAATTTAAATGAATACATACATTTATTTATTGCAAACTAGCTTCCGCCAGCAGCTTCGCCCCCTGTTTCCCTCGGAAACTGTACATTTTCCCAGGATTCACAGTAGCATGTCTTATTCCAGACTTCGTCCAGATCCTATCAGTAGTTTTTGCGTGAAAGATAACAAACACACACAAACTTTCGCATTTATAATATTAGTAGGAAGTAGGATAGGTACTTAGGATGTAGGTGTAGTGGGTTGAACGTTACAGATGTACTAAACCTTTTTTATTTGTATTTTTTTTTTGCTAACAAAATACGTAAGGCCATTTAATTTAATTTAATTTTTATTGCAAATGTAGATGTTTGAACAGATGTACTAAACATTTTTTATTTATTTGTATTTTTTTTACTAACAAAATACGTAAGGCCATTTATTTTTATTTGAAACTTATTTCAGATCGGCAAGAGACAGCTATGGCGACGATGCTATTTGTTATGTCCAAGTAATAAGAGTAGGTGATGTATGTACGGTTAAATGTAGAATCACGCCAGAACACCGCGTACGTACCACACCTTATCATTGCAGTTTAGAATGCAATGAAAAGGATCAAGAAGTTTTAAAGGTAACCTGCGAAGATTGTGCTGCCAGCAGGGGTGGCTGTAAACATACTATACCATGATACTATAGCATTTTTAATGTGGCTACATCGTCGAAGCGAGGAGCCTTCAACGACTGCTACCAAGTGTTATTGGAAAAAATAATAAACTGTACTTTTATCTCAAAATGGATCTAATCTCTTCATAGCTTTTATAATTTTTTTTCGCATTTTAACGTCCTTTGGAACTATAAAAAACAACTTTTCCGGCGAATTGGTAGTTGTATTTTTACATTTAGGCACAACACACGATTTCCTAGTATTTGGATTGGACATTTTTTAAAGTATTTAGGTATAATTTCGACGGCACGGGTGCGCAACCGCGAGCGGACTGTGTGAGCCAGACTGAGCGTGTTGTACGATGACGTCACACCGTCACCGGCAGCTCGCGTCGTGCGGTTACAACTTGTTTTACTTCTAAATCGGAAACTAATTGACGTATCGAAATAATTCTTTCACTAGTAATTTTTATTTTTGACAGAGAATATGGAGTGCTAATAATCAAAATTAGTTAACATTCTTCATTATATATTCTAATATATATCATACGCGCACTCAAAAACATCCTCATAAACAAAGCCTACAACTCGATAGCCGAATACATGAATGATAAAGATATAGTCTACACACAACACACCACATAACAACACATCACACTTTCCGACATTACAGTTTTTATTTTTTATTTTTAGAAAATACCTGTTATTTAATTGTGCCTACAGACGATAGGTAATGTCTAGTCGCACTCTTGTTCCTATACGAAACATAACCAAATGCAAATGTTTAATAATGTTATGGTCAATTGTTAAATTTTTCATATAATTCTTTCTATAGATTTAATAATTATTATTTTAGTTGTAAGTTTTATTTTATTTTGCTGTGCCCTACAAGGTCCACAATTGTACCTAGCTCTAAGCCTAACTGTAACAATGTATATAGTTAGTTGTAATGTAATTGTAATGCAAATAATAAATAATATGAATATATGTTTCATGGAATAAAATATACATATTACATACATTCAGGTAAATTATAATTGTGTTCATAACTATATGCACCCCCAAAAATGTAACCATTCGTTAATAACCGCATAAAAATATGTACAGGTCGACTCCACTTATTCCACGTTCCAGAGCGGCGCGGCGTCATTGGCTGCGGCGAGTCGCGGTCCTAAAATTGTATGTGTTTTTAGGTCCGTTCTAAGTCCGACACTAATGCATTCAAATAAGGTTTAATTTTCTCTTTCTGTTTTCTTTCTCTTTCTATTTTACGTACCTACTTGAGGACATTTTTAAGTTCGTTTTAGTTGCTATTATTGTTCAATGCATAGTGTTGATACAATACCTGCAAGTGCAAATCGCGAAAAAATGTGTCGGAAAGCGCTAGAGACAAAGCGTGATGCGATCAGCTGGCGGCACAAGCTGCACTCACAAGGCCAAGTTAAGTGTTTTATTCCAATCGAACCCTCTAACTATATCTATTTTGACTTCGGAACTCCAATAAATATATGAAACTTATATTGAAAACAGTTGTCAAGCATTAAAATCGAAGTCCTTCAAAGCCGCGAATCATCCAGGGCTAGTACTTTATGAAGAGGAGCTAACAAAATGTTTCGTCAGCTTTTACTTGCAATGTAATCATAAACACATTAAGAGCGATTTGAGGGTCGGTTCCATTTGGCGTTCGGTCTTACAGAGCTGGTTCGGTCGCAACATCGCGCCGATGCGGTGCCACTATCTCAAACCGACGCTCCGCTCGACCGAAGCCCCGCACTCTCGCTACGGCTTTGAGGGATTCTATACATTTTGCATACAACAAATGAATACAGTGAAAAAGGCATCGGAGTACAGCGTTCTACGAGAAAGTGCATGCGGGTTGCGGCGTGACGTCACGCGCCCTACCTGCGCAGGCTCCCGGCGCGACCTGCAACACGGACACGCGTCAGCACGCACACACAACTACAGCGCCAGACTGTACGTATCGCAGCGGTAGTGCCCGAGCCTCGGCACGGTCCTATGTATTATGTGCTAATATTATCCAGCAGAAAACTTAGTCTGGCGCCAATCTCAGAAAAACTGGTCGTGTTTGAAAAATGTTTCATTATAAGATATTCTAATGCCTATTCACTAACGGAGAACGGCTACATGAATATGAATATTACATTTTTTAATTCGAGATATTAAATTCAATATTATGTAGAGTGTTGCTGTAAAAAACGGCCAAGTTCGAGTAGGACTCGAGCAGAGCGACGAGTGAGTGACAGCCCCGTCAGCCTCTCACCCTTAGCCCAGATGTACTTAGGGTCGCGCTTTCAACGTTGCTTCCCAACTTGGGGGGCCCGAGCGCCGCTTGTCGGCGGTTGTACGTGGGAATCGTGCGATCCATGCCCCTGTGTGGGCGCTGGACCTGACGGCTACTCTCGCCATTCTGCGCAAACCGCAAAGGGCGATGGCCGTCAGAGTCGTTCGCGGGTATCGCACGATCTCCTACGAGGCGGCTTGCGTCCTGACCGGATCCCCGCCCTGGGACCTAGAGGCGAAAGTACTCGCGTCATTATACCGATGGCGCGAGGAAGAGCGGGCACGGGGCTCGAGCCCGGTGCAGCGACAGATCGCGCTGCGCCGAGAAGAGCTCCGTCAGGTCTTGGTGGCGGAATGGCGGCAGAGGCTTCTGCGCCCTACCGCCGGCCTCGCTACCGTCGAGGCGATCCGGCCAGTACTCGACGACTGGCTCGGGAGAAGGCACGGCTCCCTTTCGTTCAGGGTGACGCAGGTGCTGTCGGGGCACGGTTGCTTCGGCAAGTACCTGTGCCGCATAGACAGGGAGCCGGACGCTCGGTGCCACCACTGCGTCCATTGCGGGGAGGACACGGCGCAACACACGCTCGCCGAGTGTGTGGCTTGGGAGGAGCAGCGCCGTGTCCTCACAAACGAAGTAGGAGTCGACCTGTCGCTGCCGGCCGTGGTGCGGAAGATGGTCGGTAGGGCAGAGTCGTGGGACGCGGTGGTGTCCTTCTGCGAGGACGTGATGTCGCAGAAGGAATCTGCGGAACGGGAGAGGGAAATTACGACTCCCTTCCCGGGCCGCAGAAGGCGCACCGGGCGCAGGAGAAGGGCGGACAACTCCCTTTTCCGCCCCCCATAAACGGGTCCAGGGGCGAGGAACTTCGGAGGGCGCGCGGTTGTCGGCGCGCGCCTCTGAGGCGATGCACGGGGTAGTTTAACACCTCACTACCCCGTGCAGGAGGCGAGGCCCGGACAGCCGGGCCAGCACTAGTGCGGGGCTGCGGAAGATTCTGGATTCCCGCGGCCCCAAGCGCACGTGCGAGGAGACACCGGGGTGGTTTTAGCCGGTAAGAGTCCGGCACACCCCTCCGCCTCTCCCCAGGCGGAGGATACGAGTCCATGAGGATTTCCCCCCGAACAAAATAAATAAATAAAAGGTGTACTTAGGGCGGGCCCAGCATGCTTCATCATTATTAAGCGCTACCAAACGCTTCCGGGTACAGCGACTCAGAGCTTATACTAATGTGTATTTTTTTTTTGTGTCTTAGACTTAAGGTAGAAACACATTATTGAAACGCCACGCCACCCGACAAAACGTGATGCGTGTTGAGTGGAATCAATTCGTACTATTTTCTATGCCTAGAATCACATTATAAACACCCGACGCAACAACATGCGCGCACACGCCACCCGATCCCTGACTGCCAGATCAACGTGTCGCCGGTGGTGGGGGTAAACACGCCACCCGACGCACCGCTCGCAGTGTGTTTCTAGTGCAGACCCGACGCCATGCGTCATTTGTTCAAAAACTTTCTTTGTTTTTTTTCTTTTTTTTGTTATGACCTCTTGCAGTTCAGCCTAGGAGGCCGTGTACTGCTTAACCGGGCTTCCCTGTGGGGTCCTAAAATTTATTATTTTACCCTGTGGGGTTAGGACCTCGGCTCAGGGCGTCGTTGGGGGGAGGACAGCAAAGGGACGGGCTGGATCTAATTGTAATTATTATTACGGACTTTTCTTTTTACAATATGTACCCAAAATTTGCATCAATCCATCTTCAAAATCTTCATCTGACTCGTTATTTAGAAGATCCATAGTACACGACTATACATGTTCACCGCCGCATATAGACTGAATTAAAAAATTGCGAGTGTGTCGTGGCATCACGTGTTGGTAATGTGCACAGTGCTCATGGGGTGGCGACACGTTGTATGGCGTGGCGTTTCAATAATGTGTTTCTACCTTTAGTCAGTCACCAGTTACTGGTTAACCAGCGTCCACAAAAATCTTACTTTTTTTTTAATTTTATTTTTTTAATACCCACTAATTTTTATTATTTATTTACATTTACAGTGGGATGAGCCGCTCTGCAGGTTGATAAGAAATAACCTTATAAATACAGCTATCAACACTGCGGAGCGTGCCCAGCATTGGAACTATGCTGGGTGACACAACATTCCGGCTCGCTGCATGCCTTCGCCTAGGTGCTCCCACTGGAGCTCCGCATCGCTGTCAATGCGGCGAATCTGTGGACTGCCTTGGGCACCATGGTCTCTCCTGCAGCAAGAGCGCAGGTCGCATGGCACGGCACGCCAGTGTTAATGACATCATCCGTCGTGCTCTTGTCACCGCCGGAGTGCCAGCTGTTTTAGAACCGAAGGGCCTGGCACGTGACGATGGCAAGAGACCGGCACAGCTCGCCGTACTGGGAAAATGGGAAGGTCTTTGGTGTGGGACGCTACATGCGTTGACACCCTTGCACCTTCCCATCTTCCCAGTACGGCGAGCTGTGCCGGTGCGGCTGCTGCTACCGCGGAAAACCTCAAACGGCGCAAATATGTAAACCTAATCGGCAATTACATGTTTGAACCGTTTGGGGTGGAAACACTGGGACCATGGGGCCCAAGTGCCCACAAACTGTTCAAAGAAATAAGCATGCGCTTAGTGGAGTCCACTCGTGACCAAAGGGCTGGCCAATACCTTGGCGAACGAATCAGCATTGCCATCCAACGTGGCAATGCGGCACGCCTTTTGGGTACGATCCCCGCTGACAGCGATGCGGATGAATTTTTTGATGCATTATTTTAATTTTAATTTGTCTCTTTTTTACTTTCTTTATATATAGTTTTATAAAGTTTGTAAATATAGCCCTTATAATTTAGTTTTCAGCTGACATAAATAGGGAACTTGCATTATTTTTTTTTTAGTCTATCTTTAAGATTTAATGATTATTTAAAGATACCAAAAACAATAAATTAAAAGTATACCAAATAATTTACTTAACGTAAATAAAAAAAATTGGCAATTCAAAGTTCGCGCGTAAACGCTCACTGGGTTGCCGTGACGTCACTCCATATGTCTCACTTTCTATTGCGCGTGAATATTTGTTGTTGTTTTATATTTTCTATTTTACAACAATGGATAACCCTTCAACAAGTGGATATGTCTCACAAAAAAATGTGCAGTGATATATTGTTATGTACCAATGTGTTTTAACCCAGTTGATTTTCCCTTTTTATCTGAACAAATGTCAAGGAATGTCACCTATCTACCTCACATTTTGGAGTTTGACAACGATTGTGAAATTATTATCTCGAATTAAAAAACGGAGAATATTCTAGTATTTATCCGAGTGCGCGAAACGGTTCAGTTGTGATTCCTGCGAAGCCGCGGGCAACAGTCGCAGTTACAGTGAGAGAGAGAGAGAGAGGGAGAGAGAGAGAGAGTGAGAGAGAGATAGAGAGGCACTCACGGTTGGTCGGGCGCGCGCGCCGCCCAGTCGCCGCTGTCGCCGTCCGAGTCGCTGATGTCGTCTGCAACAACAACGGGCTATAGTATAGGCCGAGCCGATTGGCTGTCCAGTCTATTGGGTTTGCTTCTTAGAAACTCTATTGTTCAGGCAAAATGAATAAAGATTTAATTTAAAACTGAACTGTGAAGTTACCTAGAAGAATGAGAAAGTGAAATGCGAGACATTAGCGTCTTCGGCGAGAACTATATTTACACGCTATATTTATTTGAAAAGAACCTTCAGCGAATGTTATGAGCAGCCACAGTTTAAGTCCCGCCGAGCGCGTGCGTGCCGGTACCTGTGTCGTCGTCGATGTCATACAGCGACAGGTCGTCGGGCGCGTCCAACTCGTCGGGGCCGTCCACGTCCCGCCCCGCGCAGTCCGCGTCCCGCCCCGCGCCGTCCGCGTCCCGCCCCGCGCCGTCCGCGTCCCGCACCGCGCCGTCCGCGTCCCGCACCGGGACGTCCGCATCCCGCACCGCGCCGGCCACGTCCCGCTCCGCGTCGGCCGCGTCCCGCACCGCGCCGTCGGCGTCGGGCAGGTCGTCGTCCTCGCTGCGACACACACAGTGGTGAGGCGGGCCCCGCCGACCAATTTATGAAGGCTATACAATTCTTCTAGTCCCGCACGACTCACGCTAAAGGATGAGGTTTTGTTTATATTACTCTAGAATAAAGGACACTGCCACGGAGCAGAGCCCTTTTGTGTGTCTCTGCATTTAAATGTAGTGGAGTAATGAAGTTACTGTGTTTACTGCTTTTTATTTTGATATTTCAATGATAATGCACGGACGAAATCAAGTGCATGTAACATTTAAGAGTTAAATTCTGAAGTAACTTATAGGAATACCAACATTACCAACGTCATGTACTAACTGATATCGGTACCTTTTTATATCTACAAGTGCGAAGCCGCAACGGGCTCTATGGGTTATAGGCATAGCTGGGCATTAACTCGTTAATCCGTTAATCGTTAATTAACGAAGTTAACATTTTGATTAACGAATTAACTTTTAAAAATGGTAACGGACACGTTAACTTCCGTTAATATGCAGAAGACCGTTAAACGTTAATCTAATGCCTACTATTTACCGCACGGCCGGCAGCGGCACCGCGGCGCGGCGCGACAAACTGGTTCAGTGTCTACTTGCCGCGGTATTTCACCCAAAGTTCCGGTTGATATGGCTGGAAACGTATGACAGCAGTAGAGTGGATGCAGTATAAAAGGTCATGGAAAAAAAGGTAGAAGATGCTTTACGACAAAAAGCAGCGGAAAATTCGAAGGACAGAGATAGTTTAACTGGCGGAGGAAGCAATGCGAGCAACGATGATGACGAGGAGGAAGACTTTTTCAATTCTGTCACTCAGTCTATAGAAAAACCAAAGAGCTCAAACTCTTTAAAGAGTAAAGCGCAGTCTCGTTAAAATGTGTCTGGATATGAAATCAGAAGACTCGTTCAACGATGCTGCATTCCTCGGGGAACAGATATTCATAAATCTATTTATTAAATACAATACTGCTATACCTTCAAGCGCTGCACTTGAACGTCTATTTTCCACGGATAAAGACATTTTAACACCAAAACGAGCCTCGCTTTCAGACGAGAACTTCAACATGTTAATGTTCATGAAGGGGAATATGCACCTTATGCCCGACGATTAAATTACACATTTGAATTATACAAGTATTTTGTTTTATTCCTAACCTGTTAACTTCCAGAACCTAAACCAATAAGTTGTATGAATTCACTAACGCAACGAAATAAAAATGCAATTTTACACATATTAACGGATTAACGATTAACGTTAACTTGCGTTAATTCTTCTGAAATGTAACGCTTTAACGCTTAACGAAGCTAACTTTTTTTGTAGCGGATTAACGATTAACGAAGTTATCTATTTGATTAACGATGCCCAGCTATGGTTATAGGTATGTATAAATCATTTTTTTTATTCCTTTATTTCAGGCAACTAGGGTCCACAGAAAAGACTGTACAAATTAAAATCTATTTCACAAGAGTAGGCGGTGTCGTGTTACACTGCGTGGTGTCGCGTAGCCTCCCACGGAAACGGCACCCTTCGGCCGGAACTGCTCTTGAAACTTCTCGAGATGCTGAGTCGGCACACGTACCACAAACGATTTAAAATTCGTGTTATGTCTCGGCTCCAACTTCTCGACCTTCAATATCCAGCTGATCTTTATGCGCATATACTCCACGATCTCCTCGACCTTCGTGGAATGGTGAAGGCGCGACACATCCAGCTGCGTCGTTGGAATTGCGGGGCGCAGCAGCATGTTCGGTCCGGTCAATGCAGTTCCGCATTGATTTCGGCTAGATGGCTTCTTCTTCCTTCTCTCCACCTTGATGAACGCATCAGTCGTCCCTTTAACTGGTACGGATTGTACCGTGTCTCAGAATACTTCGGGGCGATCTAGACTGCCCACAGTAGCTTTAGGCCCGGCGCCCACTATCGGTCGGCATCGGTGCGGCTCGGTAGAGCTCGAGCGCTTTACGCCGGCTTCGGGCGGCTTTGGGCGCCTAAAGGATTTGTCACACTGCATGCGTTCTGCGGTCTCCGGTCAGGTCAAAACGAACGCACCCCCGCATCATGTATAAACAACATTGTCGGTCAGGGCAATCGGTCTGCGGTCAGGGCAGAGCAATCGGTCAGCGATCCGGTCCGGGCGATGCGGGCAGGCAAAACAAAATAGCCGCCGTTGCCCGCTGCCCGCTGCCCGCCGCCCGCGTGCCCGCAGCCAACACGGTCCGTACGCGTTCCACTGACCCACCGGGTACGCGTTGCACGGCCATATCGCAGTCTATACAAAATATATTGAGACCGACAATGTTGTTCATACATGATGCGGGCTGCATTCGTTTTGACCTGAACGGAGACCGCAGTGTGACAAATCCTTTAGGCGCCCAAAGCCGCCCGAAGCCGGCGTAAAGCGCTCGAGCTCTACCGAGCCGCGCCGATGCCGACCGATAGTGGGCGCCGGGCCTTACGTTGCCGTTGTGCGGGAACTCGCTTTACGGCAGCCGAGTAAACACGTCCAGGCTTTGACGTGCTTACATTGATCGGCGTCGGCCGGCGACGAGTGCAAGTGTGCTGACTCGGCGCGCGATACGTTGACCTGTCCGTGGCGTGTGTTGTCACTGTTGGCATGCGCGAGTGACCTACATCCAGAGTTTCGCAATTCTGCTACCTCGCTACGTAGATCACTAATGGTGGATTGTGATGCCTCCAGCTTCAACTGCAGCTCGACCAGGCTAGACCTCATACTCGTGATGTCCTTTAATAGCCTGGCTACGTCGACGTGATCAAAAGTGACCAGGGGCAGCTTGCGCAACTACTTTGCCACGAAAATCGGTACGTCGTCCGGGTTGGTCTTCTTCAATAGCCTGATGGTATCTCGGAGACTCCTCTCTCCCTTCCCTTTTCATCCCTCCTGCGGGACGGCATTCGGTCTGCCATTTGCAGCGACTCGTACAACAGCGTTCTTTGCGCTGCGCATCTCCTCCTCGGTGAAGTTCGAGGTGCAAATTGGGGTCACGCAGACCTCATCCATGACATCCAGCTGGTACTGCAGGAATGCCAGGACCTTGATCGCCACAAGTTCTTCCGAACGCATGGTATCAAAATAAGCGACGGATGACGCTGCGCTCGGCACGAAATAATAACTTCTGCAGACAGTGCAGACACGTCCGATGTCAACGAATGATCGCTCTGCACTAAATAAGAATAAGGCAAAGGCTTCTTTTGTCGCGAGAGCCGACCTCCCTCCAGGTTGGCGGAGACGCGGGCGACCGCAAAAAAAATATCATTTGATTTTTTTTTTTACCCAGATTGAATAAGGTATTAAGTTGTAGAGTAATATAGAGAAAGAAAAGGCTCGCGCGCCGTACCCGTAGCGCGGGTAGAGCGCGTCGGGCGCCAGGTCCTGCGGGAACAGCAGCGCGTGGTGCAGGATGCAGCGCTTGACCAGCTCGTTGACGAGGTTCTGCGCCGCCACCTGCGCGCCGCCCTCGCCCCACGCCGCCAGCAGCGTGGGCCCCAGGCAGATGGCCAGGTTCCACGCGTCCATCATGTTGTCCGCGCTGTGCTCGGCCAGGCTGCAACCACCGCGAGGATATACGGACTGTCTCGCGACATTCATTCCATTCATATTGAATAACTACTTTGTCAAACATTACTTATATTAAAATAAGCATTCAGACACGGCTAACTGAAGTGTTTATTGTTTGCCCTTTATCGTTTTACTCGTGAGGAGCGAACGAACGAAATAGACTTAAGCTGCAACCTCTAGACGCAGACTTCTCAAGCGATGTGTTTTTAGAAGTTGTTCATCGAAGCGTGGTCACCATAAGTAAATAAATACGCGCGAATGGTGCGGCTCGAGCCATTCGCGAGTGGGAGTGTAGTGTGGGTACTGACTGCGCCAGGAAGGCGAACAGGTAGCGCAGCACGATGATGGCGGGCGGCGGCAGCGCGGCCAGCGTGTCGCGCATACGCCGCACGAAGGCCGCGTCGTCCGGCAGCGCCGCCACGCGCAGCAGCCGGTCCTGCAGCTGCGGCGGCAGCAGCGGCGGCCGCACCTGTGCACCACCACCGTCACAAATTCGCTCAATTCAGTCCAATTTTTATATAAAATCGTAATTAGAACGCAAATCGATCCGACAGTACCTCGCGCAGATAGAGCTTGAGCAGGCCGCAGACGGTGTTGATGTCGCTGGCGTCGCGCACGCCGGCCAGCGGGTCCTCGCCGCGCTCGAAGGCGGCGCGCAGCGCCTGCATCTCGACCTGCGAGCCCGAGACGCGGAACACGCCCTGGTGGCGCAGGCCGTAGCGCGCGATGACGCGCACGCACGACGTCAGCACCACGGGCAGGCGCGGGCCCAGCGGCGCCGCGAACTGGCCGCGGCGCAGGCGCGCGGGGCGGCGCGGGGGGGACGCGCGCGGGCGCGGCGGCGCGGCGGGCGCGGCCAGGCGGCGCGCGGCGCACGCCTTGCCGTCCAGGCGCGCCAGGCGGCCGGCGCTGGCGGCGTAGGCGCGCACCTTGCTGAGGTAGTAGTCCTCCTGGTCGTCGGGCGGCGCGGGCGCGCCGGCGGGCACGGCGCCGCCGCCCGCGCCGAACAGCCCGCTCACGTCCCACTGCGCGTCGCTGCCCTCCATCTGCACACGCGACCGTGTCAGTCCGCCCGCCCTGCCGCGGCTACGTCGCCGCTCCGTCGTTTATGGGACTCGACCTATTATCCTACCTTCTAGTACCCTAATAATACCCTACTAATATTATAAATGCAACTTTATTTAGGAAAAAAACGCGGGAGACCTAACATCTGGCGGACGTGATTTTTTTTCTTAGCTTTTAATAATATTTTCTAATATTGGTTTATATTAAATTTCTGTGTATATTTTATCTTCATATTTAGTAGTAAGTATAGTGAGTTTTTGTTTTTTTTTTTACATTTGGTAAGTCTTTATTAGTTTACTAGCGGTCGCCAGCGGCTCCGCCCGCGTGGATGTCGGTTTTCGCGACAAAAAGTAGTCTATGTGTTGTTCTGATGTATAACCTATAGAGGAACCTCGCGGCTACGCCAGTGTGGATGTCGATTACCGCTACCAATGCCTAACTTTTGTCGGGATGAGAAGCTCGCGCTCGGACCTCCCGCCTTATATTAGACCGTAAATATACCGTAATTATACCGACTTAGATACTTAGACCGACCTGCTGATTATCGTATTTTATGTATAAGTTTGGTATTTCTACACCGATTTCTATGATTCTTTTTTTATAGAATATGTTATAATGTTATCTTTTGTTAATTAGGCATGAGCGAGAATATTATAAACATAAGAGTAAACAAATCAATAACAAATAATCGGAAAGCTCCGAACTGGTAAACTATCGGGAGTTATACGTGTTATTGTGAGTCAACCATTAAAGATAGACATATGCTGTTGTGGATTTTTTTTAGATAATTTTATGTAGAATATTTCCGTCATACATGATTTCTATGTATCTTTAACCATTAAGGCTGCACACGCGACGAAAGCTTAAAAAATGGTGTAACTTCTCCCGTTTTCCCAACATTTTCCTTCACTGCTCTGCTCCTATTGATTGTAGCGTGATAAAAAGTATCCTATAACCTGCCCAGGAGTATGAAGAATAATTGTACCAAGTTTCATTAAAATCCGTCCAGTAGTTTTTGTTCCTATTAATAACATACAGACAGACAGACAGACAGACAGACAGACAGACAGACAGACAGACAGAAAGACAGACAGACAGACAGACAAAAATTTTACTGATTGCATTTTTGGCATCAGTATCGATCACTGATCACCCCCTGATAGTTATTTTGAAAATATATTCAATGTACAGAATTGACCTCTCTACAGATTTATTATAAGTATAGATTATATATTTTTTTATAATGGATCCTCCAGATGACCCCGAAGGAATACTGGCGCACGAAGTTGGGGTTGGCTGGTAGAGACACTTCATCTAGGTACGTTCTGGTATGTAAAGTAACTAAAGCCTGCTTTTGTATAAATAAATTTTCATTTGTATATGTACACGGTCATGTCAACTAAAGTGTTTCATAATCTCGTACTACTAAATTGACATTACAAGTGTTGTCAGTTTATTGCAATTCTTAAATATGTAGTTATGTAGCACAACCGAAACGTACCGTTAATAAAATCAAGTACCGTTTTTTTATAATAAGTAGGTACCTTGAAATAATGTATTGGTACTTATTTAACGCGTTATAATAAAGGCGAACGGGAAGGGTTTTTTTTGTTTAGTATTAAGGCATAGAAACAGTCGGATTACGCTATGAATGAATGATAACTATGAATGTCTTAAATAAAAATCGTCTTATATAGATAAAAAGTTACGATTCAACAAACCGGTATCGTAGGCAGTAAACGAAAAAGCTGACAACTTTATTTGTAAATTTGACATTTGCATGTGTCAATTTGGTCTATGAGATTAAAAATCAGACTTGAGTTTCCAATTCAGTAGTTAACGAAAATGTCAAATTAGTCGAGGCGAGTCGCGGCGCACCTGCTTGACGAGCTCGGCCTCGGCGGCGTCCAGCGTCTTGGCGTTCTCCTGGCACTCGGCCCGCAGCTGGCGCGCGCTGGCGTCCAGCTGCGCCAGCCGCGCCTGCAGCTCCTGCGCCAGCGCGTCCGGCGCCGCGTCCGCCTGCGCCGCGTCCGCCAGCAGGTCGCGCAGCTCGGCGTCCTGCACGGCGGGCGCCGCGCCCTGGTAGGGCAGCGGCCGCGGCAGCGCGAAGGCGGCGGCGTGCGCGTCCAGCAGGCGCTGGCGGTCGGCCAGCGCGTCCAGCGCGTCGGCGGCGGCGCGCAGCACGCCGGCGGCCGCGTCGGCCGCGCCGGCGCGCGCGCTCTCGGCCGCGGCCGCCGTGCGCACGCAGCGGCCCACGCCCGCCTCGAAGCCCACCTCCATGCACTGCGGCAGGCCGCGGTCAGCGCGCCGGCCGCTGGGGCCGCCGCGCCGGCCGCGCTACACTCACCAGGATGATGTCGGCGATGTCGTCCAGGTAGTAGCGCTGCAGCGTGGCGTTGGCGGCCTCGAGGCTCAGCACGTAGTCGGCGCGCGCCCGCAGCGCCCGCACGCGCGCCTCGCTGTGCCGCGACCGCCGCTGCAACCACAATTGCTTACAGTCACTACTGGTACACGTAAGTCCATACCACTACCAAAATAAAAACTGTGCCATTACTGTTTCAAACCCAAAATCATTACAACCCACTAAGCTAAAAAACAAATACGTAAAAAATAAATTAAGCTTTATATTTTAGAACCCTTATGGGCTTATGTTGTTATGTATGTAGTACCATACTACGTACGTGTGGTACGGCAATCGCGGTTTTGGAATTTGCTCAACGAGTTAGATTAATTTATATGAGAATGCTTGCATGATGCATGCATAATAGTTTACAAAATCCAATATAATATTTTAGCATCATTGCCTCCCCTAATCAACTGACACTGCAAAGGTAAAACGCGTTCAACACGATCCAAACCGACCGCCGTCGGCAGCTTTTCACAGAGCTGGGGCCGACCACGGACACTGTGGCGATTAGGGTTGCCAGGCATTTGCCATGTCGTAAATTGCAAAGGCCGGACTATGCACAATATAAGGCCAGACATTTTGCCCTTAAAGCCGGACATGTTTTTTTTATAGATGATGAAGGATAACATCGACGATGAACGCTCTTGTCCGGTCGGGTCGGGCGCTCGCCCACCCATTATCGTACGAATCGTCACTCTGACATAAAGCTTGACAAAAGCCGGACAGGCCGAACACGTAAATATTGGTCCGGACACAACCGCAACCGCAAAAAGTCAAACATGCCTAAAGTCTGTTTTTTTATCTCATAGACTAAATTGACACATGCATATGTCAAATTTACAAATAATGTTGTCAGCGTTTTCGTGCAGTGTTTACCTACGATACCGGTTTCTTGAATCGAAACCTTTTATCTTTATTAGACGCTTTTAATTTTCATTCAAAGTTTTATATTTATAATTTACGTACGTACACAGGGCCGCACGACGTGCAATAAACTGCCAGGAAAATCTGACGCACCGCTATGCGTAATTCGAGTGTTTCTAACCCTTACAACAAAAAAAAAACCGTTCCCTGGAACTCTGATATGGAGTCATTATTTGAATCAGATTAACGAATTCTTATTATTCACTTTATTATGTATTTAAAAATATGTTATATTATTAATTTTGTATTATTATGTGTTAAATAACTACCAACACATTATTTCAGGGTGACTTATTATAAAAAAACGGTACTTGATTGTATTAACGGTACGTTTCGGTTGTGCTACATAACTACATATTTAAGAATTGCAATAAACTGACAACACTTGTAATGTCAATTTAGTCTACGAGATTATAAAACAGACTTTAGTATGCTCCCGACCAAGGTGGTCCAAAGTTGTTAGACTCCGTCCACATCTGGACGGCCGACCAACGTGATCGTGCTGACTTTTGTCGGCGGCTGGTTGGTTTGTCAGTGAGTCGGATAGCCGTAAACCTAATGAAGAGTGACCTTATCGAGCTCCTTCTCGAGCGCCTTGAGCTTCTTGTTGCGCGGTGGGTCGGCGGCGGCCACACGCTGGCGCTGGTCGTAGGCGTGGCGCAACTTGAGCGCGGCGGCGCGCCAGTCGGCCGCGGCGGCCGCGTGCGCCTTGCCGGCCGCCGCCGCCTCAGCCAGCGCCGCGCCCACCTCCTCGTGGCGCTCGGCCACGATGTCGCGGCATTTGCGGTGCAGGCGCAGCGCGTCCTCGGCGCAACGCTGCAGGCGCGCGGCCAGCGGCCCGCCGTACAGCTCGCCGAGCGCCGCGTGGTCACGCGACAGCGCGCGCGTGCTGTCCAGTGCCGCCTGCCAGCACGCGTACGCGCCGGTCAGCGCCCACTGTTCGCGCCTGCACAGAGAGCGCTAGCGTGTACAGCCCAGCGTGGGGGCGCACGGCAGAGGCGGCGGATACTGACTTGTGCTTCTGGTCCTTGTGGCGCTGCGTGGCGGCGCGCGCCAGCTTGTCGAGCGCTCGCGCGTACTCGTGCTCGAGGTCGGCGCGGCGGCGGCAGTAGTCGTGCAGCTCGCCCGCCACGCCCGCCGTGGCCTCGGCGCGCGCCTCGAGCACGCGCGTCTGCTCCGCCAGCTGCAGCCGGATGTCTGCAACAAAAGTCAACAACGCTCACTCTACGCGCTATATTGTATCGTACTTCACATAATTTGCTAATCTCACACTCCTAGAATAAAGAAACGAAAGAAAGGTGGATGTCGATGGCAAAATAAGGAAGACAGATTTTCTGTCTTCTTATCGAGTGGTTTTTAGGGTTCCGTGCCCAAAGGGTAAAACGGAACCCTATTGTTTTCGCTCCTCTGTCCGTCCGTCTGACACCAGGCTGTATCTCATGAACCGTGATAGTTAGAGAGTTGAAATTTTCACAGATGATGTATTTCTGTTGCCGCTATAACAACAAATACTGAAAACTAGAATAAAATAAATATTTTGGGGGGCTCCCGTACAACAAACGTGATTTTTTTGTTCATTTTTGCTCGATATCGATAACGGCAACAGGTACATGCTTGAAATATTCACAGAATATGGAATGTATTACTTAATTCAAAAATAAGTAATTGCATTAAAATTAAATTAATATTTGAGGGGGGCTGCCATTAAACAGACATGATTTTTTGTCCGTTTTATAAATAATGGTACGGAACCCTTCGTGCGCGAGTCCGACTCGCACTTGGCCGGTTTTTTTACATGTATGGCAGGACACATTTTCACCGATATTAAGTAAGCTTAGGTATAATAGCTTTTGTTATGGGTACTAACACAACTGATAAACTAAATTATCTTATCATCTTAAATATCATTACGTGTCACGTTGTTTGTGCGCGATGGACATCTAAACTACCTTCTTGAAATTCCGCAATTGCTGCTCGTTGATTGGCCAAAATGTTTTCCATGTGGGCGCTCATGATTGTTAATGTTATATATGTATTATAGAATGGCTTACACTTTCAACAGTTAGTGGTATTGCTATCTCTCCGCAATTCGCACTCAGGGAAAGAGGTGATTGCACACAATTTGCTGAGATGGAGTAAGCAGTCGTTAAGTTGCAGCAGACGGATGTTTTTCTGTCCAAAGATCGTAGTCGCTGTACTTCCGTGCTTACAGTTTATCTCGGCTCGAAGACCAAAAAGATGTAGTTTTTTACACATTTTAATGATGATATTCGATTAATAAGCGAGAGTACGTAAAAATATTATTGTATTGAATGATGATGTGTGCACGCGACGTGAGTGATAATTGTGTACCTACTAAAGTATGGGACCACGCGTACACACACACACATACTTTCTATAGTTTTTGACCGATTTCCAAAAAAGGAGAAGGTTCTCAATTCGGTCCCGATTACTCTGAGGTTTGAGTCTACGTTTGAGTCTGATTAGTAGGATTCATTTCTTGTTCGATGCAGTATACTTGCCATTTGGTCCCATAAATGTCATCCAATTTGGTTCAGTACTTTTTATTTTGTGAGCAATTTTTGATTACGTATTGCTGTGTTTATGTGAGTTATGTATGAATCATTGCTTGATCGCGCACATCTTAATCATTTAGCAACCGATTCATTTTTTTTTATTTGAAAGGGTATGCTTTCGAAATGGTTACATTGTCATCAGACCCAGGATCTGATGATCTGAAACTTTTGAAATCGAGGGCATGTTTTGAAAATTGTAGGCTTGCACGGGGTAAAAACTTCAGATTCAGGTGTGCAACTGACAATGACAACACTAAAAATGAAAGGTTTAGAGCTGAGCTGATGATGGAGACGACAGAGCCGAGGGAACTCCTCAACGGTAGGTACTAACTACCTCGTGTTTGGGGTTATTTTATTCGTATTGATGAGAATTTTACACCGGGACAGCTAATAGTATAAAGTGTATAAGTCGATGAGAAAACACGATTTTAGAGCTTGACACTAAAAAGATAAAATAAAAACGTTTTTACAATAAAATAAAACCGACTCCTAGAAGTCGGTCTCTAGAGGTTGTAGCTGTTTTTATTTCGACTTCTAAAGCGATATACTTAAAAGTTATTTTTATGCTTTTTAATGTTTTTAGAAGTCGGTTTTATACCTACATATTAATGTATTTCATCTCCCGAGCCTTTTCCCAACCATGTTGGGTTCGGCTTCCAGTCTAACCGGATTTAGCTGAGTACCAGTGTTTTACAAGGAGCGAATGCCTATCTGACCTCCTCAACCCAGTTACCCGGGCAACCCAATTAACCTAGATTAGACTGGCGTCAGGCTTACTGGCTTCTGCCTACCCATAACGACTGCCAAGGATGTTCAATGACATCCGGGATCTACAGTTTAACGAATCCGAAATACAGCCATTGGTGTCACAGATATACTTAGAAAGAACATACAAACTTAGAAAAGTTGAATTGGTACATGCCTGACCTGGAATCGAAACCACGTCCTCATACTTGAAAGGTTGGCTCTTTAACCACTAGGCCACCACGACTTATATTAAATGCATGTATACCTATGTATAAAAATATATATTTGTAGTTACCTACATACAAACATGCAAAATAAATGTAGTTCAGTTGTAGGAAAGTTTGTATGGAATATAGCGATGCCAGGGCCCGGCAGACTTCCTTCACTGTGCATGCTTAGTATTGTTTTTTTTTAATGAATGAAATCATAAGGGGCTCATTTTATTTTTACTTTTATTTTTTATTTAAGTACTTATACCCACACACACACATTCAAAAACTTAAGTTTAAGGTACTATGTACCAAGATTCGAGGGCCACTAGACGTCATTTAACTGTCAAAAATGTTCGCAATGTAACAAAGTGCTGCTACGAGTAGGTAAGACGCAAGCTGTACTTAATCTGTCAATGGTTTACCTAACCTAGTGAAAAACTCGTCATTTAACTCTCAAAAATGTTCGCAATGTAACAAAGTGATATTATGTAAAAACAAAATTAAAATAGTATCGTGCGGTGGTGGTTCGTGTGCAGTGCGCAGTGCACATACAGTCGCGGCGGGGGTGAGGGCGAGGGCAGAGCGAGGGTCCCGGCGGCGGCCCCTCGCTGCACTGCTGGCTGCATGACGCATGCCAAATTAAAACGCAGCTTGGTGATCAATCAACAGACTTCACAAGTAAAACTTAATGGTATGAAAAAAAAAAATGAAGTAGGTATCTTATTTCATGAAACCCTATGGAATAAAAATCCATTTATCATAAACAGCTACCTGCCCATCCTTTAAGATGCGCTGCCCTCGCTCAACAGCAAATGTACAAAAACAACATGTCATCGTATCTCAATATTATCGGAGGGAAGTGAAGCTAGCGCTGTGTTCTCACGCAAATAACACAATGCAACGGCAACAATAACAGTTTCACATGGAGCCGCAGCGAGACGCCGCCGCCGAGCTTCTTGACTCCGGCAAAGACAGCAAGTTATTTATTTCCAGTAAGCACAGTTTTGAAAACGCTCGCGTTGAATGCCAATATAACAGGAGCAGTTTATGACAGCGAGTTTTTGCAGCCATTAACAGATGGTATCGGCGGCATCTCGTACCGGGGAAGGCATTGGCGAGGTCGGGCGGACCCCAGTCGTGGCGCGGCTGCACAATACACTGGAACATCGCAGACGCGGCTCGCGCCCGCCGGCGGTCGACTGGCCCGGCTCCGGCGCGCAGCCTCCGTGGGATGCGCCCCCCGCCCTCCGGCGACCACCCTCCTACGTCATCGCGCCGCGCCGTGACCTCCGAGCGGTTCACTAACTCCCTACTAATTCGAGAGAAGAGAATTCCCAGTATAACGCAAGCCCGATTAAATACGTTTACTTGTTACTAACATAATTGTCAATTTAGAATGCCACAGCAACACAGTTTATTCATTAAAATTGACACCAATGTGTATAAATCAGGAAGCGCATGGTCGGATACAAAAACTACCATATGACGTTCCGGATGGTTGTTGTCATTCTGATTAATATCAGATAGTAGATTCAAGTTCCTGATGATGATTTTTCCTGACCGATTAAAAAATACCAAATTTTTCATCAGAAACAATAACTGTCTTCCTCATAATTTTATGGTATTTATATGAATCACAAAGTTATATTTGCGGTTGCTATATAAAGTAGGTACTACAACTCAAAATGTTGCCTATATCCGGTATCCAATAAAACAAAGAAATACATTAGAATACTTGTTCATAGTGTTATTTTGTTCCTATACATACTTATTTCGATTTTGTATAGAACTTGGCACTCATATAAGTAGGTAGATGTCCATTATTTTTGCGTTGAAGCATTATTTTTGTAGGTATTGAAATTGGCTTTTCGACATTTACGAGGGCGGACCCGCAAGTTTTTTTTATAATTTGGTAACTTAATTCAATCCCGATCGCTTGTACACCCAGCAAGCCAGCAGAATATGATTTTTGAATTTTAAATAGGTATAGAAACATAGGAATGATACTAAATTCAACTAACTGGCCAGACCACATCCGCGCGACCCAACACATTCGAGCGCAGTTAGCAGCTCGCGACCGGTCGCCACAAGCACCTCTGCCGCACAGCTGCAGCTGATACCAAGCTACGTAAGTACATGCATGCACAAAACGTGCTTGAAACAAACCCAAGTCGCTGCTGTGCTGTCATGCTTCCTGGTTAGCTAGTAGAAATGTCCATTGTGCATAGGGTTTAATTGCAAATTGACATTAAATGTTGATAACTAATTATGTTAAGAAAATAATTTTCTTATAATAATTGTGAGAAAATCTAGAATTAGTAGGGTCTAACAAGAAAATCGAACGACAGCGCTTGCTCTGTTGCTCATTAAGCATTGCAGCGGCGCGGCGCGGCGCACGCGCCGGAAGCTCGCGTCGCACTCACGCAGCTATTGTTTACGCCACTCCAGCTCCACTATTGTATTCATTACACATAGCATTCTTATAGGCTTACATTTACACACACACATTTTATTATTATACAGGGTGTAAGGGACAGCCCTCCGGAAACTGTTGGGGTGAATTCAGTATACCATACTAAGAAGACTGTTTGAAATTGTTTCAGGAACGTTATGGAAATCGAATAAAACTGGTTTGCTTTAAAGCCTTACAAAAAATAAGTTACGATTATTTCAAAATCCATTGCTGGATTTTTAATTTTAGCGGTATTAAAAAAAAATAACTTCTGCGTACAAAATATGTAATTTTGCATTGAAAAATAAAGAGCTGCTTATTTTTAATTGGCTGTCCCTTACACCCACTATCATCATAAAACAAAGTCGCTTTCTCTGTCCCTATGTCCCTTTGTATGCTTAAATCTTTGAAACTACGCAATGGTATTTAATGCGGTTTTCAATAGATAGAGTGATTCAAGAGGAAGGTTTATATGTATAATAACATCCATTAAATAGTGGAGAAGTACTGTTATAATAATAATTACATTTTTTCCGCTTACATTGCAAACGCAGGCTGAACTCTACGAGTTTTATCAAAATAATGTACTAAGTATTGTACACATTGAAAAGGTCTACAGAAAAGTCCGTGATGGTATATGTCTATCTCTTATGGATAACCCACAATAACTTTTTTTTGTCATTTACTTTTTACGACAAATAATGGCTCATTTTCGAAGCGATTTTTACCAATATAGCATTAATACTTAACTAACTAAATACCTTGAAGACATTGTTCATTTAATATGTATACATCCATATGGCCTTCTACGCCGTATGATTTAAGTGAATATTTTCGAAGATATTACAGATTTAAAAATTGCGGGACGTAGCGTTTGCGGCGGTACCGGCCGACTGGTATGTTTTTATATACAACGTTCACAGTTTTTCTGTAGTAGTATCAGCATTGCACCCGTGCGAAGCCGGGGCGGGTCGCTAGTGTATAAATAAACATAAATTATAATAATATGAAACGAAAGCACAATTTGGGCCAAAACTAAACCCGTGCCCGTAACCGAATCGAGCTGATGATGGGTTCGTGACGGTGCAAAGGAGGTAGCGCCGTCAGCGAACCAATAAGAATCGCTGCGGCACGGCATCTGCGGAGCCAAACATCAACACTCGTGCCGCCAAGCCGAACACACCACTACACCACTAAGGCGGAGGACATTGTGGAGTACGTGCGTCAGAAGCTGAAATACGCCCCGAGAGTGCAGCTGCTGCAGTCGCGCCATAGCGCCAACTTCAAGGCGTCGTGGTGCGAGTGCCCACGTGTTACATGTTGAACACGAACTTTAATCTAGGACGTTAATAAATGTTATTTTGTACAAACTGACCTGTTGTTTGGTTTTCGTTTCTAGGGCCAGTCAAAGAAGAAGATTAGGCTCAATTAGCGTAATTAGTTTACGTCCACTATCGCCTATGAAACTAAGATTTTTTTACGACTTTAAATAAGACCCTACATTGTTATACCTTGTTGGATAGCTGATGAAACGTAGATGTTTTTAGGCATATCTGCCGAACGTCTGCCATACAATTTTTTTTAATATTCTTTAGAGAAATGTAAACTGTATTTTTTTTAAATAACTTTTTGAACTTTCAATCCTCCAGCACAATGTATTTAGTTAACTTACGTGGGATTTTGGTTACTAAGTTCATGAAACATGTTAACCGGCATGTAAAAAATAAAAATAATAAGGCGCGGGCGTTCCAATTTTGAATTACATTAAATATTAATGGAACAATCAACATTTTTTATAATAAAAATTAAAATTCGTTTATTTCGAAAACGGTTAGGTTTGTGGTTGGATGTTTCATAGTGAAATAAGTCAGAAAAGATGGGTACTACACGCCCTTAACGGATCTAGGTCGACTAACCCGGTAACCCTGTATATGCTAGTTTAAGGTATTTATCTATGGGCCATTGATGCCTGAAAATAAAGGTTAAATAATAATAAAAAACCGGCCAAGTGCGAGTCGGAACGCGCACGAAGAGTTCCGTACCATTCTTTATAAAACGGACAAAAAATCATGTCTGTTTAATGGGAGCCCCCTCAAATATTAATTTTATTTTAATGCAATTATGTACTTATTTTTGAATTAAGTAATACATCCCATATTCTGTGAATATTACAAAAATCTACCTGTTGCCGTTATCGAAATCGAGCAAAAAAAAAATCACGTTTGTTGTACGGGAGCCCCCCAAAATATTTATTTTATTCTAGTTTTCAGTATTTGTTGTTATAGCGGCAACAGAAATCTATGAAAATTTCAACTCTCTAACTATCACGGTTCATGATATACAGCCTGGTGACAGACGGACGGACGGACGGACGGACAGAGGAGCGAAAATAATAGGGTTCCGTTTTACCCTTTGGGTACGGAACCCTAATAAAAATAAATCATTTGTCCACGTGCGAAGCCGAGGCGGATCGCTAGTTGTAAATATGACGAAGTGAGTCTCGATTAGTTTAAAATTTTTCATAAATTATCAAACTTGTGCCTACTTAACTCGTAGCATGCATTAGCTTATATGGTTGCATGAGGCGCGGTCTCGCTGGCTAGCTAATTAGGAGCGGGTGAGTGACGAGGGCGCGGCGGCAGCATCGGCTATCACGAGCGTCACCCCCCTCCCAGCTAGGGCCAACGAAAAGTAGCCACTGATTATACAACTGCATTCTAGGCAACGGCTTGTACTATCGATTTGCGTACGCGACTTTTTTTATCCTAAAAGTAAAAAGATGAGGAAACTAGCAGCGCGACGCCCTCTGTGCGTCATGCGCAGGCGTACGTGCATGCCAGTTTTTCATCGGGTGCGGATAGAGGGCAGCAGCAGCCGGCAGTGGCTGCAGGCGGCGCGCAGGCGGCGCATGCTAAATTTAGCTCTGGCGCCGGCCGCCCGCCTCTGATTCACACATATCACAACACCATTGCTTGCGCCCAGACAAGAGCTTTAACGCATCCTGAGTACCTATTACGCTATCAATACAATTTTATAGATCTAAAAACACAGCGCTACTAGTGTGATGATAGTACCATCACGGTCAGCTACAAACACGACTCACCCCTGGATCCAAAAAAATATATATTACCAGCAGTAATACATTTTTTTTTTGCGGTTTCACCCACCTCTCTGGGAAATTAATTCACGACACATATAAACTTTTGTTAAGTTCATCAAGGATAATGTAGAATTGTAATGCTGAAATCGATCCATTAGTTTTAAAGATTGTTAAGCAACGCTTGGTGCGGTTGGTCCGTGGGTGGGTGACCATCTTGTCATGACTAATTCTTCCGTGTTTCGAAAGGCGCGTTAAATTGGTGGGTATCCCTATATCCCGACTGTTATTTGAACCTCTTTAGTAGTCGTTACGGGTAGTCAGAAGCGAGAAAGTTACCAACCAGGCTTACAAAGGACTACTGCTGAGTTTTCCATTAAGAGGCAGTCGCTCGATATCAATCACAGGTACTCAGCTACAAGTCTGAAGCCGATCCCTTACATAATTCAGAAAAGTCTAAGCAGATGATGAGTACAGAAGTGATGATAAGGATCTACTCATGTCAGTATTGACGCACAAGGATGAATAGTTTTAAAGTCAATTTTATTCTTATTCCAATAAGTAGTCAGTTACTGACATGCAATAACATTTTGAAATTATAACTTAGTACTTAAAAGGAAGTCTACGTTATTAATCATCATATTGTTATATTTAACATTTTCGGTCAAAAACAATGCAAACTGCGCTACATACATATTCAATAGGCATTCAGTGACGCGAGCCAAATTAAAATGTATTGTGAAGAGTGTCCTCCGGTTATGGTCTCGAATTAGCATTGTAATAAGTATTAGTATTGTAATAATATAGCTCCCGGCACAGTCGTCAGCGTCACCAGGACCACGAATACCATTCAAATCTACTGTTTAACTAAATATGTAGACGCCAATTTTATTTTATTTATTACAAGGTTCATAAGGGTTTCTTCTGACTTAATTAACTTCTGTACAAAAAAAAATATTTCCAAAAAGAGAAATCTGATAGCAATAAAAGCTAGATACCCGAAACTATCAAATTTACATTACATATTACATATAAATTTACATTACATTTCGAAGTTTCTTCTTCTTCTTGCTTCAGCGTAGAAAATCTATTAAGAAAATTTGACAGATTGTAGTAGCTTAATGTGCTGGCGTCTGTATGTACATCGCTCTAGACTTTAGCTTCTAGCTTTTTGCTTTTTAATACCGGCTTCCGAAAAAAGACGAAGTCCTGAGAACCTTCTCCTTTTTTTGGAAGTCGGTTAAAATGCTCAAAATAAAATGCACTGAACCGAATTGGATAAAAAAAATTATGGGACCAAATAGTAAGTGTTTCGCAGGGTTGTACCGATACACAAAAAGATACTTACGATTTTTGGTTTTGTTGATTATAACAGTAGGGTGGGGTCAATCAATGGCTCAAGTCATTTATTTTAACCGACTACCCAAAAGGTAAAGGTATTATTCTTGCTGATTTTCCCGCTGAGGGTGCAGCTGGAGGGAGTGTCAGACTCTTATTGACTAAAAGCCTCTATGTTCCTTCTGGTGGTTCGGGTGGTCCCTATGTGCCAAGATGATGAGAACCTACAGAAATCAAGGGTAACTTTCGAAAATTGTAGGCACTTATTATGTAAAAAGTTGACAATCAGATGTTATCTGACCTTCACCGTCTGAACGTCTGACCTGACGATAAAGCCAAGCAAGAATTGAGGGAACTCCTCAACGGAATGTACAAGGTGCCATTTATTATTCGTAGGACTTTATTTTACAGGACTTTTACTCGTACTGACGAGAATTTTAAGAAGAGACTACAGTTCCGGGAACTATTTAACGGTTTATGTCTGCTACCATGTGTTTCAGTTTACGTTTTTATTCGTATTGATGCGACTGCCCCACTAACGTCAGGCCCGTCTCACTCCCCGTGTAGGTATCGAAACGATACCTACGCGCGGCAGCCCATCACGCGGGGCGAATCTAGAAGGGAGTCGCAAGTAAGACGGAACGCACGCACATTTTGATCGATTTTCTTTTTCTTTTTCTCAATCCTTTTCTTTTTCTTATACAATAGGTATGTAAAATATAAGCTAGAATTATTTAATGGATGAATAAGTTTAACCATTTATTTATATCATAAACATAAGTACATAATGAAGATCTCTTTAGTAAAGAGCATGCATTTCGGCAAAAAAAATAATTATACTAAATATGTAGCTAGCTCTTATCACTGTGAGGACGCGCTGCCACGAGTTGCGTTGCTTGCGAGTCGTGCCGCGCACGAGTAATTTCTCGCTGTGCGCTAGATGGCGTTAGTAGTTTCTTGTGGTGAGCAACCCTAGCACGCTGCCATTTTAATAGGTTTAGTGTATTATGAATTGTAGTAGAGTGTGTTAAGATCCAATTCCCTTACAATGTTTTTGATAGGTATCTAAATGAGAACGAGCTCGACTGGTGCGTGAGCTCGACTGGTGCGTGAGCTAAACTGTACCATATTGTTAATCAGATTGAGTAGATAATTCTTTGAAAACCTTTGCCGAGTAAAGCTTCTGTAACGCTAGTTACTATTCAGTATTCTGCGTTTAGAAATGTATGTGGAAACACAATTTTGGACTTTGATGACTGAAAAGCTTAAAATGAAAAACTTTTTACTAAAATAAGAAAACCGTTTTCAACAGCATGTCATAGGAGTTTTGATATTAAATTGATTTATTCTCAGTATGTTCGCCGCGCTTCCGCCGTTTTTTGTTGCACCTTAGTGACCAGACTACTTTCTTGACGAAGTGGTGTCACGAATGGGAGCCATGAACTCCAGCCGGGCTTATTACAAAAAGTAAACAAAATTTGCAGACAAAACGATCATTGCAAAATATGTATAAATTGTGAAATAGGGTATTACACGCATTTTTGCACCGGCACGGTGTAAGCAAAAATGTACAGAAAAGTATGGCGGCCGGGTCGGCGGCGGCGCCACGTGATGAAAAGTATACTATAACCTGCCCAGGAGTATGAAGAATAATTGTACCAAGTTTCATTAAAATCTGTCCAGTAGTTTTTGTTCCTATAAATAACATACAGACAGACAGACAGACAGACAAAAATTTTACTGATTGCATTTTTGGCATCAGTATCGATCACATATCACCCCCTGATTGTTATTTTGAAAATTTATTCAATGTACAGAATTGACCTCTCTACAGATTTATTATAAGTATAGATTTAAATTATGAGTAATTAAGCTCCATATCGTTGGTGGCAAGAATACTAGTGTAAAAACACCAGATTTCACAGGTACAGGTATCAGTTAACGACGTCAGTAGCATGGCGCCGACATGTCGTACTATTCAAAGATAGATATGTACAAAAACCTGAAAACTTTGAACTGCAATAAAAAATATATTTAGGTAGGTCTTCTATCTTACGAGATCAAACTAACATTTACCGATTGCTTATCCCATAAACTATCATAATATTTTTTTTTCTCATCTAGAGTAATCAGTAAATATTGCGGTAAGTTTGTTTACGAGGTCAGGGTGATACATACGTAATGGATTACGAAACGGATAACAATTAGAAGATATTTTTACATTA
Organism: Heliothis peltigera; assembly: GCA_958496145.1. Taxonomy (NCBI): domain Eukaryota; kingdom Metazoa; phylum Arthropoda; class Insecta; order Lepidoptera; family Noctuidae; genus Heliothis; species Heliothis peltigera. The sequence goes on from OY292333.1 coordinate 102,723, forward strand.
TTATTGTAAAGCTGTTTCATCTAATATTATTAGTCGAGGAAAACCAACATCCCACGAAAAACATTCAATGTAAAAATGCCAAGTCTCTCTACGCAATCTTTTCACCGTAAAAAGTTTTGAGATCGCATCGTAGCCAAGTCCTCTTCACCTTATTTTGTAATGATAAATCAATATTTAGAGACTGTATCAATAGTTTTACTTGTATTATCATAATAGGGACTTGGCAATGAGCACAGGTTAAAAGCTGTTTGCTACGTGGAATTATGTGCAAATGTTACTGTCTACTGACGAACTGATATGTTGTATGGTTGGGACGACATTTTTTTAATAAATTAGAACATAAATTCGGTGAAATTAAAGTTTAAGCTTAATAAATTACTTTTAACTCGTCTAATATGTTTTTATGTTTGTATCCTATTGTGCTCATTGCCAAGTCACTATTATTATAATGTAAGTAAAACTATTGATACAGTCTCTAAATATTGATTAATCATTACAAAATAAGGTGAAGAGGACTTGGCTACGATGCGATCTCAAAACTTTTTACGGTGAAAAGATTGCGTAGAGAGACTTGGCATTTTTACATTGAATGTTTTTCGTGGGATCTCATTAATTTTTGTAGGTTTCTTTACTATTGCATCGATTAACTGGTCATAATAATATACATAGATATGTATTATAATGTTGTTGCAATTAATTTTAGTTTCAGATTGGTTATTTCTTATATAGAGGGCGCTATCTGTGAAATCATTAGAGGCATTTTAAGTACTACTAATAAAAAGCTATGTAACGAAACCAAAGCGCGATTTAGAAAGGTACAACGCCATCTATCGAGCATGCATAGATTATTTTGTCGCATTGCATTGAACTTGAATTTTTAGTTTATGTATCGAGCTCTATGTATTGTATTTAATACATAAAAATGTCTCTAATAATATAATAAACCAATTCAATATTTTTTGTAGATACGTAAACAAAGAACAAAGTTAACAATGCAGTCGAAATTGATACAAAATACTCTAGCAAAACCGCAAATATAAACTTGTTTTCTATAGTTTTTTATTTTATGACATTTTTGTAATTTTCCCTTTATATGTGGCTGACAGCCAGCACTGGTGCTAAATTTCAAGGTTCTAAGTCCACTAGAAGTACCTTAGAATTTTGATGATCGGTCAGTGAGTCAGTGAGTGACAGAATAGTGTAACTTTGATCGACCGTAACTCGTAAACTATTTATTCAATTATCATGAAATTTTGAGGATTAGCTTGTTGTAATGCTTTCTCTCGGTCACCGAAAACCCAACGCTCTAGCTTTGTCCGTATCGACGATATAGGGGGGAGAAATAGCCGCGAATCGCTTCGAGAAAAGATGGTACGGCCGTGCCCGCTTTGCTTGAGACTTGGCTGGGGCACTCCCGTGCCCTCAGATAAAACAATGTGCAGCAAGCAGCAACTATGTATGTCAAGCGTCTACTGCGGCGATCCAAATAGCAGCCATCTGCGCATTGATTGCATTTTCATGTCTAGCACCGGCTCGCGGATACAGTGATCGATTTTATAGGAACTCCGCTCTTAACATCACTTCACTCATTCCCAAAAACTTTTGCAAACTACTAACTAAAATAATTACAATGATTTATGCAGATGACTAACCACATTATATGGATACTGTAAGTAAATTAAACAAAAGGTTTATCTACGATACACAAGGAACCTCGTGTCTACTCGGGTATAATGAGCATTAATTTATTACATTAGTGCTCTTTCGAAATTACAATCAGGATAAATTTTGATCTCATAAACATGTTAGAAAAATATCAACTCAGATAACAGGGTACCGGCAACGATATGAAGTTCGTAATTGGTGTTAGTAAGTCGCTGCAAGTTCGTCCGTAAAAACAACAGTTAAAAAGTTTAATGACCCAAGATAGGCGATACCAACCGGAAGGCACCTCTCATTACTTCACACTCATATCGTGTCAAAGATCTCTGTTTATGACATCATCACCTATATTTATATGAAAATGTAGTCAGAATCAACTAGGGGTGAACTGACAACCAGGTGTATGTAGTTATGTTTTTTAAGCGACTTCTAAAAAAGGAACTTCTTAGTTTGACCTGTATGTATGTATGTCCGCGATTTTCTCGCGTTCGGCTGAACCGATTCGGTGCGGTTTTCGGAAAAGTATTTGTTACATTCAGGAGGTGGCTTTAGTGCTTTAACAGACTCAAAAAAGGAGGGTCTCATTTTAACTTGTATGATTGTGTGTTCCCACTCATATCCGTCATTTACCAATCGATTTGAATATTTTTTTTTTAGTTTTGGTCCCTTGGATGGGAGCCCTTTGGACTAGAAATAAACACTTCTATAGTTTAGACTTCTAGAGCGATGTATTTAAAGTTTTTATATTGCTTTTTAGAGTTTTAGAAGTCAATTCTCTTTTAAAAAAAAAGATTTTTTTAATAAGTTTGTGACAGAAATTGTGTAGAATACAGCTGTCAGCCTTGTACTTTGGTTTATCTAGCACTAGCGACCCGCCCCGGCTTCGCACGGATGCAATGCTGATATTAAAATTATACATATAAACCTTCCTCTTGAATCACTCTATCTATTAAAAAAAACCGCATCAAAATCCGTTGCGTAGATTCAAAGATTTAAGCATACAAAGGGACATAGGGACAGAAAAAGCGACTTTGTTTTATACTATGTAGTGATTTGGATTTAAGCATACCTGGCAAACGTCGGGATACACAAGGGACATGGACCACCTTGGATATGAATACCTGTGCTCGATTATTTAACGCGGTTGGCGATAACTGTACCAAGTAGGTAATGTATACATAAAAAAACCGACCGAAAGAAACATAACAACTGAATTGAAAACGAGAGACGACCAAAAACAGCTCGTATTAGTTGGTGTCGCAAAACTCTGGAGCTACTCAACCGGAGAGTCAAAGTATGTTTATAATGTGGTTAGTGGTTACGGGTATTGGATATATGCTTACGATCCAGATTCTAAGCAGCCGTCACTGTCTGGGTGTCCAGCATGAGCCAAAACCGACCAGTCATAAGCCCACGGAACACTTCAAAAAGAAAGGTTGCCTCGTTTGTGGCAAAGGGTAATCACGTCGCGACTTTTGTATTAGAAGAATGCAAGACGGTTACCACTGACTGGCATAACACTGTTTGTTTGCCCCAAGTCATCACTGAATTTCGAAAAAACAATTTAAGACTTCGTAGAATGCACCATGACAATGCGCACATGACAGTTCGCACACCGCTCGCCTAACGAAGATGTTTTTGGGCACATAAATGTAGAAATTTTAGATCACCCACCTTACGGCCTTGACTTAAAGCCCTAATTATTTTTTTACTTTTTCCAAAATCAAGCAAAGTTTTCGTGGTCAACGTTTCTACTCACCCGAATGATCTGTTGATGCATACAAAGCGGCCATATTGACTACCCCCACTTCGGAGGGGAAGAAATGTTTAAAACTGTTTAAATGCATGCAAAAGTGCATTAAATATCCCGGAGAATTCTTGAGAAAACAATAAGTGGTAATAATCTATTAGATTGTCTGTAGTTATTTCAAAGGACACAACTTAAAAGGCAGCCCTCGTATTTGTTTGCCGATATGTTCGTGAACTGGTTTTGATATTTTTTGTATAAAAGGGTATGCCGCCGAGGTAATCGAATTGACACCATTTCAAGATTCAAAGCCTGAAAATCGAGGACAACTCTCAAAAATTGTAGGCATATAGGGGTAAAAGCATGCCATGCAGGTGTTTGTTTAATTACACTACAAGACAGTAAAGAATAGAGCTTACCGGATGTTAGAAACGACGTCGGAGACTCGAGGGAACTACCAAGCGGTGTGTAACAGTTACCTCGTGTTTGGGCTTATTTTATTCGTATTGATGTGACTTTACACCGAGATGAGTTTTGATTACCATTGCGGGTTCGATGTTGGAGTCGAAGTACGTTTCAGGAAACTGTTTAATGGTTTATGTGTTGAGCTTGCTCTAGAAATCGTAGTGAAATAAACAACTCTGTTGGATCTGTGTTTATTATTAGACACCGACTTCTGAAGCGATGTACTTAAAAGTAATTTTTACATATTTTTTTAACTTTAAATGTTTGTATTAACTCTGGCGGGATGAGCGCAACCACATTTATGGCGGTTTCAACGAACCTCTCTGTTATCTCTGACAATTCTATTTCTTTGAGCGACTAGATTGTTGACAACAATTCCATTTGTTTGGACAGATATTATTGACTTTTGGTTGCGTCCATTTATTTGAATACACTGTAACTACTAAGAGAAGCTGCAGCCCATCTATTTATATTGTTTAAGTAATCAATCATGCAGTTTAAGGGGAGGTGAAATAAAGCTGAAAGTGGTGCGTAGGTGGCAGCGACCGCAGCTCGCGCGATTGGAGGAAATGGCCAATGAACAAAGAGCTCACGAGACGAGCCACCACTAATGTGTCACATTATATAATTTGGATAACTGGTGCAGAGGAAGCGAAGCGCTCCTTGGCCCCCGCGAGTAAAGCTGCTTCTTAGGAAGACACTGCGCGGTTCTGCGCCATACGCCGTTATACTACTCAAACAGAAAATTAAGCTTACTTAGGCGGCGCGTGCGTTTGTACGAACGGCCTTGAAATACCTATGAATCGCTTTTCTAAACTTTATTTGCGACGAACTGGGAACGCTACACGGTTTGCGAAATATCATTTGTGGCGTAAAATTTCTTTTTAATATAGTGACGGCACTCGTTTCCCTAATAGGTTATAAATTCTGATAATAGATAATTATTATATGACCAGATTTAATTATAGCCAACACTTGAAAATCTAGTTAAATTAACCCGAACATCGTTTCCTTATTATTATTTTAAACTAGCTGTTGCCCGCGACGTCGTCCGCGTGGGCATTAGACTAGCAAAAATTATGAACTTGCTTTACCGGCCTTGTTGTATCCTTTAATAAAAAGCTATGATAAGATAACTAAGCAATTTATATTTCAAGCCCAAAATGTGTGAAAACTGTTAGTTGGATCTGTTTTTGTAATAGCTTAGTTACATTGTCAGAGTCTTAAAGACACATGACTATGCCGGAAAATAGCGACCGCGTCTGATTTTACGTTCCAAGTATTACGCTGGTATGGCACACCATAAGTTCCCGCCGAACTTACGCGGCGGGAATTTGTGTGTCCATCATGGAAGATTTATTGTATTAATATCAAAACATGTGGACTGGAGGCTAAGCTAGACCACCCAAAATGTTTTCATGATCGTAAGCAATAATTACTAATCCAAATAGTATTTTATATTTGATAGATTTGAGAAACTATGGCTGGCTTCTGGTTAAAACTTGCTTAAATACTTTTGTTTATTTCTCTGCCCAACTTACTTTGCACAATGCAGATGGCGTTGTCGATCGAATATGCATTTCAACTGCTCTATTTGATGGTGTTGCATTAGTGACTTGTGCATATTGTATTAAGTTCTTCAACTTATTATATTACTAATAGCTTATGATAGGATAAACCAATTTCGATTAAACAAAGACTAAATAATAGCCCAAAATGTATATAAACTTTCTATTTTAACATTGTCTACATTGAATTCGTAGATTTCGCTTGAAGCGTAAACAAACAGATAAACAGACCTCATTTTTAAAATTGATGGAAATGTGTTCTGTCATCCTTTATTTATCTATTAGTATATTATCCTTTAACACGCTGACTTGTATATCTTCAATTTACAAAAATGACTCAACGGATTTATTATAATAATATGTATAGAAGATGCGATTAAATAGGTACAATATAATAAAGTATCATACCATATTACAGCCAATTTTATTGCACTCCACAAGAATACAGTACGAAATCTACTATATTTTTTTCCCTAATTTACATGTTGTGTTTTTTGTATTAGAAAACTGTGACTGGAAATCTGAAACCATTAATTAATAATACTCTAATTCTCGATGGAAGACCTGCAACGTTGCATGGGAAATTTCAGTCACACCATCTAAGAAATAGAAATGAAACAAAGTATAACCAAAAACCTAAGAGCAGGTGGGAATTCCACTGTCAATGGAGGTAAGTAACATACAGAATTAAGATATGCTTAAGGGGTAATGTTAAGGCAAGGGTGGTGAACTGTGAAAATTTATTCAACATTTTACTATTGCAAAATTTTCACCTCTTTAGTGCCTTAACTTGGTGAGTATTATGAGCACATAGGAACTACATTGCACAGGTTCCTCATTCAGCTAAGTGATGTCCTTGTATCTTTGTGGTGGTCAAGTGGTTAAGGCACTGACCTTTCACATGAGAGCCAGTTCTATTCCAGGCCAGTACCAATGTAACTTTAATAAGTTACATTAAATTCTATCCTACTTACAAAATAATAAGTAATATTTACAATAATTCAGTAATATTATTTGTGCATGTTCATGTTGTGTGATCTAAGCATTACTTTTCGTGTTGACATTGATACTTCATTTAAAAATAGTTTTTTATTATTAACCTAACCCATTGGGAACAAGTTGACTTTTATCTGAAAATTTATTTAGGTCCAAACTTACTGTTGAAAGCGGCTAGCTTCCGAGTGGAGCCGAGCCGCTTCATGGGCGTGCGCGGCTCGACGTCGCGGTCGTCCAGCGCCGGCGCTTCCGTGCCCGTCGGCGTCGTCGCTCCCGACATTGTTCCAACTGGACAGATCACGCACTCTCCGGGACCAACATTACGTACCAGTTCTTTGAAACTATTCTTAAATCGTTCGACACTTCAGTAAAACTGAGAATTTTAAGAAACTGATTTTATAAAAACAGCACCTAAGGGTCGTTTTTGATAACGGTCAAAATAAAAAAAAACGTTCACAGGCACGACAGGCTCAAACAAAAGTTCACCATTTGATTTTATTTACATGTTGCTGTTCTTCCTTTTATCACGAGCAAGTAAAATTAGTTGGCAAATGAGAACAAAATTGCTATAGAAACTATCTTACTTCAGTAAAGAAAGCATTTTCCCATTTACATATATCAGTTGCAGATGCAGGATTTGCAGCTGCAAGCCGCAATCACAACTCACACGCACAGAGTATACGAGTAATATTGTTCGACTGTCTGGTGGTCTGACCACAGACTGTGCGTACAGACAATCTTGAACTTTTTTCTTCCTTGAGGAGAGCTTGCTAGGCTTGCAAATAAAAACCAACTTTATACTAATCAAGTAAAGTTTATTTTAGTTGACATATAAAATGACTACACTCTGAGCTTTACTAGGCTTTGCTTATACGTGTCCCTCTCGCACATATGACCAGTGATCCAGTGATTAAATATACGTTTCTAAAGGAGCAGAATTTAAAGTTAATATGGTTGAATCATGTTAAATATACTCCGTGTTCGTCTTAACAAAAAAAAATTGTCAACGACTACTATTTAGACTTCAAAAACTCATCTAAAAAGTTATTAAAGAAATATCATCGAGAAAGGTTTGACGAACGTAATACTGTTTTTTCGTTTATCTTTTTTTAGAGTTGTCAACACTGATCGTAGTGAAATGTCACTGACGTCAGTACTCAGTATATGTCAGTGTCAGTGTCGAAGCGGTCGAAAGCCAGCCAGCCAGCCCCGCCAGTGAATAAAAGTCAAAAACACGTGTTGTTATTACAAGGAAATATGCTAGTATTGTAGTTAAAATGCCTCCATTTAAAAAAGGATTACTCAAAAGAAAAGCGGTTTCTGACGAATCTGAAAATGTTTTTTCAAAAGTTTCTGACGAAGTAAGTGTCTATTTTGATTTTCTTTCAAGGGTCTCCCTTGGTTGGATAGGTAATTCACCACGCTGCCTATTTATTTGTCATAAATTTATCTTATTCTTTATATTGTTTTTGAGCATCCTGGTTTATATCTGCGTAAATATGCAACACATTGAGTACCCAACATTAATAGTAACTGAGCCTACCTTTGTAAACAACTTTTTCAATATATTGTTTGTCTTACCGCAATCTGTTTTCTGTTAATATATAAAATGTAACGATGTATTAAACTCAATCCACGTACTCAAACTGCAAACAGCCTTAGATACATTTCAAAAATTATTAGAAAGAAATAATGTGATAAATTATAAAGTATGTTATATAAAAAGTATAGTTAAATATTTTAATTAAATAATAACTCTGTAAGTGTTGTTTCTCTGTAAACTCTAGTTTTATGACATGTAAATGCTCAAAATTGTCTAATTTTATTGTGGGGACACAAATTCTAAAATTTTTATTTGTTTTGGTAAAACACCATACATACACACATTCCTAATAATAACCTAAGAGTAGTATTTAAACATAGGTATTCTAATTTCTATTGTTTTTATGACATTTGAAGACTTAAATTTAAATATTCCCTGTTTTTCAGTCAGAAGAAGAGTCAGATTCAGAAGAGTTAATACCTGGTCCACTGGATGCTGATGGAGATGCTACGGACTCTGAGCATGATGAAGGGGACATCTCAGACCAGGAACAAGATGTAACATTTACTCACTAATATCATCTTCATACAAGTGTCACACCTTTTTTCTTTACATGTGAACAAATATTTCCACTATATTCAGTTATTGCATCCCCTGTGCCCGTATGAGGGAGGTGTTACACTTGCTAGTATGCAAGTCCTACTAGGGATTTTAGAGTTACTTTAGCACATCAGATCAATATATGGGAAAAGAGGTGCAGCTGCTGTGTCAAGCTGTGTCATCTCCACCATAATATAAACCTTCAGGTGGAAAGCCTGTTAGATACAAATAAAATTATTTTATATATTTCTTATTTTCTCACTGTTCACTTGGAAACTTCATCAATGTACTAGAAATAACAAGATCGGATAATTCAAATATCTATTAGCAAGACAATAATACTAGCTCTCATGCACCAGCATAAAACGCGGGCCTTCCTTCAATAAATAGGCTGTGTAACACTGAAAGCATTTCCTGAATTCCCTTAACCAAAGTAATAAATTGTATGAAAGTTACAAAAAGCAATATGTATTGGACAAAATATTTGATTAGTGTTATATCACCCCAAGTAACATTTGTGCACTTGTGCAGATGTGTATTGAGAGAATTTTCCAGGAGGTACTATTTGATGACAGTGCAGACTCTACCTTCGGAGACGATGACCAGGCAGACAAAATATCAGAAGGATCTTCTGTAAGTATTCTGGACTACTCAAGTCACCAGTTAATAGTGGATGTACTTCCAGACAACATTCAGACACACTCAGACTGTTGTCCCATTGATTGGGTCTACGAGCGTGCTCATGGAAGCGTGGTGGCAGGGCTGGTGGGGGGATCACTATGTTTTAAGTTGTTTATAAGGACTCTGTTGTAATTTTTGCTTATAAAATATAACTTGTTAATCATTTGCATTAGCTTGCTCTTCTTTATTTCATGGTAAACAAAAAAGTAAACCTTTTAATTTATTATTATTTAATAAATCCACTTTCCAATTATACCCTATAGTAATGTCTTCCATAGATTAAAGGGTTAAATTGACTTTAAAAGTAGTTATATTAGAGGTGCGATTTGGTGACGCCGAGAGTATAACAGAAGCACATCGCGAAGTGTATATTTTATTTATTGAAATAGTATGGTGCAGCTTGATATGGTTCAAGCCCACTTAACTTTCTGTCGCATTGACGTGACTAAGCTCAGTTGCCTACTGATAAGCTAACACGTTATGTGAATGGTATCAGGAACTAACAGATTCGGAGGCCGATGATTACTCGGGTGCTGATGATGGCAGTGACGAGCCGCACAGCTCGGCCAACGGCGACAGCACGGACAGCGGCGCCGAGTCGCGTGCACACTCATCCGCCAGCGACTCCGGCACTGCCGACAACAAACCCAATCCGAAAGTAAACGTAGCCAAGCCAGTCAACAAAAGCAATCAAAGTGATGCCAGCATAGACAGACTAGTAGACACCATCAAGAAAGCAAGTGATAAATTACAACCGGTAGAACTAAAAGGTACATAATGTTAATGAACCAGGTAATATGAGTGTTGTCGGGCCCGCGACTAAGTGCCGCGTGTTGCAGACGAGTACGAGTCCGGCGACACGTCGGACGAGGAGGACACGCGCAACACGCGCGGCGCCGTGCCCGCCTGGTGGTACCGCGACTACCCGCACGTGGGCTACGACCTGGCCGGCCGCCGCCTGCTCAAGCCGCCGCAGCGCGACCGCATCGACGACTTCCTCAAGTCGGTAGCACCGCCTGCGGCACCTCGATACCTCGCTCCACACCCTTCTTTATATTCGATCGTATTCTGCTCAGGCAATGTGAAGACCCCGACTTCTGGCGCACGGTGCGCGATCCCAACACGGGCCAGGACGTGGTGCTGAGCAAAGAGGACCTCGAGCTCATCCAGCGCCTGCGCGCCGGCCACGTGCCCGCCGCCGCGCACGACGAGTACGAGGTGCGTAGTCGCCGCGGCCGCGCCGCCCGCGCCGCGCCCTCTGACCGCCGTGTGTCCGCAGCCCTGGGTGGAGTGGTTCAGCCGCGAGGTGCTGGCGACGCCGCTGCGCGCCTTCCCCGAGCACAAGCGCTCGTTCCTGCCGTCGCGCTCCGAGCGCCAGCAGGTGGCGCGCATCGTGCACGCGCTGAAGATGGGCTGGGCCAAGACGCGGCGCCAGCTGGCCGACGAGCGCCGCGCGCGCCGCGCCCGCCAGTTCTACGACCTGTGGGGCGCCGGCGCCGCCGACGAGGCGCGGCGCGGCCTGCAGCGCCACATCGCCGCGCCGCGCCGCGCGCTGCCCGGCCACGCCGAGAGCTACAACCCGCCGCCCGAGTACCTGCTGGACGCGCGCGAGGTGGGTGCCGGCCGCGCCGCGCCAAAGCCCGCGCTCGCCGCTGACTCGGCTCGCCTGTCCGCAGATGAAGGAGTGGAACAAGCTGAGCGAGACGCCGTGGAAGCGCAAGTACACGTTCCTGCCGACGCGCCACGCCAGCCTGCGCGCCGTGCCCGCGTACGAGCGCTTCACGCGCGAGCGCTTCCTGCGCTGCCTCGACCTGTACCTGGCGCCGCGCGCCATCAAGATGCGGGTAGGTGCCGCCGCGCGCGCCCGCCGCCCGCCCGCAGACTGTGTAGCGCGAAGTGTTTGTGCCGCAGCTGACGATCCGGCCCGAGGACCTGGTGCCCAAGCTGCCGGCGCCGCGCGACCTGCAGCCGTTCCCCACGAGCGAGGCGCTGCGCATGCGCGGGCACGTGGGGCTGGTGCGCAGCGCCGACTTCGACCCCAGCGGCCAGTACGTCGTGTCCGGCGGCGACGACGGCACGCTGCGCGGTAAGCTCTGCTCACGTCCACCTCACTTAGCCACGACCTCCTGTAAACATATGAAACTATGTATTGTGTTTAATTATATGCATAAGGACACGTCGAAGCCCAAGTTTCATGAAACTGGCTCAAACGGTTATAAAGATACGAAAGTCAAAAAGTCGTATAGTATTGACTGGCTGACATACCTATAAATAGTACATTGTTTGATTTATGTGGATGATGTTATTGTAAACGAATGTTTTCGGAGTAGAGCGCTGAGAAAGCGCAGGCTATATTATGACGACGACGTATTTGATTATGTTCGGAGAGCACACGTTCGCTACGAGATGCGACAAGGTATGGGAACAGGGCGGGTAGGATGCGCGAACTGACCGGAGCCTGCGTGCGCAGTGTGGGAGACGGCGACGGGGCGCTGCCTGCAGACGGTGGCGCTGGGCGGCCCCGTGGCGCGCGTGGCGTGGCTGCCGGCGCAGGGCGTGTGCCTGGTGGCGGCGGCCGCGGGCGAGCGCCTGCTGCTGCTGCGGCCGCGCGTGGCGCCTGCGCGGGCGGCGCGGCGCACGGACGAGCTGCTGGAGGCGGCGCCGGCAGCCGCGCCGGCCGACGCGCGCACGGCGGCGGCGGCGGCGTGGGAGGCGCCGGCGCCGGCCGACTGGGCGGCGGGCGTGCGCGCCTGCGTGCGCCACTTCCGGCGCGTGACGCACGTGGCGTGGCACGCGCGCGGCGACTACGCGTGCGTGACGCTGGCGGACGCGGCGTCGCGCGCGGTGGTGGTGCACCAGCTGTCGCGGCGGCGCTCGCAGCTGCCCTTCACGCGCTGCAAGGGGCTGGTGCAGTGTGCGCTGTTCCACCCCTCGCGTCCCCTCATCTTCGTGGCCGTGAGTCTGTCTATTTATTTCCCTTTAGACTGTTTACTCTGAAATCCCAACTGATTTACTATTATTATTTCAATATGCGAGTGATATTCTTGCCTATTTGTAACGCTTTCACATAAAAGCCGATAAACCGATTTGAATTAAATTTAACACAATAATAAGCGAGTATCTTTTATATGAGTTTAAACTATTTTTGTCCGAAACCTATTAGAAATAAGTTCCCAAGGTTAAAAGGTTGGTTAAGGTTGGGGTAAGTAGGTATTGGAGCCTTCTTCCATACGTTCGTATCTTGCATCATCTCACAAATCGTTGCGGCCATATAATCTATCACCCAGTCATTTCATCGTTTCTTTCGTAGTCCTGTGGTCATACCATGTCAGCCGGTTTCCATGCGGCTCTGCCTCCGGTGCCTCTCGCGATCGCTACATGTATAGTATAGGTTGCGCAGTGAACACGCTGGCATGTCCGCAGACGCAGCGCGTGGTGCGCGTGTACGACCTGGTGAAGCAGGAGCTGGTGCGCAAGCTGCTGACGGGCGCGCAGTGGGTCAGCCACATGGCCGTGCACCCCGCCGGCGACAACCTGCTCGTCGCCTCCTACGACCGGAAGTGTGTCTGGTGCGTGCCGATCTCTACATACATCAACTAACTGCTTCTTTTGGCTGTCGGTAAAAGACCAAATTTTCGATAGTTTTCACGGATAAAAGTAACAAAGGTTAGCATAGAATGGAATAATAATGAAAGAAAATAGAACAAACCGGCCCTAGTACGAGTCGTCTCGAAACTCTAACGAGTAGAAACATTTGGCGCAGGTTCGACCTGGAGCTGTCGTCGAAGCCGTACCAGACGCTGCGGCTGCACGGCGGCGCGGTGCGGGCCGTCGCCTTCCACCGGCGCTACCCGCTGTTCGCGTCCGCCGGCGACGACCGCCACGTCGTCGTGTCGCACGGCATGGTCTACAAGTGAGCTCTCTCTGTACCCCCAAGCATATCGTACGAGTCCTATCTTACCGCGCGACCTAGTGCCGGAGTCACATTTCTGTGATACCTGTCACGACAAATGGCAGCCGCGACACTTTCGGAAATACGGAACCCCTTATGGTATCGGACGACATTAGAAACGGGAAAACCTAACGGAGTCCTGTCCACAGCGACCTGCTGCAGAACCCGCTGCTGGTGCCGCTGAAGCAGCTGGCGGCGGGCGAGCCGGCGCAGCAGCTGTGCGTGCTGGAGCTGCGCTGGCACCCGGCGCAGCCCTGGCTGCTGGCCGCCTGCGCCGACGGCACGCTGCGCCTCTACTCCTAGTTACCTATAAACACTTACCGCCACCGCTGCCTTTTATTGGCTGCCGGCCTACCACCCCCCTCATCGCCATCTCCATCCAACATGGTAGGGGAGATCCTGCTGAGTACCTCCACCATAACATGGGCTTTTTATACAAGTGCGCAAGCTTAGGGTACTCCGTTAGATAAGTAAAAAGCTAGAAATCGCGAGATTAAGGGTCAGGTGGATTACTTATGAGCTAAACAAAGCTGTAGGTATTTAAAACAGTTTTAGGCTCGAACTAATATTTTCTCTTAATTTGTGACACGCTCGAATAACACACCTTTATCTATATTTTGTTCTCTTGAAGTGTCAGTATCACACGTACAGCATCAATATTTGATTTTAGCAAAGTTAACCATGTAGAAGTTCATTCAAATGGGAAAGGCTGTAGCTATCCCCATCGTTGAACGGGAAACATCGTCTGTAATTTTATTATTATATTGAATAAAACTACAAACTCCAATAGGTCCCATGACACTCGAGTTCCGAAGCCATACATAGTGAGGGTCAGCCGGAGTTTACTAAAACCGATGTTCCACAAGAGCGTCCTCAGAACCGTCCCTGTGCAACACCTAAAGGTGCGTACGGATAGCGCGTTCCTGTGTTACGCGTAGTTGGGAAACACTGTCCACGCGTACATTGGATACGCGTACAGCTCTTGTACGGACCGCCGCGAACCTGTACGCGAGGTCAATCGATCCAGAGCGCTCCGCGAGCCCCAGTCATTCGCCATGACTCCGACAAACTTAGCGGTTGCGTGCACCACCACTGCTGCGGCGTTAGTCATTATTCAACACATTTTAAATAAAAAAAAAGAGAAACTAACGGAAACCTAGATGGTGGATGAAAAAATTGTTTCGTGAAAGAATACAGTGTGGAAATAGGCTAATGGAAGATATAAATTATGAAGAAAAAACTCGAAGAACACGCGTGTTTATTCATTTTGCCGTCCAAATATAGCGTAGCCGGCCGCGTGCGTCCTCTTTGACGCGCGACCAAAAACCGACTGACCATAGTGTATAATCTATGCGACTGACGGTGGCTCGCGCTGCGGTTTGGCTCGCGCGGTACGCGTTTTAGCTGCGGGGTATACATAAAAATAAGTAAATTAAAAAAAAAAATTGGACACCTACAATACCCACACGGTGCCACCCTTGATATAGTCTGGCCATTACGAACGTGCGAATTGAGTCATAAAACATGACATCTAAGGAATGTGACAAATACGGTGAAACTTCGTTATCGATAAAAGGATGCCGCTCGGACGCAGGTAGCTGGGACGAAGCGCTCGATAGGTTACTAGACTAATTAATGAAATTAGGTATAAAATGTAGGTATTTCTGAAAATTGTGTTAGCTGTTATTAGGAAGTGAACCATGGATGCATTATTCTCCAATTTAACTTTAATTTATTAACCTTTCCAATATTACCTGCTTTGACTATCGACGAATCCCTTTTCGTCATTACACACAAGTGTGAGTAAGAGTTCCGATATGCTTATTAAGTGTGAGCGAGAGCAATGATAAAAATGATTTATCACTCCGTTCGCACGGTTGTAATGCTCGACTATAGCTACGCCGTGGCTACGCCACTGTCGGTGACAAACGAGACGTATTGTGAGACGCAAGGATCATCAATGACGCCTCTGTAGTAGTATATATAGTAATAGCGACAGAAACGCACGAGTGCCAATGCCTTCAATTTTGAGGTACTTGCCGATGTACTGGTCAGGACTACAACTTTTAATTACAGGTTTAGATGTAAGTACCACGTTCCAAGTAACCGGAACGCAGATATCAAGCTACTAAAATCTGACAAATTTCCTATCCAACAGATTTTCAACTTTATCGCGAAGGTTCAAAATTTTAGGGAAAAAGAAGTTCAAAAAATTGCATTGATTAAATTGCAGCACACAGTTGACAGATCCTACAGCAACGTGAGCGACACGAGTGCGACTTGCTTGGAGAACTCCAAACTGGACCTACAATACCTAAAGCCTCTCGCATCGCTAGCTGCCTGGCCGGAACCATTCGTAACGCGCTCTCTTGATCCATGGCCTCATTGACACCAAAAAGAAAGCCATTAACATGGAGGTGTACGTAACCCCAGCAAGAAAGTATCTCCTAGAGTTATATGAGCAGAACGTATAGTTTGTGCCTTATCTGCTGTAAATGTGCCCCCAAATAAAAAATGTGTGCCCCCTGTCGTTTTGGAAAAAAAAACGAAAAAAACGATTCCTGCTAGGGTAACGTTTTTCTAGCAGGAAAATTCTAAACGAGTGATCGGAGAGAGAAAAATTTTGCATGGCCAGAGAGCTTATATGTGAGCCAAAATCTAAAAAAAAAAAACATATGTGTGTGTTTTGATGAATCGTATATCTCTAAAACTATTGTAGGTATGTGCCCCTGAAGAATAAACGTACACGAGTAGCTCTTAATGTGTGCCCCTTAAAGGCTACTCCACACATGCCGGCGGCAATGCCGCCGGGTTTGTGCCGAGCGGCTGTGCTCCTTTGTTATACTCCTTTGTGTGATGGCCGGCGGCAGCTTTGAATACCGTCGGGTGCACGGCGGCTTGGCCGGCGGCTTACCCGGCGGCCCTGCCGCCGGCACTGTGTGGAGGAGCCTTTAGTGCCCCAATTAGATATGAGGCAAGGCATTAGTTCACTGAAAACTGTATTCGGTCCTTCTTGGCGCTACTTAATAATAACCATAGAAAGTTTCAAAACTGTTCATGCATGCGTTTTTGAATAATCTTGCTAAAAGTTAAAACGATGCTGTCATAACTTTGACGGCAAAATACAAGGAACTGGCTCAATCTCAGATGTGTAGGTGTAAACAGGTGTAAACCAAAATCGGGTGCCCTCTATCTGGCAGAAACTTGTTACTCCGAAACCTATTTGGCATAAACTTTTTTAAACGAACATTGTTAAGGCATAAAAAAATATTTAATATAATTGTTTTGTGGCCTAATGTTTTTATGTCCGAATTTAAAATGGGATACTTTTAAGATGGCAGATTATTGGATTGGGCATAATTACCTTTGTCAGAGTTACAATTTTGCATAATTTCGTTTAGCATCGTTTATTTAGAGCGCCAATTGTCCGTATTTATGCAAAATGGAACCACTCGACAAAATTCATTTTTTGATTTTTGAAGAATACTAATGTAAAAGTGGTCTAAATTCTTATACAAAAAAGAACCACCTGATTTTCCCCTTGGAAACAAGGTATATTAAAAGCAGAACAGAACCAACAGCAATAACAAACGTTACTTGTAACGCAAAACGGAACCACGGTACAATACGACTCTGATGATCAAACAAATAAACGATAGTACTATCATGTAATTTTATACAAAAAAGATCCACGCATACTTGGTACCATTATACATTACACATATTTCCATTATTAACAATTATTTTTTATACACAAAATAGAACCAAATTTCTGTGGTATTGTTATGCATAAAATAAATTCTTATTATTTAGTTGCTAATATTGTTTTGTAAAAGGGAACTTACCCGAGGCATTCACCCTCCGAGCAGTGTTCTAGCGACTCCACTCTGGACGGCCAATGAAGGCAAGCCAGAGGCGGGAGACCTGTCCCCCTTCAGGGTTCACTCCGGCGAGCCGGAGGTGAGGGACAGTATCCTCTCCCTGGAGCACTCGGTACCCGCGGGGTCGCTACTCCCCGACATGACTACGGAGTCCCGGATGTTAAGAAGGCGAACGTGGGGCCGAAGCCAACATGCTGAAGCCCTTTTGAGACAACTTTAATGGATGTAATGGTTACACAAAGACCTTTAGTAATGCATTATCAATTCCAATAAAATATTTTTCTTTCAAATTATAACATATTTTTATTGGTAACTAATAACTAGGTATCAACACTTGAAACATTGTTTCCATTTTATTATTTACAATAAATATTATCCTTTGGTTATTTATCACTAGATCCAGGAGTATTAGTGTGTATGCGGATGCCATGCATCTCTGCAATCTCACTCTTCAGAGTCTCGGTCACCAGGCGGTGCTGTTTGACTCGAGATAAGCCTACAAATTCCTTTGCTTCCACATTAATCTAAAACAAAGAATATTTTATTATCAAATCATAGTAGGGAGCTGATTATATTGTACCTAAAGTTGAGAAATGTCTTCATTGTATTAAGGTATTGTATGTAAGTTCATCAGAAATTACCTGATAATAGCTACTCCACTAACCTCTTAAAATGACCTTGACGTCAAGATCCTTGAGGCACCATGGTGTTCCCACACCCTACTACTCATCCCACCGGGTCTCGTAGGCTTGATTAGGCGATGGATTTTGGTGAAATTTTTCTAAGACTCATAGTGCCCAGTTTCGTATCGACTGACCCTACAAACAAGCGCGCACCTCATACATAGCGCCGCACCCCCCCGAGATGTCCTCCACGCTGACGTACGTGATGCCGGGCAGCGCGCGCTTCAGGCTCTCTGACAGCTGCCGCTCTTTGGACACGCTGTTTCGCTCGTACGCGCTGCCGCCGTCCGCAGAACTACCAACTTGTGCTCTGCGCGACTGATAAAATAACATTATCGTTACCTTACCACCGATTAACTACGAACAAACATCTGTAGATAAAGACCTAACACACTTACCAGCTGATTTTTGATAGGTTTTAAAATTCTAACCAAGTTACGAAACATCATGATATTGCAGTATATGAGTTTCTAATGCCTATTAATATTGGGAAATAATTATATATTCACGCATTTTAAATATAAATGTTAGTCGTTGCTTAAATAAAATTAGATAGGATATTGATAGGTTACTGTTATTGCATAGAGTACCTATAGTACAACCAAACCAAAGACTACAATATAATATAGAGTACAACAGTACAACTATAGTAAGTATGATGCAAATACTCTCAGAAAAAGGAAGCCTATGGAAGTGCCCTACCTACGAAAAATGCGTGCATACCTAAACCACACTAAAATAGCGGACTAACTAGTGTTGTACCACAGTAGATATATTGTACCTCTCGATAAATTGGTCGATGAATTTGGGAGAAAACATTTATTAACCTGCTACATGCTATTTTAATGAACGTTACCTTTTTTTTTACGCCGGAAATCGCTATAATGGATAATTTATGATAGTCCGTCGATTGTTTTTCTGTTGTTGATGTACCTACGTTACATAGGCTGAAAAAATCATTACCCGGTGCAGTCAGCTAAAAATTGAAACGGCTTCCTCGTATACGAATTCTATAGTACAGAATCTGAGGGAGGAGAATGAAGGATAAATAAATAAGACAAAATAAGCGATAATCAATGTTTTAATTCAAACTCAAATTCGTTTATTTCGTCAAAAAATGCATTTTCATCAAAATGTTGTGAACAAATGAATATTTCTTTAGCATTCGCTCTTAAATTTTCTTTTCCCATGGCTTCCAACCAAATTAGTTTTCTGTTTTCGTTTCTAGGTAATCTGTGTACAAAACAAAATACATAAGTAATTTTATTGCATTGAGATTCGATAAAAAAATATCGTCGTTTGGTCCAACACTACGTAAACAAACACTGTTATTAAAACTAATAAAGTACGAAATTAATTGCAGTTGAGCATTTAAACAATACGCCTAACCAATATAAATGTTACTATCTTCGTTTATTGCAAATATTTTTTCTTGTTTGCGATTTATACAAAATTTTATTGCACTAACCTATGAAACGTAAGATTTGGGTAATTTATATTTTTTGTAGCTCCACATCCCACTACACTGCATTTATGAGGCATTTTAAATTATTATCTCTAATAATTTCACTTAAAAGTCAGAAAAAACGTTATATATTTCACTCGCAAACCAAAAAATAACACAAAAACAACCTCACAGCCAAACAGACAGGAGTCAACGACCGATCACTAAGATGGCGGACCCGGCACGCATGTAAAATGAGAGATGAAGTTGCCACTAAAAAGAACTGATAATCATATAGTTTTCTCTTTCTAATGCCGCATATTAGACAAAGATGACACTATGCTTATCAGTTCAACTTCAGTATTTTTTGCTGTCAGGACTTTAGGGCAGATCCATATTCTTCCTTTATCATTGCAAATCAAATACTCCATACCTACAAAAAAAATAACTCATGAAACGTCAAAACCAGGCAGAGCCAGAATAGCCAACTTAACGACTTTATCAGTCAGAGCCTAACAGTACTACCAACATATAATTAAAAACAAAGTGATGTGCAGTTTGCAGGAACTATCGATAACAATAACCTACAACCCCAGGAACAAAAATGAAAATTTATTACCATGCCATGACGGATGACAGTGAGAGTGAGAGAGTGACGAATAGGGGGTGAAAGCAAGACAAATATAGTCACCATTAAAATTCTGCCCCGTTTCATACATTGTTTTTTTCTATGGAGTTGCGACAGACTGACAATGATGTACTCTGCCTGTGTATGTTACTGTCTGCGACGAATTATGTCAAATTTCAGTATCACCCACAGACAGCTTAGACCAGCTATACTCAACCTTTTTTTACCCTGGGCCACATAATTGCTTCTGTTTAACCTTGCGGGCCGCAGTAATTTACCTACATACCTATGTCACCTACGTCATCAGCGAATGGTCTATCTATGTACCAAATTTCATCAGAATCGATTCAGTGGTTTATTCACGAAAGCCACAGAAAATACATTTTTAACTCCGAGCGCACTCAAGTGTGATCTGTGTGTACGCATTAAGGGAGAAAACATGAGTAAATGCGTGAATTAATAAATACGTTAATTTTACGTAATTTTGGGCCCTTAACGTGGCTCGGGCCGCAAAAAAAAGCGCAGCGGGCCGCAGGCGGCCCGCGGGCCGCTGGTTGAGTATGGCTGGCTTAGACCCTCAGACTTGATATAAAAAATCTTTGACTGCCTAGACTAATAAGGGCATCTGAGGCGGATGTCGGGGAGTAGCGACCCCTCGGATACCGAGTGCTCCAGGGAGAGGATAGTGTCCCTCACCTCCTGCTGGTCGGAGTGAACCCTGAAGGGGGATAGGTCTCCCACCTCTGGCTTGCTTTCATTGGCCGTCCAGAGTGGAGTCGCTAGAGCACTGCTCGGAGGGTGAATGCCTCATGGTAAGTGGCGAGTGGGCTCAGAGATGCTGGACCCTGTCTGAATGCTGGATTTTAGGCGCGTGATCTGGGTAGAAAGACGGCCGAGGCAACCTCACCGCCTTCCTTCCGCCACTCACGTCCCCATTACCCCTTTGTTGCGACTTAGCGACTAGTTGCCGGGGGCCCGGTACGTGAGCTGGCGAGTCTCCTCCTACCATTTTTACATGTATTATTACATTGTCATCGGCAGGGTCATAGTAGTTTTTCTTTCGTGCTTAGCAATAGTTTAGCACAAACCGGGGGTTGTCCTTGGGTACATTTCTATAGTGTATACAGGGAAAATCGACGGTTTTGTGTAACCATTAAAGTTGTCTCATTGATTTGATATGAAATTGATTTAAAATTGGCGTGTCGTGAAATCGGGCCAGCACTTTTGCAGCATGAAAAATAGA
This sequence comes from Heliothis peltigera, assembly GCA_958496145.1. Classification (NCBI taxonomy): domain Eukaryota; kingdom Metazoa; phylum Arthropoda; class Insecta; order Lepidoptera; family Noctuidae; genus Heliothis; species Heliothis peltigera. The sequence goes on from OY292333.1 coordinate 123,816, forward strand.
AAAATAGATGGCAATATATGGCAATACAACGAATAACAAGTTATAGGTTATGTGGAAAAATAAATAAACGATATCGCTAGAATTACACCTATTTTTTCATTGAAAGCTATGCCATTACATAAACACAAATGCATTTCTTCAATCAGTGCGCTATAACTATTAAATTTACATACTTACGAACGAAAAGTAACATTTTTATCTTCCTTTCTTTCGGTGCGGCTTTTGCAGCCGAAAATACTGAACCCTCCAATTGTATGCCAGACAAAATGCACTAAACACTCAACTACCGGAGTCTATTTTTCATACACTAAAACTATAACTTAATTGCCGAAACTTTTCAAAAAACATAAAAATTATCTGAGTCGTCGGTGACAGTTACAGGACTTTGTGTGGGCCAACTTTTAAAAAATGGCCCAACAAAAACCGCGGCATGCCAAATGCGACAGAGGATATTATGTTTTGTCTCAATTTTCTTACTTATTTCGTATATATGCTTCTCAGTTCCACATTTGCCTACAGTCTCATGGTTACATCTATAGGTGTATAATCTAAGGTCTATGGTTTTACTATTGATTTTATCTATGCATGGCATGTTCAATGAGATACCTACTAAATCTACATGACTCTCTAATTAAAAAAAAATATATATATATTCTCCCTCCCCATGGACTTAATGACTTAATATTACCGATATTACTAAGGATATTACCTATTCTCCCTAATAGTTGACATTATTTTGACGTCAGATTTTGACAGTTTGATAAAAATTTAGATATTTAAAATTCTCTAGTCTATGATTCTTGATAAACCAACATGGCGCTGAACTTAAGTGTCAAGATTCACCCGGTGGTTTTATTCCAGATTGTAGATGCTTATGAGCGCCGGAATGCGGATTCACACAGAGTTATTGGTACCTTATTGGGTATGTATTGATTTCGCAATAATTTAGGCACTAATAGGTTATAGCTAGCGCACGAAACTATATACGTTTCCGTGTGACATTTTTGTCCATTTGGAGTACTAAGCATTACTTAAACTCACGGCAAACATAAATAAAGCTACACGTTATTTTACTACTGGAAGCAGTGTTTGCTTTACTTATCAGAGGTTTGAACTGTAAATAATGCAATTTTAAGGTTATGTTATGATGATTTACAGGCACCTGTGATAAGGGCGTCGTGGAAGTGACAAACTGCTTCTGTGTGCCACACAAAGAACATGCCGACCAGGTGGAGGCCGAGCTCAACTACGCCATGGACGTGTATGAGCTGAACAGACGAGTTAATGCCTCAGAAAATATTGTTGGTACGCTGAAATTGTAATATTGTTTCTAAAATGAAGCTCTACATCATTATTTGCCTAACCTTCTCCGAACAACAATTAAAATGCCTTGTATACAGAAGGAAAAGTAGACATTTAGTGGACTACAATAATAGGTTATCAAAACTAAGTAACAACTAACTAACCGAAGAATCGCAAACCTGAAGTGGCACTGGGTAGGGCACATAGCTCGCAGAACACATGGCCGATGGGGCAGTAAAGTTCTTGAGTGGTGACCACGACCTGGAAGACGCAGCGTGGGCCTGCCCTTGCCCTCCTCTAGGTGGACGGACGATCTAGTCAAGGTCAACGGGAAGCATTAGATGTGGGTTGCTGAAGATCGTGCAAGGTGGCGAGCCTTGGGGAGGCCTTTGTCCAGCAGTGGACGTCTTTCGGCTGAAACGACGAACGATGAAAAATGAGGTGACGTGTTACAGGCTGGTGGGCGACAGGCAACGAGGTGACAAACCACTCATCCGTGATCCACGAGTACTACGCGCGCGAGTGCCGGTCGCCCGTGCACGTGACGCTGGACACGTCGCTGGCGGGCGCGCGCATGGGGCTGCGCGCCTACGTGTGCGTGGCGCTGGGCGTGCCGCGCGGCAAGCAGGGCTGCATGTTCACGCCCATCGACGTCGGCCTCGCCTGCTACGAGCCCGAGGTCGGTACTATAATGTATCTGCTACCCTCCGAACTGACAATCTTTCCATCTATAATACTTTTCGGTTCTTAGTTACCTCTGTGTCCATCCACGTGTAGTTGAAACATTGCAATGACAGATAGTTCTCTTGCAGATCGTGGGCCTGAACCTGTGCCAGAAGACGATGGGCGGCGGTGGGCGCTCGCGGCAGGTGCAACCCATGCTAGACCTGGCGCAGGTGGCCGAGGCCGCCTCTAAGCTGTCCGGCCTTCTCGACCAGGTCGCTGTCTGAACTAAATACACTACGACCGAGCCAATAGGCTAGCGAAAATATAAGACAATTCTGTTACCAAAAACAAGTGTAAGCTGATAATTCTGAAGTTAGGTTTCATCTGGTACCTTATCCATTATCATGATGCACGGATGTCAACCATCGTGCATGTAAAGCACAAAACAGAGACACACAATGAAGTCTGAAGTGGGCGGGCCGCGAGTGCAAGTACGTCCGGCCTCTACTGCGCATGTCGCGCACATCTCGCTTGTTACGATCACCACAGTAAAACAAATTTGAAATGAAACATAAGATAAATGTTCAACTCGTGCTGTTTTCGAGTGCAAGCACAATAATAATAGAACAATTAAAAAATGATACAGTAGGACGACGCCTTTGATCTCTTATATAATGCCGACATAGTCTAGACAGGAACGCATCGGCCAGAGTTGCCTCATGTAAATCATATGTATGAGATTGCTTTTTCAGAACCAGCACTCCAATTAAAGTAAACATTTAAATTATCTCATTACGTGTCAAAAATTACGTCCACCGTCTTGAAATTCACCACCACACACACAAATCCACCATTGTTACATGGAACATACAAACACTTTGATATAATATTACAAAGGCGCCTTAATCAGCCCTGAAAAATATGTACTCATCTGCTAACTTAATTTTGTTTGCTGCTGGGTACCGTATCGGCTTAAAATTCTTCTCTTCAGATAATAATAATTTAATCGTTAGCTAACGACCTTGCAACAATGATGCGTTGAACGAGATGAACATACTCAGACGTAGCCAAAGATTGATAAAAAATAGATTTAAAGTTACGATAATTGTATATGTAGAGATTATAAGTTGATAGTTAAAAGTTTTAAAGAAACTATTTTCTTCTTTAATATAAAAACTTTTTTAAAAGCTTTTTGCTTTGAATTGTTTTTATATACATACATATAGAGAGTGAGATGTAAAATGCGCAGGTGGTGTCGTACGTGGAGGACGTGCTGTCGGACCGCGCGGAGGGCGCGGCGGCGGCCGGCCGCGAGCTGCTGGAGCTCGTCAACTCGGTGCCCAACCTCGCCGCCGACACCTTCGCCGACGCCTTCGCCTCCAGCGTCAAGGACCTGCTCATGGTAACTTACGCACTCCATTCTCATATCGATGTGCTCTAATTTACAAAAAAAAAACCATAAAAGAACTTTAATATTATCGTCGATGATCTGCTAATCGTCTTTCCCCTGTTAGAGCCGACTACCAGTCCAATCGGATGCGAATAAGGAAACGGTTTCTTGCATTTAGTATTGCTTATCTCGCCTCCATAACCCAGTTAATTGGGCAACGCGAAACTCGTTGGTGAAACTGGCTGCCAAATTTTCCGATTACTGACTGCCAAGTATACAACTAACAGGTTGGGACAACTGACAGGTAGTCATCATACGGGCCAAGCATTCTTTAATCTGTGAAAATAGTAATTACGCAGGTTAACTGAGTAATTGTCACACGTATAAATTTCACAATGATGATTCTGGCTACACAACCTCTGGCCTTCCTGACTGCGTCTGAAGGCCCGCAGTTCCTTCAGCTCTTCTAGGTATACTCGAATATCTCCTTAATCGCATTGCATCTAGAGATCTACATCAACATTACCGCAGCAGGAAATGTTTTTTCGAAATAATTAGAAAACTATAAGCGCAACAAATTTAAAAATGTGCGCAACAAATTTAAAAATGTGCGCAACAATTACAGAAGCCACAATACTAATTATCTATAAGATTCAAATTACCATTTTCGACAACTTCTGGCTGGGGTAACGCACACTACATTAACAATTCCTTTTGTGGATAGACGTGTGTATTCACTAAGGCTCCAGTTACAGGCAGGGTCGCCATGTAACTACCAAGTAGCTACCTTTACTTGGGAGACAAGTGAAATGAGTCACTGCTGAGTAAATACTGTCCTTTATTGAACTGAATCAATGATTAATATCTGTTTACTAGATACCAGGATTATATAAGTATATAGTGGGTACATCACAGGTCGTCCTTTAACTAAAGGAAGTAATAGAGAGTACTGAGTGTGTATGTGTGCGTGCAGGTGGTGACGCTGGCGCAGCTCATCAAGACGCAGCTGCAACTTAATGAGAAGCTGACGCTGCTCACGTCGCAGTGAGACGCTGCGTTGCCGGTCACGACATCAGCCATCTTACAATAAACACAATTTTACTGAATCGACTTTTATTCAATACATGCAAATTTCTCAACTACGTTACACAATGCTACACATCAAGCTATACAAAACTAGTATAAGCTAACCGTTAAATTTGTGGAAAGACCATATTTATGAAGCGAATCCAAGACAAACTGGTTTTTTAGATGACGTTGTGTGAATGTGTGAGGAATATTATATCATTATTATTAACACACATTGTTCATTCCTCTGGTTGAACAAGAACCGAACGCATCACTAATACTTTAAATGTGGCAACATTATTTTACAAAGTGACATTAGCTACTGTCATCCAGCTTCGTCTAATTAAAAATACGAAAATACGACCAGGTATGTACCATGATTTCCCTTAGAAAAATATGACGGTTTTTTTAATCATTCATCTAGTTAATTGCTGGGCCCGGAAGTCCCCTTGTCCTTGTATTTTGTATACACATTCAATTTGGATGACAATGCACGATAATTATGTTATATGACGTCATTCTAAATCCAATATGGCAGTGTAATTATGATTAGTCCCTTATGAAATGTGTCTTGATGTTTAATTACCTATTAGTACCTAATGAATTAAATTAGTACTAGATTATTTACAAATTGCGCGACAAGCTTTTATTATCATATAAATTGCATATGTATAGTGATGTTATAAGTTAATTTTTTTAAAGAAAAAATATTTTCTTTTTCGACTGTTCAAATATAAGCTTTATTTTTTAGATTTTTTCTTTTAATTTCATTTTGTAGTTATCGCTGGCTAGGTCTCTGGAGCCTGTTCATCTCGTTCAAAGCATCATCCTTGCAAGATCGTTTGCCGATTAATTTCGATAAGTCTACATTAAAAATAACCATTCCTCTATATTGGATGATCTGCCATATTGGATTCAGTGAGGTCACAATATTTCGAGTTACTCTCAATCTAGACTGTTGAAATAAAAGCTTTTTTTAAAAAAAATATTTTCTTTTTTATAGCATCCTGTTATAAAAATCTATGTCAAAACATCGGCGCCTTTTATCATTTACATCCACAAATAGAAACACCAATCGACCATCACCAAATTATTTGTCTATATCAATAATATACACCACTTAGAACTATAGTCGTATTTTTATTTAAACGATACTGGATGACAGTAGCTAATGTCACTTTGTAAAATAATGTGGCCACATTTAAAGTAATAGTGATGGGTTCAGTTCTCGTTCAATCAGATGAAGGAACGATGAGTGTTTATAATATGTAATATAATATTCCTCACACATTCACACAACATCATCTAGTCCCAAACTAAGCAGAGCTTGTTGTATGGGTACTAGACAACTGATAAACGTACTTATATACTTTTCTTTTGTAAATACATACATATTATATTGCAAATAAGTGTTTTATTAATGAATTTCATCCAAGTTTCTGTCTTTTTAGGGCTATCGCGTAGAGTTAATGCCGACTTTATACTGATTTTTAGAAATAACGAGGTAATATGCACGTTATTTGAGTGATTCTATTGAATATCCTACAATAGGCTTTCTTATTAAATGGTTAACGTGAAACAGGTAAATAATTGTTATATTTTATACATCTATAGTTTCAGTTAGATAGTGTATTGAAAATAGGACATTCCCAAAAGTTTCCTCGCCGTGTTTTCCTTGTGTTTTAAAACAATTTGTATTTAGTACAGGTAGTATAGTAAAGGTAGTATTCAGAATACTATAGCAAAATAGTTGTCGAAAACTCGTTTCTATGTATAGGTAAGGCACGACTAAAATTCGAACCCGTACCCGATATCAGTAGGTCAGCACACTAACTATTCACTACACAATCGAATAAATTTAATAATTTAAAAACTTATTCGTTAATTCTAAGGTTCATTCACTTTGTCACAACATTATTAACTGACAACACAGTAAACGTCATCCAGTATCGTCGAAATCTGTCGAAATAAAATGTCGACTCTAGGAAACCTAACCCTAAAATATTTAATATTGTATTCCGAGGGGGATCTAAACTATATTGGGACACAAATACAAGAAAACTCGTCTATGAGTAATTTGTTTATTAAATACTGTCGCGTTCAGCAGCCAGCGGCAGCAGCTGCCGCGCCGCCAGGCAGCGCGCCACCCACCCCGCCGACACCCGCGCCGCGCCCTCCGCCCCCGCCGGCGCCGGCCCCGCCCCCGCGCCGCGCACCACGTAGTCCGGCGCGCCGCCGGCAGGCAGGTCGCGCGCCTGCAGCACGAGCGCGGCGTGCGCGCGCAGGTAGCGCGCCAGGCGGCGTGCGGGCGCGGCGCCGGCGCACACGAGCACGCGGCGCCCGGCGAACACGTCGGGCAGGGCGCCGCCCGCCGCCGCGGCCGGAGCGCCGCCCTCCTCGTCCGTGCTGCCGTCGTACGACGAGTCGCCGCCGACCGCGCCCGCACCGCCGATACCTTCTGTGTCGAAACGCGGTGCTACATCTTTGTTCGGTTTCGATTCAGTAATTCGTCGTTTTTTCTGATCTTGAATTACTTTTTCTATTTCGTCGTCCGTGTCTTCCGCTGCAATAATTCAGCATATTCAGTTATGCATATTAAAAATCTGAAGGGCGCTATTTCACATCAAGATAATATAATGAAACAATATACCAGAATGTGGTTCTGAATGTATTAGTGGTGTTTTGGTCTGCGGCATTTCTTCGAGCAGGTCTTCGGGTGTGGGTCGCGTGCGGCAATGCGGCTCGGTGGCATACCAGGTCCAGGGCAGCAGCCGGCGGCGGCGCGCGCAGGCGGTCAGCCAGTCGGCCGTGGCCACGGGCACAGCGCCGCCCGCCGCCCGCACCTCGCGCAACTTCGGCGTGTTGGGAAAAGCGCAGCTACCAAAATATACATTAATTATGTAGATTTTCATGCGTCACATTTCCACAAGCTTTACTCACATGAGGTGCGTGTAGCCGGGCCCCCAGTCGGGCCGCAGGCGGGCCCCCAGCGCCAGCGCCGTGCCTCGCACGTGCGCGGTACTCACATGAGGTGCGTGCAGCCGGGCCCCCAGTCGGGCCGCAGGCGGGCCCCCAGCGCCAGCGCCGTGCCTCGCACGTGCGCGGTACTCACATGAGGTGCGTGCAGCCGGGCCCCCAGTCGGGCCGCAGGCGGGCCGCCAGCGCCAGCGCCGTGCCTCGCACGTGCGCGGTACTCACATGAGGTGCGTGCAGCCGGGCCCCCAGTCGGGCCGCAGGCGGGCCCCCAGCGCCAGCGCCGTGCCTCGCACGTGCGCGGTACTCACATGAGGTGCGTGCAGCCGGGCCCCCAGTCGGGCCGCAGGCGGGCCCCCAGCGCCAGCGCCGTGCCTCGCACGTGCGCGGTACTCACATGAGGTGCGTGCAGCCGGGCCCCCAGTCGGGCCGCAGGCGGGCCGCCAGCGCCGTGCCTCGCACGTGCGCGGTACTCACATGAGGTGCGTGCAGCCGGGCCCCCAGTCGGGCCGCAGGCGGGCCCCCAGCGCCAGCGCCGTGCCTCGCACGTGCGCGGTACTCACATGAGGTGCGTGCAGCCGGGCCCCCAGTCGGGCCGCAGGCGGGCCCCCAGCGCCAGCGCCGTGCCTCGCACGTGCGCGGTACTCACATGAGGTGCGTGCAGCCGGGCCCCCAGTCGGGCCGCAGGCGGGCCGCCAGCGCCGTGCCTCGCACGTGCGCGGTACTCACATGAGGTGCGTGCAGCCGGGCCCCCAGTCGGGCCGCAGGCGGGCCCCCAGCGCCAGCGCCGTGCCTCGCACGTGCGCGGTACTCACATGAGGTGCGTGCAGCCGGGCCCCCAGTCGGGCCGCAGGCGGGCCCCCAGCGCCAGCGCCGTGCCTCGCACGTGCGCGGTACTCACATGAGGTGCGTGCAGCCGGGCCCCCAGTCGGGCCGCAGGCGGGCCCCCAGCGCCAGCGCCGTGCCTCGCACGTGCGCGGTACTCACATGAGGTGCGTGCAGCCGGGCCCCCAGTCGGGCCGCAGGCGGGCCCCCAGCGCCAGGGCCGTGCGCCGCACGTCGGCGCGCGTCGGGTTGGCGTACCCCGACAGGACCAGTACGAAGCCGCGCATCAGCTCGTGCGGCGGCGGCCCGTTGTCTCCTGCACACGCCACAGCGGCGTCGTCCCATTTTAATCAAAATAAGAAAACAACTTATCGTAATGATGTTAATATTTTAAAAGTTGTTTTTCTAATTAAATTTTTATTATGATAAGTTCTATTTTAAACCTTCCTCCGGACGCGAAAAGTGGGCTGAGTTTCGCTGCTCTGTCAAACTGTCTGTGGCATTGTCGCTCAAACGAATGAACCAATTTGGGTGCGGTAGTTTTTACGAGAAAGCTGGGTTTTAAGGCATGTTTCATCAAATCGGCTGTAACCTTAGCTATTACGTTCAAACCCGGAAGTCGAATAAGCCTTTCGAGTTTCCAAAACTGCTGAACAGAACAGCAACTGTAGTGTCCATTCCAATTGCTTAACGCTTAACGAAATCGACAGAATTGAATTGACATTCTCAAAGTTCATTTAGCACTACACATATTTTAGAACATAATCAGTTTCATGCAAATAAATCAATATTCTATAATATGTAAAAACCGGCCAAGTGCGAGTCGGACTCGCGCACGAAGGGTTCCGTACCATTATTTATAAAACGGACAAAAAATCATGTCTGTTTAATGGGAGCCCCCCTCAAATATTAATTTAATTTTAAGCAATTACTTATTTTTGAATTAAGTAATACATTCCATATTCTGTGATTTATCACCGATCATATATATATATTTTTTTTTACTATTGAGCAGTCTATTAATATAGTAAATTATTCTTAAAATAAATAATAAACTCAATATTCAGGGAAGATGTCAAGCGTCTGCCTCTTGCTGTTATCAATATTGAGTAAAAAATGAGCAAAAAATCATGTTTGTTGTATGGGAGCCCCCCTCAAATATTAATTTAATTTTAATATAAGTATTAAACTCATCGTACCTGTGCGTTCCTGACTGTTGGATCTTCTGCGTTTCATCGCCTGGTTATCTTTTTTGTCAGGTGTTGTCGTATCACAATATTTTTTTATTTTCTTTGTACATGTACTTCCTAAGGCATGTTTGGATGTGTGGATGGTTTGATCCACATCACTTCGTTCCGTACTAGCTAGGGAAGAGCGGTCGGTTGGGACTGATCGCACGGGCGTCAAGTTATCACGTTTTAACTTCGAAGATGACGAATGTTCTTTCCGTGGCGAGCGCGCGGGTGACGAGCGGCCGGCCCGTGGCGAGCGCGCGGGTGACGAGCGGCCGGCCCGTGGCGAGCGCGCGGGTGACGAGCGGCCGGCCCGTGGCGAGCGCGCGGGTGACGAGCGGCCGGCCCGTGGCGAGCGCGCGGGTGACGAGCGGCCGGCCCGTGGCGAGCGCGCGGGTGACGAGCGGCCGGCCCGTGGCGAGCGCGCGGGTGACGAGCGGCCGGCCCGTAGCTTGCTGATGTGAGCTTTCATGAGTTTCGTTGACGATTCTGAGATATTTTTCAGTGCTTGGGATGTGGCTTGCCTTATTTGGGCACCTTAAAACAAACAGCACTATATTCTACAAACTCCTCCGTGGCAAGTCGTCAAACTGATCTCCAAAAGAAGCGTGGAAACAGCCGGAGGTTAAAGGGCGGGAGTGTTGGTGAGGTAACTTTCTCTTTTATTGTGGAATCTATCTATGTATACCTAAAAATCTGTAGAGAGGTCAATTCTGTACATTAAATATATTTTTAAAATAATTATCAGGGGGTGATAACGGGAGAAGTTACACCATTTTTTAAGCTTTCGTCGCGTGTGCAGCCTTAATGGTTAAAGCTACATAGAAACCATGTATGACGGAAATGTTCTACATAAAATTATCTTAAAAAATATTGCACAACAGCATATGTCTGTCTTTAATGGTTGACTCACAATAACACGTAAACTCCCGATAGTTTACCAGTTCGGAGCTTTCTGATTATTTGTTATTGATTTGTTTACTCTTATGTTTATAATATTCTCTTTTGTCGCGAAAACCGAAAAATAAAACCACAACTAAACAAAACCACAGCCTCCAATTATATGATGCTAATAGGAGATAAGGGAGTGCCGACCTACATGTGCTAGTCTGTTGTAACCATAATGTACAACATAAGCCGCCAATATAGCAAATTAGGACCACAGTATGGAAAAAAAGAAATAAAAATAACAACAATACTACTCTGTATATGGTCAGTGAGACGACCTGGCACGACAAGGACTCGTTCACGGGCATAACGCGAGGATCAGCCATCGCCCACTTCACACATTTTTGAGGGAGGGAGGCAACCCGACCGCCGACGCTACCGCAAGCAATACTGTCTAAGGGAGCATGACGTTCTCACTGCCAAACAACTCAACAACATCCAGTTACACTTAATCAGCTCTCACCAAGTAGTGGACCTTATTTACTTTATTGCAAAGCATAAATACAAGGAGCCGCTTTAAAGTAAAAAGTTAGTAAGGGTACCAGTGTCGCTGGCAGGCAGAAGTGCGCGTGCGCAATGTTGCGCGAAAAGCTCGCCAGGCCGGAAATCGTCATCGTCCGACGACGGGTACGTGTCCAGCGCCAGCTCGCGCGCCGGCCCCGCCCCGCCCGCGCCCCCCGCCCCGCCCGCGCCCTCGCACTCGTCCACGTGCACGAACGACAAGCCGAACTGCACACACACTTATATTTTACACACAGCTGTTACGCCGACCGATTTTGAGAAGATTTTCACGAGCAGAACAGCTGATAATAACAAAAAAAGTAACTAACGCTATTTTTATCAGGCTGTGGAAAATACACTTGAGAGCAATAAAATTGTCTTGACCGCATTAATTTTATCACGAAATATTGAAGTATAGCGTTCAACTCGTCTTCAATAGCAAGTTGAAGCTCTTTGAGGCGCTTAGGAGCTGGGCTTCTTGCTCGAACTCTTCCTTTTAGCTCATCCCACCCAGACATGCTCAGTCGGATTGAGATCAGGACAACGAGCTGGCCACAACATCGCGATGATTCCAACATCTTTCATGTAGACGCAAACTGCTCTAGCGACATGCGGTCAGGCGTTGTCTTGCATTAGGAGAAAATCTTCTCGCAAAAGCCACGCAAGCGGCCTCACGCGTCATTTGAGCACTTCGTCGTATCGTGCACCCGTCAAACTAGTTTAGTAGTTTTGGTATCCAACATTCTGCCACCCCAAGACATACACGAACCACCCCCAAAAGCCACACGTTCGCTCATGCAGCATTATGAAAATCACTCCGATGGCCTTCTGTAGACCCAAGAACGTCCATCATGTCTATGTAATGTCATTCTGCACTCATAAGAGAACAGACCGACATTGGTCATACGACGAATGTAAACGTTCCCTGGCAAATTGTAGTCGGGTTAGTCGGTGAGCTGTAATCAATTGAGGACCACTTGAAGTCAGTCCCGCTTCACAGCTTCTCCCAGATGTTTGCACACAGGAAAGCGGCCATCACGCTCTGATGTTCTGCGTCGCCGGCCAGGTCCTGGTAACCAGTCGCTGCTTAAATTTAATCTTTGAGCAACTCCACTTTGATTACCTATGGCTTGCTTCGAGCAAGGCAATAACTTGAGCGGCTTCGTATGCTTTCAAGGGTATTTTACACTATGTAAGGAAAAATATAAAAATGTTTGTTCATAATAGATTTTGAAAAAAGTAAACAAGAAACGTCGATATTTATTCATAAAATTGCAATTTTAATTTTATAATTCCATTTTAAAAATCGTCTTTTCTAATCTGTTTTTCAAATGTCTAAAACGCCATTCGCCATATTGGATCCCGCCGTGACGTCATTCCGATAGTAAACAATCTACTGAAAATAAGTTGTGCGCTGTTATTTTGATAAATTTACGAGTTATTAACACGTTTGTAGACTTCTAGCCTTTATTTCACTATGTAAGACGGTTTTGTGAAAGCAGAAAGTACAAATCTGCCAATGGTTAATACTTTAATGTTTCAACCAAGTATTTCTCATTTTTACATCACTTGGCACTTGAATCCATAATTTTTGTGGCGTTTTTACATTTGTATTTTTGCATTCAGGCACAAGACACCAATGATAACTCATTATTTTCACGAATCTTATTACTTGGTCTTTCGCAGTTGTATTGTTTACTAACCGAGTGACGTCACGAGATGAAAAAGCATGGCGGCTAGCGTTGCCGCGCGAAAATTCAAAATCATAAATAAAATTTAGGGCGGTTTTCGGTTTAAAAAAAAATTAACAAAATTTCTACTAGTTCATTACGATCTCAGGATTAATTTAAAACAGTTTTAAAAAAATGGTGTAATACCCTATTGTTATCGTGTTGCCCTTCTAAATATGCAACTGATTAAAAAGTCTGCATAAAACCGATCTATTTATACCTGCGGGCAGGGTTTGCAAGGAGTGACTTGAGATATAAGAAAAACATAAGTAATTAACCAAATTATAAGGGGTGTGCGATTTTGTTGCTCTCAGGTGTAGTTCACTCGGGGTACGGTTGACATAGGAGTCTCGCCCGGTACCTGGCAGTGCTTGGCGTAGGGCTGCGAGCAGACGAGGCGCAGGCGGTCCCAGCGCTGCGCGCGCGCGGCGCCGAGCTGGTCGCCGCGGAACGAGCGCACGCGCAGCGCCGGCGCCGCGCGCCGCGACTCCTCGCGCGACGCGAACACGCTGCTCGGCACCAGCGCCTGGTGACATCACATTGTCGTCTCCTGATTGCTAATATTGAGTCTGAAGTCTCAGATCAGGCTCGGAGATACTACCTGGAATGGTTCACTGGAGGTCTCAGACCGGCCCACTAGCACCTCTACCAGGGCTGCATGGTAGGCACCAATGTGAACAGCTGATATCTGCAAACAATAAACAGACACATCTTCCAGTGCACAAAAATATGGTTCCCCTCTTTTCATTCATTATTTTCTAGGTGTTGTGAGGTTCAGTTTATAAAAATTAAATACAGTAGAATCCGTTTAGGTTGACTCCGCCTATATAGACGAGCCGCTTATTGTGAAGTAATGACACAGCGAAGTTTGGTTTTCATATAAAATTCCTCAAAACTAGTCGGATATAATGACTTTGCTTATAGTGACGTAATTTATTAAAGATCGCAACAACCAGACAACCCAAATCTTATCACCTTCGGTAGTGCTCGAGGGACCTGAAACTTCTTAACGGAGAGAACTATTTTAAATATTTATATATATTATATTTTCTTTCTCTATTAAAACATGTACAAACAAGTACATATGAATAGAAATAGGAGGTTGCTTATTTCTATGACGTCTGCTTATTATGACGTGTTTATTGTTTCCATTCGATGTCATTATAAACAGATTCTACTGTAGAATAAAGTTTAGCAGTGCAGAGAACAAAAGTCACCTGTACAGCTCTGGGCAGCTGCAGCACCACTGAGCAGGTGGTCTCTCCTTTCGCACACAGCCACTTCTTCTTGCTGACCTCGCGTAGCAGCAGGTTGCTCGCCGGGTGCTCCTGCAACACGACAGATGCAGTGGCACTGGGCTTCAGACCAGCTCGAATAAAATGCTAACTTATACAGCAGCCATCATGTCGGTATGTAAAAAATAAATAGAGTAGGTAAGTGAACACAATATCATGTGTCTGCAATAGATTTCACAAGAACAATGACAACAGGCAACCGTGCTGTCTGCTATCTGGCGAGGGTCACTGCAGCAACCAACTGGTTGTCGTCAATAGTATCATATTACGATTTGCAATGTTTACAAGTTCAGTTCATACTCACGGGGTCCTCGCTGCTGAAACTAACAACATAATCTATTTTCACTCGTGGCATTTTGTGTACGATAGTTGTCGGTCACATTTCATGGTATGTAATCTATATACAAAGCATTGTTTTGTATGAGAATAATTATAAAAAGTAATTATTTCCAAATTTGCAGTTTTGCCGCCTGTCATAACATCAAAATAGAAGTCACTTTGTCACTTACTGACTGAATACTGTCATTTGAATTTTACACTTTGACTCACTTTGACAGTCTGACAGCTGGCATTTGACATCTAGCGATATATCACAGATTAATATAATATACTAGCGACCCGCCCCGGCTTCGCACGGGTGCAATGCTGATACTAAAGTTATACATATAAACCTTCCTCTTGAATCACTCTATCTATTAAAAAAAACCGCATCAAAATCCGTTGCGTAGTTTCAAAGATTTAAGCGTACAAAGGGACATAGGGACAGAGAAAGCGACTTTGTTTTATACTATGTAGTGATGTCAACCACGGAACAGAGAATTAAAGTGGAAATGGCATAAAACCTCAGCATAGAACAGTACGGGAACCGGTGTCGCCAAACTCAGACAAATAAACCGATAATCATTAATTTATCGATTATTATTCAATACACAACAAAAAGTCGTTTGATTTGTCAGTCTGATTTGAGTCAAAAATAAGCTTTAGTTTTATCAAAATAATGTACTAAGTATTGTACACATTGAAAAGGTTTACAGAAAAGTCGGTGATGGTATAATATGTCTATCTGATGGATGCGTACGCGTATTGTATCTGTGAGCTTGCGCGCGCACCGTCACTTTGGGAATGTCATGTGCTTGTCAGGACCATGGACTTAATATTACCTATAATATTAAGTCCATGGTCAGGACATTAATAAAACGAGTGTCCATTGCACGCGGAAGTTTTATTTCAACAGCCGATAGATCACTATCTCTTATGGATAACCCACAAGAACTTTTTTTGTCATTTACTTTTTACGACTTATTTTAACCAATACAGCATTAATCCTTAACCAATTAAATATCTTGAATACCTTGTTCATTTAATATAGATCTATATGGTTCTTTACACCGTATGATTTAAGTGAATATTTTCGATGATATTACAGATTTAAAAATTGCGGGACGTAGCGTTTGCGGCGGTACCGGCCGGCCGGTATGTTTTTTTATATACAACGTTCACATTTTTTCTGTAGTGTATTTAGTATCAGTATTGCACCCGTGCGAAGCCGGGGCGGGTCGCTAGTTGAAAATAAAAGCCAAAAATACCGAATAAACTTTAGTAAACTGTTCACACTTTCACACTTCTTCTTGTTTTTAGGGTTCCGTACCCAAAGGGTAAAACCGGAACCCTATTGTTTTCGCTCCTCTGTCCGTCCGTCCGTCCGTCCGTCCGTCTGTCACCAGGCTGTATCTCATGAACCGTGATAGTTAGAGAGTTGAAATTTTCACAGATGATGTATTTCTGTTGCCGCTATAACAACAAATACTGAAAACTAGAATAAAATAAATATTTTGGGGGGCTCCCATACAACAAACGTGATTTTTTTGTTAATTTTTGCTCGATATCGATAACGGCAACAGGAAGATGCTTGAAATATTCACAGAATATGTAATGTGTTACTTACTTTAAAAATAAGTAATTTTATTAAAATTAAATTAATATTTGAGGGGGGCTCCCATACAACAAACACGATCTTTTGCTCGTTTTTTACTCGATATTGATAACGGCAAGAGGCAGACGCTTGAAATCCTCCCTGAATATTGAGTTTATATAAATAATGGTACGGAACCCTTCGTGCGCGAGTCCGACTCGCACTTGGCCGGTTTTTTATTATAGAAATACAAACACTCGTGATACTGCAAGACATTTTAATGATATTTACAAAATACTCCTACCTATGGCATGTAACGAAACCATAGCCTGCATTTAATTGCGGCAACGTTTCTAACTCTTTTTCTAACTCGATGGAGTTAGAAAAAGAGAAACGTGTGCCGGGAATTCTAAACAAAACTAATGATCAATAAAACTTTACTCGGTATAACAAAATAT
The DNA here is from genome assembly GCA_958496145.1 of Heliothis peltigera. Classification (NCBI taxonomy): domain Eukaryota; kingdom Metazoa; phylum Arthropoda; class Insecta; order Lepidoptera; family Noctuidae; genus Heliothis; species Heliothis peltigera. The sequence continues at coordinate 140,116 of OY292333.1, forward strand.
TTTATTTCATTTGATTTAACTACTTGCAGTTTTTATTACAGATTTAAGGGAGATTTAAATTGATGACAAGATATGGCAATACAATGAATAACAAGTTATAGGTTACTAGCTTCCGCCAGCGGTTTCACCCGCTCTCTGAGGGAAGTACTTTCCATACCCGGATAAAAAGTAGCCTATATGTTATTCTGATGTATAAGCTATATTGTGGTAAAGTTTCACTCAAATCCATTCAGTAGTTTTTACGTGAAAGAGTAACAAACATCTATACATCCATACATCTATACTTACAAACTTTCGCCTTTATAATAGTAGTTAATAGTAGATAGAAGGATTAGGATATTAGGATAGGATTAGGATTAGGATAGGATTAGGATGTGGAAAGAAAAATAAACGATATCGCTAGAATTACACCTATTTTTTTAACGAAAGCTATGGCATTATATAAACACAAATGTATTTCTTCAATCAGTGCGCTATAGCTATTAAATCTGCATACTTACGAGTGAAAAGTAACATTTTTATCTTCCTTTCTTTCGGTGCGGCTTTTGCAGCCGAATAAACTGCAGTCTTCCATTGTATGCCACACAAAATGCACTAAGCACTCAACTACCGGAGTCTATTTTTCATATTTACACTAAAACTGTAACTAAATTGTCGAAAATTTTCTAAAATCATAAAAAATGATCTGAGTCGACCTGTCGGTGACGGTCAGGACTTTGTTTGGGCTAACTTTTAACAGTAGGTCCAGAAAAAACCCGGCACGCCGAATGTGACAGAGAATATTATGCTTTGTCTCAATTTTCTTACGTATTTTGTATATATGCTTCTCACTTCCACATTTGCCTACAGTCTCATGGTTACATCTATAGGTGTATAATCTAAGCTGTTCTCCAACTCTCACTCCAACTCACTTCCAACTCAGAACAGAGTCAGAACCTCAGAACAAGTTCTCCAATGTCAATCAAATGTCAATATTGACAAGTTTCCTTTTTTTTGGGGTCTGTTCACTTCATTAGCCTAGATAGTGTTTTAATTGCAATTCCTATTCAATGTTTTAGTGCACTACAGAGCCATATGTCTTACTTTCATATAGTAAATTGGCCAAATTAATTAAAACGTGTAAATATTTGACAGCTATTTGCGACGTTGCCAACTTTCGGTATACGTGCTCTTAAAAATGTTCTAAGAATATAGTCTAGTATGTAGTAGTAGTAATAATATAGTCAGAAGCCCTAAGTTTTGGGATGTTTATCCAAATATACCTTACTGTGGTTAGAATTATACAATAATAAACACCATTTCTGGACATGTCCATTCGGCCCCTGCAGCTAGGTTACGGCTCAAAAACGGGCTGCCGTACACGCCCTGTCGACCTACCTAAATTATGGGAAAGGAGAAGTCATATTGAAAGTTGATATTAAAAACGCATTCAACTCGGTAAATAGGGACACTTTGCTGGTAGAAACTAAAAGAATTACCCCTTTACAGTTTGTTAAGTTAATGCTACAGACAACCATCTAAATTATTGTACCGGGACAACCTTTTAGAATATTCTGTTGGCTGTCAGAAGGGTGGCCTTTGATTTTCAGTTTGGCTATAAACCCCATAATTCTTCTTAAAATGTTTTCAGGTTAGTTCTTGCAGTAATTTACTTTAATAAGCACAGTACAAAGAGGGACATATTTTCGCCACTTATAGACAAGTGGCCTACCCAAATGTCCTTTCTGCTGTTATGTTCGTCGGATTGTTGAGCTCCTATGTTACTGTTGAGTTCAACGAAGACCGACAAATGCGTACCAGCTGATTGGACAGGTCCATTCAAGCTTGTATGACACTTTCTTCAAAAGGTCATTTCAGACACAAGCCTACATTGCTCATCCATACTTTAGTATGTAATTTTTTTTATGTCTGGACTTTAAAAGAGACTATGACCCTTGAGTTTTTTTCGGCGTTTTTTCTCAAGGCAGTCAGTTAGGAAATGCCGACCTCATCTCGTTATTTTATAAAAAATGTGTTGACGTGTAAAAGTGTTGATTAGCTTCCTATTTGCAAAATAAATATCATTTATCATTTACGAACAACCCGCAGCCCAGATAGACCTTGGCCCTACACTCAATCTTATCTAAAAGTACTCTAGATTACGTAGTCTTGCGTTCTTTTACTGGTAAGTTGAGAATGGATTTGTGGAGGATTTGTACTACAAGTTGATTTACACTTGATACTGATAAAAAAAATGTCTTCTCGGTGCCCAGTAAGTCAGATGTGCTGCAAGGTAAGTCAGCCAGTTAGGTTTTTTAGCCAGTTAGTTATTTCCCATGGCTGCACCAGCGTAGCTCACCATGATTTTTTCCGTAGCACGTAGCTGCGTTCATACAGATGATTAAGTTACACTAATAGTACTAAATAATTAGCTACCTTTAATTCAATGTATATTTTTTTATCGTAATCATTATGAAAGTTGCGTGAATTTAATGATGGCAGTGGATGACGAAATATTACTCGGGCACTTTAGACTGAAATGCTATATGTTTATGCTTATATAAAAAAACCCATAAAATCCAAATGATCTAAAGAAAATGTGCAGTAAAACTTCATAATCACTAATCAAAATTCCAATTCAAAGCCCTGTCGGTTGATGAAATGGCCACTGGTGGCCTGAACCAGGTTCTAAGTAACCTGAAAATAACACGAACATATTAGTATGGCTGTAAAACCAGATAACTGAGACATGTGAGACTGGTGGAAAGGGGGAGGACAGCTCCTTGGAGTGGACGGCAATAGCACAGAAATGAAAAATAAATAAACAACTTTACCACACTGATATTTTAACCAGGCTTTCTTTAAACTCAGTACCGTTCAGTGGTAGGTATACATAAGTAGATACACTATCTATAAATTATAGTCTTTGTCTAATAAAATTGTGCGATGGATAACCGGTAAGTATTTGACGTCTTCATAATTTTAGGCACTACAGTCAAAGGAAGCACAGAAAAACCAACATAATTATTTAATGCTAGGTATTAACAAAACTTACACTCTACAAAAGATTAGTTTTACAAAGGAAACTAAATGTAGCTTTAAAATATCTCAGTTGCACACGAAATATTCGATACCTAGATTAAATTATACCGATATCTAGGTAGGTATTTACACTCTTATAATGGGTATAGGAAACAATGTAATAAATATATTCGAATTAGTAAGTGGGCAGCGCGGCGACTACCGCTCCTTGACGATCCTGTACTTGTGCACGCGGATAGTGTACGGCAGGTCGACGGGCGCCCGCTTGCTGGCCGGCTTGTGCGGCGTGCTGTGGTACGTGTAGCCACCGTGCGCCGTGGGCCGCGCGTACAACACTGTGGGCTCTTCGGGCGCGCTGGATGCAGCGGCGTACAACTGTGGCGATTGATAGCGGTGCGCGTACGGCGCGTACTGCTGTGGCTCGTCGTAGTCGTCGTGGTCATCGGAATAGGGCGCGCGTGCGTACACCGGCGAGTGCGCAGAAGGTGCGAGCGAAGGGTCGCGCGGGGCCAACGGCGCCGGAGATAGCACGCGCAGTACGGGCACGGGCGCGTGCAGCGGCACGGCTGCGTACATGTAGGGCGAGTAGCCACGCGAGTATTCGCCCGCGTACACGCCGTGCCGGCTGTAGCGCCGCAGTGCCTCGCCGAGCGGCTCTCCCAGCGCCGCGCCGCACACGCATAGCATCACCAGCTGCCTCTGAAAGTAACGGCTGCGTCAGCATTACTGTAACTCAACACTTCGTTGCCCTGACCGCGTCTGTCCTAGCCCTAAGTATTACCTAGACGATACTTTTTTTAAGTGACGTCTAGGTAAGTAAGTGTTTGAGATCGCAACTAATCCTTTCAGAAATATATGCTAACAAAATGAAGATTATCTATTTTATCGAAAAAGCTCAGTCCATTTTTGGGCATGGTTACGCATCGCAGACATGCGCATGTTGTTGACACTCAGGAACAGACGCTTATGAAGCACTTGTTGGCCACTACAATACTGAGAGCGAGGCGCGGTGGACTAGTAGATTGTGTATAAAAGTGCAGGTGCCTCAGGAAGATACTCACGAGCGCGTCCATGTCGGGGCCGAGGTGTGGCACGACTGGCGCTCGCACCGCTTCAGCTTCAGCAGCGCGTCGCGTGCGCAGTCTGCTCGACTGTCACTGCTCACTTCCTATCAATGTAGTCAGTTTACTGCTAATGCGATACTATCCAATAATACTAAACATTCTGATTTGTGTGTTCACAGTATGTCTTTACTCATAAATACTAAGACTGATTTGATTTACCGTTGAGTGACCGATTGTGTCCCATCAGTTAGCGAGACGAGAGGTGGTGGTGTGTGCTTATGAAGACATACTGCACTAAGCAACCAGCCCGAGGTCATTGCTGCACGACATTACTATGTACCTACAGCTTTTTTTTATTACAATGTATACTACAAGCGTACGGTGTTAGCGGGCGGTGGGAGCGAGTACTTGTGCTTGTGATGACAGTGCGCGCGCGCAGGCGGCGCTTCCTTCCGCGTGACAGCAGGTGCGTGCGACACAGACGTGTAATTATACTGTAGCAATGCGCTAAAAACCACTTGCGTGCTTTTTATTCCAGACAGTGTATTACCGAATATATTGGTTTTCCTTTATCGAATGAACGTTCCGGTCACACTTGTTATTTCATCACATTGTTGGAAACACTATCTTTGTTAACCTATGACCACAAATAAAAGACGGAGTTTGAGTTGAAAAGTACCTCCTTATCAAAAGGGTGACATAACTTTTGTAGAATTTGTCGGATAGGAGTGGTAGAGCTCATTGAGGGCGCACTGGCAGGTACACACGCCACACAGCGCATGCGTGCTCAGCGTTAGCGTGATCCTGGTTGAGCCACAATTTAAATAATTATGTAATTTGAACTGTGGTTGAGCGGACTACATAAGCAACGCGCGCGTACCCGCCGCACTGATGCGCGATTAGAATTAGATAGTGCTATTGCCTAAATATTTGAATTGTGCAAACCATTATGTTCGCTTTTCGCAAAATAAAAGGTGTTTTGTTCAGGAACCTAGTAGTAGAACCTACTATATACTAATAGACAAGTATCGTATACGTGTCCATATTTTACATCCATCACGATTACCTATTTTTCACGATTATCTATTATGTTTACAAAGCACAGCATGTGTGTGTATAGAGAATCAATCAACCACTTTATTTATTCATGTACATTTTGGGTATTACTTTGATTGGTCATATATCGCTGGCGAAACGCTACGAGATAAATAAATAAAAAAAAATATATGGTGGTATTTTGTAAAATTTACCTTCAAAACTTTGAATAAAAATTATTAAATAAGAAACAGTAGTCAATAAATAATTTGTCTAGGTATGTCTATGCAAAATTTCAAATCAATCCAAAAAAAAACAATTCCTCGATATCTCTGTCCCTCTCATCTTCTTTGGAGTTGAATTTTGCAACTTACAGTCTACTAGCTAGTGACCGCCTTTGACCCGCAGGAATCTCGATGCAAAAATTGAGTGTCCCAGTCTCGTATTGTTGCTGTTGTATTAGTGTTTTTATATATTTTTTTGTTAAAATATGTTTTTATTTAGGATTATGTAGACACTAAAATTAATATCTATAATGAAAACTTATGAACTATAACTACTAAACAAAAAACTAAAAAGCGTCGAATAACTCATACCCGTCGCTGTCTACTGGGAGCGTACCCAAAAGTCTGTCAGCATTGTAAGGCAATGCTTATTCTCTGACCAAAGTAATGGCACAACATGCAATAGCCAGCCTTTGGGTTACGGGGAGCGTCAACCAGGCGTTTAGATAGCTCTTTATAAAGACCTAGAGCCCACGACCTGAGGGTTTCAACCCCGAACGGTTCGAAAATATAGTTACCGATGAGGCCACTATACTCACGCCGCTTGAGGTTTTCAGCAGCCGCAGCTGCAGCAGCTGCACAGCACGCAACACTTTCAACATGAGATGCCGCAAGAGTATCAACGCAGGTCACGTCTCAAACTAAATGCCTACCCATTTTCCAAGGGAATAACAACATGCCGTCTGGTCTCTTAACATCGTCGCGTGCCAAGCCATTTGGTTCTAAAACGGCTGGGGACCCCGATGTCGTTGATGTTTGCGTGCCGTGCAACGCGTACGGCTGGCGCTGCGGCCGCACGAAAGGCTGAGGTGTTCGAGTCTGGTTACAGCCTGACCACAGTGGCAGCGATGAGGAGAGACACAAGGAGTCCCTAAACGTAAGCAGGTAGCGAGGCGGTAAGTGGCGGAAAGCGTGGCTTGTAGCCAAGCTTGGTCGTCCAGGGCCACATTCAAGATGGAACTGAGGGAATGGCGAATAATTTTACCAACCGGATCTTAAAGGTGAGATCTTTTGTACAAATATTTATAGTGAACATAAAAGGCGGAGATGCTATTCGACGAGCTCCCAAGGTCAAGTAAATATATGGAGTACTGGAATACAACATTTAATACTAACAAATCATAATAACTATTTTCTGTACATGTTGATTTATGTACTGAGGGCACGCTGGTCACCACCAGTCCGCATACGCCGGCGCGTAAGAGACCGACACACGTGGTGCCACATAGTGTGCCAAGCGAGGTGCCACGTAGTGTGCCACGCGAGGTGCCACATAGTGCGACGACACCACCCTGCTCACCGTCACTACCTGCAAGGAAAAAAAACAGACTTGAATCATGACTAAAATAGGAGGCAAGTTTTTGATTAATGAATGAGAAATATATTACCCGTGGTACGCTAACGATCTTGTTGACGGAGACGATGGTGGCAGGGGCGGGGTACACGAGCGGCGTCAGTCCGGCCGACCAGGCCGAGCGCTTGGCGCGGCGCCCCCACTCCGGCGCAGCCAGTGCACACGCTGCCAGTACTAAGATGTACATCTGAAACGTCGTGTTTCGTTTCACTTCACGTTTGAAACGGATAAAATTGCAATTTTTGATATACGGAATCCTAATAAATAACATAGATAGGTATATGTATGTAGGTACTAATCACAGGAGTACTCGTAATGGGAACCATATGCATATTCTTAAAGGTAGCCTCTCGAACTGAGCGTCTATGGCGTCACTGGCGCCGCGGCTGTGACGCCGCGACAGTGCGACAGATAGATGTTCTATGCAAATGTATGAAATTCTAGGGAACGTCATTCGAGTGCAGCGTCACTGTCGCGGCGTCAGTGACGTCACAGTGCCGCTGTGGCTGAGTGCGTTGTTGGTGACGCTATAGACGCTGCGATTGTGGCGCTTAGTTCGAAAGGAAATGAAGAAAGGAAGAAAGCTACCTTAAAGATCTAGATTAAAAAATAAATTGGTTTTATCTCTGAAAAATGAGAATAGTTTCCGCGGCCCTGGCACAAGAAGGACCAAATACGGGTTTTAGTCAGTAGAGAACCCGCCCCCCTCTGATCTTGCGCTCTGGTCATTTGATGATTTCCCATTTCAAAAAATAAATAAAGAGGTTGTTTGTGGTCACTTACAAAAGACTTCATGGCGAGGGTGGGTGCGGTAAATGCAGCGGCACTTAGTACAATAATGGCTCGGACAGATGCGCACCGTAGTTATATACTTACTTACGCACTGGGATGGGTTACAAAACTTCACAAAAACGTTGCCATTGTTGCTCAAACTCATGTTTTATTGTAATGAAATAGACCTATCCGTGTGTACAGTACAGTGACATCACAGTCGATCACTCGGAATCAGTAATGTCGCCGGCGCACTCGGGCTGCAGCTCTCACATCGCCCTCGAGGTCGCCAGCCTGCACGACTTGAAACGTAGCCTCAGTCAAAACACGTTCAATAATCAGTTGTAATTCTGGGTGGCTAATTGTGGTGTCTGCGCAGCGGTCATACGCGATGATAAGTGTGACGACGGTAATGCACCAGTTAATATGATGAATAAATAATGTAGCACAATGTATGCGAGACAGTGCGCGCATAACGTGGAGGTATGCACGTGGAAGCAGGAAACGTCGCGATAGGCCATTAATTAGAACAGGCGAGCGCGCGCCCGCGCCGCCGCACCGGTGCCGGACGCCGCGCTGTCTGGCGCGGAGTGGCTCGGTGACAGGATTAATGGCTCTGGGAACTGGGCGGCGCGTTAATTACCGCTTAGCGGCAGTTAGACTAGCCATGGGCCGAAATTGTTAAATTCTGGTTTCGAGAAAGGCGTGAGGTGCCGAGTTTTGTTGAGAGAGCTCACCGCTACTTGCTCCCCACCGGTGTAGGAATGAGCTCACCAACACTGTCGAGAAGACGATGATGGTATGTTCGTCGGAGTGATGAGCTCCTATGTTACTGTGGAGTTTGTTACTCCACGAAGACCGACAAATATTTACCAGTTGATTGGACAGGTCCATTCAAACTTTTGTGACACTTTCCTCAAAAGGTCATTCCAGACACAAGACTTCACGGCTCATCCATACAGTAGTACATAATTTATTTTTATTTATTTTCAGTTAAGAAATGCAGACCTCATCTCCTATTAAAACAAAAATGTCTAGACTTGTAAAAGTGTCGATTTCAGCCTACTTCTTTGCAAAATGAAATATCATTTATCATTTACAGACATTTAAGTTAAATGGATACTTATATCATGCATTGCCCATAAAGAATTTTAATTTGTGTTGGCATCTCCAACATCAATATTTACATAATATCTGAAATTGTTTATTCTGTGAAAGTTGTATTATCTGTGAAAGTTTTATTATCTGTAAAATTTTGATGTATCGCCCCTTCTACCAACCATCGCGCAATAAATGGACGTCTGCAAATTATCTCCAAGAGTTTAATTTATCAAGTTCTGAAGCCTGCGACCATACCAGCTCTAACAACAACTACAGTCCACTGCTACAATTCCAACATGGTCCTTCTGGAATTTTGAAAAAAAGGAGGCAACAGAATTTGCAATTCGCAAACTCTGAGCAAGGAGCACGATTTCTATGGCGGACATGTTTTTTCTTTCGCAAGTTGGTTGAGGCAACATACTTGCAGCTTCGTTTCAACTCGACGACCAATCGGCAGTCACCGTCGTCGTGAGGTGAGCGCAACGCGGACAAGCGCGAGTGAGAACGCGACACAATTTCCTGCGTGCGAGAACGAGACGGGCGATCCGATCAAACAACGTCGCAAGAAACGACAACGAATTGGCGAATCACGGTGAATCCACGAAGCATCAACTTCAAGTCGAAGACGACTCAACGGACAACACGAGGTTTCTTTCTGCTTGGCTTGGTTTAGTCATTTCGACGAGCGACCATCTTATTTTTCAACTTTACGTTTTCTTTGTTGGCATAGATTCATACAAGTATTTCAATATTGTTCATCGTAATTACTAAAATAGTTATAGTTGTGTGATTGTATTAACAACTGCTTGTGAGTGCAATGGCAGAGCCAGATCTTAAGCGCCTTACGGCGGCAAGGGGCTATTTAAAGAATTCGCTCACGAGGTTGAACAAATTTGTTTGTGATACTCAAAGCGTCAGTTCTGCCTCAGTTGAAGAGCTAGTAAACAAAAGAATAAGGACGCATCAAGTATTTAGCGACTACGAAGAGGCCAACAAGTCCATTTTGTATCTAAATCCTGACGACAAGGAAGATGTTAACGAAGTCGAAACAAAATATTTTCATATTATAGCAGTGCTTGACAAACATATCAAACAAATTGACAAGTCTACTTGCTCAGATACAGCTCCTGCCACTGCTCTCGCGAGAGTAAAATTACCAGAGGTTCAAATTCAGACCTTCACGGGTAAGTTCAGTGATTACATACCTTTCATAAATGTTTTCATGTCCATGATAAACGACAACAAATCACTCGACGCAGTGCAAAAATTGTATTATCTTAGGAGTTTTGTTAGAGATGAACCATATGATTTAATCAAAAACTTACCATTGGTCAGTGATAGTTATAGTCAAGCATTAAAGTTATTAAATGACAGGTATAATAATGAAGAAAAAATTATAAATGACCACATAAACCTTCTTATAGACATGAAACCTATACCTAAGTCTACAGGTAGTAATCTGAGAAACTTTCTGTCCGATGTAAAACAACAAATAGCTGCCTTAGAGAATATCGACAACCGTGTTAAACATTGGGATCCTATATTATTGTGTATCCTTTACCGCAAATTAGATTTGTACACCTTGCAAGCCTACCAGCTGGAACGGAACAAGCCAACCACTCCAGACCTGGGTGCATTTCTTGAGTACATTGAGAAGCGGGCGCTTGCGCTGGAGAACGTTGAACATGACTGGGTACCACAACGTCAGGTAGCCCCTGCCAAGGTGGCTAACAATGCTGCAGCTGAAAGCCAGTCATCATGCCTGTACTGCAAGGTAACAGATCACAAATTATTTAATTGTAAAAAATTTCATTTATTATCTGCTCGTGAGAGAGTACAATTTGCAACAAGCAATAAGCTTTGCAATATATGTTTAGGTGCGCATTCAGGAAAATGCAAATTTCATTTTCGATGCAAGGAGTGCAAGAAAGATCACAACACTCTATTGCATTACAATCCTGCTGCAAACGCACTTCCTGTCACTACATTGACAGGCAACACAACTAATGATGTACTTCTTCCCACAGCAAAAATCAAGATTATTGCCCATAATGGGTCAGAGCTGCAAGTAAAGGCTCTACTTGACAGTGGGTCGCAACTGTCATTTGTCACAAGTTCACTTGTGCAAGTTCTAGGTTTGGAACCAAAACAAATTGACACAAGCATCATTGGCATTACTAATATGAAAAGTACAATAAGGTTTTCTTTGCCTATAGAAATACAGTCATTAAATTCTCAGTTTAAGTCTACAATTACTTGCCAAGTCGTAGACAAAATAACCTGCAAATTACCTCAAACCAAATTAAACATTTCTGAATTTAATATACCTTCAGGCACAATATTGGCAGATGATAAATTTTATATTCCTAGTGAGATACAAGTGCTACTGGGTGCTGACGTGTTCTTTCAGGCGCTGTTGCCGCTGGAAAGGCCTATTCCTGTGATCAAGGAGCAGTCAGAGATGCACAGCAGCCCGCATGAGCTATGCATAATCAATACTCAGTTTGGTCACATCATTGGTGGAGGTTTGCTGGAGCAATGTCAATCTCAAGTCTGCAATAAGGTAACATTGAAATGTATAGATTGTTCATCAGATATTGGTGAGACATTAAGTCATTTTTGGAAAACAGAAAGTGTGCCCGAAATTTACAATGAACAATCCTCAGAGCATCAACTTTGTGAAAACATATTTAGAGGTACTGTTCAGTTAAAAGATAATCACTTTCAGGTTGTTTTACCATTAAAATTACCTCTTTCAGAAGTGAATGACACACTAGGTGACTCATTCAATCTTGCATTAAAAAGGTTTTTGAATTTAGAAAAGAAATTACACAAAGATCGTTCCCTTTTCATTGAGTATCAAAAATTTATTCATGAATACTTAGCTTTAGGTCATGGTCACTATGTGGGTATAGACTCATATCACTTTGACAGAGATGCAATTTATTTTTTACCACATCATGCAGTAATTAAACAGGAGAGTAAAACCACAAAGCTGCGTGTAGTATTCGATGGATCAATGAAAACTAACAAAAAGGTATCTTTAAATGACTTAATGCTGAATGGGCCTTCTGTCCAAAGAGATCTGTTTGACATCATCATGTTATTTAGGATTGGTAAATACACATTCACAACTGACATAAAACGCATGTTTAGAAACATTCAAGTTAGTCCTGAATACACCACACTACAAAATATACTCTGGCGTGACAACCCAAATGAGAGTGTCAAATGCATTAGGTTAGATACTGTCACATATGGATTAAAAAGCTCAACATATTTAGCTACTGGGTGTTTGCATGAGCTTGCCTGCATGTATGAGCATCAATTTCCTTTAGCTTCAGCTATATTGAAGACTTCAACCTATGTTGATGACGTAATCTACTCAAACAATAGCTTGCAAACCATTATTCAAGCAAAGGGTCAGTTGCGCGATTTGCTCAGTTTAGGTAAGTTTCAAACACACAAATGGGCTTCCAATGATGCTCGCATATTGACTGATATTGCTACTAGTGACCAGCATTTTGATAGTGTAGATTTGCAAAAAGAAAACCATAATCTTAAGGCTTTAGGTCTTCTCATAAATATGAATGAGGATGAGTTTATAATTACTAACCCACAGGCTTATGACTGCAATAAAATTAACAAACAACAAATTTTAAGTTACATAGGTAGATTTTATGATCCTATGGGATTTATAAGTCCCATCATTGTTAAGGCAAAGGCTATTATGCAGAAATTATGGCAGAGCAAAGTGAATTGGACAGATACCCCACCTGAAAGCATCAAACAAGAATGGCTTAAATTTGTGCACAGCTTAGCTTTTATGGGCACTATCTCTTTAAAAAGAAATATTCAGGTAATGGAATCAGATACTGTACAATTAATTGGCTTTGCAGATGCCTCCAGCTCAACTGCATATGGATGCTGTGTCTACCTAAGAGTCATTGATAAATCAGGTAAAGTCAATCGATATTTACTCTGTTCGAAGTCAAGAATTAATCCGCTAAATAGTAAGAATATTACCGTGCCGCGACTAGAGCTAAACGCAGCACTACTGCTTTCAAAATTAATGGCAAGGGTTTACAGCACGCTTCAGCTTAAAATTAATATTCACAATGTTTATTTATTTTCGGATTCGCAAATTGTGTTGGCTTGGATATGCAAGAATCCAATAACTTTGAAAGCTTATGTCGCGAACAGAGTGAAGGTGATTAACCAGCTAACAGCTGACTGGACATGGTGTTATGTCGACACCCAGGACAACCCTGCCGACCTCATCAGCAGAGGTGTCAATCCTCAAGATTTAAGTAGCTGCGATATGTGGTGGCAGGGCCCGCAGTTTCTGGGTAACGACATGAACTCATTTGTTCCAAATTTCAGTCCATCTCTTGATGTACCTGACACCAAGTCTTGTTCGGCGGCCTCCAGCGATCAGGCATCAGCTTCTCAGGGGGTCAATGACATTTTAACTAAATTGCATAATATTTCTGATATTAATAAAATGACTAGAGTGCTAGCATATATTTTTAGATTTTATAACAACATTCAATCAAACAATAGTAAAATTAGTCATAATTACTTAACTAGCTGTGAGCTAAAACATTCCTTAATGACAATAATTAAACATGAGCAACAAATTCATTATAAAAAAGAAATAAATTTAATAATAAATAATTTAAGTATTAAGGGTAGTCTAAAGAGCCTTCATCCCTTTTTGGATGAGCAGGGTTTATTAAGAGTAGGTGGCAGGCTTCATCATGCTAATATTCCCTTTGATCAAAAACATCCCATATTATTACCTAAAGACTCTCAGATTACTTACCTTATTATAAGAAAGGAGCATGAAAGACTTCTTCATGCTGGACCTAAACTTTTGTTGTCAAATTTAAATAATAGATTTTGGATAATTGATGGTCTAAGAGTTGTAAAGAAAATCACTCACCGATGTATAGTTTGTTTCAGACAAAAGGCTAATGCCTCGAGACAGCTAATGGGATCCTTGCCTGCCGATAGGGTGACTGCAACCACCCGTCCCTTTAAGAAAATTGGTGTCGATTTCGCTGGGCCAATCAGTGTAAAAAACTCGCGTGCAAGGCGAGCAATAATAAGTAAAGGTTATATCTGCGTTTTCGTTTGCTTTGCGACAAAGGCCATTCATTTGGAGCTGGCTTCGGATTTGACCACTAGTACTTTCCTCGCATGTTTACGAAGGTTTATATCAAGACGCGGTTTGCCCACCGAAATAAACTGTGACAATGCTAGTACATTTAAAGGCGCAAGGAACCAGTTAGTTGAGCTTTATAAATTGCAACTTTCCAAAGACCACCAGAGCAAAGTTCATGAATATGCAGCTCAGCAAGGCATTAATTTCAATTTCATTCCCAGCTATTCACCTACCTTTGGAGGTCTTTGGGAAGCTGCAGTTAAGAGTACCAAGTACCATTTAAAAAGAATTTTGCAACATAATATTTTAACATATGAACAATTGAATACTGTTTTAACCGAGATAGAAGGTGTATTGAACTCTCGCCCTCTTTTGCCAGTGTCTGCATCAGATGTAAATGATTTTAGTTATCTCACACCAGCTCACTTTATTATAGGTGAATCTTTAACCATGTACCCAGAACCAGATACTGTTAATGTGTCTTACAATAGACTTGCATTTTGGCAACAATGTATTAAATTAAAACAATCATTTTGGAAAATGTGGCATAAGCAGTATTTAAACTTATTACAAAATAGACCTAAGTGGTTAGATAGTGTGTGTAATATTAAAATAGGTAGTTTAGTGATACTTAGAGAAGACAATACTCCTACTTTAGCTTGGCCCATGGCTAGAGTAACAAATGTATTTCCAGGACATGATGGAAAGGTCAGAACTGTAGAAGTTAAAATTCCTAGTGGAAAAACTCATGTACGTTCCATAACTAAAGTTAGTGTTCTACCCATAGATCAAACTGACTGATACATTTTGTTTATATTCACTTAATTATAATTTATGATAAGCTGTACCTTTAAGTTTTGTATTTTGTTTACCAGTTATGTAAAAAATATCCTATTACTATGTTTCCATAGCAAATAACGATATTTATAAAACTGTTTTTTTATATCAAGGTTTATTACACTACCAGTGTATTAGATGTCTTGTATCCTATAAGAACAATATAAATCTCTTATGTTTTACTTTTAGTTTACTCATAATTTCTGTAAGTTTTATGCTACGTTCCAGAGTTGCACTGTAGAAAGAGATATATTTTTTTTTTGTTCATTAAATAAAATTCATAATTGTATAATAAAAAATTAAAGATTAAAATTCAAATAACTTTATTTTAAATAGCTTAATGTAGGCCGCAGCATGTTGGCATCTCCAACATCAATATTTACATAATATCTGAAATTGTTTATTCTGTGAAAGTTGTATTATCTGTGAAAGTTTTACTATCTGTAAAATTTTGATGTATCGCCCCTTCTACCAACCATCGCGCAATAAATGGACGTCTGCAAATTATCTCCAAGAGTTTAATTTATCAAGTTCTGAAGCCTGCGACCATACCAGCTCTAACAACAACTACAGTCCACTGCTACAATTCCAACAATTTGATCGGTTGCTACCGGATATCACAGTCAGTCAGTTTGCACTGTAAATGAGGAATCGTTATGATTGTGGCGTGCGGCTAATATTGAAAGACGTTAAGCAATCAATAAAATGGCTGTCCAATAGAACTAACTAAGCTTCGGCATGCGGCGTCACCTTATAAAGTGTTAATATCTCTGCCGCCTCTACACTGAATAAGACATTCTGCTCATTTGATATTTTTTTTATAATATAATCATTTCCCAAATATGTTGGGGTCGGCTTCCAGTCTAACCGGATTTTGCTGAGTACCAGTGTTTTACAAGGAGCGACTATCTGACCTCCTCAACCCAGTTACCCGGGCAACCCAATACCCCTTGGTTAGACTGGCGTCAGACTTACTGGCTTCTGACAATTGTATTTTTTTTTAATATGTCACCATAAAATTACAAATTAGACCGTTCGATTATAATCTATCTCGATGAAAGTGAAACCGTCAAATTATGAAACGGAGGACAAAATAAACCGCGTCACGTGGGACTTACAGCGATTCGTTTTCGTCACACATTCTACTGGCCACTAATTTAGGGCTCCCACACAAAACTGCGATGCGAATTTCTGCGATACGATTTTGTGCGGCGAGCCGTTTGGTGGGGCGACATTCAAGTGAGTCAGCCGTACTGGACGTGTTGAAGCGTTTACAGGTATACTACCCAATGCGATAGCGCGGTCTGAAAAATTAAACTTATGCTATAAAAGTATGAAAAATCTTAAAACTATAAAAACAATAAAAAAAACAATAACAATAAGTTTACACCATAACACAAAATAAACGATAGTAATTTTGCGAATTCACTCAAATTGCACGTAAACACATCAATCTTGGTGTGTATATCATTAATAACCCAGATTGCTCAGGTCAGTGGAGTTTTGGCGAGAAGGTTGGTCCTGGCCACCGGCACGGCCAGCAGCGGCGGGCGGCGCCGTCTTCCCACGTAGCAGTCTGGTACACACAAATTCAGGCGCCGCAGTACTCCTGGGTTATGCTCAATGCCACGAAGTAACTGAACCACATATGAGGACCCCCAGTTGGTTGTAACCGACCATACCTAGCACAAACAGCGTAGGGTACATCAAAGGATAGAACGGGTATACTGCATCCAGTTCACTGAACAAATGGCGTGCGAATTTGTTCTGTACTCGCTCCAGCATTACCGAGTACTTGGCCTCATGCGGAGACCATAGAGGCACTATGTTCCAGATGACTGATCCTAACTAGTGCGTCATACAGTACTCTGACAGTTACAATGTTGGTAAAGTGTCTTGTTTGTCTAAGAGCAAATCCCAGGTTTCTAAACTGCCTTTTGCAGATCTTCGCAATATGTTTGCGAAATGTCAGTTCAGGAGTGAAGCGTCAGATGGATCGCAAAAAGATTATTGCACTGCTGTTGTTTTTAAATAGATATAAAATAATAGATTCTGGGTTCATCCATTTTTTACGATTACAAACTCTGATGGGAACTATTTTACTCAAAAGTATTATGCGTTGACAACTATATCTTCATTTGAAGAGCTTTTGAGTTTATAAACAAGGCGGCGCAGGCGACGCGCCTCGCGTCCTTCTCTAAAGTAGTCTCTAATAGCACTTGACGGGTGTTTTGTTTGGCGGGCTACTGCCCCGACAGTAGTTGCCGGGTTCTTCTATATTATAAAAGCGAAAGATTGTAAAGATAAGATGTATGTGTTAATGTGTTTATGTTGATAACTCTTTCCCGCAGACCTTCTGTACGGGCATGATGAAACTTAGCAGTAATGTACTTTGTACTTCAGAGTAACGCATAAAGTAGTAGAGGGGAGAAACCGCTGGAGAAGCTGTTATGTAAAAATGTATGAATACATTCTTGAATGTTAGCAATTTATTGAAATAAAAAACCACGTTCAGTGTGGCCCTACTCGGTGGCAGAAGGCAATAAGTTACGTTAAAGCCAAATCAATTTGAAATACTTTTCGGGCAGGCACCTCCACTTTGTTATTTATTTATAGCCATTTCTTTTATATTAAGCTATGAAGAAACAAATCAAATAATTCACGGAATAGCTATAATCAATTACAGATTGTCAGATTTTACTGACGATATTTGGTGTGAATGTTAACATTGTTGAGGACCTACCATTCAAAGTAGTTAAGCGTTGTGTACTGGCAATACTCGTAATACACTGCATCTCACAGTTTATGTCATTACCCATAATTATGTATATATTATACTTGTATAAAAATTCCAAATACATCTCGGGATAGAGAAGTAGGGCAAATAAGTAACTATTTTAAAGTTATTTATTAAAAAGAAACGAAGCACCTTTTTCTAACACGTGGTGTATCACCACCAGTCATGGTGCGCGTGCACTGTGTGCACGGGCACCACCTTGTTGACGGTGATCAGCTTGGGCTCAGAGAAGACTTTGCGAACGTGCACCACCTGTGGCACCGTGACCTCGCGCGGCACTTGCACCACCCTCTGCACCGTTACAACTTTGGTCTGCGGCTGCCAGCCCCCCTGCCAGCCACCATGCCAGGTCGGCTGCACGCCCCAGTCGTGCCCATAGCTGCGCTTGGTGTGGGCCTTCGCTTCACCCGCCAGCAGCGCCATCGCCATCATCAGCGCGCAGCAGACAGTCTGAACATCAAATCAACACAATTTATTGCTCATTAATATGAAGACTTATCTGGTTAGTGTGAAATGGTTACATAATAATAATTATCAAAGACAGAACTGGTACTTACAAAGCTTTTCATGTTGTTTTCTTAAAACAAGTACTTGTCGAATGATGTCCGCGTCGCATCTTCTTACGTTATATAGGTGAGGCTGCGCTGACGCACCCCATCCTCGATGCCTAGAAACACTCACACTAGCAATACAAACATACGTAGCCTTCAAAAAAATAACCAAAAAATAATAACCAGTATCAACACAAGAGCACTATCCTGCTTTGTTCAAGCTGATTACTAATTCGGTAACATTACAATAAATGTTTGGAAATATAATAATAAATTATGTAAATGCGATTCTTCCCACAGCCACAAATTCAAACACACCGGAGCGCCGAGCGATGCGCAGCGAGAGCCTGCGAGCCTTCCTTCCTTTGATGTACTTACGTACGTAACTCTGAAACAGCCGCACCGGGCGGAATGCGAACAAACTAGCCGATCTCTGCAAGAAGTTAAGAATAACTGAAATGCGGTCAGAAGTCCCTCACTCAAGAAACTAGAACAGACACTCTTTCTTTCAGTTACTAGATGCATTCCGAAGTGATTCAAAGCGCTCTGTTGCGCTCGTGTTGGTGTGAGGCGGACCACCCACAGATCTGCATTTCAAGTTTGCGTGACATTCGCAACGAGACGCAGTTACATAATAGGAGATGAGTCTCTGCTCTCCTCCCTCCTGGCGAAGTGCGGCGCGGGCGGCACGATACTTACGATATTCTGTGGATTGATCTGCGAGAGAGCGACTTTTGAAAACGGCTACATGGGGTTTCTTAAAATGTAGTTTACCGCACAATTTCGGGTTGCAGATGATACAGTGATCAAAGTATTCTAGTTTTGCGTGCATACGGATAGAGGACAGTGACAGACCTTCAAAAGCAAATTGAGTCTGCGGACGGTTGGACCACGCCAGCTTATTGTTAACGTTGTTATCCCCTAGTTTCTATATGTTCGTATTGCTGTGCTAATTTTTAGTGTTGTGTACAGTGTACGAGCGAGTCTAGGCAGCTCTTGCAAATTTCCTGCACGACCGACGGATTTGAATCTAACACGTGATGTGGTCAAAACAAAAGAGAGCTGTGTTTAGCAGCAACACGACGTGAGCAAGTGGAAGGCATTGCGTTTACACTCTATTTTGTACAGTAATAAAAGAGACTGATTAGTTAATAACCTTAATAACAATTGGGAGCGCAGTACCCTCTGTAGTAGTGCCTAGTAGTGCATTAGTCGCAGACTGAAGAAACAATAGCTTTGTTCGGGAAAAAGTGGCGCGTGTAGTGCACCTGACGGTGACGTGCACTCTACGACTGGACGACACGATGGTGTCAGCATATTCTATCGATACATAATATGTATGTTAAAGCTACAAACTTTAGTTTCAGTATTTCCTATTTGTGACAACAACGAAATCTTAATCTCACCTTGAATTGAAATTATCTTTATTAAAGACGATCGTTTTTTATTTACTTTGCAGTCTATAAGTAGAATGTATCTACATAATATGTATTCTTTATGTAAGTAAGTAAGCCTGACGCCTCCTCTACCTGCATTGGGCCCTCTCATACACTAAAATCTCAGGAACTAGTGTCGTGCGCCACTCTGACTTCTCCGTCCGCCTAACTTCATTACATGTGATGTCGACTGATAATATTCATCGATTGGTTTAATTCGCTGAGTTTACCCAGAATCACAATGGGAGTACGTGTTCGGCACACAATTTTTGTATTAAAAGTGTGATTGAGAATCGGTATCTCTGTAACCGTTGTATGTGTACATGGTTTTCATTAAATTATATTTTAAAGTTCCATATATGTTTTATTTACAATTCTTACGTTAGCTAAAGACAGTCTGTGACTAGAGTGTTCACCACCAGCCGCCGTGGCCGCCGGAGGAGTAGCCGCCGGAGGAGTAGCCGCCCGAGTAGCCGATGGAGCCGGAGGAGTAGCCGCCGCCGTACCCGCCGGAGACGGGCACCACTTGCTTGACTGTGACCACCTGCGGCACGGAGACGATCTTGCGCACGTTGACCACCTGCGGCACGCTGACCTCGCGCTGCACGTTCACCACCTTGTTGACGGCGATGACCTGCGCGGCGGGCGCGGAGTAGCCGGCCGAGTAGCCGCCGGAGTAGCCGCCGGAGAGGCCGCCGGAGTAGCCGCCGGACAGGCCGCCGGAGTAGCCGGCCAGCGAGCCGCTCCAGCCGCTGCTGTAGCCGCGCTTCTCGCGCACCGCGGCTCCCGCCGCCAGGGCCACCAGCGCGCACAGGACGATCTGGAACAGAGTTACATGCTGAGCACTGCACCGCACACTGCGCACCACACGCCACACACTCTACTCACAAAGGCTTTCATGTTGACTTGCTTGTTGCTGCGAGTGTGCTGCCTGCTGTGCGCGCCGCACACTATATACTCGCGCGCAGCCGACGCTTGCGCAACCAACGAATGCAGAAGCAACTTTTATGAAGGTTCGATTACACTTCATTCTTGATGATTAAAAATTTAGATGAATAATGGTATA
Source organism: Heliothis peltigera (assembly GCA_958496145.1). Classification (NCBI taxonomy): domain Eukaryota; kingdom Metazoa; phylum Arthropoda; class Insecta; order Lepidoptera; family Noctuidae; genus Heliothis; species Heliothis peltigera. The sequence goes on from OY292333.1 coordinate 160,600, forward strand.
TTTTAACATTCGTATAAAGTAAGATAAAAAATGTGTTATTTTTGTCCATTCACTCCAAAACACACGCGATTTATTTGCGGGGAAAGCTAATATCAGCTTTCCGTAAGTGATAAGTAGGTAAGTAAGAAAGACATACATTTGTTGTTCAGATCCTGTAATGCAGTTGCAGACACCGAAATTCTTGTTTCAAGTGATTTCCAAAAGGTGGATATTCTAAATATTTCGATAAAGAAGTCCACGTAATTAGAAGATATGGCCATTTGTTATATATCCCACAGCTTTACAAAGGGACCTGGTACTATCTTCCCGTACACACACAATAGAAAGACATTGGAAGAATGTGAGGTCGGAGCTTGTCAGGATTGAATAGAATATCATCCATACCAAGTAAGTACGATTTGGAACTAGTTTTGCGATAAGCGAGCGATGCCTGAGGTTTATCCCTTGACTTGTGTGTAGGTACGATTAAAGATAAAAAGTCATTTATTCAAAATAGGCTGAAAACCAGCACTTTTCGAAGGTCAATTCTACAAAAGACAGCCCCAAAAACGCCCGCCCTTCACCACTTCCAATGTGTTATCGCTGGGAAGAAATGGTGGAACAAACTCCCCAGCAACACAATTCTGTCTATGGTTTGAAGAACCGGTTTTATACAAAACAAAGCTCAAAGTAATAATACATGAAGTATAAAATTCAACTAAATATTTAACCAAGTTGACTAGCCACACCTTCCTACCCATACCTATTAAAAATAAGTATTACTCAAGCAGCTACAAAAACAGGTTAAGCATATTCTATTGCCTCCATTTAGTGCAATAGGTAAAGTTATATGTCACAGGGAAATGAAGATATCAGGTATTTCACGATATCCCTAGGGATATCACGAAATCCCGGAAGATGTCGAATACTCTTGTCTATTACATCTTCTTCCTAAAAGTATCTGGTGGAATGTCGTTTCACTAAACTCAGTTTAGTCTGTTGATGAATAAACAAAATTACAAATTAACTGGTGCATTTTTATATAAAATGACGTTTTAATCAACTAAACGTAATAATCTAACAATGATATATAATACCTTTCTATGTAGGTATTGGGTGGATTTGTGCATTAGGTACAAACAAAAAAATGTAAGTATTAATTAAAATAAACCGGCCAAGTGCGAGTTGGGCTCGCCCATGAAGTAGCCGCAAAGTAACATCTTTTTTTTTAAACCAATTTTCTAATACCATACAAATACTATTTTTATATCGTTATCTTATTCTCCATGAGTTTTCGAGTTAAAGTACATTTCTAGAAACCGCAAATTATAACATTGTGATTCATACAAATACCATAAACTAACACTATGAAGAACAAACTTATTTTAGCTTACCGGCTTTCATATCCTCGGTTCACGGTACTAAGGAATTAACCAGGAAAATCCTAGCTCCAACACTGGTTGATTTTGAAGTACCGTACTTAGCCGAGGCTGTGGATGCCTGGAAAATCACTTGCCCTAATGTAGATGTCCCCACGAACCCATCTTCCCAGAGGCAGTGGGATGAGCCGCTCTGCAGAGTAATCCGGAATAAATTAATAGAAACGGCAATTACTCCTGCTGAGCGAGCACGCTTACTGGCTGTGGGTAGAGTCGGGGCTTTGGCTTCAGGCACTACCGTCGTCAAACATTGGCACCATGCTTGACGACACCACTTTCCGCCTCGCTACCTGCTTACGTTTGGGGGCTCCTTGTGTCTCTCCTCATCGCTGCCACTGTGGGGAGGCTGTAACCAGCCTCGGACACCACGGCCTTTCGTGCGGCCGCAGCGCGGGCCGTATTGCACGGCACGCAAACATCAACGACATTATTCGTCGTGCTCTTGTTGTCGTTGGGGTCCCAGCCGTTTTAGAACCAAATGGCTTGGCACGCGACGATGGCAAAAGACCAGACGGCATGTCATTGTTCCCTTCTAAGATGGGTAGGCCTTTAGTGTGGGACGCGACCTGCGTCGATACTCTTGCGCCATCCCATCTTGCAAGTTCTGCGTGCTGTGCAGCTGCAGCAGCTGCGGCTGCTGAAAGCCTCAAGCGGCGGAAATATAGTGGCCTCATTGGCAACTATATTTTCGAACCGTTTGGGGTTGAAACCCTCGGGTCGTAGGGTCCGAGAATCAGAGAATCAGAGAATAAGCATAGCCATACAACGTGGCAATGCTGCCAGCCTCTTGGGTACGCTCCCGGTAGACAGCGATAGGGATGAGTTTTTTGATGCTGTTTGGTTATTTATTTTTACTAGTTATAGTTAATTAGTTTTAGGTATTTTTTATTTTTATAATAGTAAGTATTGTACATATTTGTAAATAAGTTGAATAAAGAAATGTCGTTTCTTTTGCTGAAGAAAAAAATATTATGTTACTTGCTTTTACGGGATCTTCATGGGTGAGTCCAACTCGCACTTGGCCGGTTTTTTCACTTTGAAGCGTCAATCGCGCAAACTGTATGAAAATCTTAAAGCGGTTCACAGAATATATCTACTTACCTCATAAGTAAACTTCTTATATTTACGGAAAAAAGTTACTGACATACCTACGGCGGACAGACAGACATGAAGAATCTATAAGAGTTCCGTTTTTTGCCATTTGGCTACGGAACCCTAATAATATAGAGTTCTAAAAACATGCGAGGCTCGACAATTATGACGATGACTTACTCAGATTTTTGATGTTTAAGTATTTTATGAGTTTGTAATATATGTTAATTGCATGTGCATATTTAGATAAAAACTAAGTATGAAAGAATATGCAGTCAGCAAGACGACCTGGCACCACGATTGCCCGAAATAAATCAGCTTAGCATATTCCTCCCAAGCAGATGATAAAAATCTAGTTAATAGAATATTTAAATAGTCATTTGTGATCACGAGAAAATATTAGAATTGCGTAAAATGTTTGTATAACGACACCCATCCAGTGTAAATACGCGTTCATTAGCGGTACGTAACATCTCCATACATTAACATTGAGTAACAGCTCAACTTGACTTTGTTTACACTTCGAGATGCACTAGTTTGTGAATATTTATGATTCAGATTGTGACCTTCAGCGAGCGCATGCGCGGTGGCCGTTGTTATTTCGCGTTCTTTGGGGTCAGGGATAAAATGTAATTTTAGTTTTTTGTAATTGCTTCCCGCAACCTGGATATAAAGTAGCCCTTATCGTGACTTGGTACCACCTGTCTCCACGGCAAGCGTTATCCAACTCGCTTTTTATGTTGATTATACCATTTTGCATTCTTTTTACGTTTCCAAACACTAGATCAACATTATTTTAGTCATCTAATGCCTCTTCTAGTCAGTCGACTGTTCCATGGCGCTTATAATATTTTTTTTTATTTTATGAATGCCCTGAGTTCTTTTACTTATGGCGTAGGGGTCGGTCGTATCGGCTGCTTCACCGCGTGTCATATAAGTTCGACTCCCGCACGGGACTTTATTTTTAGGTGAGTGAGTAGGTACATGGAGAGTATTTTTTAACTTTGAATTAAGAACTTTTCTTGACATCCGTTATCATTTTACGAGGACTTGCTGGTGGAGTAATGCACAGAAAGTTCGTACATCTCATAGGGCAGGTGAAGTCGGGGCTCCCAGCTGTCGTTTGTACATTTTGCAATCGTCACAGGGGCGAAAGATAAGACTTGCCAAACGGTACCGTGTAACGTGGAAACTGTAATGGGTGCGAGACAAGCACTCCGTGTGCTACGGAATCACTCAGCATCATTCGGGTAGAGAAGTGCTAACGTGACAATATTTTATCCTTTGTCGCATTTATCTCTGTATCTCTAGAAATCTATGAGAGGGTACATTACCTATACCTCGGGTCGAAAACTCGAAACCTGAACAATAGCAGCAGGCTTAGCGTGGCGATTCTATATCTATCTATTCTATCAAGAAAAGACAAAGCTCTTTCTGTCAACCCGAGCATGGCGCGACATGTCAACTCACAAATGATCAGTTGTAGAATTATGTCGATAGAAGAGAAAAAAAAATTCTTAAAAAAATGTCAAAAGAAATCTTACGTCAACATGTCACTTATCCGTCATTATGTCCGTTATCCGGTAGAGAAAACTTGTTTCTACGGTTGCCATGCTGAGCCTGCTGATGTGCAGATATGCAATACGTAAAGACAAGTGAAGTAAGCGTTCAGTCATATTGAGTCATGAACAGCACAACGAAAGCTTCGGACAGCTTTGGAATAGGTACCTACGCCACTGCTGTACCTTACTGTTGCTGGCATCTTGTCCTATTCTCTATTTTTTATCATTTCAGATTGTAACCGATTTCCAAAAAAAGGAGGTAGTTCCCAATTGAGTCGGTATGTTTTTTTTTAATTATCACCACAATGCTACAAGGCAAGAATGAAAATGTTGGGTATAATTAATAAAATATAATATTTTATTTACAATTTGTACGTTAGCTAAAGACAGTCTGTGACTAGAGTGTTCACCACCAGCCGCCGTGGCCGCCGGAGGAGTAGCCGCCGGAGGAGTAGCCGCCCGAGTAGCCGATGGAGCCGGAGGAGTAGCCGCCGCCATACCCGCCGGAGACGGGCACCACTTGCTTGACTGTGACCACCTGCGGCACGGAGACGATCTTGCGCACGTTGACCACCTGCGGCACGCTGACCTCGCGCTGCACGTTCACCACCTTGTTGACGGCGATGACCTGCGCGGCGGGCGCGGAGTAGCCGGCCGAGTAGCCGCCGGAGTAGCCGCCGGAGAGGCCGCCGGAGTAGCCGCCGGACAGGCCGCCGGAGTAGCCGGCCAGCGAGCCGCTCCAGCCGCTGCTGTAGCCGCGCTTCTCGCGCACCGCGGCTCCCGCCGCCAGGGCCACCAGCGCGCACAGGACGATCTGGAACAGAGTTACATGCTGAGCACTGCACCGCACACTGCGCACCACACGCCACACACTCTACTCACAAAGGCTTTCATGTTGACTTGCTTGTTGCTGCGAGTGTGCTGCCTGCTGTGCGCGCCGCACACTATATACTCGCGCGCAGCCGACGCTTGCGCAACCACGTAGCGCCGCGCCGCCGGCCGGTGCGTAAGGGAAGCTACTAATAAAAGCTCGCTTCGGTGATATATCAATGTTTTCAGATCTGAAGCATTCTTGTTGATCCGAATACTGAACTACCGTTACTGTAGATGTAATGCATTGTATTGATTGAATGTAGATATCGATTTAGATAATTAAATGTATTTAAGAAAAGATCGAATCGATTTGTTTAAAATTTCATAACTTATAGAATAACTCACCTACTACTTGTCCCTTGAGCGACAATCGTTTATATAAAAAGTCAAAGAAAGGAATATATAATTATATGCTTAGCATTCATCACTAACCCGTTCGTGTTCTGTCAATGTTTGTTGGTTCCAGTGACGCCGTTACGTTTTATCGGATTGTTTCATTTTCACACAGCCGGCTCATGGCTGCATCATGAACATTTTAGTGCAAGTAGGTAAACAGTTGTTTGCGTACACGATCCACTGATTAGTTATTTGTTGCAGGGTGAAGTACCCTCATTGAATTCGAATGAGGTGCTTAATAAATAATTATATGTTCCGTCCGATGCTTAAGTGTTGTTGATGTCTAGACAGCTGGCGCGGCATTAGGTTCGTCATACTGCCCGAGTGCTGGCGCATGGCCCCGTATCATTCAGTGGTTCAGTACCTAACTAAGAAAGAACTTTATAAAATTTAGTGTTCGGGGCTGTTGCCGACCTGTGACTATCACCTGTAGCGGTATTCCGCTATGACAGAAGAACGTTCAGGGTAACCAGAGCGACGACAACGTTAATTCGCAATTGGAACATTTGACCTTTCTAAAGGTGCACTCACTGTTCTTACTGCACCTACGGTTCCCAACAGTAAATGGAACTGGATGTTTACAGCGTCATTTTTTATTTCATACGTTAAAGTGAGTTTGGCATTTTTTTCTGAAATAATATATTTTTGAGCAAAATAAACATTTACATTTACAAGCTTTACAAAAACGCCTTAGACGAAACTCGTTTCAACATTTCAATTCGTTGAAAATATTCATAACTGGTGAATGTAATCAGGGAGCAGGGCCGACGGTTCTGTCCAGGCTTAGAGATCGTGTTCCGTTCAGCCACAGGTTCAGTGCTCTTCCAGTGAGGGCGAGCCTCTTTGTAGTTTGGGTATGATGCGGTCTGCGAATGCTGTTAAATGTGGAACATTAACGCTTACGATGTTAGATATATAAGGTGTTATCATACCACACTATTTTTACAGGTCATTTAGTACATGCTAAGGATCATGTTTATCACAAAACGTAACGTTAACGACCGAGCGCCTTCATAGAGACCGGCGTTATACGTACAACTTGGCGACTGAGATGATAAATTTAGTAAAAAATGTTATTATTTTCATTACTTTTTTTGTATAAACATGATCCTTAGCATGTACTAAATGACCTGTAAAAATAGTGTGCACTAGTATTGTTACACCTTATACATATTGATGAAAAGTGTATATGTATATCATATTAATTTGAGCTGCGTGTAAAGAAATTAACTTTAATTTCAGATCCATGCTTCCGGCGGCTGAGACCGTAATAAACTGGTGCCGGGGTCCCAGTCCCTGGATCCGTAAAAAAAAATTATTTTCTTCCGGCGACTGGGACCATCCTAAAATATAACTGAAAAAAAAAGAAATGTACAGTCAAACGAATTTTTTTTAGATGTAATAATTATAGAAAAATCCTATTTGTAATGAAGTCTGACGAATCGGCGTATTTACTAACAATATACTGCGTCGCAAGATATGAGCTCCTGGCACTTCTACCATTATCGAAGGACATGTAATATGATAAATTTTAGTCGGGTCTACGTCTTTATCGATATTCCTTTCATCTCGCGTTTGCCATTTTCACCAAAACGGGCTAGCTTCATCTGTTACTATAGCATAAACAAATGTCTAGAACGAGTCAACGACATTCACATAAATAATTTAGATTTTTTTCGTTTGACTGTACCGATTTTGGCTTGGACAATAGATTTTTTTAATTCCGCTGTCCCGGTCCCAGTTAATTGTGGTCCCAGTCGCCGGGAGCCTTCCAAGCGGGAACGCCAAGTTCCGCTGCTCAGGTCTGTAGAGACGCTTGAACCGTTAGAGCTGTCACCGCGACAGGGTGTTTAATTATTTTGATTCCATTATTGGTCATTCATAGCAGCTGCAAAAAGAGCTTTATTGTCTGTTTATATATTATTCATTTACCTATATTCTAATTACGATGGCTTCATGTACATAGCTGTTTGTGAGGCTAACAGCAGCAAAACATATGGGTATTTATAAGACATGATTGGTGTTTTTTAACAATTTTATTAAATAAATAACATTTCACGCCGTCTGTGACTAGAGTGTTCACCACCAGCCACCGTGGCCGCCGGAGGAGTAGCCGCCGGAGGAGTAGCCGCCCGAGTAGCCGATGGAGCCGGAGGAGTAGCCGCCGCCGTACCCGCCGGAGACGGGCACCACTTGCTTGACTGTGACCACCTGCGGCACGGAGACGATCTTGCGCACGTTGACCACCTGCGGCACGCTGACCTCGCGCTGCACGTTCACCACCTTGTTGACGGCGATGACCTGCGCGGCGGGCGCGGAGTAGCCGGCCGAGTAGCCGCCGGAGTAGCCGCCGGAGAGGCCGCCGGAGTAGCCGCCGGACAGGCCGCCGGAGTAGCCGGCCAGCGAGCCGCTCCAGCCGCTGCTGTAGCCGCGCTTCTCGCGCACCGCGGCTCCCGCCGCCAGGGCCACCAGCGCGCACAGGACGATCTGGAACAGAGTTACATGCTGAGCACTGCACCGCACACTGCGCACCACACGCCACACACTCTACTCACAAAGGCTTTCATGTTGACTTGCTTGTTGCTGCGAGTGTGCTGCCTGCTGTGCGCGCCGCACACTATATACTCGCGCGCAGCCGACGCTTGCGCAAGTGCACCCGCCGCAGACAAGGCAGCGTAAGGTGATCTACGCCTCCGGTACCGGTCCGCTTCCTCGTTCATGAAGAACACGTTTGATTTATTGATTGATGAACCACTATTTTATTTTATTTATCCGCAAATTGGCTCGTTACCAAGTTACAGCTACATGGGTACTCATCTGAGGTTCCGGCTGACAGATTTGCTCTGCTCTCATATGTCAGTATCTATGATCTGATCATTAGTTTTAACAAGTAGAATCTCTTGGTCAGACGACCCCAGCTTATCACAAGCTGTATACAGGGTGTAACGTAAAGGGGATATACGTCCGAAGGGAGGTCAATGTACTCGTAAAACTGAACAACTTTCAACAGAAATAGACATCAATCCATAAGTGACTAACATTTTATTTTACAAAGAAAACGAGTTTCAAATTATGTAAGTGTCATAAATTGTCACGAAAGTAGGTATATTTAACCAAATTGTCATATTATTAGTTTCAGAGCAGCAAAACTACTTATTCTTTGTGTTTCTTGCTAACTCTATATCGGTAGAGAGCGTGTAAGCCGTCTCATGCTGTAGTTGGATGTCAGGTTCATTCACTTCATTTCATTAAATATATTTCCTGTACCTACTTAACCTGTTCTCCATATCTATTCCCATTAAATAAACGAATCAGCATCATCAGCCCTTTTATCGTCCCACTGCTGAGCACGCGCCTCCTCTCACGCAGGGAGGGAGTGAACACTAATCACCGAGTTTGATCAATGCGAGTTGGTGATTTCACACTTTATCGTAGAGGTTGCCCCGAGATGGTTTTCATTGGTGATTTGTTTGTCATTGGTGTCCAAGATATATGTACTTAAAAAGTACATATAGTATGTAACTATTCTAAGATATATGTACTTGAAAAGTACAATAGTTACATTAGTATGTACTGGCCTGACCTGGAATCTAACCCGGACACTCGTACTTCAGAGGCTGGTGCATCAACCACTACGACTTAATACCTACATAAATATTATAATTAATTCATAGATACAGATTTTTACTGAATCTGGAATAATCATGTTTGTGTTCGAGTGCGCGGTTACACGCCGTCGGCCATCGCCGAGCCGCCGAACGAGCCATACGGGGATACTGAAGCACTTTACTGAATCACATATGTAGTCCACATTATAAAGAAGCAGTATAACTATATGATTGGTAATAAAATATTACTTCCGTTGTACTTGTATTTTATATTTGTTTATAACATTCGTCTAGAGACAAGTGACAGTTTATCATTACATATAACGCTGAAGTTGCGCTGGCACCGTACAACTTCCTCTATACAAATGTTCGGAAGAGGCACACAACATTATTTATCACTATTTTAATTTTTATTATTACTTGATTTGAATGCGAATGACAATATTTTTTATTTTTAACTATTATTTTCGTAATTCTAAAACTAAATTTTTATGTAATTTGACGGTTGAATATGGAGAAAGTGTGACCCTCCCGTCCGCCGCACCCTCAGCGGGAACAAGACCACTTGATCATTTCACGTACGGCTATGTATCTATCGTACGGCGGGCGGCGCGCCGACGAACGTTAGTGCGTACATTACATCGATCAGGCATTCTGCCTGTATCAGACATGCAAACAAAATTGATTGGATTCATAATTACCTTCAAGATAATCTGCCCGCCAACCATGATGCCCACTATTGGTGGACAACTTAGTCTGTATTGTTCGGTGGCTCTTACATTGAGACGAGATGAAGCAAACAGTCAGCAGGGAACTAACAGTCATAGTGTTTCGGATAGGTTTTCAGATATAGGAGAGGGTTTTTTTTTATTTATTTATCCATTTATTTCAGGCATCAAGGCCCATATAAATATATACAATACTATACTAACATAACTTAAAAATACTATAAATACATATAACATTAATTAATATACTAATGTTTTAGGGGAGATTGAGTGCGCGAACTCCACCCGAACTATTTACTGTAACTTTGTAAGGTCTCATCTAGTGTTGAGGAGCTCGTGGTTAACGTGAAGCTGATCACTTTACGCTTAGAGCGGTTGGAATATGGATGGGTCACCATCTGCTTGTCATTCTGAGCAGGTACCTGCGTACCTCGGAAACTACGTTAAGTCATGAATCCGACCGCCATTTCTACATAAATCTTAAGAATCTGTTTAAACCTTCTCCTTATATGTTCTGAGAACCATTATTGTTATGGTATGGTCACTATTCAGTAATCTGTAGTATGGTTCTGATAAGTCAGACAAAATACTTAGCTTCACTCAGATTGCAAGCCGACCCCCATCCACCCAAAATTAATATTATAGATATTTATATTTGTTTTGTTTGTACACTAAAGACACAGGCATTATTAAATCTGTACATGGGAGCTGGCAGTTGGAGCACCAGCGCGGCAGCGTCTCAAGTATGACTGACTCATAAGGCATTATGTACATATTTAAAGAATAAAAATTGTTTTGTTTTTTATTTTTGTTTTATTTCCTTATAACTAGATCACATTTTGCACAGTCCATGACTAGAGTGTTCACCACCAGCCGCCGTGGCCGCCGGAGGAGTAGCCGCCGGAGGAGTAGCCGCCCGAGTAGCCGATGGAGCCGGAGGAGTAGCCGCCGCCATACCCGCCGGAGACGGGCACCACTTGCTTGACTGTGACCACCTGCGGCACGGAGACGATCTTGCGCACGTTGACCACCTGCGGCACGCTGACCTCGCGCTGCACGTTCACCACCTTGTTGACGGCGATGACCTGCGCGGCGGGCGCGGAGTAGCCGGCCGAGTAGCCGCCGGAGTAGCCGCCGGAGAGGCCGCCGGAGTAGCCGCCGGACAGGCCGCCGGAGTAGCCGGCCAGCGAGCCGCTCCAGCCGCTGCTGTAGCCGCGCTTCTCGCGCACCGCGGCTCCCGCCGCCAGGGCCACCAGCGCGCACAGGACGATCTGGAACAGAGTTACATGCTGAGCACTGCACCGCACACTGCGCACCACACGCCACACACTCTACTCACAAAGGCTTTCATGTTGACTTGCTTGTTGCTGCGAGTGTGCTGCCTGCTGTGCGCGCCGCACACTATATACTCGCGCGCAGCCGACGCTTGCGCAACCAACGAATGCAGAAGCACACGCAGCGCGTTATGATTAATCTAGGCGAGCTACGGTTCGCCGACACGTGCCCAGTGATGACACTCGTGTATCGACACTCAGTAACGAGCAACTGGCTGGCCGTTGTCAGACTTGCGGAGGCAGTGTTCGGTTTATTTATAAAAACGATCATAATAGTTATAATAGGCTCTCTTGGTTATTTTACTTCCGAGGGAGAAGCATTTTTATCAGAAACTTAAAAAAAATGAAGGCTCTGGCGTTGGAGCGCTAAGCAGTTGCCTATAATTGCCTGTATCATGTAGATAGTTTATTTAATGTCATTATCATTAGGTATTAGGAAGTGGAGCCCATCTGTAGACAGACAAGCAGCTGTCACGGCAGACTTCACTGGAGCGCGTCACCTCGTACATCTCTACACTATTATGATAACATCACGATGCCCTTACAATAAACATGATTTAACTCTTGTGTCTCGTTCAGTTAGACTATGAACAGTTATCGTTAGGGGCCGTACTTCCAGTTCTATATACACCTGGAGGAACTCTGCTTATTGGATAATCAATGAACTCCGTCGGTGTCGAGTGACCATTACACAATAAAGCGGAGTTCGATCCACAGTAGTGTCAATTGGTTAGTGTACAGGTCTCAGCACGTTTTTATTTGTAGTTGGTGTAGAGCGGCGCGAGCGCAGCCTGTTGATCAATAGGAGCGACTTACAGGTTCTATTGCACATACATATAATATGTGTGGTCTCATTTGCAAATATACGGCTCTATTGCATCGAGTGCAATGTTTCCAAGTACCCACAGGCATTCAATTATGTAATGAATCTATACTAATATTATAAAGCTGACGACTTTTTTGTTTTGTGTGAACGCCTAATCTCAATAAACTGATTCGAGTTCAATGTGGTTTTCTACTTCCGATAACTCATTTATCGAGGTAGGCTGTCGGTATCTTTTTGTGGATGCGCGAATTGGTAGCGACGGGACGCACCTGACACCGCGGACGGAAGTTACATTTAAATAATGTACAGCGAACCTAATCCTTCTCCGTGGGAGAGGAGGCCTGTGCCCAGCCGTGGGACGATAAAAAGGCTGCGATGATGATGAACCTAATCAATCTTGTAAATCATTGCAGATCTGAGTGGCTAACAGAACCGGTTGCAATATCAGATATAATGTTTAAATAGTGTAATGTTTAAATTAAAGCAATATCCGTCAGTTATTTTTGATACTTAATGATTTCGAAGATTGTCTCGAATCTCGGAAGCCATTTTTGATCGTTCTCGAGGAAGAGAAAGGTGTACTTAGTTGGATCTTGACATATACATAGTCGTAAGATAAGTTGAGTGCCGCAGGCAAGGCGTCATTATTACCGTGATAGTGAATATCGGATTGTGTGTATTACTAATGTCGACATTCACACACAAGTATCATGTCAGTATATCGTATATACTTTCGGCATACTGCGAGTGTGAACATTCACCGTGATCTGTGTGAGTTGCGGCCGAGACAGAGGTTCCAAACGAAGTTATAGTTCAGCTGCGGCGCGGCTGTTCCTAAGCGTGGCTGACCGTCACTCACCGAACTGTGACTTATTTTTGTTACTTCATATCTAACGATGAAAATAATATCTATGACAAAAATGTTTAGATATATGGCGTCCCAACACGTAGTTGGCGAGTTGCTTTTGACAATATACTACATTGGAAAAAATAGGTTTAGAAAAATAATCCCCATCGCAAGAAACTGACGTTTAATTCGAAGTAATATGAGGCGCTATACTTTCCTGTCGGGGTACTGCCAAGTTTGAAGCATCGATGAAAACTGACGCCTCGTAGTATTTTCAGAATTTTCGAAAGTCACCTTTTTCCGATGGTGTTCTTTTTTATTTTGTATTTTAATTAATAATTTTTAATCTATGAAACGTAACAAGCAACTTACTTCTGTTTTGATAAAAATATACACTGTTTTACAAACACTTATTTAAATTTACATTCATAAATGTAGCGCATCTTTGAATAAATTTGAATTAGATCTTGTTTCTAAAATTAAAGCTAACCTTGCCGGTGAGACAAAAATATTTACATTCAAAAGCTCCAATCGGATCCTACACGAGTGGCACGGTCAAGCTTCCGAGTGGAAATTTTAAAATTGCCATCTTCAATAAATAACGACTGCATGTCGGTCCTGTGTATGCTTCTAAGAATAAATACATGCAGGATGTAATTCAATATCCACGGGGAAGAAGTTCCTCCTAAGCCTTAACTGGATCGCCCAGCAAATGTCAATGGACCCGCACCGTACGCGGTACCTCACATACGCCGTAGTGCGGCTACCGTTGTCAGTTTCAGCGTTACAGTTCAGATGCAACTGCGTTGATGTGGATTAAGTAGTTATTTCAGACCATTTATGTAAATGGACCCCAATCTTGTTCAGAATAAGGCTAAACGAATAAATTACAAAATCCAATTATATCAAAATTAAAGCATAATTAAATAAAAGTCTTCCGTGTGTCGCTCGCGCTCGTTACCGAAACACGTTATTGTTACCCATCACATGTTTTTTAGAACACTGAATAACGACAAAAGTACACATGAATTTATCTCATTCCGCAGTAAATGCGCTTGACGGTTACTTGCAGCGCGCGGTCAGTAGGCACACTCATGTGTGACCTCAGCGCACGCCACGTAACGCGCAAGTTGAAGGTCACGCGCTTGACCGTCGTCTGCGCAGCCCTCAGCGTATCAACACTTTTACTTGGAAAATTATTTTTAGTAGCCCGTTATACCTTTTGTAGGGTAGGCATAACTATAAACGCACTGGGATTTAATTGCACCTTTGTCTCGTTATAACCCATAAAAATATCATCTAAATAACTTTGTATAGTGTATTTACCTACTATTAACATCAGCAATTTATAACTGACAAAAGAGAAGCCTTGTACTTGAAGATGCTTACGCTTACCTGAGCGACGTCCTGACTGTTATCTTAGCCCGAGTAGATAGGGGCCATCGGACGCACTATGGAAGCTCTACGGATTTATTCCATTACTTTGAGTGTAACCTCACAGTCGTTTTAACTTGTTCATTATCAGAAGATTGGCTATATATATAGTACTATATAGCTATGTGGATATTTTATGAGACAATAGCAACCATCCATGTGTTTTCATCACAAACTCTCGCGTATCATTATTTAAGAATGACCGAACGTCGTTCCAAACTTGCCGGATATTTGCATAGGAAACTCATTTTATACATAATTATGTTTGTGTAAACTAAGCACGTATGTACGTGTAGTGTGGGCGCTAATCAAACAGAATCAAACATTTGCACTAACGATTGTGACTGTTGACAGATCATACATTAGCTGGTACTCGAACTACTCCAGTACAAGAATAATCCAAGATTTCTAATGATATGTTTCTATAATATGTTACAGCAGCTTCTCACTTTTAAGAAAGTCGAGGAGGGTACTAAAATTAGTGAATGTAACATGTTGTAACTTGTTAATGAGTCAATAAGATTTCATAAATGAGACACTCGTGTTATTTATTCCATCCTCAATTTAATATGCACAGTTGCACATCCCATTCGGCACTATATACTTTAATTAACAAAGGTAACAAACAATAACAGAATCAAGTAGGTCACACTAGGATCACTTCAGCACCAGGTGTTGTCGCCGGTGCCAGTGGCGCTCGCTCCGCTGTACGCTCCGGTGTAAGCGCTGGCGTACGCACCGGAGTAGCCGGCCGACTCGCCGGCCCCGTAGCCGCTGCCGTAGCCGCTGCCGTAGCCGCTGCCGTAGCCACTGCCGTAGCCCGTGCCGTAGCTGCTGGATCCGACATTGCTGTAGCCGGTAGCACCTCCGCTACCGTAGCCTGTGTATCCGGCGGCTGGCACCACTTGCTTCACGGTGATGACTTTGGGTTCCGTGATGATCTTACGCACGTTGACCACCTGCGGTACGGTGACCTCGCGCTGTACGTTCACCACCTTGTTGACGGTCACTACCTGTGTGGCGGGCGCGGAGTAGGTGGACGCCGCCGCGTACGAAGAGGCAGGGTACGCTGCTGGTGCTGTGTAGGCTGGCTGGGTTGGGTACGTGTAGTGGACGACTACGGGCGCGGGGTTGCTGTTGTACCCGTGGCCGGAGCCGTAGCCACTGCTGTGGGCCGCGCCGTAGCTGCTCTGACTGCCGCCATAGCCGTAGTTCTTGCCATACCCGCTACTGTAGCCGCTGCCATAGTTGCTACCGTGACCGCTGCCGTACCCGGAGAACCCACCGAGGAAGTCTAATCCCAATTCCTTGAAAAAGCTGCGCTTTTGTCTATGCTCCGCAGATGAGAGCGCCGCCAGAGCGCATAGGATTAACTGAAAACACGGTATAAGTTGTAATACGTTAAATAAGGGCGAAACATAGGTATGCAGTAATGTGGAGAATGCACTGTTCATTGATTACTACTTTTTAATGCTGTTGTGGACGGTGACAAATAAAAAATATACCTATTGATATACAAAATAGGACTAGTTAGGTAGGATTAATGCAAAAAGCTACTGGAAGGTGACCGGCGCATCCTTGACATTCAATAGTCATATTTAGATTAGAATTCTGACCGGAGTGTAACATGCGCCTACCTACTTAATAGTCGTGAGATGTGGCGAGAACAAGTGAATGATGAGTAAGTACTCACGAGGGCTCTCATGTCGGCGGGCGGGCGGGTGATGAGTGATGTGCGGTCGAGGTCGCCGCGACATATATACGTGCTGGTGATGACGTCACCGGCTCGGGTGACACTCGCGGCTCCGGTCACTAGGACAGAGGGAAATTAGGAGGAAACTATTGTAAAGTTAGCACAAAGCTCCGACCGACGGATGCGCCGATAGCTGTAAGTAAAGAGGCCGCGCCGCGCACGGCCCGTTCCCACACAGAACTTCCTTGACTTTTGACTTTAGCGATGTGGCGCAGCTCTATGTGACAACACTAGACCCCTCTTAGTAACAGTTAAAGAATCGAAAGTAGCCATATCATAGTGTACCTACTTACCGGATTGTAGAAGAGTTTTGTTCCCTTCAGCAGCAGTACATGTTATTTGGAAGAGTCTTCGCGTATGACTAAACTATTATGTTTGTGTTCACCTTGGTTGTGCAGGTTACAAAATATTCTCGCAATTAGTACATCCCACTGTTTACCAATTGTGTTAAAATTGTGTAAATGCTGCGTTTTATTCGCTGGCAAAGTGAGGTTTATTGTTATATTTTCAACCTTTGACGAAACGTTTCCAGGAAAAGCTTTTATAGAATTTATTTGTTATTCTCTCTACCTATTTGTGTTTTGCCGAATGTCTCGCAGAAATTTTCTATTTACGCTAACTTGTAAACGTCTGGGGTGGATATTTTGTGTATAAAGCCTATATTGTTGCGACGCATACTGCGGGACAAGTCCGCATCCGACGGCAGGGAGACATTATGTCGCTAAGCGCCTTCCTTTATGCATCGCACCTTCGTTGTACAACCGTGCCTTTCTGCACAGTTATCGTAGAGGCAGTATTCAATGAAACGAGCAGATCGTCCACTAACACGAGTACGAGCTATTGACACTGGGCGTGTTGTTTGCTGTGTATATGCAAATACCGCAGCGCTGTCCGCTGGCGGGTCAACACTGTGTGGACGCTAAGCCGCGGCTCTAATCTGTCATACTGTTTGTTCCTGCGGATAGCAATGGCGACGTCTGCCTGTATTAGCGAGTTCACGCACGTCGCACGCCGAGAAGATATTTCTGTTCTGTTGATGTCATGTGTTGCGCGTGCGGTGGACGATATAAATTATCAACTAAAACGATAGGCGAAGTTAACATCGTCTGGTTCGTGATTATGTGTCTTTGTTAGGCATCAAACGATTTAGTTAGCTTCGTTAGGTTGCAAGTTCTCATGCTACTCAATACAGAGGCGCCACGCAATAATAACTTTGTTGTAGCACGTGTATGCGCAAACGTATATTTTCATTCATTCGTCAATATGTTACGTTGTAATACATTGTTAGTCCACAAGTTGCACCGGGCGTTACACGTACATATATTTTTCTCATATGTTAGCGTTGGATGTCCTACAATAATTGCACAAATGTTTAAGACATATGATTGGGACACGGCACACGGCACCGCACTCTGCCGGTTGGCGCTAAATAAGATTCTTTGTTGTTCTAACTTTAATCGAAACCACTGAAACCCTTCACACGAACACCGCGTCACGGCGCCGGCGGGTGAACCGCAGGATCGTGTGTGTAACGCTATGGCTGTAGTCAACACATTACATATTCACGCCTCACATTAGGACGGCCAATATTTACACTATTTACATAATTAACTATGTAGACGCCGAGCGTAAGGAATGTCCACTGCGCCGCGAACATATGTACGTGTCTTGTTTGCCGAATGTACGGGTATTCCTTTATTGTATCTAATTAATTCAGGGTTTTTTCGTGGGGCGTACAATAAACTTGTAACTGCTTTTCTCAGCAGCTTGGTCAGGCATGTATCTTATCAGACGTACTTTAAAATTTAATTAATGAATCATCTTAAAATTGCTCAGGTCGACTGAGCTACTTCTTAAAGATGTCTCTTTTCAAAAGCAGGTTTTATACAAAACAATTTAGACGATGGCCCAATATTTTTGAATTCACATTATACATATATAATCAGATATTTTAGATTTAGATCTAGACAGCTAATGCCGTCACCATTGACCTGCTGCGGGGCGAGGTTGTGAACTTTGAGTTAATCATTGGGCTTAAATATTTTACACTTGGCATCAATCGAAATCCAAGGATTTACTTTCTATGTTGTGGTATCGTTATGGTTTTAAAATAAATCAAATCAGAAAGCTATTTATTTCATAACTCTTAATTTAAATGTTCTGGGTTATTAAATAGGTTATTATTTAATATTCTCTCTCTCTTCCACTTATCCCTACTTGGCTTGGTCCATCCAGCATCTCCCCCCTGTTTGCCCGATGTCATCTGGTACATATCACTTATACATGTATACAATATGTATATAAGTCACTATAATAATTTTTCATGAAACATTTACGAGCTTATCATTTTAAATGCTCGCTAAAGTCATGGTATTAAGGCAATGAGTACCGTCATTAACAAATAAAATTCGCATAAAACAGATTAAGATTCTGTTCGCACAGGTGAACCTGCAGTGGTCTCATTTGTTTAAAGATCAAATAGTTGAACTTTCGGAGTGTGCGCGACGCAAACACCGCGGGTTTACTTAACGAGCCTGCGGTGTGTGGCTGCGCGCGCGACGCGGAGAGCCGCGGTACCTCTTGGGGCAGATGAATGAAAGTCTGGTCATTGATGACACGTAGGTCATTCACGCAATTTCATATTCTAATATCTTGTCGGTATCAGGTCATTCCTTCTGTTTAGGGTTTGCTTTCAGCACTTTGTAATGTATTATTAATTATTGGGTAATTAATTCGGATATCGCTGAAAATCAGCGCGGGGTCATTGTTTGATTATTTCTTATTGTTTAATTTATTTATTCAGAGTTACCAACATTCTTTTGTTAACTACTATGCTTATTATGTACATATGTTGTTTTTGTTGTCTTTGTTTCTTTCTTATTATTACTTACTTGACACTAATTACATAAGTGAGAATACATCAGATACAAAGAGTGGAGCCATCGCTTTACCGCGACACATGCCCGCAAAGTTTTAGCAGAGCGAGCCTGTACTACATACAGACGCTGCTTGATGTTGTTTTGCAAAGGAAGGGATGAGAAGAGAGGAAAGGAAATTCTTAATTATTAACATGTTATTTTATTATACCCATAAAACATCCTACTGATAATTACAATTTATTTACAAGGCAATATCAATGGACGCCACTCATTATAATTAAATAACTGCGCTAACTGGCGAATACTGCCGAGCTGCCAAGGTAACGCATCAGCGTGCTCCCGAGAGGCCGAGCGGCCGAATGTCGGCCAGCCTCGAATGCACCAAACGGTCTAGTGAACGATGTATTTGGAAGGCAATACATTGTTTTTCAATATTTGTTTTATTAATTAATGGCTCAAATGTCTTAGTATTGAACTTGCTTAAAGCTTCTCAACACAATGTACATTTTCAGTAAATATATATTTCTGGGCTAGGAAATTCGTTTGATGCTCTAGCAATGATCGGATGGTGATGATGATGAAATTATTATCAATTCTAAATCGATTGATTAATTATATTTTTGGTTGCCCTAAATCCATGATCTAGTTAACCTGGACACCAACTCCTCTGATGTTATGTAAGCGATGCAACGCCCTCGTCCGCCTACATACACACAAGCGACTCATCCGTTGAACAGCGGCGCGGGCGCCGCATCGTCAAAAGCCTTTCACTCTCCGTGTAACCGCGACCGTGACCTTGGCAGTGAGATGCGCGCGCGCCGCTCACGACACACGCGCCGCACAAATCACGGAAAATGCTCGTAAAGTGAATTAAGCGGATAAACAAGAAAATTATGTTGAAAGCTGTAGATCATGCAGAAGCTTGTTTCTTCATTTGAATACTGAGATGTTTAAATTAATTCTGACATCAGTGATTTGTTTGTTTTTTCAATAAACACTTTGGCGACGAAAAGGAAAATTGATTCTTTTTTATAGATTTAGGCTGAGCGACACGCGAACTGGAAATATGAGTATTTTTAACCGCAAGGACAACAATTAGCAAACAGATGTGTATCCGGGACGGTCGACATCACAAACGGCCTTCGGAAGTTTTAGTTTTTCTAATCTCGAGTACATTAACTATAGTTAGTGAACAGTTTAGGCGCGCATTCATCACTCGGTCGACACAAGAAGCTGCCCGCGTGACGTCGTAGGGTGTGTTATTACATCTTAGATTCTAGCGATCCTCGTTTAAGTATGTCCGCCACGGTCGCAGCGGATTTAGTAAACACAACTATAAATCACACAAAGGTAAGCTGTGTTGGGGTCTGTCATATTAGTGAGACGACCTCGGACTCCAATATAATTACTACTTGTAGCAAATTTGTTATTGACCGGTATAAACTTAACGGAAAAGAGAAGTGCGCGCGAGCACCTTGATCAAAATATTCCACTATGAACATTGTTTTGATACAATTCTTTAAAAATAGATTTATTTAACATTACATTTCAATTAATTATACTGATGTAAGGTAATTTGAAAATCAGCAATGATAATTGAAATGATTAAAATTTCATGAATTTCCTTTCAATCTGGAGGTAAAGCGAGCTAGCTCACTAGCGCGAAGGCTGCGGTCTGAGTTTTACAAAATAACTTACTTGAACATACACGTTTCATCAAGCAGTTGTCGTCTATATTTCGGCAAACAGAATACAAACTACTACATATAATTGCATATTCCTAAAGCACATGTCATGAGTGAACAGACTCTCGTCAACCTAGGTTCTATTCCACGACGGCTAGATCCGCTTCATGTCGCAACATCTCTGTTCTAGAATACAAGCTGATTAATTAACAGTCGCTCAGACTGGCGCAACTGACCGGGTTAGAGCGGACACCTCACAGGTGTCGGATTCAAGGAGCTTGTCTAAAGAATATGACGCTCACTGCGTGGTGTGGCTACATCGCACAACCTGCGGCACAGCCGTGTTGTAACCGGTGCTGAGCGTGGGCTCTGGGACATTTGCCGGTGCGGGAAGTAAAACGTTCCAGCATACTGGACCTACGCGCATGTTACGGTTTTAATTTCAATAAAATGTGTATTAATAATACAAAAGTTTTTAATAATCATAAAGCAGAACGCTAAGTAGCGCACATAATCGATTGAGAACCGCAATTACCTGAATAGAGTGAAAAATATACGAGCGTGTAATCGTTTTATTGCAACGGATTATGTTCAAGTGTAATCTCATCAACCACGTGTAATGTCGGCCGGCAATAACATACATTTATCTCAATAACAGCTCAATTAATTCACGACTATCAATTAACGCTGCATAATGGCTACAATATGAATATCTCAAGCGATTAACACAGATCCGTTTTGGTCCATATAAAATGTTACGTTGTTTGGTTTGCAAATGTAATGCAAATATCCCAAGGATGTGCGATTCCGAAATAGTTTGTTGTTGAATGTTTTGATTATGCTGAGAGGATAAAGTGCGCGGTTTTACGCGATGTCCTTTATGGCGAGCAGTTATTGCCTCAGCTTCCGAGCCGTTACCTGAGCGTACCTGTACGATAAACTTGTGTGTACGCTCGTCAGCGCTCGCCAACTGCGTTTATATTGAATTTGGAAATCATTTGAGTACTCGATATTGTTGGCTTGCGAATTTGGTGATGATGATGCTTGTTGATTTTTAAAAAAATACATGTAGGTAATAAAATATTGAACATCCTTGGCAGTCGTTACGGGTAGTCAGAAGCCAGTGAGTCTGACGCCAGTCTAACCAAGGGGTATTGGGTTGCTCGGGTAACTGGGTTGAGGAGGTCAGATAGGCAGTCGCTCCTTGTAAAACACTGATACTCAGCTGAATCCGGTTAGACTGGAAGCCGACCCCAACATAGTTGGGAAAAGGCTCGGGAGATGATGATGACATAAAAATAAAACCAAGAGCTATTTTATGTAAAAGGCAATTTAATATTTTGTTCTGATATCATGTTAATTAAACATTTTTTTCATGAATCGGAAGTGTGAAACTGAAACCAAAATAATAAAAATATCATAGTTTAGGTAAACGCATCTGCCTCAAAAGAATGCACGCGTTCATATTAATTTTATTTATTTGCGGGGTTCAGGACTTAGTGGTGATTACCGCTCATCCAATATAAACGACGATAGAGTGAGGCCGACGAGTGTCAGTGTGGCGCATGTGTTATATTTTCGCATGTGTTACAAGAATGTTGTAATCACAGGGAAGGACACCTTTGCACTGAAATTAATTATGTTTTAATCGGCAATGTTTATCGGCTAGACTGCCTAAAGGAGAGCCTGTACCTAATTGCCGATTGCATACAATTCCCAGTGCAGCCGTCAGTATCGTAATGCAACAGTTGCAGTGGCCAGCAGTATGGCATTACGCGCATGCGCCGGGCTCATAATGTTTCCTCTTAATTTTCCCGTCAATCGAACAGAACTGGCTCGATGTACGCAACTTCAAGTTAGAGTGGGCACACACACCACTTTATTACTGTGTCGTTAGGACACGTGCGTATGGTTGCCATGCCTGGCGCAGCCTGTTGCCACCACACGGGCATAATATCACAATTGGTCAAGTAGTAAAACATCCAAAATTACACGTTATGTAAATACAGGAGTGCGACACATTGAACTAGTTACAACGATTAGATATATGTATGTACATTTGTTTTTCTAATGTTCAGAGGTACAGCTATAAAACGATTGCACTTGTGCAGGCATCCCAACTGTTGAGAAATAACCGATTCTAATACAAGATTAGCCATGTTATAGCTAGAAGTGGCCGACCGCGGGGAGGAGCCACGTGACTCACCGCCATTAACTGATTACCATCTATGAGAGTGCGCGCCGCGGGTTGCGACAACTGCGCTCTGTATGTGTTGCCAAACAAATGTAGCAGATCTAGATTTGTTCAGTTCTTTATTGTGGAATAGAACACGTATAGGAAAAAAGGCAAAAAATTGGTAATCGAATAAACAGAGAACTGAATGACTTCTATTAGACTGTGTGTGAAAGTCACTCGTAACAGGTTTAGTGTTTGTGTCTCGGGCTCCATGCAAGATATGCAGGCTTTATTTCTTTGTTACATTACGCATAAAATAAAATTAACATTCCATAGCGCTGCAGCATGTATTAGCTTAGTTGGGACTAAACATTGATGTTTATTTCTATGCAAATCACGTAAACACGTGTGTGACGCAAGGCTGCCCGGCGGCCGCGTCCGCTGCGGCTCTGTGCCGCAAGTGTCAACATTGGTGATCATTATACTTTTTGCAATCATCATACATTATGTCGCCAATCACTTAGTATGCGCATGTTTACCAATAAATCGGCAAAATCATCGATTCAATGCTAAGATTATCTAAAGCATCGCTTTCATCACATCGATTGCCGCAAGTAATTAGTCACTGCACACAGGTGCAACAGTTGCAACACGCTGCTACATATCCAAGTGTATGACATCCGAGCTTAGAGTACGCGTTACATTACCCAAGTGTTACTGCCAATTACTGCACACAAATGTGTCTCACATGGTAACATTTTAGTCACTTGTTATGTTATTACCAATTTAATTTAACATATGTACATTTGGTAATATGTTTAAGTGCAGTTTATGCTGACAGTGCCGGCCGCGGCAATATTCAATAGATCCTGAAAGTTGTTTGTCGAAATTAAATAACAAATAGTTTTTGTGGAACGAAATTCCGTTTATTAGTACGACATTAAAAATAGTAATTTACAAAGTTATATACAGGTGACAAAGTTATTATATAATGTACAACGGCCTCTTTAGTCGTGACGTGGTCAGAGGGGACGAGGTGCTCACTACCATCCGCCGTACCATCCACCGCGGCCTCCCCAACCGGAGCCGCCAGACCATCCACCGACCCTTCTACCGCCCCATCCACCGTAACCGCCCCAGCCGCCAGAGCCTCCCCAGCCTCCGGATCCGCCCCAGCCGCCGCTCGAGTACACGACAGGCGAGGACCAGCCCCTGTTGATGTAGCCGGCGGACGCCATCGCCAGGGCGGCGCACAGAGCTACGATAGTCATCTGGGGACGGAGGAACACGTTCAGTTATATCAATGGATAAAATGTGTCATCTGTTTGTACTTACTCTACGGTACTACATAAACTACGGTCAAAGCAAAACAAATAAATGCGTAACATTCAGTCGTCAATACAAAAGACATCGACGCGCTCGGGTCGCTCAGAAAATATTTTTATCACTTGAATGACTTTACGTCTATAGTAAGTTGGGTGCAATAACAAAGAGTTGCTTAGATTATTATCAACTGTATTAAGACAATTATCTTTTCGTCAAGGTTTGTGGAAGTAGCAATTATTTCGGTTGTATTATAGTGGTTTTTCGTAGTTGTTTTTCGATTTGTAATTTTTTTATAGCGTAAGGCAATCAGATATTTGAACCGCTTTAATAAACCTAGACCGCGAGACTTCATGCAAAAGCCCGCTGTAATAGTTACAACTATTACAAAATACCTCTATCCCGTAATCAATACGTATGTATATGGCTCGTATTGCATAAAACTATAAATTTCTAATAAAATAACCCTACAAATTGTATCGTAAGTCGTGTATGGACGCAGGCTGTATGTCGTAACTCGCTCCCGGCATTAGACACATCCAGCGCAAAGTCCTGCAAGTTATTGTGCACCCGTGAACAAAATATTTAGTCACTCAGTATCGCATTAAACCTTTTTATATTATTTAGGGCCCAAACGAGCGAAGTAATTTTTTTGTCTGAGGTAGTTACTTTGATGCGAGATACTAATTTACAGCTGGATGTAGAAGGTCGTACATATTTTGAATTAGGTAGAACTAGATACTCAAAAAAGCTAATAACATATAGAACTGCAAAAAACGGCAAGTTTTTATAATTGGTCAGTTTTAGTAACAGATTGTCCCAAAATAAGTCAAGTGCATCTCGATACTCTCGTAATATTGTCGGAGTGTGTAATAACACAAAGCGACGTGTCGTTGCAGTGCGTGCACTTCTAGTGCATTCGGAAACATTACACTTTACTCGTTAAGGATTATTTCTCCACGTTATTTCTTCCTTGTTGAGAAATGCATCTTGAACTGGTTAGCAAAGCGTCAAAATTATTGTGAAATTAAAATTATGAACACTTACTAGGTGGGTACTGCAACTTAATTTTTATTTCCGCGTGTAATTGTATTGTGTAATGAAGTTAATATAGTGATGTTTGACAATCATGATGACATTAACTAACTTCCCTGTCGCTATTCTCATAACAATTACATATTATTATTATTTTGCTGCTGTTTAAACGTACATATTGTATCAGCAATGTCTGGCTTAGTTCACGGTATTAGTTTGAGTAGGATGAATGCTGGTAAGTGATAACATTGAACACTTTAATGTCGATGTTGCCCCGCCTCATATCAACAGAATCACAAAACAAATGAGACTCGACCACGAGGCAACCTACTCAGTACTATAACCACAACAAGTACAATATTCGCGAGTCGACATAACGCAATATAATTATATTAAATTGCAACTAATAAATTTAACGCGCGAGTATGATACAGTGACGCTGTAATTTACGACAGCTGCGCATGCGCCGATGCATCTTACAAATTATTTCGCGCAATAATACACTGACCAATGTTGTAAATAGTCACTTTAATGTAACCGACAGACATGTTGCCGGGGAGGTAGACCACGCTAGATTTAGGAGTAATAAAAGAAGGGCATTATGGCATTGCTGATTTTCAGTAAATTTCAAATCGTGCTGCATGTGGTCCAATTATGACACAATTAAAATAATTAGCGCATTGCAGCGGAGGCGGAGTGGTGCACTCGCGGCCTGACAGTTATTGTGAAACAATTATATTTGGTTCACCTTGAAGTGAAGCAAGTTGACGCGCTGCTCAGAGTAATAACTCTTCACGCAGTTGCCTCACAATGGGTTTTTTACAAAAAGTTAGCGTTTACTTTGCACCTCCTTGGTTAATGCACTATCTCACATACTATCTACTCACACAAGCAGTCGAACCTATTTTAACATGATTATCGTTTATCAAATAACTAACTGTTCCCAGCTTTGCCGGCTTCCTATGGGAACTACTTCCCACATCCAGATGAAAAGTATCCTCGTTACATCAACTACGGTTTGCAGTGAAAGTCCTATCAAAATCGGTCCCGCCATTTTGAGATTACCCGGAATGAACAGACAGACGAAATTTTAAAAAGGTTTTTTGGAGCTTAAATTGTAATAATGAGCTGGACTCACCAGAAACTTCATGTTGTATGTGTTGCGACACAGCACTCGGTATGCTGAGGATGCTGCATCTTCATCCTTTTATATATCTAGCACACCCATCTCATGTCAAACTTGAACTCCACAGACTACTGATTAGTGCGCATCTGCAACCAGTTTGTCCAGCTGCACGTTGCAACAAATGTCGACGAATTCATTTACTCTGTGACTGAATGCCTGGAGCGGAACCAAACTCCTTCCATTTGAAAAATCGCTAATCTCAAAATGTGGTGTTTATTTACAATGCATTGCTGTTTTGTTGCGACCTTAAGTGTAGCGCTGTGGTGTGAGCCAGCGATGTACAGCGAAAGTGCTCATCATCTTCGTTTGTTTTTGTGTTAATTGAAAGTTCTCATTGATATTTGGAGGCGAGCAGCTAATACTCCTGGGTCACTGACTCAAATTTGTGTATACTGCGAAATGCAGATTTATTGCAGCCGCGACCTCGTCACACGGTCCACTTTGTTTCCCAAATGTCAATATTGACCAAATTATACATTATGTTAGAACTCACATAGTAATTGTTCATGCATATGCTGCAATCATGCATAGTAAGCGACCGGCTGTTTAAATATTACGGTTATTGTTTCGGACGCTTATTTGAGAATAGATATTACGACAGATTTGGACATAATTACATCAGCTCATTTTAAATAAATCTTCTAAACCTGACTTAGCAGGAAACTGAAAGCTTGGGTTGGGTCGTCTGTTGAGAAATTGATATCGGTGTTAAGCGACCTGCTGTGGACATGAGACGTTTATAATAGAAATTAACGACATAATATATTTAAACAACTATAAGGTAATCCCTTGGCGGCACTCATGTTGTACATAGTACATACACTATTCTTGGTATATCTACCATAATCGCCATATCGTAGATTTGCTCACTTCAGCAAATGGTTGCGTTTGACGGTGCCAGCCGGCTCCCGGTTAGGTTACTATCGGTATCGGGTTCTGTTAATAAACCATAAGAATCAATTAAATTAAACTAAGCATATCATGAAGTGAGCAAATCACCAAACCCTGCTAACCGATGACCCTGCCTTCAACGTTCGACCAAATCTGATATGATTCTTGGTCAATCGATCAAAGTTCAGCCTAAACTGTTTATGGCGGCTTTATGTAAATTCTTTATTAGAACAATAAAATTATGCCAAGATCATAACATCTAGTGACCTTAGAATAACAAATCTTTGTATTCTTTCAGTAAAATTTACATAGTTTTTTGACAGAAAAAGTTAAAGTTAGTAAAACTGTTTTGTGTCTCTTAGTAAACACAGATATAGTATATGATTGATGCACAAATTCCATTTAAATCGATCCAGTTTTAGATGTGATTGCGTAGGACACAGACAAACCTTTGCGTTAGCATTTGTTATATTAGGATTTCGAGAAAAGGACATGTCCAGAAATGGTTTTTTATTATTGAATAATTTTAACCACGGTAAAGTATATATATTTGAATAGGCATATCAAAACTTAGGGCTTCTGACTATATCAAACATTTTTAAAGCCCTCCAATTTCCGAAAAAATATTTTTTCAATATAGTGTGAATTTACTCCTAAAACTAACAAACCTTAAGATTTATCTAGGCTAGGAAATCGAACGCACCCCAAAAAAAAGTAAAATTGACATAGGAGGACAGTTTTTCTTTGTCAATTTATGACAGTTACTAACTGTTAGCAGAACATAGAAAATACACAATCTTCCAACTGGAATTGCGCAAGGATATCGAGTTTGTACACGTGTAAATTACAATATTTTACTTAGACCCCAGTCAAAAAGAAATGCATGTTTCATCATACTACATAAGAGCTTATAATCAGCCGAAGAAAATGAATAATAATGTTATCTACCGATCAGAACCATTGTTGATATAAACTGAGATTTTATTCGACTGGAAATCAAGATGAGTGGATGAAAAGCCTTTCGAAAATTATATTTAAAACTGTTTAATATTAAGCTTCAGTGTTTTAATGTTCTCATGCAAGCGATTCGTACTGTAAATAAAATACATAAATAAACATATGTTTTTTTTCTTGTTTGGCGAGCTAGCAAGATGTCTGTTTTATACTGTCTGCTACTCACTAACGAAATATGATTAAGTACAATAATGTTGGTGTTTTTGAGAAATAAATAAATTCAATAATTGGTCTAATACTCGTCACGTGCAATATCAAATATCGGTACGAAAAATCATAATTGTTAGTCACAGGTTTATAAAACAATCATGTGCTAAGTGGAAAAATCAGTTGTGAAAAGCTCAAGTCAGTTAAATCGGAAAAATCAGTAAAGCGCAATGATAATAATAAAGCACTCTTATAGCGGACGAACGATACTGTAACGGCAGGGGAGCCAATAGGGGTGCGATTAATTAATCGAAGAATCGATTTTTCCTGCAAATGAAATCGATTTATCCACTAAGTTTATTTATTTATTTAGTTTTACCAGCTATTGTTTCAGTGATACATATGTAGGTACACAGATAAATTAAAATCAAAACTAAATGCACAATCTTTACAGGTAAACACCGCATGCAAGTTTGATTTCTTATGTGAGAAGTTTATTCTACTATTTTATCTATTTTCTAATGAAAAATAGGTTTACAAAACAAATGGTCTTCTCTTATACCTGATACATAAAATAATAAAATTGTTACTATCAAACTACAGAATCACATGAATTTCAATTCGAGTCAACCTGAAGCGAGTCTAATCGTAAGTTGACCCATCTCTATTGTCAGTGAAAGATAAATAATTTGTTCTGTCAAATACTTAGATTATAATACCTATAGATGGAGCACCCACGTGGCTGCACACGAGACAGCACTATAAAACTCAAAATGCACTAAACACTCAACTACAGGAGTCTATTTCTCATAATTATATACACTAAAACTAGAACTTAATTGCCGAAACTTTTCTAAAAACATAAAAAATGATCTGAGTCGACCTCTCGGTGATAGAGATCCAGGACTTTGTTTGGGCCAACTTTTAAATGTTGGCCGAGCAAAACCCGGCACGCCGAATGCGACAGAGAATATTATGTTTTGTCTCAATTTTCTTACTTATTTCGTATATATGCTTCTCATTTCCACATTTGCCTACAGTCTCATGGTTACATCTAGTCATCTATAGGTCTATAATCTAAAATCAAATATAACAGTATCCCAGTGTGGCGATATTTTAAATAAAAACTACCTTTTTTAAGGGTTGCCAGCAATTAAAAGTATAATAATAACTTCAATTATTAAGTTTTGAATTTTCTGTAAAATGGAGGGGTTTAAAAATATTATTTCAGTGGTTCTAAGTTCCTTATTTTTGTCGTCTTTATATGAATAAAAATTGATGCTGGTTAAATTTTACTCGGAATAAAAAACCAACGTCCATACAAAAAGCGGACATGTCCTTTGTTATTGTTCGGTTTACAAATATGTTCTTTTCCAAAGTTATTTTCAGGAGCTCTTATCGGAGCCTCCTAATATGTACATTGCTCGTGTATGTGAATACCAATGGTTTTGGTAATTTTATTGCATTTGAACCGTTTGTGGTAGTGAAGGGTCGACTCACTCTGTAGTCTTTTTAGGAAAAACCATAAGTGGTAGATACTGAGTACGGTGATGCAGCACTTTCTAACCACAAGTGGAACATAATAGCACGCTGCGACCTCGGCGGGAGGTCTCGCGGACTGTTCCGATCTATTGGGCAGCTGTGTAGCTCTGTGGGAACTGCTGAGCAGTACGAACTGGTATCTTATTACGTGTTAGTAATCATTATGTCAGCATTGTAAGAGGAGCTGGTTGCACAGGAGAGTTACGCCACGTACACTCAGCATCCAAGTATTGTTGAAACGGTTTCATGAGTAGCCACATGCAGCTTTTCGGCTTTGTTTAATTATTTTGTTGCAATGTCCCATATAAGTGATTGCATGCATTGCATCGCGAGGTCGGTATAGTAAAATCGTCGTATATGTCTGACTGCGTCCGAAATGAGCTTAAAATCAATTACCATAATAATGTAAAGCGATTTATACTCAGTTGTCTGCAGCGTGAGGGCATTTGTTCACACTGATTGCAGTGATTCGTTGCGCTGCAGGCAGAGGCGCGGGCGCGTCGGTCTGGTCAGGGACGACATACGACACGTGGACTGGGCTATTTAACCCAATCGCTAAGTACCTACTACACTATAGTAGATATGTAGTTATACTTGAGTTCTAATAATTATCATGATGATTCAATTATCAACATCATCTTGAGACAAGTTAACTAGCTCTATCGCCAACCAGAAAGTATTGCAACAAATGCTATTTGTTTTTGTCACTTTAGCTTTGTGACACTGTAGATGTGTGTCTGCAACCAAATCAAGTGTTACGTAACGATCCTGTCTATCCTATCACCTCATGTATTATGCATGAAGCTTCGTGCCTTCATAACATTATGACATCAGCTCCGAACTACAAATAAAAAAATCATTTTGTAATTTAAAAATTCAGTTTTGGCATTTGACGCCGCAGTTGGAGTATGCAAAAAACACGGAATCAATATAAATTAAATTATGGGCTACGTAATTTATAAATTATATCCTAAAATGTAAGACTAAGGTTATCTGGTGGTCTGTGGTTATACCCGTCGCATGCACCGTTCTCAGCTGATCGAGGTGTGGGCGGAGTGATTTAACAAGGACTGGTGTAGTGACCGAGTGCGTACGTTAGGTGTGTATGCCACGTTAGGTAGATGCGGATAAGTCTGAGTTGGTCACGGAATATTTCACATTTGTTTTGTTGAGCGGTTTGGTCACAAATACAATGTTCTTTATCTTCGCTCTCTTGTTCAAAAAGTCAATATTCAACGTAAAAGCTGTATGTTGTTGTTTGTTTCACGTTGAGACAACAGGAGCATTCACTAAGCCTTAAGCATTTGTCTAATTAACTCAATGGATGAAAAGAATGTTCCTTGTGAGATGACGTCAGACGTCACACTGCTCGAAGACATCCAGCGCGGAACACAAACTAAAATTGAGTTAAAGGAACAGAATGATGAAACTAGAAACTTTCCGCATTGCAGGTATACTCGTTTGCCTGTATACATATATAGTATATAGTAGCACGGTGTGCCTGTAACACATTAACTTTGATAAATTGCCGACAAATATGATTAGTTCATTACAAACGAATCATAGTTTGCAATTATCTCGTAGATCTAACTTTATTAATGGTTATGCGGTGCGATGCGTTCGGTTTCCGTTCTCCTAGCATTTTATAGCGTTATTTATTGCAATGTCTGTATTAATTACAAAAAATATACATGTTATTTGTATCAGCTGTTTTATTTCGAGGTTTTTCGATAATCTTTTATTACATCCATTAAATCATCGCCATATTGACTAATAAAAGTCATTTAGCTTATTTTTGTGGATTGCAACTTTGGTATAGATTCCCCAAGACCGAGGTGTCGCGTACGTCAAGTCAGAGGGCTACGTGTGTCTGCTCTGGGCTCTGCGCTGGGACCTCCAGAAAGAACATAATGGGTTTTAGTCAGTCAGAGTATGACACTTTCTCCAGCTGCACCCTCAGCGGGAAGGATCATTTAATGATTTACCACAATAAAAAGGGCGGCAACGTTGTAACAAAAACAAGATAGCAGTAGCCGGCGCGGGCGTCACAGCTCGCTTCCTGAGATTAACGCAACGTCGCATGCGTGCATGGTTTAATCTTTAAAAACCTAACGTTTAAGGTTTCTTAGATGCACCACATTTTGTATGAATTTCATAGCTTCTTTCTAACTCTGTGGTGCTTACGTGTTCAACTCATTCAAGATATCTATACATATAATAAAACAGTAAAAAAACCGTGTTTGTACGCGCTAATCTGCGGAACCACTGGACAGATTTGAATGATTCTTTTTTTGTATAAGTGTTAGGTCTAGGTAACATATAGGCTATAAATTATCTTGGAAACTTGAACACACAAATCTTCGACTTTGACGATCCCGTAGTCGCTGGCATATGCGATAGGATCCGCATACGAAGTTGTGGGCAGAAGCTATTTGTTTACAAAATGTAAGATATGAGATGATTATGATAGTACAATAGTACAATACATAGTACAATAGTCTGTCTGTCTAGTTTTGACGAAATACACGATACTTACATTCGGTTCAGGGCTTTACAAACAGCTCTCTGATCAGAAGTCAATACCTTTCATAACCGACAGCTTTCGCGTTCACTCACTAATTACGCGCTACTAACCTTTCCAACTTAGTTCACGATAATTTCGTGCTCGCGTTCAGACTAGGAGAGGTTGAGTGTTTCCTGGACGCGATGATTACTATTTATTAGTTTTAGTGTCCATTCGTAGAGCTGGTTACTTCACTCAGTGAGTTGTCTGCCACAGGCACGAATTCCTTCAGCCTCTTTTCATCCATATAAGCTACCTTTATGAGTATCCGAAGAGCTTTGACCTACTCTCTGTTTAGTTCTTCTTAAAATCACGTGAACTTTAAAAATATTTTGCATTTGATCGCTTGCCTTGGATTATGAGAGGCGTGCCCACAGCAGGCACAGTTGTCTACACCTATCAATCAAAATTACTAATAGGTGTGGGTCTATTAAAAATTTTATTTTGAAAATAATCTAATCAATTTAAAGAGGTTCATTATATAAGATCAAGACGCGATTCTCAAAAACATCCTCCATTTTATTGCCCTAAGGCTATGAGAACTAAATAATGTTCCAACGAGTATAGATAAGATAATCGCATCTCAATAAATATCAAGGTAAGCGCAGCAGTTAGCTGGAGAGCGTTGTTTCCTGCTGGCGGGTTCGGAGCCGTTGCGATACGTGGCCTCCAACACTAGGAGTTTTGTAAATTTTTGTTTTTTTTTAATTCGGATTAACTAGATTGGATTAGAACAGTTGCGAGAATGTTGGCCAAGAGCTCGCGATGATCTAGACCACTAACCTAGTTATAGTGGTATTAAAATAATTTACTTATTTGACTTTACAACTACGGTTTAAATCGCATTATGTTAACTAAGATACCACTAAAATATAAACTGCATATTTTCCGATGACATCATGCAGTTTGGCGAAGGTGACGGGTTAATCGTTTATAATAATAATCTTGAAGCACATTCAATCTGTGTTTATAGGATGGACTTGATTGTTGATGCGATGGCTTCGGAATATGTACTAGACTCCTGACGAGTTGCGATATACAATCAATCACAGACATCATTTATCGAGTTCTCAGGGGATGTTACGTGCCAAGCTAAGAGGTTGTCATTACTTGCAGGAGTGTGTGACCTCCTCTCGGGCAGAGACTTTATTATTTTTTGTATGTATGTAAACCTTCGTGAAGCTTAAACAATTCCGAATTTAGAAATAAATGTTGCACCTGTCATCTTGGTCTGCCCAAAACGTTCATGTGAACCAGTGATTGCGCAATGTTGCCCCTTGCACAAGGTCAGCTGTCGAATGTGTATGAATAGTAGCCGACGAATATGGGAAGAGATATAACCGTATGTAAAGTGCGCAGTATTTTGTAAACACGAGCCTTTTGAGAGCTTTGGGACTGCTGGTGACGTAAGCCGCTGGTGAAGTACTCCAAATATCTGAAGTAGTCTGTGTTCAACGTGTTTAGGATGATATTACTACCTTAGGTATGGCGGCGCATGTATGGCGAACAAAGGACACATATTATTGGAAATCTATTTCTAAATGTATCATTTAAACATTCCAAATGACTATCATGCTAACTAAATCAATAGCTGCTCGACTATTCAAAAGCTATGCAAAGTTATTTGACTATAATGATGTAGCTTTAGCTTCAGGTAATCTACTCACAAATTACAATAAGTTATTGTGAGTGCGTGTTTAGCTTACTCACGTACCGATTTGAACAACATGAAGGGAGATAGAGGATCTCCGTCCGTTCGAGTGTGCGTCTCACGTCATATAACTATACATTGTGTAAGTGAGTGTAATTGTTAAGTTAGCTGTAAAGAAATAATTTTCAGTTTTTTCTCTTTATTCGTTTTACTCACAACAGTTATAACACAACAAACAAAAAGACAAGAAAAAGTTTCATAAATATCATGTTATTATAGCTACAACGTGGAACAGATCTTCGTTCCAGTTCACCACCAGCCGGACGCGTACCGTGGTGGCGCCTTGATGACTTTCACGACGACAGGAGCGTGACTGCGGTGCCCACCATGGCTACCGTGGCTTCCATGCCCATGGTACCCTCCGTAGTGTCCGCCATGGCTGCCATGCCCATGGTGGCTTAAAGGAGAAGAGTGGCTCGAGTAGTGAGGGGCTGAGTGCCTCAAAGTTAACGGAGTGGAGTGACTCAGACTTATTGGGGCTGAATGACTAGAATAATGGGGAGCAGAGTGAGTCAAGCTCAAAGGTGCAATGTAACTAGATCTCAGAGGTGCAGAGTAGCTTGTACTCACAGGAGCTGAGTAAACTGAGCTTATTGGAGCTGAGTAACTGGAGCTTAAAGGAGCTGAGTAAATTGAGCTCAAAGGAGCTGAATAGCTTGAGCTTAAAGGTGCTGAGTAGCTTGAGCTTATGGGTGCAGAATAACTAGAATATTGAGGAGCGTACTGGCTTACACTCAAAGGAGCTGAGTGGCTCAAACTCAAAGGAGCTGAATGGCTTACACTCAAAGGAGCTGAATGACTCAAACTCAAAGGAGCTGAATGGCTTACACTCAAAGGAGCTGAGTGGCTCAAACTCAAAGGAGCTGAATGGCTTACACTCAAAGGAGCTGAATGACTCAAACTCAAAGGAGCTGAGTGGCTTAAACTCAAAGGAGCTGAGTGGCTCAAACTCAAAGGAGCTGAATGGCTTACACTCAAAGGAGCTGAGTGGCTCAAACTTAGTGGGGCGAAGTGACTTAAAGGAACTGAATAACTTGAGCTCAATGGAACTGAATGACTAGAATAACTCGGAGCATATTGACTCACACTAAGAGGAGCTGAGTGGCTTAAACGAAGTGGTGCGGAGTGACTTAACCTCAGAGGGGCTGAGGAGATAGAGCGCAAAGGAGCTGAGTAGCTCGAACTTAATGGTGCTAAATGACTAGAATAGTGTGGGGCAGAATGACTCAAACTCAGAGGAGCTGAGTAACTGGAGCTTAATGGGGGAGAATAGCTTGAGCTTAGAGGAGCTGAGTGGCTCGAAATGAATGGTGCATAGTGACTAGAATATTGAGGGGCATAACTGCTTACTCTCAGAGACGGTGAATGACTTAGGGACGAGGAGGGCAGGGGTGCTGAGTGCACGTGACTAACAGGAGCAGATTGTATCACAGCAGAACTGATAAGCGGAGCTGCGCTAAGGCTGGACTGAGAATGGAGAGGTTCAGAGTAGGACAGGGAAGGAGAGCCGAGCAAGGCGGCAGAGGAGAGGGAACTGGGCAGTGGTTCAGTATACGAGCTGAGGACTGGCGCTGCATGGTAAGAGTGTGAACTCAATGGTGTTGCAGACTGTAGTGGAGCTGAAGAGTAGGAATGCAAGGGAGCTGAGTGTAGCGAGCCGTGTGATGACGGTGTCAGCGAGCCGAGTGATGCTGGCGCCGAACTAAGACTGGGCAGGCTGCCGAGCCCGCTCAGCAGGCCACCCGGCTCGCCGAAGATACCGCGCTTCTCTCGGGAAGCGGCTGAGCTCGCCGCCACCAGCGCTATACATATCTGTGGAATACAAATTGCTTTAAGGTATATATTTTGTGTTATCAAAAAATATGGTCTAAATTAGTTAATTTAATTACATCGGTACATCTTCACGACAAAACACATAAAAAAAGTTGATACACAAATAACTAAGGACAGTTTTTAGTTTGACCGCAAATATATTATACACCATAAATAATAGTAGTGAGCTAATAATCGTTTTATTTCGCGGTTACCTCACTAATAAATCAAAGTTATATTCATATTGCCCAATCGAAATAAATAATAAATATGTAATGCAATCGATTAGATGTTGTCTTCGTTCTGTAAACAGAATACTTAAAAGGAGGTCACAGACATCGTAACACTGACTGGTAGGTAAACGTGTTCATAATGAAGTTGTCAACATTCATTGTTGAACATAAGACGACTACGCTTTAATTTATAATGCACTCTGATTAGTAGTCTTAATTAAACAGTAAAAATTGCATCTACATATTGCTACTTGTACCAGCACCAGCATTAAATTATACTGACAGCGCCACCTAGTGAGAAGCAACTCTAACGAAAATACTAGCACCATCTCTAAACTTCGCGGTTATATCAGTGCTGAGAATTCTACCATAAAATGTTTTCCTAGAACCCTCAGAATCAATAATAGTGCTATTTTACCAGTAAAACTGCGAGTCACTAATTTGTATTAGTTATTCAGAATTTTGTTTAAGTTGAAACTCTTTGAAGCTTGCCATCTTTCAAGAACTTCCCACTAGCGCAAATGTTTAGGTACTACGGGTACTCGTACTGTATCCCTAATAACAACAAAGATAATGTGTACTCACGAACAGTTTCATCGTCAGCATCTCCGCACTACTGCGACAGCATTGCTCGGAGCTCGGGGCACCAACACCATGTTATATACCAACAATTAATTAATTCGGATGTTGCGCAAACTGCCCTCAGCCTCACGACATGTCCCCAAAGTTACGTGACGTAACAAATATACTATAACCTGACACATCTCATTAGTTGGTACTCATCAGATTAGTTCTGAATACGTAAACGTTTCAAGCTCTCGTTAGTATGCGTGACCGTGGCGGTCTCATGAGATGCTCTTGAATCCATATTTATGTGTTAATTACTATTTAAAATATTCCTTATAACGATTTAATTCTAGATTAATATGCCGCATAATGTAGAGTATATTTTGATACAACTGCGTAGAAGATAAGCTGCTAATACAGATACAACACATAACAAAACTATTATTTCCTTAATTATTGTGTGTCGTAGAATCTCACGTGTGAACTGATTCGATTCCGAATCCAAGTGTCTCACAGAACCAATTCAGTATCATCCTCGTCAAAGAACTGGTCTCGTGTTATCACCAGATTAAGTACGTTATATGAGTCACTGAGGTAACGTAGCTAAGGTTTTATATATAATCTATCAAATGGTAGGTATAAATATAAATTCATTAACAATCAATTTCAAAGTATATTATCTTACGGTTACAGGAACCAGCAATGTTAACGCCTGATGAAGTTATTAATGCAATACACCAGATTGTAGTTACCCTGCGTGCGAATCATTTAATGTGTAGGCGCTGCAATCTGGTTAAGGCTGTTGAATAGCTTTTTGGATAAATATTTGATGAATCGTTATCTAGTATCGTTTAACATATTATCATAATGAAAGGTATTTAAATTCAGATTTTCGGTTATGGAATTCTTATTTCTCTCTACATTGTGACTTCGAAATACAAGAACATGAGACATAGATTTGGGTATTTAAATATTATGTAACTCGTTATTAATAAGGTCGCACTGAAATAAATCAAGATGTGTCGGAGGCGGCGGCCCTCGCGCAGCCCTGCACAAATGTCAGCGCGACCTTACTCTTCTATTTACAATCTAAATTCATTGTGATTGCTTAGTTTAGTACAAGGAATATAATATTACTAATACGACGCGGCGACGGAGAGTTTGTCGTACATTACACATTTCAGCTATACCTAAATAATAACATCCACTCACCTAAGTAAATAATGAGGTAACTAAATAATTATATATAATTCTACTAAAAATACTTTTAAAAATCATAATCATGTGGCTAATAAGAAGCTCGGGGCAGTTACTACTTACCAGACACTGGCTTATACAGATACTGGCAGATACAGTATCAGGTTGCCCGGGTAACTAGGAGGAGGAGATTAGATAGGTTATAATTCCATGTAAACTCTTGGCACTCAGTTGCATGTTGCAACTTAGTAGTTGGTGAAAAAGGCTAGGCAGATTAATCATTAGCTTTCCTTTTGATCTCAAACTATTGTAATATGTCTACAGAAGTTTGCGGTAATTTATCTCCAGGCGCTTAGCTACGTTTACTTTTTTGCTACGTGCTACGAGCCTCTACGAAATTTTCGGGACGCGCCTACGCCACGGTAATTGTGTAGCCGATGTGTATTATAAAATTATACTGTGTTAGTAAAGACAGTTGTAAGCTTATCGCTTACGACATACGACAGTTTACGACGAAATTACCGCAACAGAGCCCGGTTGTTCCTAATCATGAGCTTGATGTTCATTTTTATTTATTTGGTACCAGTTTATAGTCCGATTAACTCAGGGATCACTAATAAACGATCGTCAAACCTCTACGCCTCTCTGTCTCTACGACGGTCCCGTCCCCATCTAATCAAATCATACTACTTACTCTTTGCATTTTAGTTTCTCGCACTAGGAGACTTGGTACTTCAAAGACAAGTTTAAAATGCTGCTTTAGCAAGAGTGTCTATGACAGCCATTCTACTTCAAATAAGGAAGCAGTTAACTTATATGTGGGGTATTGAGGTAATGCCGCAACACAAGCACGACTTTTTGTCGCAGTCGGCGGAGCTTTGTGTGCGGTGTGCCCATTCCGCGAGTGACAAGTGACGTCACAGTACATGACCTGTACATGGCGATTATCATTGTATCACCGCGACGTTTTTGTTGACTACAAGTATGTAATTATTCGGTATGCTGGTGTTTATTGAATTACTCCTTGCGTCACGGTTAAATGTCTGAATTTTTTTAAGATTATGGTTAAACAATTATAAAATTAAGTGACATTTACGGTAATTGAACTATTCTTGTTGAGATTTTTTTTATTAAAATGCAAGGTCTTCTTAATTTTATAATTGCTATTTTTATTTATTTTTTATTTATTTATCCATTTATTTCAGGTATCAAGGCCCATATAAATATATACAATACTATACTAACATAACTTAAAAATACTATAAATACATATAACATAATTAATTAATATACTAATTTACACGAAGTGTCGGCGTCGTGTTTCGCTGACTGGTGTCACGTAGCTGGCCACGAAACCGGCGGTACATAACACCCTTCGGCCAAAACGCTATGGGCTAATGGGTTACAGGAGGGTGCAGGTAGGTGATTTAAGTTAAGATCACCTCCCCACCTTATTGCCAGTACACAAATGGCACTTGGGCTCTACAAAGACTGTTAAATACTTAAAAATCAATTACTACACATTAGCGGTTTTACCTTAAACAGTAGTATTTACTGAGTAACCGACGAACGTAGGTGAATTATGAAATGGCATAACTTGACATACATACCACGCCCTGCACTATCTAGTCTATCTTGTCACGCGGGAACTAGATCTGTGTACAGAATGTAGCCCAGGGGTTTATCGTGGACGCTGTATGCTGTAACTGGTATATTCCCACAGTGGCCCCGTATGCAGACAATTAAATGTTCTTCCTGTATCTTTGCACGGCGCCCTAGAGAAGGATCTCCGAGCTCCGTGCTATGTTGTTGATTAGTTGAGCGTATTAGGGGTGAGAGCACGACAAACAAACGATACGGCTTTCGCATTTGTAAGTAAGGATAGAATTGTTGTGTACTTTATTTATTATTTAAAATAATAGTACAAAGGTGCAACATGGCATATAACGATAGTTATACAGAAGTGAATAGAGCAACCAATACGTTGAAATTATGTGTTATTTTGAAATTTAATGGTCGTAGGTAAATTAAACGTTAAGTTAGTATTAATAAAATTATAGATAAATATCCTTATTTCCCAACAGTCGGTTAGTTTAACTATGTTAATGACCCTACTTCATTCACTATTCGCAATTAATTCAGTCTATTTCTACTTTGATTCAACCGAAGTTGATTCAACCGCATGTGTCGCAAACTTCCGGTCGGCGCCGGCGCCGCTTCCTGTTGCGCCACGCCATCTATCGGTACACACATCGATCAATTATCCGCTGAGGGATGTGTTTAATTTGATGTGATTGAGGACATCGTACGTCAACTGACTGGTGGTGTCCTTATCTTTTATCTTTATACTTATGGGAATGTAAAGAGTTCAAGAAAACATTTACCTTCACGTACGAGGTGCAGTGTCGCAGTTTGATAGTGGCATTAGGGCTTTCGTAACATAACGTCACTCGATACGAGTTGCAAAATGTGCCG
Organism: Heliothis peltigera; assembly: GCA_958496145.1. NCBI lineage: Eukaryota > Metazoa > Arthropoda > Insecta > Lepidoptera > Noctuidae > Heliothis > Heliothis peltigera. Next base: position 200,907 of record OY292333.1, read on the forward strand.
TAATTAGAGATCTGTATTCTATTATCGCCTTTACTTTAGAGAAATACACATTCAATAAGTACATATTATGTATTTGGACGGTAATAGCACAGGTATTGGTTACGGCGATTTTTCTTTACTACGGCTTCTCATAGTGGGTCGGCTTACATGGCGGTTTTTAATTCTCTGACGAAATTATTCAAAATGTAGTTCAAACGTAATAAAACCAATAAATGAGAAGTAAAAATATTTATTAATTATAAATTTTGCGTCGAAAAAACACCTCCATTAACTAATTTGGCACTAAACAAACTCATTCATAGACAGAACTTATAATAGTTGTGGCCTCAATGCCAACCATGCCCCAGCCCCAGAAGTGGGGCTCCGTAGTGTCCGCCAAGGAGGGGGGCGGAGTACCCGTGTGACACGATGGGGGCGGACGCGATCACCCCGTGCCCGAGCCCGAGTCCGTAGCCGTGGCCGAGGCTGCCGTAGCCACCGAAGCCATAGCCGTGGCTGATGAGAGGCGCACTGTGGCTGATGATAGGTGCGCTGTGGCTGATGATGGGCGCGCTGTGCGAGTACAGGCCGAGGCCGTGCCCGCCGTAGTACCCGTGGCCGAGGCCGCCCCCCAGCCCGTAGCCGAGGCCTAGCAAGCCTCGCTTCTCGTTCTTCTTCTCCTCCGCGCCCGACGCCAGGGCCACCACCAGGAGGACGACGCACAGCTGGAAGGTAATGTTATCTTGTTATAACACGAATATACCATCTCTTCATTGTGGTTAAACTATCTATTGGGTTGCTGATATACAGGTAGTTGATGAGATCCTGAAATTTGGCAGTTTTTATTTCGAGTAGTGCTGTCCTAGACACAGTAGTTAATAAGAAAAAATATTTTGTACCGTGTGACATTTAGCAAAAGATGTACAATCTCATCAATTGTGTGAACCACACCGTTGCATTAGGGATCGTGTGCATCAGCTAGGCATTAGCATAGAATCGTGAGCGCGCGTGACAGTGTGCCTGCCGTGAGCGAGGCGCCGTGTCTCAGGTTCGATCAATCGCTTAGTTGGTCAACCCTAGTAATTATAGCCTAGATAAATAATCTTGGGAAATCTATGAACTTTTTGCCGCGCTGAGGAAACTTGCTTGACAGAGTTTGAACTTTGTTTTTGTTTTTGAACGGCATATCAAATGAAATCGAAAATATCAATATGACCAACCTTTAAAATACTTTATCTAGGGGAACATGCGCTTATGAAGCAACGTTATATGGTAGGTAAACAAGATTTCATGATGATGGTAATACGTCGATCGATTATAGAAACAACATTAGGTGCGAAATAATTTGCTTCGATAAATAAATTAATCTATGTTATGTAGTAATAACTTTGTGCTCGTTACTCCTGGTCACCGATTACAACAGAATGTAAAAAACTTAGTCATTAAGTTATTTTCAAATGTGTCGCACTAACGTATCAACACGTCCCGCATATTCTTTGAAATGGGATGGCATAAGTTGGAAACTCTTCAACCATTGAAACTTATATTGAAAGATTTTTCAGCAGTATAGCACGATGACTTAGTGCACTTACAGATAAGACATTTGACAAGGCACGTCGGATTTTGAGCCGCAAAATATATAGCTTAAAATTAATATTACAACCACCTGACTACATAGTAAGCTCGGTTTGTAAATAAAACAAAATATGTAACTTACAGCAGCCTTCATGTTAGCAATGCGTTGGTTGGACAAGCACTAGTCCTGTGGCGGCGCCTGCGCACCTTATAACTCCTGGCGGCCCGCGTACTATGGCACTAAGTGTGCCTACGTATAAAGTGACCCCCCTAGGCCCTGTACCACGATACTCGGCCAGTGGTAGTACGGCAGGGGTGGCAAACCTTTATAGGAGATATACCATCGAATATAAACGAAAAATGTAATGATGTTATGACGTGTGGCTAAGAATGCCGTTTGCATAAAACAAAAAAAATAAGTGGAGATAGGTAATTATATGAATAACGAAGTGTTGAGTGAATTAAACCTCTAAATTTGGATAAACTGACATGGAATTTTGCTATAACTTATATGGTAAAAAAGCGAGGCTAATTTTTATTATGCTTGCCAATAATTTTCACCAACGGTTGACAATCCCCGGAGCGCGGGTACTGCAGCCTCCCAACTTGTCATGTTATTATCATTTTTGATTACCATTTGCCGGTGTTGCAGGCGTTTCCTTTAATGTATCATTATTTTATAATTTTGTCGTTTGGGCTGAGGGTTTACTTGCAGTTGCATCAAGGCTGCAGTGGTGACGGGACAGTGGTGGAGGACACTGTAGATATGGATAAGGTAGCATATCCTATTTTAATATTGTGTACGCTGTAACGCCTTCGAACGAAATGATTTGAAATTTTGTAAATATAAAGATTTCGATACTTGCAAACTTGGAAAATAGGATATTTAGGATAGGATACTTGTTGAATTTAATCTTGTTCATATAAAATAGTATTTATCCTTTGGCTGTTCTATTTAAAATAAAAAAACAAATAAATAATTTGCCCTCATAGAAGTGGGTATCGATAAATTAATGTAGGTGGAGATTGCCTTAAGAATTGTAAAGAAAATGAGGTTCAATTAAAACCTTACTAATCAAATTATCACAGGTTGCAGTACAAATACAGCTGTAGGCTGGTGTGGCATTGTGCCATCAGCTCCATTTTGGCTGTTGTTGCTACAGAACGCTATTGATTCATAACGTGCATATGTATTTACTTGAATATTTGTTAAGCTGCGCGTTCTTTCGTATTGTGCGGAAATATTTGTCACGGCAGGAACTACCCTGGTATCGTGTAGGATTGTGAAACAATTAATTTTTTGCAAATAAAACAGAACAGAATAGAGAAGGAATGAAGGAACTCTTGCTATAGTGTTAACTAATACTGAACTGGCGCATGGTATCGGTGATACTGGAGTCACCAAACAACATGGATATTGCTATCAGTCCATTTCAGTCAGTGAATACGACTTAAAGTGGTTTATAAATAGACCATTTCACAATATATATAATAGTAGCATCCGCGCATCCACGATATTTCTACAAATTTCTCAAACTGGGCAAATTCACTACAGCAAAAACTAACTCTTATATACGATTTCCCTAACTTTTTAAGGCTTTACATGTGTTTTTCCAGCAGTTCTGCCTTAGCAGTAGTGGTGTTACTAAATAATCTGCATATATGTAAGGTTTTTGCACGCGTTAGGGCAAATACTTCCGCAGCACGGGTTGAGTAACTGATATCCTTGCCTTATTGAAAGCGCTCGTGCATTTACTTCGGGATTAAATAACCTATCTCACAAAAACTTCACGTTTGGCCTTTCAACCGACAACAATTGTAATACACTCGTAATACTGAGTTAGGGCTTAGGACTCGGGCATACCTACTAATCAGCGGACCGTCAAAGTATTAATTCTTATGTCATGACAATTGCTTTGTTATCAGTCGGTTACTTACATATCATGGTGAATGTTCAATCTCTTTGATTAACGGATTTGTTTGAAATAGTTAGTTCTTTGGCGTTTGGCGAGTTTAACCTATTCAGCGAAAATAAACTGTGACCGAAGATAGATGCACCTGGTCACGGACATGTATGTTCTCGTAACCCTGAAGGTGAGTTTCCCGAGTGGGGGTTTGCCTCGTGCCCTGTGTGCAGGTCCTTACGTCTGTGCACAGGTGCAGCGAGTCCCACAGCGGTGCACAATGCGTCAGTCGTGAGACTCCATTGTTCATTGCAGCACATTATTGATTGGCTAACTTTACTATTGATGAATGAACTTACTTGTAATATAATCGCATAATCTGACTTTTTATTACGTGCTATTGTAAATTGTACGATGTTTATGTTTTGCTAGACATGCGCCATTCGCATACAGTCAACCTTCCTTCTTTATCATGTCTTATGTGGTTTTTTACCATGGATTAATATGGAAATATTAAAAATATATCCGATAAGTTTAACTTTTAAAGACGTCATTGCGACTGAAAATTGATTAAAAAAGTTTAAAAATCTCATTCATGTAATTTTGCGTGCGAGTCTCACAGAAATAGTGTAACTCCTGACCAAAATCTAGCTTAAAATCGTCTTCATACAACTTGCTATCTCGTTTGTTTACATCTAAAGCTGGCGTGTACGGTAAGTACTGTATTTCCGGAATGTAATGTAGTATGATCAAATATCGCATATGTACGTATTCGTCAAAACGAGTGCACGAAGAATGTCCTGTAGTAGACAGTCGTATAAGGCACGTCGGTTACCACACGTTGGTCGTAAATGCGCGCGTGGGGCGCGTGGCGGCAGATATTGAGCTCGAGTTATTTGTTAGAGCGTATTAATTAAGTAAAAGAAAAAGTTCGAATTTTAAATAATAATAAAATTCAATTATCAGTTTAACTCTATTAAACAATTGGCCCAGGTAACAGTTTGAGTATTTTTACCTTGCGGACAACTCATCCGCATGAGAATCCTTAGACACACAGTGTACTCCTTCCAGCTGACAATATCTTTAGACCTGTATGAGTAATACCTACGTACGCCCAAACGACATATAATTGCGTATATCAGCCTTGTATTTAATAACACGTGTTATCTCACAGTTCCTTTCTAATGCGTATCCTGCCGGGATATGAGGTGTGCGCCCGCGCCGCGTGACGTCACCAGCCCATAGGGTACGCCCATTGAACATGTCTCAGGTGTTCCGAGCATGCTAATGGTGTACTTACTCACGACTTGCCACCGCTTGCAGTGTCTGCTCGGGTGCTGTAGTCATTTATTTTGGCTATGAATTGTATCGTGTTGATGTGCTAAGTCATTTTTTTTTTGTTTGTTTTCATTTCAAATATGAGCTTTCTTTCGCTGCGAATAGAAATAGTATTTATAAGCGGAATCGACGCTGGGATATATAACGCATAAAAAAGTTGGCTAAAAACACAATTAGGTTTGCTAAAACGATGTACTCATCATCATCATAAGCCTTGATTAGTGTCTAAGATGTACTTTGAAGATACATATAAAAATTATAATGGTACTTTCCTGACTTGGAATCGAACCCGTATACTTTTACTTGAGAGGCAGGTACTGTAATATAACTTCGGTTAAACGCAGCGATATATACAGCGATATCAATATGTCTAGTACCTAGGTAACCTGCGGTGTCTATAACCTGATGTATAATTGTATTCAATTATAGCTATAGCTCTTACGTGCTACTATTACCTACCTACTATTATATGTATACCCACTTCTTTAATCTAGACCCAGTTAATTGCAATGCGAAACTTCTCATTAAATAATAGTCTATAGAAAGTCAAATAATATTTAAAATCTAGAGTAGGTACGTACGTAAAGAACCTAATCATATCTAAGTGTAGGCTGTTGGCTGCAGCACGCGTGTACCTAGGTCGTACTTACCACTAACTACCGTACCTACATAGGTAGTAAAATAATCTTTTAGGTCCGTGTGGTAGTACCGCCACACGTGTGGCCCACATTGACAGCTAACTACCACATGTCCGCCACACCACGTTGCCTAATAGTCGGCTCAGTATCCCGCAGCTGTAGCACTAAGATTTATTTACCGGCCACTGTACCTGTTATAGCAAATATTACGTACTTAGTTACGTTAGCACTGATTTTATGAATGCTTTTTATAGAATGTATTAAAATCAATCAAATGTGTGAGGCAAGCTAAACCATAGGTCATTCACACACTTCTGTGCTAAATAAAACCCATGCCAAATAAAACACCCGCACAACATTTCAAAATATTTTATTTACAAAAAAATAAATAAATCTCTCTTACAACTACGTGAATAACTTAATCTATTTACTGTTATTAGGCAATAAGTGAACATAAACTTGGTATCTACACGATATACACAGCGGTGGCCGCGAGTGGTGCTATCTAGCGACAGATCTACTTAACTACTGACTTGTAACTTTTAGCTCGTATCTTGCCATGTTTGAAATACCTTCTAGTTTGTTAATGTAATATTATATTAGATTACCTATTTATTAATTTGAAATAATTGCTACACGATAACACTTCGAGATTAGGATCTGTATACCTACTTCGGTATCGGTTTTTGTACTATGTTCGTTTGGTAACAAGGTGTCGTAGCTATCCTGAGGTTGCTGACTAGCTGTCAGCCAGTAGCACGCTCGGCCGCCACTCGTCGAGGTAACAGGTAAATGCAGAGCGCGAGTGCACCCGGCGAGGCTATCGGAAGTGTTCGAGCGGCCTGTCCAGAGGCGGTTGCAGCTTCAGCGGAATGTGGTTGTGGAACTGTTGCTCTTCCTCACCTTCTGCGCTGCTGCGGCCTTCTGCACCCTGCGGCACTCCGTATTCCCCGGCAGGCTGCTGCTGGTTAAAATTCTGACCGAAGTTCTGACCCGCCTGGCTAAAATCTTGGCCGAAATTCTGTCCTTGTTGACTATAGTCGTAGCCCTGCTGGCCGAAATTCTGCCCGTTCTGGTTGAAATCCTGACCAGGATGGCCAAAGTTTTGACCTTGCTGTCCGTTCTGACCGAAAGCATCTTGTGCGAATTGTGGAAGTCCATAGTCCTGTCCCGGTTGATGCTGTTGCTGGTTGTTTATGTGTTGTTCGTACTGCGCCTGATCCAGTTGCTGTTGGATGTGATGCTGCAGCTGATTCTGAAAGTCGTGGTATTGTTGATCTCCGCTGTGCTGTTCATAAACCTGCGTACCTTGAGTTTGTGTAAACTGATGGTGGCCATCTTGCCCGAATTGTCCTTCATTACCAAAATGAGCATCGTGGCCCAGTTGCCCATCTTGACCGAAGTGAGCCGGGGCATATTGACCATCTTGTCCGAAATGGGCTCCTTGGGCAAATTGTCCATCCTGATTCACGTGGCCTCCAGGTTGCCCCAAATCATGTGGTTGTGTCTGTACAGGATGCCAGCCATCTTGGTCAAGTGTGGGTTGAGTGGGCTGCAAGTGGACAGTCGGTTGAGTTGGCAGAATTCCAGGCTGAGGTGCTTGCAGAACGCCAGGTTGAGCAGAGTGCAAATGTACTTCTGGCTGAGCTTGATGCAAATGAACTTCAGGCTGACCCTGGTGAAGATGTACTTCCGGTTGGCCTTGGTGAAGTTGTACCTCCGGCTGACCTTGGTGAAGGTGAACTTCTGGCTGTCCTGGTTGTAGGTGATACTCTGGTAGACCCGGTTGAAGATGAACCTCTGGCTGAGCCGAATGCAGATGAACGTCAGATGTCAAATGCAAACCCGGTTGCACTGGTTGTAGATGAAGAGTTGGCTGTGTAGGCTGCAGATGCACAGCATGTTGCGGAATAGCACCTTGTGCATGTAGAAACGTTGGTTCTACATGAGCACCCGGCTGCTCGAAAACTACGCCTTCTTGACCTGCCGGTTGAGCTAGATGGAAGTGAGGTCCTTGAGGGCGCTCGTATAATACCTGATTGACTGCTGGGGGACTCAATGGGAAAACGGGACTTTGATAATTAAGTAATGGATATCTTGGATATGTTGCGAAGAATGAAGTCTGAACTGCATTACCTGGCCTCAAAACATAAGGGAATTGATGAGCATAAGGCAAGAGTTGAGTAAATGCTGGTTGAGCCGGGAGGGGAGCAGCGGGTACAGCGGGCCGAAGGTGAGCATGTTCTTGAGGGAAGAGGTGAGTGTGGGCTAGAGATGCGGTTGAGAATATGGGTGCAGGTGCAGGTATCGGCGCCGGTTGGACGAGGACTGGTGGAGAAGGCGCTGGCACGGGGTGAGCCACTGTTGCTGTAGGCTCATGTACAGGTATCACGGGAGTAGCAGGGACAGGTGCTGGCACCACAGGGAACACTGGCTTGGGAGCGACGTGATGGTGATGATGGTGGAAGTGATGGTCTGGTTTTGGCAACAGTACAGTTTTCGTCTGATGTGGAAACTTAAGACCGTAATGAGGATGAGGCACGGGGACTTTATGTCCAACTGGCACAGGGTAACGCGTGGCCAATGGGTGAGCAAGAGGCACTTTCACAGCGGTTACAGCTGCTGCAGAGGGGTACGACACGACGACCGGTTTGACGACGGAGTGCGTAACGACGGGGATGTCGTATCCTAGCTTGTAGGGTGGCACTGCCGATAGCACTCCTCGTTTGTGATGCTTGCCCTTAGCAAGCTGTCCAATCAGCTTCGCCTTGGCCGCCTTCAGATGCGCGACATCTCCCGCCGACAAGCACACGCACGCGCACAACACCAACGCAATCTGAAATACACCACGCACCATTTTAATTAGATCCACACTTAGATAACGCGATCACTGTCACTGTCACCAGATTCACTTTTATTCCCAAACTAGATACTTACGATTGTAAGTCTCATGTCGATGCGGTCGCCCGGTCGGCGCGACAACCACTCACAAACCGATTGACATCGGACTCTTCCACCCATACTTATAACTTAAAACATATCGAATTAGTATGTAGCCAGCGTGCAGGTTTCACTAGCCAGCCGGACGTGTCAGCTGCGAACTTCGTCCTTACGCCATTATGCTTTCGATCGTTCCTAAACGAATGCAGCTAAAATTCTTCTTCCGATTCAGCGTTACCCGACTTTCAATTCTATGGCTTGTAGTTACAAAACAAATCCGAATACACTGAATTTGTTTTAGGCAGCACGGCGGCTGCCGTCATTCCTGTGTAACAAGTGGACGCACGCGCATACCAATTGATTAAGAACGTAATAGGGAGAAAATTGTACCAGCGGCTGCAGAGACGAATCAGTTCTCACTTGTTTACATTAAACCCGATTATGCTAAAGTCACGGATTCCCTGTTTGGCTCTACTTTATAAACTGGCGCGTGTTCGATACTATGTCGTACGGTATACTGTTAACGTTAACCCGCTACTAATTGCGTTTGTTTACAATTTGTGTAAACAGTAAACAATTCGTACAATAGCTCATTCAATAAAACAAAGCTAAATATTTGTCTGTTATGAAAGTTAGTTGAAGTATTATTGTGCGCACTTGACTAGAAATGTACATATTTCTTTGATGTCGAGAGCTTAAGGGATCGAGAAAGGGTTCACGCATTATTTCAATGACATGCTCCAGTGGACAAAATTAATAAGAGGTATCTAGAACGAATATCCAAAAAAATCACTCCAGGATTCACTTCAGTAATCGTAAGTTTTTGTTCTTCGGACACCACTATAACAATCAGTGAGCCTATGATGCCCCGACTCCGTCTCTGGTGCGCAGGACATTGATATGCGGGCACACGCCCAGCGGTTACCAAATGTACGGCGATCACTTTCCTTGGCTCTCACCGCGCCGCGCCGCGCCGCGCCGTGCCGTACTGCCGCCGCGTGCTCAGATCAGTCGCCGTAGCCGCCTGGTAGCGAGCCGCATGCTTACGTAACTTTGTTCTTGTTTACAAATCAAACTGATACTTGCAGAAGTCCCTTAATTTACACTTATATTATAAAGCTGAAGAGTTTGTTTACTTGAACGCGCTAATCTCAGAAAGTACCGTTCTGATTTTAAACATTACTTCAGTGTTCAATAGCCCAGTTGTCAAAGATGGAAGGCTAATGCTAATAGTAATTAATGGCTAATGCTAATGAAACCGCTTGTGGCTAATATTGAGGTACAGAACGCCAAGCTACTATAATTTGTCAAATTCCCTTAATAGATTTTTAACTTTATAGCTGAAGCATACGGTTCAAAGTTGATTAGGAGAATTTGAAAGTTTTGGGTAACTTGATGTACTGGCGTCTGTACCTACTTTGTTTGCCAATTAATAATGTAGACCTTCTGAAAAAAATATTTGTGCATTAGCTAGGTTCCAACTATCAACTTATATCCATCTAATAGAGATGTTAAACACGAAGCAAAAGTGGTTTTACCTACTCACTTCGAATAAGAAGCCGACGATGGAATTGTAATTCTACGTTAAGTAATAGGTACATACTTAACTTTTCATTTCTCGACCTACTACCTAGGTACGCAATTTGGGTTAGATTCATGGCGAGTCTGTGGCACTTTGCCATGTAATGCTCTACTAGTTTTACATTAGGGTGATCCTAGTAAGAAGCACCATTAAGAAATCTTACATCCTAGACTAAAAGCCCATCCTACTGTACTAATATAAACGAGAAAGTTTGTAAGTACATGGTAAGTACCTATGGATGGATGTTTGTTTGTTACTCTGTTACGCAAAAATTACTGAAACTACATTACTTGTAGTTTTTGTAACAGAATAACATATGGCTATTTTTTATCCATGGGCGGGAAGTATTTCCATTGAGACGCGAGAGAAACCACGGACTATGCCACGGACCGACCGAAGCTATATTACCTTTTTTTTGAAAAATGTTACACTGACATTTGCATGTGACGTCAGCGCGGTCCAGATTTAAACTGGTTACAATACTAAAGCATATTTTTGTAGCTATCCTACTCGCTCTTACGGAAAAGACAGTTTTCTATTTGTTCTTTTCTTGAAATAACAAACTGTCAAGTGTCCGCCAAAAAAGCTCCAAAAAACTTATATTAGTTTCTTCTTGGATGCTTTTTAGGGTCAAACTCTTTATAACCATATAAATAAGTGTTTTTAATGTTGAACGATGTAACTTAAGAAAACAAATAGTACTTAGTATTAAAATGGCAAAGTTTAGTGACGAGACTACGTGTAGAATATGTTTTAAAAAACAAGATTCTGTGTTTTCATTATTTCGCAAAAGAAAAGGCATTTCTCCTTTCGAGAAACTGATAAAAATTGGTCTAAAAGCTGCAGCTCAGGACACTGGTCCTACCTGCATCTGTTGTGATTGTCTGACAGAGTTGGACACTACTGTTAGCTTCTTGGAAAAGTGTCAGAAGTCTAACCAGATACTGGAAGAGTATTTACACGTCGAAGTGAACAAAGTACAAGGCGATAAGGTTGATTACTTTGAGAACAGAGTGACAGATATCCAAGATGAATGTGTGGAGTGGAGAGGTGGTGAAGAATTGCCTCGTACTGAGGTGCCAGAGCTGGAGGAGCCTCGGTGTGAGGAGTGCGGCTCCCGCAGGCGCTGCCGGCACTGGGCGCCGCCAGCTACACACACATGTCCTCACTGTCAGAAGGTGTTCACCAGGAAGTTTAACTTCAAGTTACATCTGTGAGTACCTGTGAAATAATGTAGACCGGTGAGTTGTTTACATACATATTCACAATCACTGAGTCATTTAAGCTTCTGAACTCTTTGTATATCAAGAAGTGTAGTGTAATCAGAATAATAAACTGAACACTAACATTTACTTAGCACTGCTTCGTTCCTTAGGTAAATAAATTGTAGATAATATGTTCATAAATGCATTTGATATTCTGTGTGAGTATTAGAAATGTGGCACTCATATAGAATTATTTAATAACTGCCATACCAGCTGGTCTTGACATTGTGACTGCTGTAGTCACTACCGCCACAAGGGCAATGTCATCAATATTTTGATGGAGAATACGATCCTGTCATCATAACTATGTTTATTTGTATTTGTTTCTTTTTTTTTCTCTTTTCTTTTTCATTTGGTTTTCATCTGTGGCATGACATTGACCTATTTCTGGTTAACTACAATACAAGTTATGATATATCTATCTCTAATTAAACAAAAGGACATGGAATAAATGTTTATTTCCATCTTGGTAATGTTATTACAGCAAGTTACAGATCAGTAATATATAAGTTAGGAAAGCTGAAATGCTGGGATAGAAATTGTTCTGCCACATCATATTTCAACACAGATGTTGAATCAGTATGCACAATAGCTGCACTATATGGCGGTAAGCCATTAATGTTGCACAAATATAAAATGTTTGCCAACAGGGCATGGGACATCAAACAAATGTATGATTCAACAGTCAATGTGAAAGTGAAATTAAGTATGTGATGTGCATGCTGTAGCAGTAGTCCATTGTGAGGGCTGTGGGGAACCCTGGTACGGACCACCCAGTCATTGAGGAAAAGGTTCTAGCCTTTTTAACAAATATTATTAGTACATATTTAATTTGTTGAAAAGGCTGAGCACCAGGCATCAGATGATAATTGTTTTTTGTGGAACCTAAATGTATTGATATAAAAAACTTCTTATTTATCTGCTCATATATATATGTATGTTGCTGTCAAGTTTAAATAAAAGGACTCTGGTTCCATGTATTAGGTACATGCATGCGGTCTTCCAACAATTTATAACAAATTGAGTGTATTGATTGTCAGCGCCCGGCACGGGCGGGGGCGCGAGTGGTGGTGCCAGTCGTGCGGCGCGGGCGCGGCGTCGCGCTGGCACGCGGCGCGCCACTGCCGGCCGCGCGCGCGCCGCGCCTGCCCCGTGCCCGGCTGCGGCAAGACCTACACCAGCGCCACCAACCTCAGCGTGCATCTGAGAGCACATAGCAGTACGTGATCATATCCTGCAGCCCCTGCAGGCATTTATACTTAGACAAATTGGGAAAAAAATCTTCCCTTTATTACCTAAGCCTGCTGTTGCTCAGTGCGAGATTGTTCGAAGAGTCAGTAAGTGTGATCCTTGCCTTGCTTATGTTGCGCCCACAGCGTGAGAGATCCCTAGTTTACAGTAACTACTATGTTTGCTCATACAATCATTTCATGATGAGTAAAAGTTTCATCTCAATATGGTTACAGGTCTCGGTTGAGTATCTTTAATTGAAACCTTAAAAAAAACCTAAGTATTTATTAATTTGTGTGTTGTTGCAGGCGAGAGACCATTTGAATGTAACGATTGCGGAAAGAAGTTCTCAAGTAAGAATACATTGCAGAACCACATCAGGATACACACAGGTAACTCATGGACGAATTTACTTGTAAGATATCAACGTAACGTTCAGGGTCCAATACTTGTAAGAGAACTGTAGATGTGGAAATTGATTGCTAATATCGATCCCTGGACGCCAAAAGCTTTCCGAGCGGGTAGATCCAGTTACTGAGGTTGATACGTTGCTGAAATCAGAGGGGCTTACATTGCAGTGCACCTTGAGAAACTTAAGCATTTCCAAAAATACTGTCTTTATATGCTCTTTTACAATGTTTGATTGGTAGCCTGAAATTATATGAAGTTAAAAACACAAGATCCCTATGTGCAGGCGCGCTGCCGTACATCTGTCCGATATGCGGCGCGCAGTTCCGCACCAACAAGCTGGCGGCGCACGTGGCGCGACACGCCGGCGCCGGCCCGCAGCCCGCCGGCGCGTCACACGGCGGCGCGGCACAGGGCGGCGGGGCGCGGCGCGCGCGGCGTGCGGCGCGGGCTGGGGGCGCGGCGCACGCATGCGCGGTGTGCCCGGCGCGCTACCACCACAAGCAGTCGCTCAACAAGCACGTCAGGAAGCACCACGCCATGGTATGACCTCACCCCGATCCCTACCGGCGCACATTACGAGGCGTGGACACGGCGCTTAGCACTCCTAGTACTAATATAGTGTAGTTTTCGTCGCATTAGGATGTCGCATGGATATTGGCCACTAATAACAGCGCGATCGTCAAAATGTAGTCGTTATGAAGTAAACCATTTGATGTCTCGCGTACGCGGAATAGTTTGACAACTCGTGAAGGGCAACGTTATTTGACGAGAGCTGGGGCGTAGCGTGCTCATGCTGTGTGGACAGCTGTTCCAGCAGGGCTCACCTGTTACGTTCATACTGATCGTGTAGCTATCTTTCAGCGCGGGCACCGAGACACTACAAGTGGTCGCTTCATGCTCGGCGATGATGCCGGTCGGAGTTTAAAATAAGCAAATAATCGCTTCAATTTATCGTTTTGCGAAGACGTTCATAGTGACTGGCTACAGCAGCTACGGCTCGAGATACATTTCATGGTAGCTATCTGTTCACCTCTTCTGTAGCACACAGTTTGAACTGGCTAAGAGCCAATTGCACAGTTGTTTACGTAATCGGTCGGTTAAGCTACTTTTTTTACTATGAAGAGGGAATTTTTGTGAAACCCTCTTGTTGTCGAACTATATTGTACGTCTCAATACTACAATATTACAATATTTTTAGTTTTTAAGGAATAGCTGATTTCATTCATCATTGTTTTCTTTTTGCAAGGTGCAAATATGCCTTACTGTTAATACTGTCTGTTGTTTCAGAATACAGCGCCGCCAACAGAAGCAGAGGTGGCAGCCAGTATTATTGCCAAAGAAATGGAATGTGACCTGTAACCGTACAGTACAAGTTTATTGTTGTCGCAACACTCTTAGCCATTGTGAGAGTACATGTTATGATCAACTTTGGTCATTGTGTAAAATCAGGTTTTTGCAGTTTCTAGTCCATATTAGTCTATCTATCTATGAGAAACCGGTGACCATAAAATTTATTAAGTAAGACTTTATACTATATGCTGAACTGAAACTAGGTAATACCAAAGATTATATTTATTTATCAACTTTCATGAATAAGATGGCCATCGATATAATGTATAAGTTTATAGCAGTTGTATTATTTTAAGCAAGCGAATTAGAATCATGCGGTTTAGTGAAACTTGTGCAGCGGCGGTCAAGGCCGCAGACTCGACGTGATAATAAAACTATTTGTCACAGATTATACTCTTGTTTTCTTTGGCATTTCATTTATCGGCTCGTGATGAAAGGCTTCGGCAACTGCCCACGGCACTCATTAGGTAAGTGTGATTCGAAATGAGACTTGGCTTCAATCAGACGTAGACATTGTGTACTAAAAATATTTCTGGTTTCGCTTTCAATGCAGTAGAATAATTCCATTATGCGTTTATCTATGTTGTGGGTCATGATGTAAACTTGACGACGCAAGTGCTTCGGAAGGCGGCGGCTGTTGCGCGGTGCAATGGCGGTTGCAAGCCAACAAGAGGCTGCAGCTTTGCGAAAATCAATAAGGTCATTGCACCTGTCGTGAAACGGCCTTTTCAAGTCGTTTTCTAGTCGAGGTGGCGCCGGGACCTTCACCCACTTGCGGACGGTCCCCGACCCCGCGATTTCACGCCCCGACAATGATTTGACTCGGTCTCTCAGTAATGAAATCGATTATTTAGAAACAGTTTATTTAGAAACTTATTACAATTCGCTAAAGCTAAGTATAAAAATAACAAGACTATCGATATACAACATGTAGGTACATTACAACTAGAACATCACAGGCAGCGCTCCTCTGTGGGCCACAGGGGCCGGTCCCCCGCAGGTCACGCACTGGACAGACGGTTGCGTTGGATCCATTCACAGCTTAGTTTCTTTAAAACACTGCAGTTGTCTGCGAGTGAGACGTGCGTGTGTTCCATACGCATTGTCAAGTGCGCGAGCTGCTTCGATTATATAATATGTTTTTACAACCGTTGCGAGTTGCATCTCCTCCCAATAAATAATAATTACAAGTATGGCGTGTGTGTGGCGCGTCACGCCTGGCCCCGCGGCCGCGTGAGGGCGGCGGGCGGGCGCGGGTCGTCCACCTGCACGTTGGTGGCGCGCACGTAGTTGGCCTGGAAGCCGGTCTCGCGCACGCGGGCGTTCGGGCTCAGCTTGTCAGTGCGCTCGCGCTCGTCCGCTCGGCCCTCTTCCCCGGCGCGCTCTTCTGAACCAGCACGCTCCTCCTCACCGGCACGTTCCTTGTCCTCGGCAGACAGTTCCTTGTCCTCCGCAGACCGGTCCTTGTCCTCCACTAACCGCTCCTTGCTGTCTGCGCGCTCAGACTCACCGCTTCTGTCATCGTCGCGGATGCGGTGGCTCGGATCTTCCCGAATACGTTCGTGGTCTTCTAAAAAGTAGCCACTGCCAACCGGTTTTTCGTGCCTCGCCACATCGGCGTCTAACGTCGGTGGTGGTACCGTTAGCTGCATGTAGAATTTCTCCACTTTAGAGATGGGCACCTTGTTTCCGTAGTAATCGTAATCGCCGAAGTATTCGGCATCGCCTGCAGCCCGCGTCCTGCGGCTCTGCTTGCGGCGTCGCTTGCGCTTGGCGGGTCGCTCGGTGCGCGGCGCCAGCGAGCTGTCGTCGCCGTCCGTGTCCTGCTCGTACTCTCGCTCGCGGCTGCTGAAGTCCCTGGGCTCTTCGTTGTCCTCATCTCTGTCCGGCTGCTCCGGTCGCTCGCGGTGCAACTTCCTAGGTCGTTTCTCGCGATATATAGGCGGTACTCGCACTGTCACTGTGTCGATTTGGTTCGGGTTATGCTCAGTCGGAGGCAGCACGCGGGGCTTTAATGGCTTCCTCGGGTCTTCTGTTGTGGTCGTGACCTCGGAGTCCTCCTCGGCTTCTGGAAGAGGTAACGGTATTCTGTTAGGGCGAGCATGCTCGTTCTCGCGTTGTAGACTCTGGTGAGACTCGTCAGAGCGACGGACCTCGTCTGCTAGATCTCGATCCCCGAAATGTACATTTTGATAATGATTCGCTGGAAGCCTCCGAGCCCTCTGCTCCTTCCCCGTCGCCCTTTGCTGCGCCGGTCTTCTCTGTTGTTTCCTATTTTGCCAGAATTGGTCGACGGCATTACCGAACTGGCGCACGGCTGATTCCCGGTCGCGGGACTCCTGTACGTCCTCATAGTCATCATCATCGTCCAGCTGTTGCTGTGCGGTGTCGTCGTCGTAAGCAAGGAAGTCTTCGTCGGCATTGTTAGCCCGCGCGTCCAACTGTTTGGCATCTACTGTGTTCACGCGCTGTGCCACGCCATTTCTGACAACAAAAGCGTCTACGTAAACTCGGGGCTGCCGCGGCTGCGTTTGCGGCAGCCTAGCGGCGCGTGGTTCGATGGCGATCGGCACAAACTGCTCCTGACTGTCGAGTTCGGTTTGAGCTTGATTATCGACGACTTCCTCGGCGGCGGGCGCAGGCGCTGGTGCTGGTGCTTGTGTAACTGGGCTTCGGTTAAAGTTAAAGTTTAGTCTGAGATTCGATGTGATCCTCTCCAAGTTATCAGCTTTGGGCGGTGGCGGTGGAGGGGCACAGGGCGCTGGTGTGGTGGGGTTAGCTCGGGGCTGTGCGCACGGCGGTGGCGGAGGTGGCGGCGGTGGCGGCGGCGGTGGGGTAGGCTTCGGTTTCGGTCTCGGCGCAGCTCTAGGTTTGGGGCAAGGCGGAACTGCTTTAGGCTGCGGTGGTGGTGGTGGCGGTGGAGGAGGTTTAGTAGCTCTGCAGGGTGGTGGTCCGGCTGCTCGCGGCTGTCCGCACGGCGGCGCGGGTGCAGGAGCAGGTGGCGGCGCCTGGGCAGGTGCGGCCAGTGGGGTGTCTATCCCGGGCACGGGTGCCAGTGGGGGCGGGAAGGCAGCTTGCGGAGGCTTCCTAGCTACACTGTAGCCTAGCACGTCAGCCAGTCCTCGGAACACTATATCGCCGAAGGTTCGTTTCTTGCGCACTACTTCCTCGGGGTCGCCGTCCAGTTCGATGACGGTGCCGTTGACATCGCGCAGTACCAGCGTGCCGTTCTCATTGTCCACGACGATGGTGTCGTTGCTGATGAGCGTGTCGATGGACGTGTCGGAGTGCACGAGCGGCGGCTCTGCGGCGGCCAGGCGGGCCAGCAGCAGCAGCAGCAGCGGTGGCGCGCGGCGCATGGCGGGAGTGCGAGTGTCGCGCGGGCGGACAGGCGCGCGGTTTTGTCGCGCCGACACTTGCCCAAGCGTCACGCTCCACTGCGCACCACACTTTATACTTACATCTCATTGATATACTAATCAATCGATAGAAAAGATAATTTTTGATTGCATTTAGTAAGCGGGACCAACTTATTTGTCTTGATTTGTTATAATTTCTATCTTATTTCACAACAATCTGTGTTTAGTTGTCCATAAACCGATTGCACAGTTAATTTGTACGGTTATTATATTTTCTTAGCAATATTGGGTAGACATTTTGTTCTCCATGGGTAGAATAGATATTGGGTTGTTTACATTACTTTAGCTATCGTTTTCGGGAAATGCCTCGAGCGAAGCGGGTGTGTTAGTGAGGGATTCAGTATCTATAAGTGCTTAGATCTAACTAGAACTAGACATAAATAAAACTAGACAGCCCTGAAGACTGACAGTTCAAAGTTTGTTGGTGCTTTAAACCAATTGCAAGGACCCTTTATAGATATACAAGTGCCTTCATCTATTTTTCATTACGTGTAGTTGTGCACTCAATATAAGACTTCTCCTGACCGCAACTGGAGGAAAGAACCTTACCTCGAGACAGGCCAAGTTAATTCCTCGCGAAAATTATTTACGGAATTGACCTACGAATCAAAGTCAAGTAATAAAACACCGATCTTGAAAATCTACGCAGCTTACAACTTGCATGGCGCACTCCGACACCATAGAACACATGATATCATTGCCTCTGCAGAACGTGCATGCACCCATACAAATGTATGTGAAGTGAACAAAGGTGGCCAGTTTTGCAGTATTCGGGTTTTGACGTCCGAAAAACGCTTTATATGTCTTACTTGGTTAAACAATATTTGAATTTCCATAACTTTACTGGTATATTCGCATGTATTCAAGGATCTTAAACAGATGAGTGATGATCACAAAATCTGCAGGGTTTCATTAGGAGCTTGAGAATATCGTCACATCGCAGCTTATTGGCTGGTCTAGTATTCTGACAGTAAAAGTAACTTACAACATATTGTTTTATTACGAAAGCTATGGTAAACAGAAACTCAATTAACATGACAAAAACCACATGAAAAAGTGAATGTCAATATAATGGCGATTGCGGTCAGCTTCGCTAATTGCCGGCAGTGGGTCAATGAGACCGTGGTGATACGGTTATGATACGAAAAGATAATGTAGGTACCTGAGAGTATTCAATCTTAACACGATAGAATATGAGAAATTGAATTTGATACATGATTTTGTGGTTCTGAACAATAGCTGAGCGTAGGTAATAGTGTTAAGACAGGCAAAGGGTTATCGCAGAAGCTCATAGAACAAAAATTAGCCTACCGCAAACGCCTTGGGTTATTTGTTTACCAGCGCTTGTTAACTCGGACAGTAATATAAACTGATGGGTGGTCTTATGTGAATATTCTAAGTCGAAATAGAGTACTGGGTCAAGGAATGCCGCAGTGATCTAGTAACCTATATATTCGTGCGATGTATATTATAATAATAGATATATGAGTAGGAGTGAATAGCTTTTTGCAGATCGAATCGAGCTGCATTTAAGTAGGAACACATACATACCTAACACTGACAATGAAATTGTGGCCAAAAGGAGTAAAGGAAGATCTTATTCTAACGAAGAAGGATGCCGAAGGATAAGCTTCTCAATTTTACAGTGAAGTGGGGAAGTAAATTTTCTTTAAGCACGGCGGGGATTTGTCATATTGTCTGCGATTTACAGAACTTCATGCAACGTCGCTCCAGATGGACGAGCAAGGCTTACAGCCTCATTATGTAACGGATTGAGCGTCCCCGCTTCGTAATTACTACGAAACATTTTCAGCTGACACAAGCCTTGTCTTCAGCCTGATATAATTTCTTATTGCTGATGTTCTAAATAAATATCTTTTATTTTGGACCATTTTCGTGAATTTGATGTTTTGAAAGATTAGACAAGGGCCTAAAAGCCCAAGAATTTCGCATCGCATTTCACATGTCAAGTAGTAATTTTTTATCTATTGTAATAAATATACCTAAAAATATTTTGAACCAAAAGTAAGGAAAATTAATCCATTGTTCTAGACTTTCGGAGCAGCTAACCCAACCCAGACTTTTTACAGCTTCTCTTATTTAGCTGTAATAATGCAAATAAATCAATTATTACCGCCAATTTCTCCTTCTAGAAACCGGAAAAAACTATGAGACATAGCTGAAAACTGTTTAGATAACCTTGTTTTAATTTAGTTTATTACAAGCTGAGTGAGCGAGGCGCTGCGTTTTGGCAACCGTGTCAAGGTAGATATGACTACCTATTACTCGCTCAGATATTGGCAAAAACTAATTCATAATGTGATATTAGGAATTAGTTATTCAGATATTAACTAGGTAAATCGATCCATTAGTGTCAGTTATTACCTACATATTGAGGTACTTACATTAATTTGTAGATGTTATCACTTCTAGGTGACCCATGAATGTGCACTTACCCGTAAGTATAATATGTGTATAATAAATATGTACTCCACGTGGGGATATATTTAGATAAATAGTTTAATTATTGCTTTACATTCCACTTCTCTTTACAAACGGTTAGGCGTTTAGCGCCTATATAAATATGAATAGCAATAACCGATTCAGTAGTTTGCTATTTTTCGCTTCAGTGTTAATTTCTCTGCTAAGCGAAATGTTCTACTTTAGATTCCAACGTTCACCTCAATTATACAGAATGTTCCAACATTATTAAAAAAGGACGCTTAGCTGGTCCCAACATTTTTAATGATAAATGGTATGGGATGAAATATGGAGGAATGAGGATATTGTGAGGAAGGTCTCAACACCTTCCAACCTAACCTAACCATTGTGATATAGTCGCAAAAAGCCAGACAGGAAGGAATAGAAGAAGAAGACATGCTGCACCGATTCCAAATAATACTGAATTGGTGTAAGGCAAAGGGAATGATGTATCAACAATCCTATTTAGATATTGAGTTTATTATAAACAAATGTGTGAGTTAGTTATTATAACCTTGAGAATGTTCTGCTTTTATGACAGACACGAAGAGTTACTAAGTAAGCAGGATACTTTAGTTGAATTGTTGGAACGACGGAATAATATAAACACAGCTCCTACTGGCTTTATATTAATTTAGCGTTCCGTTATATGGAGCATCTGTTTTAAAATTGTAGGCAATGAGCATAAAATTAGTTTGCTATTACATGAGCCTAAAAAGGTATTTTTGATAGGCGTCGCTATTCGTAAGCAAATAAATAGTCCCTCGTATCCCAATATCCTCAATCTCGTCAGCTTTAAGTTACTTTGACCTGAAGCCAAACTGCGAGCAACTCATGTGGTACCTAACTAATCTACGTATGCTGATTACGTTTAGTAGATAATCTAGGTTTTATAATGTACGTTGTTAGCTGATGTTCCACGTGACGCTCAATGTCAGACGAAAACTAAATAAATAACACGCGCGATCCTATTAGCGGAGGTGCGGACGTGAATTGGATCATTCACCCCTCGTTGATTGACTTCGTTTAATTGGGTTAGCGAATAGCGCTACACCTGTACATCTGATGTCGACACTTTCATACACATCACAGACAAATTAGGGATTTTCATAAAACTGGTGAGCCCAAATAAACCTAACAGATACCTCTATTGCTGTTGAAACAAAACTTGCTATTCGCATAACAAAGGCGTTACGGGAAGTTGGACATTGGATATAAAACAATCTGGAAATCAGTCCTACCAAGTATTAAATTGTTAGGTACTCAGAGGCTGGATAGTAGATGTCAGAAAATTACTGTGCTCATCATCAGTGTTTGTATCGTCAAACTGCTGAGCATAGGCCTCTACTCGCGCGGAGAATGATTGAGAGTATATATATCCTACTACTATTATAAAGGCGAAAGTTTGTAAGTATGGATGTATGGATGTATAGATGTATGGATGTATGGATGTATGGATGTTTGTTACTCTTTCACGTAAAAACTACTGAATGGATTTGAATGAAACTTTACCACAATATAGCTTATACATCAGAATAACATATAGGCTACTTTTTATCCGGGTATGGAAAGTACTTCCCTCAGAAAGCGGGTGAAACCGCTGGCGGAAGCTAGTCTTTCATAATTCTCATTCATACACTTCCTACAAACAAAAGTTATTTTTAAAGAATTCGTAGAATTGCCTCCTAAGAACGAGCAACTGGTACTTTGTTTGGATGAAATGCTTTGCTCGTTTAGAACCTTAAACTGCTATCCAAATATGTAGGTAGCTTCATTCATAACAGTTGTCTCTCAAATCAGGTCGGCAACAGTAACCGTGACAGTAATGGCGCCTGGCGTATGGTCGGAGTCGCGTGGCTGTCCTCACGCGGGGTAATTGGATTTTGGCGTGTATCGGCAGCGTAGCTGTCCCGGTACCGTTTGCCGATTAAAACAAACTGCCCACTCGTGCTAAATGGAGATAGAAACGTTTAAATTATAGAAAAACAATAGAAAAATTTAAATTAGAAAATATGCAAAAAACATCCAAATTTGTTTCATGACCAACATCTTCCCGAAATAAGATGTTTAATGTTAATTATGTAGTGAGGTTATCAAGACAGGTTACCGCGTTTCAGTTACTATTCAGGCAGAAAATGTTTATATATCTACGTAGGATATTGTATGTAGTACACGCACACCTACTAAGAACACGAATATTTGACTGTACCTTTTGTATAACGAATATACATAAATTTCCACAGGGACCAATAAATACTCCTAACCCGGAGTTATTTGCCCAACACAGGAATCAAACCCGCATTACTGACGGCAGCCATCAGTCAGTCGCTGCGCACAAGTCGTGTTCTATTTACGATGACTTCCGACTAACTGCTAAACTGCAGCAATAAACTGAACGGTAATCAGATTGTATAGTTCGTTGTCAGTCACCGCTTTGAGAGAGCCATACGTCGGAGTCTGGCCGCAGTTACGTGACGGACAACCAGATACACGACACACCGTTTGTGTAGTAAACAGACAAATGTATGTCAATCAATCCGCCATTGATTGTGCGAGGAACTTACACCAAAGCCAATCTTAGGGTTTTGTTGGTCATGCATGGTTCAACGCTAAGCCTCAGCATGAGTAAGGTAGATCAGACAGATCCGATTCGCACCTTTCTTTATCATGATAATTAGGGCTACTTTACATTTACTAATACTCTTCTTAAATTTTCCATGAGGCACTTTGCACGTAGGGCGGAAAATATAATTATGTATTATATTTATTTTTATTTATTTAATAGTTTATTCATAAGATAAGAGGTAATTTGGAACAATCAAGTACGAAGGCACAGATTATTTCTTAAGAAATCTCTTTCAGCAGGCCCGCTATGGAAGAGATACAATAAAAAGAAATGTAGACATTATCCTGCTTAGGTACTGAGATTTGAAAAACACTTGCCGTGATGTGTAGAAAACTATATTGTCTAAAATACTAACTAATAATTCTAGTTTATTGCCGTAGATGTAGGATGTAGATAAGTAACAAATAACACAGTCCGTCAGCACACCGCTCCCGCGACGCTGTTGTGGGTGCCGTGTGAACGGCGACACTTCCGCACCCTGATTGTAATTAATTAATTTATTTCGTTTATGTAACACGGAGCTGTATAATGTCATTGTCTTTGTATGTGACTGGAAGTTGCGTTATGTTAAAGATTCAATTGTTGATGACTTGTCATCACATAATTCTTTTAAAATAACCCTTATTGCACTTAGTACAAAATCTCGTTGAACTTATTCTATCGACAGTCTTCACAATCGTTAAAGTATTGAGAAAGGAAACTAAAGCTCACAGCAGACGCAGGCTAACCGATAACGACATGAGCTATCTCATTGATTGATTTCTTAGTGAATGATCATTAATTTGAATGCTGTAGAGAAAGTAAGATGGATGGCCATTAGCAGTCAGCTTGGCGGCGGATGATCAGCGCTCATTTGTGGCCAGATGGATGACGCCTGACGCGCGTGTGATGTGCAGATTTACCTATCTATCGTAAGATGTGTCACTCACCTTACCGCTATGGATAGATTGACGATTTAATTAGAAGAAGAGGATGCTTTCAGTACTATGTACTGCGTAACTACACGTCTAACTATAGGATTATTTTTATTTTATGAAACAAAACTAAAACTAAGCACTAATGAAAAAAACTAAAGTTCGTCACATCCTTGATAAAAGTTAAGAATAAATAAAATTCTAAATAAATAATAAAATGTAAATGTTGCAAGGTTTGCGTCACGCCGATAACATATCACGCAATTTATGCAAAAAGAAAGATCTGGCGGTTGGCGCCACCGATACAGTTACACCATTATAATATGTTGGTGTCGGCGACTGCATAACATTTAACTGTTTAATGCATAATCGACGAGAAAGTGTTCGATTTTCAAAAACACATAAAACTGTTGTTTCGGGTCAGCGGAATCGGCTCCGTTGCACCGGGTAAACCAACCGGTTGCAGAAGTTGACAATAATCTGAATATTTCTCTTGTATCGGTGCATTTTCATTTAAACGTGTTACCCGTCCGAATTCTCTGGCTGCAAATTCCTCTGTCTCCATTTTACATAACTGTATCGAGTTGATTCCGTGATCAGTATTACTTTAGAACAATTTCGCAAGTTGCTGACGCGCGTACGTAAGTACCAGTCATCGTCTATTTTCTATATTTATAATACATATTCGGCTACACCTGCATCGCATGCCTCACAGATTCAGATTTCCAAATGTTCATTGGCTAACTGTATGCAGTTCAAGCATTTAACACTCCTTACTTATGTTTCCTGTTCACTTCTTGTCCAATGGGGTAAGGGGTATGTTACAATCATCTGCCTAGCCTTTTTTACTGAAACTTATCATAAATGGGGATGTGTTCATGTGCTAGTTCTACTACGAGTACGCGGTTGGCAAATCGATTCACTCAGCTAAGTACAATTATGTCCATAGCTATACAATGGCCACTTACACTAAACCTCTCCAATATAGAATTGAGTATAGATAATGCTGGAATCTCAACAAGGTAATATACCCGTAGGTTTACCTACTTAAGGTAACTAATTATTTATCGGTGAGTGGCACAGTTCAGGGAGGAATGACATTTTTGTCTAAGAATTTATCTGATGGCTATGAAAAAATTGATGGATAACGGATTAAAAAAAGCAAAAAATTATAAAGCTTTAGGTATTTGAATAGCATTGGAAGTTTTTCTATGTCGTATAAGACAAGTCACTAGCTAGCTTGTGGTGATTTGCTTTCTTTAGTGGATGTATAGAGGGAGGAGTCTGGAAATTTTCAATGTCCAATGTAGAAAGTTTCGACTAAAGCTATGGAACAGTGTCGGCGCAGGTCTTTGTCTTCAGCAACTTTCACGTTCAATCAATTAACTTGAATTCTGGTAACCGACCCGATCCCAAACTCTCGTCGAATTGACGAATTCGCGAAACGTTGACGTAGCCGCTGAATCTCATGCTTGCGTTACATAGTGCATCGGCCTAGAATAAACTGTTTACCGTAAAATTAAATAAACAACTTAAGAAACAACAGCTTAATTAAAACTTGTAAAATCGATTAGCGAGTCGGTTCTACTATCGATTAGTTGCATCGATTATCGACTGCAGTTGAACAACCGTGACGATCGAGTCTGCTCCTGTTGCCTCGCCATTTGATAAAAAACAATCAATCACAGAGTCCTTGTTTATTTAAATAGAATAAAAAGTTGACTAGGGATCCACCCAGGGATACACATTACTGGTGGAAGGTGGAAAAGCTGTCTAAAGATACAGATAAATATCGATTAAAGTTGTTGATGGGGTAACTTATAGTAATTTGTATGATGATGGCGGGAAAAACTTCTCACATAAAAAAGTTGATTGTCTGTCGAATGGTTGACTACCTTAAAGTGGGTCATTACACCTAGCGTCGAGACGGCTGGCGTCGGGATGCCTAGCGTCGGGACACTTATCGTTGGGACGCCTATCGTCGGGACACCTATCGTAGGGACGCCTAGCGTCGGGACGCCTATCGTCGGGACGCCTAGCGTCGGGACGCCTAGCGTCGGGTCGCCTAGCGTCGGGACGCCTATCGTCGGGACGCCTAGCGTCGGGACGCCTAGCGTCGGGACTCCTATAGTCGGGACGCCTTGCGTCGAGACGCCTAGCGTCGGGACGCATAGCGTCGGGACACTTATCGTCGGGACGCCTATCGTCGGGACTCCTAGCGTCGGGGCGCCTAGCGTCGGGACGCCTAGCGTCAGGACACCTAGCGTCGGGACGCCTAGCGTCGAGACGGCTGGCGCCGGGACGCCTATCGTCGGGACACCTATTGTCGGGACGCCTAGCGTCGGGGCGCCTAGCGTCGGGACGCCTAGCGTCGAGACGCCTAGCGTCGAGACGGCTGGCGTCGGGACACAACTCGTGTTTTGGCGGAACTCAACTGAAACGGAACATTCGGTCGCACACTGCAAATACATGTACGCGATTTGTGAAGTGTTGCGTCTTGTCTTTTCAGTTTCATTGATTGTAATGTTGTG
The DNA here is from genome assembly GCA_958496145.1 of Heliothis peltigera. Lineage (NCBI taxonomy): Eukaryota > Metazoa > Arthropoda > Insecta > Lepidoptera > Noctuidae > Heliothis > Heliothis peltigera. The sequence continues at coordinate 227,090 of OY292333.1, forward strand.
TCCATGGAAGTGTCAGTGTTTGGATTGCACATGAAATTTAAACAAGTGAGGACTTCGAGCTCACGGCACGGAACCACTAAACAAGGAGACTACTAGTGAAACAGACAATATCTTAAATCAAGTTAACTTCTCAGCGTATTACAAGTAACGCATTATTTCCGACACGGGCAACTGTCGCGGGGCTAGTGTTTACTCGTCTGCATTTATTTCATGAACTTTGTTCCTATTGAATTTTTCTTGTAGTCTGTTATGTAGCCGCAGGCTAACAAGACGAGGTGGCCGAGAGGTTAAGGCGTTGGACTGCTAATCCAATGTGCTCTGCACGCGTGGGTTCGAATCCCATCCTCGTCGAATACTCTAGCTGTAGTGGTGCTTAGAGATTATTATTTTAGAAGTGTTTTTATAGATAGCGTTGGCTTCCTCTAGCTAGAATTCCTCGAGAAAAAAGCTTTTTTTCCAACAATATTCTACTTTTAAACTTAAATCTTCTAAGAAGTGTAATGATTTTCGATTCCAGACGAGGCAACAAATTCAACTTTTCTACGTTATGTATATTGTGCTTTGTAATATTTTAGTACCTTCTCAAATGTTCACTGTGATGATGAAACATTCAACGATGCCTGCTCAGGAAATAGCAGGCATACTTCCTCAGTAAGGTTTGTCACATATAGGATAGTACAGTAGATTACTTTGACCATGACCGCAAACAAATTACACATGTCAGATCTGATAAAAAGGTCATTAATGCATCAATCCCACAAGGCAGTGTCATAGGATGCCTCCTATTCATCATTTACATCAACGACCTACCAAAAATAATGGAAGAACCATGCGTGCTATTCGCAGATGACATATCTTTACTTACCACTAGCCGGAACGTTAACGATATCAACGAACAGTTAAAAATAATTCTAGAGAAAACAACAAAGTGGTTAACCGAGCACAATCTGGAAATTAATTACAAAAAAACTAAAATAATGACTTTCCATCCACGTCAAAAAGCTCCAATAACAATCAACCTTACAGCTATCGGAACTAAAATAGAGGTTGTTAATGATTTTTCATTGTTAGGTCTTATTATAGACACACACATTTCCTGGAAGCCACACATCAAACATATACACTCAAAAATCTCAAAATTCTGTTACGCACTACGAGAAGTTAAGAAAACCACCGACATACAAACTGCTATCACCACATACTACGCCTACGCATACTCATGGCTTAACTACGGCATTATTATGTGGGGAAACAGTACCGACGCCAATACCCTATTCATCCTCCAAAAGAAATTAATCCGAATTATAGAAAATTTAGAACAAACCGACAGTTGTAAACCTATTTATATTAAGTATCAAATACTAACACTACCATCTATTTATATCTTTGAAATATGTAAATTTGTAAGAAAAAATACAAACTTTTTCATAACCCGTGGAAATAAACATAATGATCGTCCAGTTAGACACAAAAACATGTTAATGCTTCCCTCTTCACATATGACACTCCACACCAATAGCCCTTATGTAATGTCTATCAAAATATACAACAAATTACCAGATTCTTTAAAAAATGAACCTAGCGAAACTAAATTCACACGCGCACTCAAAAACATCCTCATAAACAAAGCCTACTACTCGATAGCCGAATACATGAATGATAAAGATATAGTCTACACACAACACACCACATAACAACACATCACACTTTCCGACTTTACAGTTTTTTATTTTTTATTTTATTCTATATTTTTAGAAAATACTTCTTATTTAATTGTGCCTACAGACAATAGGTAATGTCTAGTCGCACTCTTGTTCCTATACCAAACATAAACAAATGTTTAATAATGTTATGGTCAATTGTTAAATTTTTTATATAATTATTTCTATAGATTTAATAATTATTATTTTAGTTGTAAGTTTTATTTTATTTTGCTGTGCCCTACAGGGTCCACAATTGTACCTAGCTCTAAGCCTAACTGTAACACCTACTTTATACATTGTGGAATGCAATAAATAATATGAATATGAATATGAATATGAATATGAATACAAATACTGTGATGTATTGAGGATGGCTCGCCCAAGTAAACACTGTGATCGTGTCTGTCTGTTTGTTCGCTGACTCACCGCCAGACGCCTGTAACACCACAAGCTGCTCAACGGCTGTAATTACAATAAAAATAATAAATTGCGATAGAACTATTTGCCGCCCGCCATTACTTCTTGCTACCTTACAGCGTGAGAATAAACTGGCAGCTATAAACGACGTGTCGTATCAGTTAGTTATATGGGTCGTAATTATTTTTCATAACAAGTCCATACCAAAGCTCCCGAACTCACAAAAATTCTATTTTGGCAGTTTGGAGGCTCTATCGATACAATTGTTGCTAAAACACACATAAAGCATAAGTGGGTAAAAAAATTATACACAAAGATTGCACTTTCGTTTATTTAGCACATGCGGAGAAAGTAGACTGTCTGATGAGACTCCTACGAGATGTGTAACACTAAATAACCATGTCTTTCTCAAGCGAACAGACTTATAGATAATATATAGTAATTAATTAAATTATAATATTTATATCCTTCCCATTATTGTAACTGCGAAAGTAACTCGGTCTGTACGGTTACGCAAACATTATCGGCGTAGACGATCGAGATGTTATTTATCATGGAGATATGTGATGTCCTTCGGGATCGGGGTTGTTAAGCTTACTTACTTACTAGAAAAAATGCAGGTTATTCAAAAGACGCGCACACTTAATGTTCGTCGGTTCCTCATTGAGAAACAGAACTTGGCTATGTTATTAGAAGACTGTGACTAATAAGATTTCAGTTTGTACAAGTGTTCATTGATGTGCGTACGTAACACTTGCTTTAGTTGGTCTGGCAGCCGGCGGCATTGTGGAGGTCTCGGTAATGTAAAGACTGCGATAACGATGTCCATAAGTAGTAATTATTAAATATCACTTTTAGCGATTCATCACTGGCGCCGTGCAAATGTGGACTGATTATTGTGGACTTATTGAAATTAACCGTAGAATAATATGTGTCCTAGCTATGTGTCAACTGTCAGTCGGATTGAAACCTGCTTCCGTACTTAACATAAACTTTTTCATTCGCTTTGATCCAACCCGGTCACTAGAACTGTGCTCATAAATAAATTATGTATAGCTTACAAGTAAATTTCTCACCTTCCCAGAACGCATACATAAACAGCAGTGTACGTATAATATAATGAGCGGCAGATGTCAAACGTACGTAATGTAGACGCTGGATGCGCGCGCGCCTCTCATTCACGTCGTTAAGGAACATCCGATCATGCGCACTTTCTCTTATTTTTGACATTATTATAATTTCCTGCTTCCTGATGATAATAATGTAGATTACCCTGTATAAGAAGCTTGTAAATTGCTTCAGCAAATGTAATGTGATATTCACAAGAACATTATCGTTTTCGATGACTGGTCATAATATACAGTATGTATATGTTACGGTTAAAACCCGAAGTGCGGCTACACCTAGTTTTAGCCGGTTAGAACTAGGTGTAGCCACTCACTCTTGGTTACACCTAGTACTAGCCGATTGTTTTAGGGTAAAACTAGGTCTATCCTTCATCATGCCGGCTACAACTAGGTCCAGCCATTCCCTGTTGGATAAAACTAAGTCTATCCTTCATCGTGCCGGTTACAACTAGGTCCAGCCATTCCCTGTTGAGTAAAACTAGGTCTATCCGATATCATTCCGGCTAGAACTAGGTCCAGCCATTCCCTGTTGGATAAAACTTAGATGCGTACCCCGTCACGCCTTCACACTCATGGCTCACAGCATCTGCAGCAGCGGCGCGGGGTGGAGACACGCGGCTCTGCAGGTTGAGAGCGCCAGGTGCTGCTGATCTATTGCAGGTCTCCTAGCGAGTGTGACTCACAGCGTCTGCAGCAGCAGCGCGTGTCTTAGTTTTATCCAACAGGGATTGGCTGTAAATAGTTGTAGCAGGCATGCTATCGGCAGAACTTTTTAGATATAAAAAAACACCCAATAATAAGAAACGTAGAGAGTTTCGTTATTCTTAAAATCACTGTTGTTGTAATTAACTTGTTTTAATTAACACCAAATATTAGGAGTATAATTTTTATATAATAGGAACAATCAGAATTTTTTAACAACATACAATTTGTTGTATTTTATAATTTAAAGAATATGATTATAATTATAAATAACACTTTTATTTTTAGGGAATGGCCGGACCTAGTTCTAGCCGGAATGATATCGGATAGACCTAGTTTTACCCAGCAGGGAATGGCTGGACCTAGTTTTAACCGGCACGATGAAGGATAGACCTAGTTTTACCCGAAAACAATCGGCTAGTACTAGGTGTAACCAAGAGTGAGTGGCTACACCTAGTTCTAACCGGCTAAAACTAGGTGTAGCCGCACTTCGGGTTTTAGCCGTAACATATACACAAGTTAGATGTAGGTATAGCGAGGAGAGATCTGTGGATGAGGATAAATTCAAAATTGTTATTTGCAGATCATATAAAAGCACGTTTTTGATACTGCAGGAAGACGATTGAGAAATCGAGAACCTTCAAGAAACTCAATGAACAATCGGACTCTCTTAAAAGACGAATTGAAAATTGTAAACGCATTGTATTCATCACAACACGAATATATCTAAAATGGCATAACTAGCACGAATTGAGTGTCATCATCGCGATACAATAAATATACCTAGTCACTATGGACAGAATATTTATAAAAACAAGTGCAGTAATGAGAGTCCACTCTAACGGAACTATTACATACAATAATATTAACCACGTCGGACGTCGTGAACTGACCAGACGATTCTAATACGACGACTATAACTGCACTCATTTACTGTGACATAACCACGATACTTAACAAGTTGGTATTGTCTGGATGGAAGTTGCAAATATTATTTAAACTAAAAGACGTCAAACATATGCATATTATATATTTAGGGTTATAGAATATGATTTGCATAATAATCAGAAAGAGTTAGCGCGCTTGGAGAGCAGAATGCAATATTAGAGGTACCCAGTAGGTGCTTTTCAATAATTCAGTGAGATGCGCCTGAAAAAAAAATACAAATAATACAGCAACTTAATTGTGTCCAACTACATATTGATTTTAAAAGTATTTCTAATTAAAGAACAAATAACTTCCTAAGACCTCTTCCAGATGAAAGTAAGGCCTACACAAAAACTGTCGGCGAGTACAAAAGCAGAGCTCCTGACGCTGAATCGTCGTATGCGTCTGCGCGTGCGCCTCGTCACGGAGCGTTTTTGCATGTCGACTATGTTGCGGTACTTGATAGGGTTGTCACACGAATAGGTTTAGAATAAAAGCTCTGAAATATTATCATTAAAAAATGGTGTTACAAGATTCTAATATTTCGAACCGAGTTGTAGCCAGAGGTCAGATGGCACATTTAAAACATTGAGTTTACTTTTATAGGTGCTGTGGGTTATGTACTTTGAGTTCCTACTTATACAGGTGCTTTGGGTTATGTAAAGTGTTCAAAGGTTTCCGCAATTTTTGCTGTCGAAAGCGTGTTGTGGCAAATCTACGAGGCAACTGCCCTTATCTCTCTATCTTTATCTTTATCTTTATAACTATGAGACTAATTATTTAGTGTAATATTGTATGAAGTTCACAGCCCGCGGTGACTGCTACGGAACTAACGTGATGCGCACGCGTCCAATTACACGGTCGCGCTGTCTGCGTGCTCGTGTTCGGCGTACTGAGCTTTGAATAGCAGAGCTTTTTGTGTGTCAGCCGTATAAGCAACAACTTTATTAACATCATCAATGTATTTGATAGTAGTTACAGTTACACCTTCCGTAACGTGTTCCCGATCTTCAGCTTGGTGTACACAGCTTCATCTTCTTACCCAGATCGTATCTCCATCCTGCGAGCTACGTATTCTACCTTTCCATTTACTCTTTCTTATGTACAGACGCCAGCACATCAAGCTACTACAGTCTGGCAAATTTCCTTAATACTTAATAATAATAATTTCCTTAACACATTATTCCTAGTACGATTGTCGTCAAATAAATGACGTTCTAGAGAATTGTATGTATGTGTACAATAGTGAACAGTTTTTGTGGCTGCAATTTTTTCCGTATGAACATTTGTGGAGGCAGGCCAAGTGTGCCACAACGGCATCTGATATTACATCGTGACTTGTATCATCCTCTTCAATGGATCATTTAATAACAATTTTCCAGGTTTTTACGCGAATATCTCGATCAAATTATCGGCAGTTACCGCCAGACTGTTGGAGGAGCCAATCATTCGAGAACGTTAATTGTCGATATGTTGGCTGTCTGTTCTCGGAATGACGGTTTAGTTCGTACTTACAGTTCGTTCTGGTTACACGTCTCGCTTCAATAGCTATACTTAATCAAATGCTTACCGCCATATTTTTTGCTCATCAGCAGCGATCTGAAAATAATTATAACAAAAGAAGATTGAAATACTGTGTTTACTTTAAAACTGTAAAGTCCGAAAATAAAGCAACAGCAACGGATTAATGCGGTTATTTATAACACAGTGTCACGTGTACAGTATCTAAATACACTGTTATCGTTATCAGCTGCGGCATTCCGCGAAACGAAGAAATAAATTAAAATATTATCGATTGCCAAATGTTTTAGTTGTTTGTTAATTAATATTATCCTGGGGTCTTAGGGTCTTTCTGTGGTATATTCTTATGAGCTCGTTTCTAGGTATCAGCCTTGCTATTTGCCTGGTGCAACATAGTAATATGTACACTTCAGCTAACTGCATTGATACCGCGCTATCTCGAGACAGATCGCCGCGAACCGATTGTAACGGACTGCTGACCATCCTCCACTTAGCTAAATTGTATGTTAATAGTAAACAGGCGGTCTCGCAACCTGATGGTACCGACCACTCTCGAGGGACAGAATTATGGATACACCGGTACAATAGCCTTTGTGTAAACAAGCTTTTCTTAAATTATCATCAATGGTATTATAAAATAAATCAGACGTTTGACACGTTCTTAAAACAAGTTTCCAAAATCCAAACACTTTCCAAATACAAAACATGTTTAGCCAATGGTTACAGCAAAACCTAAATTCTCCTTAGATGTTATTTGATTTTAAATATTGTTTTGGCAATATGAAGCTGTTTAATGTAAAACATTTTTATTTATGTAGAAAATGTATAGAAATCGTAATTTGTGTAGATATGAGATGATGGAAAGTAGAGGTAAGGATAAACACTGTGTTCAATAGTGTTTACCAATTTTTAAATAAGTAATAACGCTGCCATTGGTAGCGATCAAACTGTAAATCTTGATGCTTTTATGTATTACAACATACTTACATTATTATATACAATTTGCTGATATTGTATAACAATGCAGACATTATTTTGATGAAAACCAGTTTGATGTAAATTTACTGTTGGTAGTCTTTAAGCTCCGTACTTTGTTGACGATCGACGGTGTAAGGGTCCTACAGTAAGTGATGCCGGTACTGGCGCTATGAAGACGTTATTATTTGATCAACAGGAGACCGCTACGTCGCTTAGACGATAAGCTACTTAATTCAGATCCGGCAATTAGTCGGTGACGTCGGACGAGCGCGTCGGAGGGAGTTCGCGACGGCGCGTGAGAACTAGGTGAGTGACGACGAGACGCCCTGTCTACTGCAGTGCACAGGTACTGTTTGATTAATTTGCTTATTGTTGTTGCAGGTTTTGTACACCTTGTTGATTTGATTAACGAGTAAAACTTTTCCGAATCTAGTTGCTGTGTATGGCGTTACAGTTTCAGTTGAGGATGAGTGCTCCCCTTGACTAGCATCATGAAGGGTTTGCGCTTAATCCAATTGTACGCAAAATCTATGTGTCCAATAAACACGTATACTTATTTTAATTTTATTCAACAACTATTTGAATATTCTTATATTAATTAATTCAATTAAAAAGAAAGTTGCCAAAACTGACATTCTGATTGCTTACCTAACATGACAACATTACTTATTGTTGGTTGTCGCAGGTCATCCACTTAGAAGTGAAACCGAGTCGCTTGAACTCAACGCAACTGCATACGCACCACATAACAACCAAACGAATGCAGGAGCTCACTGATAACATCCAGTCTAATACATAAGCGCGATTTCTTACACCAGTCGCGTAACGTTTGTTTACGTTTGGAATCGCGTGCGTGACCTTTGCAGATTTTTTGCTATGATTTCGTTAACGAGTGGTAGTAATCCAAGTAATGGGCTCGAAAGGTGAATGCGAGCTGTACTGTTTTCACGTTGATTGCTTGGCCGAGAAAATCATCATAATTATGACGATGAATGATTGTTTCGAAGTTACCTGACATGGTAATCATGTGTTACGTGTGCTTACAGTTACGCTTATATTGTATTGGAATTTTGAGCATCTCTTGTTTTAAGTGTAGGGAGAACGTCGCTTTATAAGTTTATTTAAGGGATAGATGCCACGAATCGATGCTAAAATGGAATAGTCGATGCCGATCAATAGTTTCCACCATACCATCGACCGAAGGCGTCGACTAACGGTCGAGCGATAGATCTGGTAATACCCTAAAGTACTTAGAAACCAAAGCGCTGAGGCTGTTGTCTAACTCAGAGATAACGAGAGCGATCTCTACGTGCGTATCTCTCAAGTAATATTGGCTGCAATAAAACTATATGAAGTGCCACTTCTCACTACTTTCGCCTATTGTTCGTGCTTCGGATTTTATGGGGTCTACGTGTATGTATGTACGTACTTACCTATATGTATGTATACATGTCGTACTATAAGTTTGCCGCGGCGTTTCCCGACACAAATACTTTCGATTTATTGTTTTCGACTACTCTAGTTGAGTGCGTCAGTAAGATTTGGTCCTCATTCGTCGAAGTCAATGACCTATCATTGAAATTCAACGCCTTGTTACAGAGAAGCTAATTTTTGCTTTTTCAAATATAAATATTTTTATATTTTTCGAAATATTGTAAATAGTGAAAGTGCATTGAAAGCTCCAATCATTTACTTTCACGTTCACCTGAGATACGAAATATATTCGATGTACCTCGCATTCATTTATAATATGTAATATCGGGAAAGTAAATACGTATATATTATCCTTTCAATGTTATGTTTTTGTCATTATTTTAAATTGTTGTTGGGTACATATTTATACGCATATTAATATTATAAAGCCGAGGAGTTTGTTTGCTTGAACGCACTAATCTCGTAAACCGATTTGAAAATTTATTTCTGTGTTAGATAGCCCTTTGATTAAGGAAAGCTTTAGATTACTTTTTATCTGGGTGCCTGAAGCTAGTTTTTTTTTTAAACAGCTTGAAACCGAGGTATTCACAAATAGGGAAGAACGCGCACTAACTGTGAGAGCATATTATACAGTTAGCGATCCATCTTAATGAGCAATTAGCTGCGAGGCTGCATCCGCCAGTATTAGCTAATTACCCGCGACGACTCACTGGACGACAGGACGGCTTCACAAGCTCACGAGGACTATGCGAGTAGAAAACAAACACACAAACCTTAGCCCTAATAATATTTATGTAATTAACAATGATGAGTAAATACATTGATTGATTACGCAAGAAAGCTCGAATGGTTCAACTGTTACATTCAATTCCAACTTAAAGTTTTGTACAAAAACCTCTGCATACCACTTGTAGCCCTGTGCTATGTCAAGTGAGACTTCTGTCTGTTTGCACGTGTGGCGTGAAGGTTTGCCTGCATTATCATAATTTCTATTAAATTGTTTATTTAGAAAACTTGGAGGATGGGACCGTGACAGGTGAAACTGCGCCAAATGATGACAACATGTTGAGTTGTTAAACTTACCAGTACTTACCTCTATTGTACACTCAAATACATGGTGTTTATGTTAGCCATGACTGATTGCTGAAAATAGATTTATTTTTCTTGTTCTCTTTCTTACAATGTAGATGAAAACAAACATCTTAAAATGTTATCAAAAACCTACAAAAACTGCTGTCGATTTCGTTTCACCGTTAGAAGCAAATCGTTATGAAATCTTGTTTTTCTGTAAAAGGAATATTATGTGTGCTAATGTAAACATGCTCCTCTCAAGTCGACGGTTTCCATAATCCGAATGCGCCGTATTGCCATAATAGCTCACTGCCGATAGTCCACATGTCATGCTGCCTCTGATCTATAGGGGCAACAAATATCTAAGTGTTACTAGGTACTATAGTTATAATTCTGTATTTTGTGAATAAGTGTAACTTTTGTATTACCTAAGTATGTAATTGTTCGCTTAAATAAATTACTATTTTATAACTTAATTTTTTTATAACTTGTTTGTCGTTAAGGAATTATTTTAAGAAACTTACTGGGCTATAGCTATATACTGCGCGTTGAATATTTATTCCTCATAGGATAAGAATAAGAATAACATTGTTGGTATAACAAAATTGTAGTGTTTTCCAAGCTCTACTGAAAAAATGAATTCATTATCTATTAAATAAATACATAGTTAGTATTACAAATAATTCAGATGACCTCTCCGGCTCATTATTTTACCGAAAACTATAGTTTATGTAACCGTGGCAATTGTTCCCAGACACAGTGGTACAACACTAAAAATGATGACAGAAGTCGCGTTTGAAACAATACAAACTAGTGAACCAGACATTAGTTTTATTATGTTACAGTACAAGTGATACACTATCATGAATAGTTAAGAACTAAGCCAGCTAGTTGGCACCCTTACACATAACCGACAGACCTGGGGTTTTACATAAGGCTAAATTTTTCAGGCAGTGGTCTGACCGCTGTGATGGCGAGAAAACTTAACTATATTACTAAACGTAAGAGATGGATAAATTGATAGTTGTTCTCAGATTGTTCACACTGCCGCGCTGGCGAAGCCAGGCTAAGCTTCACAAAAATTGTGACCGAGCGATAAAACCTTACGAAGAAAAACTCGTTCAGCGATGCTCGCTCGGTTGATAATTATCACGCGCTTGCGGATTATGGGGCGCATGAGTATTCATTCTTCGTGGCTTCGCGCTGATCACCAACTCGTATCATTTCTCGTTCATTAGGGAATTACAGCCTTAGAGGTTTTTAAAACTCATAATTCCATTCAAAAGTCATTTTCTACAAAAAAAAAGTGAATTTGTATATCCTGCCAATATAACTGTAACTTCTACATAAAACCGGCAGTACGACTCGTTCATGTTCCACGCACGTAGGAATGAATTATGCGGCGCGCTCAGCTTCCGCGCTCTCGCTGCACTTTACGTAATCTGCTCCTAATTGCAGGTCACTGCACCGGATCAGATGATAGCTCGCTACGTAGTCACCAACAAAATGGTGCGTGTCACACAATTTATGGAGTACTGTGGGTTCTTTAATCTATCACTTCCGAGTAAGACATTGTGACAGTTTAATGTGTTTCAAACTAAAATAATATTCGACTCGTGCTAAGAATTTCTTTCTGTAATTTCAATTCTTGTATATGTAACTGATTCCAAATTGATAAGTCCTTTCACCAAAATTCAAAGTCAGTATATCAATAATAGCTTAATTGGCATTACACATCACTATTAAGGTCGATATAAATATATTAATTTGAAATCTTCCACTGCAAATGTTAATGCATTAATCAATGCAACCATTAGGACTAGTTTACAACTGCTGTTTTGCAACTCCGAACTTTTGGATCTGTTTTGCGCAACATATCGCTCTTATTATGGTCATTCATATTTATTTATATGTATTCAATAGGTCGTCAAGGTTAACACACGGACAGTAAACGTAAATTTAATATACATCCCATATATTAAAATGAAATTAACGAAACTAGATTTCGTTTCACGAATTCTGCAATGATAAAAACTATGAACAGATAATGGTAATTATGTAAATATAATTTTATTTCTCTGACCAGCAGGAGGCATAAAGAGAGAGTGTAGCAAACTAATATGTTTATTTGTTTGTTTGTCCGACTCCTAGACCGTACATAATCGATGATAGCGGCGCGCGCGCAGACTACAATCTATTTGTCATAAAGCTAAATCGAATCATCGTGAAAGTTATAATACCAGTTAACTGTAAGATGATACATACAAAAATGTTACTCGATTTAAGTCTTAGAAAAGCGATTCAAAAATGTTATCTGTATACATCGCCTCTTTAATCACAAATGTTAGAACATATCGTCTTGTGGATGCCGCTATGGACCTCTACACATGCATCTTGGATCAATTGCGAGTTGTCTGGCCGTTAATCACGTGTGTCCAATTTATACGAACCGTAAGCATTCGCAAAACGATTGATATTATGTTCAACGGAATTGCATTTCCTTATCAAGCGGCAACTCCGGCGCAATCATTGTTCGGCTCTGTTCAGTTATGGAGCGTGTATTTTATAGTTTCTAATGTAATTGTAGCTGTTTTTTGACCTTCGAGACTAATTTAGTACAATGAATACCATACTTTATGTTAATAACTTATAATGCCTTACGGAAAACACTGACTAAGAAGATCCAAATTACAAATGTGGAACAATCCTTGACAAATTGATACGTATTGTGTCGGGCAAGTGTGGCCGTTCCCGACTGTGTCGCGGGAGGTACTTATTGTGTTACCTCCGACGAGTAGCACAATGCGGGGTGAGTGCCATGAATTATTCAGAGGTACAAGGAATGCGGAGTCCATAGACTGGGACGAAGGTCCTTTTTTGTTTCTAAATATTTTTGAGTCAAAGTTGGTTACACAAGTGTGATGGCTAAGGTCAAGCTGGAGCTAGGAAAGTATGTGATGTTTTGTATATTCGGTTTCACAATCGGGCAGAACAGTCATTGTACTATCAATAGAATCTTCTGAATAATAGTATTTGTGGCGCAATTTGTATTATGTATATTGAGCAGAAAACCTTGTGAGTTGGTTCCACTTACATAAGCTATCAGGCGCGGATACAAGTAACCGAATAACAGCCTCCGAGGCAATCCAATCGTTTAGTTCCAGGCATACGTGTTACTACGCTCAGGTGTATTTTTAGCCATTTGTGAAGCTATCGACGTACAAATCTTTACTACGCATCATTCCTACACATGAAACATTTAGTAATTTCAGCAACATTTTCAATTGCACCGTATTTTACAAGCTACTACAATTTGAAAAATTTAACAGATTTTCAACTTCATCGCGGAAGTATAATATGGTTCAAATTTGATTGGGAAAATACAGTTGCGGTAGTTTGATGTGCTGGCATCTGTACCAATCCATATCAATGCTTGTTTCATCCATTTTCTCAATAAGGTTAAGTGTAGGAGCATTGCCTGCTGCAGACTATTACCGCTGTTTCTTATGAAATCATTAGTTCGTATCGAATGCCAGCTGAACATCATCACAATACAGATTCGATTAAGGGCGTGTCACAGTGGCGGCAGCGCGCCGGATCGGTTCGCCGGCGATTCGCTACTGTTTGTTTTGCCGGACTGCCGCTAGGAATTAGCAACAGTTTTCTAATTGTGTCAATTGTAAGAGGACACCTTGCGGAAACTTCACTCTGTATTCTGTCCCGTTGTTGACTACTGAACCGCTATAAGATTTGAACATTTTTTTCATTCCTCTTATCATTTAACAAATATGCGTTACTATAGCTTCTGCCGATGGTTTAGCTCGCTTCTTAATGGAACTACTTACCGCAAACGGATAAAAAGTAGTATATACGTTATTTTGATGTACAAGCATATTACTGCTGGTTTCTACAATTTAAATCTGTCTAGTGCTTTTTGCCTGAAAAAGTAACAAAGAAAAAAGTAGTAAGTAAGTAATATTAGTAGGATCAGTTAAAACATTTCCACCAGCAATTGCAAGTTCAGTTACATTGCATACAGTTAAATGTTGTTGAGTAACTTGTCAAAAAATGTAATACTAAGTATCCAAGGAGAGAATTCATGTAGACATTCTTTAAAGTTATTTACACTTTGCTTAACCTCAGGTCACTGGACGATGTACCAGTACCTCATTAAAGCTTAACTATAGGTTAATGCCATTTGCACTTCCCACAAGATGACGGTTCACATAAATGACGCGTAACAGCTAACCCCCTAATGTGTTGTCACGGCGCATAAAGTGAGTCAACAGCATTAAGCCCTGGTTTATTCTGATGGCCAGACGGTAATGTGAGGGTTTAACTGGGTCAGGGATGGGCCCGCCCGCTGTCCTCGGCTATAGCTCAATCTACATAGATGTAACAGCACCTTCTGTGTTAAACAATCACTGGCAAACCAGTTAAATATGGGAACTATTCTTGAAAGTTTTTGAAGTTCCCAGATGACGGTGAACTTGAAGGTTTACTGTGAAAGTTTCAAATTATATCGCAACATATCGCAGTCATTAGGCATTTGATGACACCAATAAATAATTAATTGAAATCGGAAGAACATAAGAAGAAAGCGAGTGCAGTGGAATAACTTACAGATAAGAATGCAACAAACAAACATTTTGCGAAGATTTCAAATAATTTGATTGCACAACATGTTAAACGAATAACGCCGAGATATTATCACACATTCCAAATTTGAACAGCAAAGGTAATCACACTCATATTGACATAGTTTGAAAGTGCACCAACTGGTTCATTTAATATCCACTGCCGAGGTCTAGAGGTTCACCCATTATTGTAATGATTGAGACATTCCAGAATATTAGCATTATCATTAGTTTCATTATACTTAGATAATGGTTATCTGTTGAATTCCATATTGATAACGATCAGAATGGATATAATTTAATTATTTTTTCGAAATGTAACCAATGATATGATAAAATTAAATGGAGCGATAGTCGTGTCCTTTAAAATACACTACAACAACAAAATACAAAGATAATCTACATCATTCACATAAGCAGACTTTCTCATCCTATTCATTTTTTTTCTTATTATTTTTCCTATCCATTTCACATATGTATCAATCCAGGAGTTTCCGTCGTGCAGGATGTATCATTTCTAACTGAAAGAGTTTCACATAGACAATCCCGTTTATAAGGATTCATTTACCGCAGTAATGACTGCAGTATGTAGTCAATATATCTTCAAAGGATAAGATTAAATCAATCACGACACTCAGGATCTCTCGTACTCAAACACTTGGCAAGAGGGCGATGAACTAATTCAATAATATCGCGCCAACCAGATAAACCTCTATGTAAATCCGATGCAGACGCGCTGCCGAATGTGTACACACGGAGTACCGACAGGAAGACACGCAGGGTAAGGTTTGGATCTTTAGTAAAACACAATCGGAAAATACACCATGAATGGGTATTATATTGGATTGCATACTGTCAAGTTTCTTTTCTCTTCGTTGCTTATAATATCGGCATACTTATTCATACACGTTCGGTTAGTAGCCCTAAAGTAAGCTATTGATTAGCTTGTGTTACGGGTGATAACACAACTAATAAACTACATATGCTTACTTTACCCAGACCACAGCCAATAAGCATGCCCATCACAAAAATGTCAACTGCACCGGGAATAAAACCCGGGACCCTCAGTTTAGCATGGTTAAGATTGCGCTAACGGGGTCAGATTTGAAGCCACATGAGAAGTACTTGATTCTTAGATGCGTTGGTTTGTGTAATTGGGACCTTAAATTCAAGACAATTAGATCCTAAACTGAATTTACATACAAATAACGATAAAAACATGAATATACCCTTGTTTCGGCTGAGGCTAGCCAGACATATTGTTTTTCGTCGAAGGTGTGCGGTTGCAGTCTGTACTGTAGCAAATAAATTCGTTATGTAAATACGATCGTTTACTCACAGCATCAGAAGACGGAACATGTTTAAATGTTAATTATTCAGCGTGACGTCACATTGCCCGCGCGCATTCATTACCAACATTCGAATTATTTGCGCAAGAAATGCTTTCTACTTGGTTATCAAATTAATGTTAATTAATGTGGTTTGAAAAGAGACTCTGTATTATTTAATTTTATTTTAAAAACATTAAGTAGGATTTTTAAAAATTCTTATTTCATAATGATTCGCCATATTGACGAAACAAAGAGGGGCAATAAATTGTAAGTAGATACATATTTTAATGAGGTTTAAATGACGTGTATGGAAACACATCAAATTTTCTCGGGTAATTAAATTACTTCTTTACAACACTTGCTTGGATTTAAAACTGAAAGTAAGAAAGATGCCCAATGAGATGAAAAAAGCCTCTAAAAATATCTTCTATCACTTTCTATTTTCAAAGATCTCGAATTTTAGATCTCTGATGATGTGGTGAGATAATCTTAACACAACAGAGAAGAATATAATAAGTATTTGTGTAAGAGTTGCGTGACGACGTAAAAACTTGATGACCATGCAGTATTGTGCACACACAGACAGACAGACAATGCTTACTGGTACCTAATAGTAATGTTAGAGTTGTTCGTGTCATCTTTTTGTGTTATTTTGTTTATTTATTGCTTCATAACAGCTTTTCATTTCTTGACTATTTTCGAAACTTGCTGACATGAAAATTACAATGACGCAAATTCATAGAAAATATTCGATTGCGGTTAATTTTGCAATTTCTATTTTGCCTACTTACATTTTATTAGTGTAGTAAATCGATGTCATAGGTAGTAGGTAATATAACTAACAGCCATTGTAACTCTAAATGTTTATAGCTATTTATATGTACATTACACGGTATACTGCCTACATACATATATTGAATAGGAATAGGTTGAATAGGTTGAAATATCTATAGGAAGCAACGAAAAACACTTTCCGTCCGTCTGTGATAACTTCTATTGCTATGTTCCACTAAGTGCGTGAGACGAGCTGAAATACTTATCGAATTAAACCTCCTCCCCCTTATCATAATACGTGGTTTTAAAAAAGTACCGACTTTAGAGATAGCTTTGAACCATTTTCTTGAACAAGCTTTACGGTCTAAATCTAGTACTAAAGCAACCATCCATTTCATATCGAAACTGAAGTTTAGAATGAAGTCTTACAGATTCACACTGCTGTTCTTCGAGAAATGCTTTGAGCTAAAGGAATAGGAGGGAAAGACTAAATACATGAACCGCTATCAGTAGGTATCTCTCTTTCACTATAACTCAATCATCACCTCAACTATGCATAGAGAATGTACTGCCCGTAGCGCGCGTATTGTGCGTACACTACGTGCGTGCGTGTGTGTGCGTGTGCTGATCTATATCGCGGGGATCGCGTTACGGTACAGCAGCCGCAGACCATGTGGGAATTGGGTGCTGGTACTGTACCATACATACATATTAATACTTCTCATTTGCCGCATTAGAATACTTTCGAACCTCAGAGCACTGAGATGGTAAGTATGGAAAGTGGTGACGAGACCAGCCACAATGATAAGGATTAGATTTCAGTTGTTGACGCGATGTCATAAATCTTCCAGACTTTTAAAATTTGAAAATAGGGAAATTATCGTAAGAATGAATCTTTCGTATCTATCGTAAGATTGGCCCTTATTCCTATCATCCGTATTCGTATCAACGACCGCTACGATTTGGCTTCTGACAACATTAACAAGTGACAATCAGTCTTAGGATCATAGAGTATCAAGTTTCCTATCTCTGCGTTGTGGTTGGAGGATGGCTTGTTGTCTGCGGGAATAATCTCGTAAACTGACCACAACATGGATGCTAAATGGCCGGCTATGATAACGATGAGTTTGTAATACGATGCGTTAGAAAATAGCGGATGCTTCAAACATTGTATACATTATGTGTGTTAATATCTGTCTGATATGGGAGTTGAAACTAAAAAATCATCATTTCCTTCTAAAGGATGTCATGATTTTGAATGAGAACCCTCATAGACTAAGTCGCTAGTCACACAAAATTTTCCAGATCACGATCGAGGTATTTTCGCAGTTTTAATGAATAATAATCCATTTCTTTGATTACAGATTACATCCCCAATAGTGAGTCCAGGTGACAAAGCATCAGTATAATCTACCTCGAGTGAAACAAACAACGGTATGATATCATGTGCCATCGCCGGTGAGTCACGGCGCAAGGCGCTCGCTATCGAGCGATAGCGATAGCTTATCGATCGTATCGACGACTCACGGCTAATTAATTCTTTAATACCGTCATGTCATATTTTGGTGCGGAGTCAATATCAAAAGGAAATATTTACTTTTCCCCCATCTGCGTGTTGTTGGACTGAGAACTGAATTCGTGCCATTTTAATAAATTAATGTCTGCTATTGTCATATTTTTGTAGGTACTCGCGACTCAAAATAAAAAAAATAATTCAAATTAGCAACTTTTTCAACGTCACAACAGAAAACACCCTTCACCACTTCCTATATGTCTTTGCTGGGTAGGATAAATGGTGCAACTTTCAACATTTCTGAGTTAATTTATCAGGTTCGTCCGTTCCCACTTATCCCTAGTTGACAGGCTATGAGAGGGATAGAAACTAAGACAGATGTCTTGCTAGCTATCCCAAGAAGTCCCGGAACCACTACGTAACTAACTCGTCATACAACGTCAACCTTGAGCACCGAACGTCGCTTTACATAATCATTTCATAAGCAGACAATTAACCATTCCGCTAATTAGTATTTCTGCGTTTCTTGTTAACCTATTGCACTGCAACTGTTGTGAAAACGTTTGTAGAATAAGTTTCTACAATACATTATCATTCATGTTATTGTAAATTTGCAAATGTGATTTGTTACGAAATTGTGAAACAGGTAACGTAAACCTTAATTAAACATGATCACAAGGGCATTCTCTATGTGAGAAAATCCTTTAAAATCAGATGCAAATGGACAGCTATTAAGTAAATAAGTCGATGATGAATTACATGTAACTGTTCAAGGTAACATCGTAAGTTTTGTGAATAGGTAGTGAATCAGGTGCCACAGTGCGAGACAGAATGTATAAGTACGTAATTAAAAGTATGATGATAAGCGATTACATATAGGTACAATGATATTAAGTAGGAGAAAATACTACAAGATACTGAAAACTGTTCTTCTATTTAAGCTGGTCTTTGAAACTAGACGGCCTGCTCGTCAGTACTGACTGCAATACGTTTTCTTACGAGGACATCTGTTTCTCCTTCGAATACCGTCCTAGTTATTGTTACAGGCACATGAGATATTTCAGCATCGTCCCTGATTGTGAAAGAGGTACTTTATTGTACGAAAGGTTCAGACTTGCTAACATTATTATCACACCATGAGCGGTTTCTGATACAGCTTTAAATGCTTCAAATAAGAATAAAAAGCCTTAAATTTTTTATGATTTTTGATATAATAGATATGCCTATAGCTGTAGATTGAATATAGAAACAGACAACTTGCAGCCAAACACTTGACATTGACACACCACGTGGACTGATGCGCGTGTGTGTGTGTCACCCACACAGGCGCACGTTATCGACGCCCGATCGATCAGCTGATTACTGCCGTACCTGTAATGTAGCAGTAGATGTGTATGTATACTAACTTCTATCGGATATTATGTGTGGAATATACTGTCGCAGGATTAGGAACCGGTTTGATTACGATTTATGGAAACACATCGTCTGACGTCCGAGGCAATATTATTTACATTTCGGATATTTCAATTCTTATATTGATTCATTTCGATTTTTGAAATACCTTTAATTTGTTAGTACCGGTACCGTTATCGTGGAATTTTATTTCATTTTGACGCTCCTATTGTGTCGGGACCTCAAACCTCCATTACCTATAGGTTACACTTTACTGAACTGCGTCCAAATCAGTTGAGCCATTTCTGAGATTAGCACGCACATGGAACTGTTATAAGGTTTGTTATAAGTATTATAATGATTTATTGACAAGACATGCAGTTCACGTATTATTTCCTCTATGTTGAGTGCTAATATCGCGATTCATGACACTAGGAAGGACACCGATAAAGTAGGTAATCAATGCAATCTATCCACCGATAGAAGTAAGAAAAGATTTGCGCAAGTGTTGCAAATAAAAAGCATAACATAGATATATTTAATGTATGGAATGAAATAAAACACATTAACAATTATATGATAATTATGAATGATTGAGAGATAACATTTCCGTATGTATTTAGTGCATTTCTAGATTTCTCTTTGTTTTACGTATTGACTGGTCAATACATTGAATCACTGAATATTTACATAGTGACTACACCTAACAGCAGCCCGGTGACGCAGATCTTATGATTTCACTTCTTCTTAAGTCTCGGTCCACGCGTCACTCGGAGGAAAATCCTGCAGACGAGAACCTTTTCAATTATTTGTTTAGCATGGAGTTTTTCCTTTTAGTTTGTTTCTTAACTTTAATTGCAATGTCGATACCTATCACTGTGATAACTGATCAATTTCTAGGTGTTATGTTCTGGGATCTGTCCCACAGCAAGACACACGATTACTTAGGTCAGGTCGGCAATTTCGCACTCCTGAAATCCATATTTACGTTAAGTTACATAAGCCGAATCCCCACTCGAAAGGCATTACTTGAAACTGAACACTTCAAGCAGCAGCAATTTGTAACCAACAAACCGATAGTTTATTATTGCGTCGTGTTGATGTTATGTCTCGTTTTCCATTGTCAGCTGGCAGCAGGCAGGTACTCGTCATAGCTAATCTAGCTGACTCAGTTGTATATCTGTAGTGGACATCGGTAAGAGTGATTAAAAGCAATTGTGGATATTATGTCCTGTATCGATACCGGTCCTTTATATCCGCATACGATAATATTGCTATGGAAAAGGATCCGCGAATTCCTCGACTGTGGTTGATAGTATTTGACAGTGGAATCGCCATTACGTCTCAGCAACAATTGCAAATCCATATAAAATATTGTTTAGGATAACTTGCTGAGTTTCTTATATTTCTTATTATTAAATGGAAAATATTTCCGGCCTTATTATTACAGTCTTTCATGTCAGTTTATAAATTTCGTCTCTTTATAGGAAGTCAACTATAATGAGTTTTTGTAGGAACTTATTTGGTGATAGCAACAGACAAAATACACACTTCATCATTTTTAAAATCAGAACAATACAACAATTCAAACAGTCCGTACCGGTGAATTCCTCAGGGTACGCGTTTGCGCAGGTGTGCACGGTTCGGGCCAGCAGTTGGACATTCCTGCGCTCGCTTTCGAAACGTTCGGATACGACCCGTGATATCACCTCATTATGTAGGTGCTGCTGGCTACCGGGCTTACACTTGCAACACTCACCTATCGTGCCTGGAGTAAAAGATTAAAAGGATTAGTAGAAGTAGGCATAAAGACAAAATTTTCCATTAGGAATGTTAAATCTCTTATGGTCCATTCTTGAAGGTCGTAACAGCTGAACATGTTAGCCCTTTGTTTGTTCAGAGAAGCGGTATTCCCTATACAAATAGTTCCACATAGCTTTTTTTGTAATCATATTCTGCCCTTCAAGTCATTACATTATATGATATTAGAAGAATTGATGAAAGCATTTAGTGGTGGAAACGACGGGTGCTCTTAGTTTAACAGCAGGTAAATATCAGGACGGCTCTGAAAGTTGTTAAAAATG
Source organism: Heliothis peltigera (assembly GCA_958496145.1). Classification (NCBI taxonomy): domain Eukaryota; kingdom Metazoa; phylum Arthropoda; class Insecta; order Lepidoptera; family Noctuidae; genus Heliothis; species Heliothis peltigera. The sequence continues at coordinate 248,701 of OY292333.1, forward strand.
ACCAAAGCACCTCTATGTATTGTAAAGCATAACTTTCAATAAAACATGAAACATGCAATAGAGCTTTAATAGCTATTTATAGTGAGGCGAGGGCGAGTAGCATTCCGTCGAAAGCGGTCCAGATGCGAGCACTTTCCTTAAGCGGAGATGTTACGCCCAGCGCCAGGTGACCGCGCCGGGCGGCGTGCTGCACCGCCCGACAGATTTATGATTCTATTAGCTACGGTGAAAATATGCGCCGTCTACTGGAGTATTACATGATCATTTTAAGGATAATTCAATAATGCAGATGTTGAAGAGTGCATTAATTTAATGTAAGTATTATTATTGAGAAGAGTAAGGTTTTGAGAAAATAAATTTCACAAACATTCAGAGACGGTAACTGAAATATATAATAATATATACGGTGCACCAAATATCGTGAACTTTTTCGAAAATAGTTTAGTAGCAATTCAGAAAGGGGAAGAAAATGGTTTCAAATGTACATTTGTATATAAAGACAAACCATTTATGTATACTATGCCTACTCATAGCAATGTTTGACATAAATTCGCATAAGGCAAGACATTACCTTTGTTTACTTTATGTTCATTCATCTTACTCGAGATACGCCGGTTTACATACAAATAACAACACAAGATAAGGAACATCAACTAAGTAAACTTATGTAAATATGCATAGACAGATAAGTCTTCTTTGATCTATGAATGATGATCATTTTACGAGAAGAGTTTAGTTTTATTAGTACTTAGCTCGGCAAAATTATGTACGTTCTTTACTTCCAAAATATTCACACTCTTGACATCAAAAGTATCTGCTACATAATAAAAGTAAGCAAACCCATACAACAATCCTTGTTCCTACGATTGCCTCACCAAGGACCCAGGCAGGCTGTACCGAAATAGAGCGAACTCCTTAAACAGGTTTGTGGAACCGACACCGCTCATAAAGTTTTATGATTATGACCAGTATTGTCTTATCTGGTACATAGCGTGTGTAAATCAATATTTACTTCCAAAGTGCTATGAAATGTGTAAACAAAGGATACGATTTCTGCTATTGCCAATTCGAAGTTGAATATGAAATTATCCAGACATAGAACATCAAAATCATATTTGATTTTCCGAAAATTTTCGAAAGGTAGTTCGTGTTACGACCGGGAAAGTCTATATAAAAGATGGTAGATCACTGAGTACTCCTTTGTACTCCATATTAATCTATATGAATCAAAGGTTATGACACTGACCGCGACCAAACTACCTGACGGTAGCAAGAGTCACACACCCAACTAGCCCAAAGATTATGGAGCTCAGAAGCTTTAACTTTTACTTCTTCATGTCTCAACTAGTGCACAATTCCTGAGTCCACACCCATTTGCGTATTGCCAACTTTACCGAGACTTGTCACAAACATTCCCATGATGCAAATCTCCTTACATGACCCGATGTGCCAATACCGTGGCCAACGTAACGTAACTCTTGTGTCACTTGCAACCAGAGCACGTGTCATCAGATGTGCGCGCGATCTGTATCGCCCAATGTTTGGCAACACGTGTCCATTTCACAGCTGAAGCAACTGTGCTAGGCTGTTCTCACGGGATACGTGAGCTCTATGTGACATCATCGACACCGTAGGGTTTAATGACTTATAAACGTTAGCTGGTGTCTCCTGAAGAATCGTGCAGCAACTGAACTGTAAATCTTTTCCAACTGAAATATTTACTAGCTCGTGCATCTAGAGATCGCTTACAAAGTAACTTAAGCCCTAGCTGTAGCTGATTTTAATTTGCTTAGAAGCTACTTTTCTAAGATTATTTTATTCTGAAATATTGTTAGTGAAATTGTCGATGTTATAAAAAAAAACAGAATTTAAAATGAGAAGCTTGAATATCAAAATCAGCGCACTCATAGCGTTCGGCGTATCATACTAAACTGTTTGCAGAGAGCATAGGCCCTATAACTCACTTTAGGCTAATACCTAATACTATTCAGTATCAGTCAACAACGCAATGTATCTCAAATAATAGCCGCAGTCCCATAACTGCGCCTAGGGCAATAATTTACCTTTTAGCCATAAAATGTCATTGAGCACCGGTGACTTTATCATAGCCACGGTGTCGTAACAGAAGGGCCAATTACCGTGCGTCACTGATGTGGCTACTGACCAGCCGACAGACGGATTGGAGCAATAGGTCATAACGTACCGACACATGTATTGTATATGTAGATAATACAAGTGGGTAATTTTTAGGAGAAACACAACTACTTAAAGGCGAGCAAAATGACAGATTAGTAGGTACTTTTTTGTCCTATGATATCTGATGTAAAATCTGAAATATCTTTTCATGTAAACCTTTTTACATATCATCAATCGTGTTTTCTGACTGCAAGCTGGCCTAGAAATATAGTTAGGTTTATACTCGTAGATCTAAATAAATCTATTTCCCAATAAACCAGAGATATTTATAGAATCAACCGCTGTGCCCCAGTTACCGGAGCGCCGACCTCCGGCCTCTGACACGATTGTCGAGAAAGTACTAAATAGCTTAATGACGCTCATCATTGCATTAGATTCGCAACATCAAGTGCGCTCTGCTCTTACAGGGCTGGTAGATCAAGGGCTCTTCCAAAATGGGGTATAAGTGGCACTTATGTGTTGTTCATTTGTAAGTCTGTAAGAACTATATATTTCAAGCATCTGGATAACAGCCTTTAATCTTCCCCGTTAAATGGGCTATCTAACACTGAAAGATTTTTTGAAATCAAACCAGTAGGTAGTTCCTAAGATTAGCAAGTTCAAGATTGCAAATAAACAAACTATTCAGGTTTATAATTTGAGATAGATAACATAAATCGCATAAAGCGAAAATAGCCGTCTTTCCAAATAATGTATCAAATTCATTCTCCATCAATTTTATGGCTTTTGGGTGTGACTAAATTTCGTGTGGGTAGCCTATTATTCAAAATTGTAATATCCGGCCAAGCTGTCCAGGCGATTGTTGGCCCTAGTTGCGGTGGACACAGGGCCTATGTTTCGATACGTCATAACTGCCCATTGTTGTTGTTGGGCAACGCTTCCGTATCCATGGTATGCATCGAGTGCTGCATGTCACAGCCACATGTGTACCTTGTGCTAAATATTGGAGCCATAACCTTTCCGTTTGTAACGTGGTGTCATGATCGCGCTTCGGAAGTTCGCTGTAGATGGAAATTATCGTGAGGGATAGTTTTCTTATAGGGCCAAGGTCTACCCCGGGGTTGCGGGTTGTTCGCAATAGTTACCGTGACCCTGGCACGCAGGGACCTCCAGTTATTTCAGAATTTCCCACGAAAAAAAGGGATAGTTTTCTTTCTCTTAAATAATATACATATGTACAGTTTTTTTAAGAATGTTTCTGAGTTTTCTTGCTGAATAAAGATTACGAAGAACTACTTAGACATGAATCGCTCGCGTGATTTCTTTATATGGATTTAGGATTCGGAACATTATCTCTTTCGTAAAACAAATAACAATCAGCTGATAGTGCATTGTTTAACTAACGACTTTATAATACTTGATATCCTGCTAACTGCGCTAGAACACAATGTTTGGGATCTCCCTCACTCTGTTTATCATTATGACTACTCATAACACATCTTACGAAGCACACGCTCACTGATCTAAAACTGATCTCACAGCTTGTGTATAGCGGAGCGATTCTATCAGCTATCTAACAACATATCTACATATTAGTCTACTGCACGATTTGTGACGCTCAGCATCTGATAATTCTTACATAAATTAGATCTGTTTAGATAAATCAGCAAAGTGTTAAACATTTTCTCAGTAAATCATATTCACTTACACGTACGACGCCAAAGTAACTTGGTAGAATATTCAGTGTTTACAACAGCGGACAATATCATTTTCAAATCAATATTCAATATGAAAATACAAGCAAACAGCAGTTTGTCGCTGTTCTAGTTTACAGCCATTCATAAAATATGTACACACTGATGACAGAGTTCTGTCTGCTGCACATATATTACTGGTACTGTCAAAGAACAGTAGTACCAATAATTTTTATTGTCAAGTCTAGGTAAGCTCTAGCGACACACTTAATTACTTACTCTTTTGTGACCTTAAACTTTTAATTAATTCCCCCTTTATGAATAAACTACGAACACTTAATGATTCCCAATTTCCCAAAAATAAATTCGCCTAAAAACTCTAAGCATTATAGTGTTTGTTGGTCCTATAATTTCCACACTCTTTTAAATTGGTTTCTAATATAACTTACCAGGATTCCTAGCTTTTGCTTCGAAAGTTGTTAAGACCAGTACTTCTTCCCCGACGTGTTCGCCTCGTGTCGGCCTCGTGTCGTCGCCGTATCTAGGCCACAGCAAGGACGTTTTGTCATCGAACGTGAGAATTCGACTTACTTTTAACTTACGGTAAACTTTTTCGTCTTTCTCATTCCCAAGATGAAGGAGAGAGATGAAACATTTTTTTCTCGTGAAATGTTTTTTGTGGGCAAATAAAGCGGTTGTGGTCGTGGGCGATAACTCAACATCCTCCAGATAATACTAATGATTTACAGACTTCAACGAGTTGAATGTCCAGGCAAAATGTGACACCAGTTTTGTTTGACTCTCATTACGAAGACCTAGACAAAAACCATTAGCAGCTATATTCGGTTAATTATTCCTACAGTTAATTGACACCAATTAAATGTCATCATTAATAATATTGCTACAAAGTAGATATATATTGCACCATATTATACCGCATCTAGAATAAACGAAGTTCTCATCTGTTCTAGGACATACCCTCAAAAGTTACGTCTCTCGCCGAAAACGTAATGTCGGTATGGGATGCAGGCATGTTGGAACCTTTGAAAGGCGATGGAATTCAGCTCATGTTGCACTGTGGTCCAGCAGACGGGTCGTGTCGTCACCCGCCATGCTTGGAATACATTAAAGGGCATTACATCAGGCGCCGTGTCCAGCGTCTGCTTACTTCTTTCTTGCTTTCTTGCTGCTTATTTCTTTAGCATACTTATTTATAGACTTGCCTACATTAATTAGCTTCACGCGTCTGGTGTTGCTACGTAAATTAAATGAGTTTTTATTAGCTCGCAAGAAAATGTTGACACTTATTTATTGCTGAAATAGTGATGTTTCACGGTATTACTCCAGTATGTTTTCGGTTTTTAGAAATGAGGAATTAATACTCCAAAAAAGAGTTCTGAATCGAGATGCCTTGGGTGCACTGTCCATTCATGAATTCAATCGTTGAAGCCTCAGTAACAGTAACTGAAAACTAGTAAGGACTAGACAAAATTGGAGACAGTGCACATATCCATATTCAAAGTGAGACTCGTCCTCTTCTCAAATTGCGAATATGTTTGTTTTTGTTCCGATAATCTTTACACGAGATAGCTCACGAACTACCAGATAGCTTATCTTTGTATCTCCAGAAATCTCGTGTGTTTGACGACAACGCTTCATCCCACACTAGAGTCGTCTCCATTTAAATGCCAGCAGGTTTTATTAACACCTCTTGTCTCAGACTACAATCGTAGGGAGTTGTTTGTTTGTGTAATTTGCGAGAACACGTGCTGTGCATAGTACTGTCAGGTGAAGTAAACGAAATATAATCATGCATTTCACTTGTGCCATGAGAGCAGTGGATACGAGAATACGGATTACGTGGAGCCTACGTAATTAGATGTCATTCATCATCATTATTATTTATAATATAGATAATGATGGATTCGTACTTTATGATGATGCTCCTGGTTACAAGGTCGTTAAAGAAATGACAAAGATCAATCATTAACTCCAGACGAGAATCAAATTATAAATTGATTTATCTTTTTGTCCGACTGTCTGCGATAATGGAAAACTGAGACCCTGAAAATCTATTTCCGTGATAGCAATTCTACCAATGATCCAAATAGGAAATCAATACATTGCGATGGATTAACGAGTGAAGGCACACAGCGGCGTCGCACGCGCAGCGCGGAACTCCTCCAAACGGTCAGCAATTACCGTAATTAAGTGCGGTGGTACTTTCTTTCTGCATTCTGTCGCGCCTGCGCCTAATCTCTCCCACATAACATTTAAATAAGTCTTCAGAAATCAGCAGCTAAATTTCGCTGACTTCGATGTTGCCGGAAACATACCCAAACTATATTCTGATTTAATGTAGAGATTTGTGTTGATGACATGAATTGATTCACAGTATGAAGTAATTAAATTGATAATTCGGAAATAGGAGCCCAATTAATGTCAACAGGTGGACAAGACTTTTCCTACCTCTTTTGATTTTCACACCGGCTGCTCATTTACTTTCACTCCTCAATATATCGCTAATCGTCAAACCTTAATCTTAACTTTATTACCGACAATCCCATAAGCGCCATCAGTAGGCGGCGCACGCGTGCGCAAATCAATGCGTTAGTATGCAGTTGCGCGTGCGCCGATACAATGTTGACGCTAACTTGCTGCGACGGACTGGAATTACTAATTGTTATTGTATTGTTATGAGGTCAGCAAAATTATGTTAATTGGTACATTATAAAATTAATTTTAGCAAAACCATTGTAACGTATAAATAGAGTCAAATGTTATTTAGTGTCCAGTTAGTAAGTGGCAAATCATCAACACAGCGCTTGATGTCCAAAAAATACTATTTCATACTTTATTTTTACCCTACTGCCCCGGAGGGAGGGCTTATAATAATTTTATCTAAGAGAAAGTTAAGTAGAAGTAGGTATAACAACAATTTACAAAGATTTAATCTACAGTAAGCAAAATAAAATCCCCGTTAGTAACTCTCTGTAAAAACTATAAAAAAGATCAGTAATATCAGTAATTAACGACTAATAAAGATAACAGATCGATTGTTAACGAGAAAAGTTATAAAAGCATAATAATATCTCGAGTAGAATCGCGTCCCCAGTCCCACAGGTGATCATGTCTCGGTACAAATCGTTCGGACAATGTCACACAAGTACCGTTGTAAAATAATTGTTGCTTTCCAATTAAGGATGCCATCCGTCATTAACATACAACCGGACTACATCATACAAGAAAAAAACAACCTTACATCTGTTTAAAGAGAGTTGGTTTTGGTTTGTTGTGGTCGCGGTCAGGTCCGATTAATCGCATGATCAGTCAGTCAAAGTAGGTAATTGAAAGACCGGGTGTCTGCGTGTAATAGCCGGCGATTACACGTAATGCCACATTACCGGCCAGGAACAATGTGTTTTGTGGCTCGCTGTATTGTTGGCTGGTCTACCTGTGAATGGGTACCGTTGTTTGCCAAAAATATAGGTCACACGGAGTCGAAACTCGAAGACAAAATGTTTTGTTCAACTAACCTTTCTTAAAATAGGGTGCCTACGTGTAAGCTAGTACCTGCTGTCTAGGCAGGTCTAAATTGCCGTAAACACACACTCTTGGACGCAGAAGGAGCTAAGCGAGAACCTATACTTAGTGTTAGAGTATAATTTGATAATCATGAGAATGTTCCCACGATGGCTGCTGCAACTTGTTGGGTGCACAGATTATTTAGTTTAGTAAAATATTACGAAATTGCGGCAATAGATTTCAGAAGTTTAGTTGCATCATCAGTATTTTTATTGTACCAGTGCAGGGCTGCGGCCTCTTCGCAAGAGAAGGTGTAAGCGTTAATCACCACGAATTATCAAGGAGGAGTGGCGATTTCAGACTTTTAGGACTGATTCCTCAAGATGTCTGCCTTCTTCTTTACTCAGACATTGGTGTCCAAGATATACTAAGAAAGTATATATAACATAGAAAAGGTAGATTGGTACTTACCTAACCTGGAATCGTACCTACTTGAGAGACTGGTGCTTTAATCATCACGACTTTGATTTTACTCTTGACCAATTTAACGTTTTATTAGGTACGCCAGTATTTACAGTTTGGATCTTAAATCTAAATAAAGTAGGTAACATAATGGGCGGTGATATCGCTAAGAGCGATCTCTTCCGGACAACCTTTGGATATTAAAGTAGGATATAAGGAAAATAATTTCAAGATAAAGATTACTGATTAGTTACTAGTCAAGTTTATGGTTTTGAGTAATTTCGATATTTTTTGTAACATTCAATATTGAAATGTAATCGTATAGGTAAAGTTAGACAGCCGAATTATTATGTAATCTATCAATATCATATTTCATTTGTGTCAATAAATAGGTCTGAGGCCAAGTAATACAGTAACGGAAGTATAATAAATCGCTATAGGTATACATTATTTATTTTAAGACTGACTACTTTATTGATCCGGAATATAAAAAATGTTACTGTTAACAGGGGTTATAACAAATCAGATCTTTATTTTACCAAAGTAAATATTTGAATATTTGTTATAGCTTGTTAAACTATGCTGAGTCACCGCTGCCCGTAGCGCCTCGCCTTATCGGATAGTTAGGTGAAAGCGCGAAATAAAAACATCATCAATTAAATGTCAATAAAGCGATGACGTGTGTGTAAACTATAACGACGGGCACAGGCAATCCATCATACAGCCAGCGTGCAGCCTTTTTGTTTGATTTGTTACAGGATTATTTTACTTAGAATTGAATGTATTTTCAGCAATCTGTACAGTTTTGGAATTTCTCAAAATTACACGTTTTTTGTTTGAATTTTCTGTGGTTGAATGCAATTTTATGACAAAGGTCAACCAACCACATTTTTGATGTCTAAAAACCGTGTCGTTTGGAATAGTCTCGTGTAACGTGTAATCGGCCTGGTTTCAACAGCAGTCACATTTAAATAACAATTGGATGCTAGTTATGTAGGTACTGTAAGTAGCTCCAGCTGGTATATTGGTCCTCTGGATTTGTTTAACAGACATTACTCAGAAACCTTTCTTTATAACGTTAATTACTGTTTGTTATAGTTCATTAGAAGCAAGTTAGCAACGTTAAGAGGATTATCAAGTAAATATGAGTACATAACCTTACAGGGTTCAGTCGAGCAAAGCCAATTAGCCAGGTACTGTAGCCGACGCCTGGCCGACAGAGCCTTTCACATACTTTAAGGAAAATTACTCCACAAGGGAGAACTGAGAACTGACTGGAGTTTTCAGATTTCTACCTTCAAATGCAATGTATATTTTAAATGCTAAATATTTGATCATACATCTAAGCACTGATTGAGTTTAGAAATTATGAATTTGATTTGAATTCGTTCTTTGAGTTTTTTAGAAATTTTAGAATAGGTCAAATATGAAATACAGGAGACAATAAATCAAAATTTTCTTCAGGAATTTATAAGTTTATGTTGCAGTGCGTTAGATTCTCAAAAATGTAGTGACGTCATTGTTTTATCAGTTCGTGCAGAATATTCGTGAAAAATTAATAAAAGAATGTTATTGTAATCGCAATGTCGTGTATTCTGATAAAGTAACAGATTATATTCGCATTTTCCCTCGTATTAAACGTTTGCATCGATAATGACATCGATAACAGTGAGCGTTTTATATGAAGCCATTAGGTGCCAAAAAATTAGTTTTTATAAATTTTCACATGTACCTAACTGTGTAGAGGAAAATTCTAGGGATGATGTGAACTCAGCGGAGGCCATGTATTCCAGCATTAGGAGTATAGGTATAATTTATTATTATGAAAATCATTGTTGTCTTTAAGAAGACATAGTCATTGACACTTCTTCTCAAGGATAAGTTACTACAACAGCTAGAAAAATGCCGACATAACCGGTAACATCGATATAGGAAAGACTAGATGGAGTGTTCAGTACAAAACGGAACGTTCATATTGACAGCATGTTTGATGCGCGTGTGAGTGCCGAAAGTGTATGATTATCGCGTCTGCATTTGTGTGCGTGTCATTCTAATATACCAGCGCAAAGTGATTACCCCCAAAATGTGGGAAAATTAAAATTTGTGCAGTTTTATTCACATTGACATAGGTGTAATATATATGAATATAAATATAAATATAAATATAATGACTGGATGTCACAGGATCAGTCGGAAATCTATTGAAGAAATAAACTTATGTATTATCAATAAGTATCTTACTAAATTACAATAAAATAATAATGTTGATTTCGTAATACCATTTTACAATATTAATCGCAGCATCAAAAAAGAAGGTAAAAATATTTAATACCTTGGCAATACTCAAACAATATGGAGTCGTTTTGTTGTTATTTTGCCGTCGTAATATTTTCAAAGTAATACGTAGATATTTATCATAAAATTTCAAACTTACCTATGAAAAGAGATGTTCGTATCCTTATGTTTTTTTGCAGTGTAGTTATTACAAAGTTTCACTACACAAACCGTCATTTTTGAATTTTTTTGTGAAAAATTTACAATGTAAACACGCGGCAAACGTCTGTCGCGTAATGGCGGCCTGTGGGTGGGGTTAAGCCAAATTGATGTCTCTGATCATAATGCATTTTGACAGCGCGTACTAGGCATCTAGACACTTCTTATATCGATGACCGGTAATTTGAAAGAAGAAATTGACAAAGACCTTGTTTTTTTTTGCCCTCAAGTTAAAATAAATATGAAAAAAATGGAAAGTGCAAGCAGTAAGGCTTCTAGACAAGAATGAATAAATTCAGGCACCCACAGACTGCCAGGCTACCAATTCGAGTGACAAAACAATTAGTAACCTGACCCCTTCATGGCATCAGCTTACAGGAAATTGACACGTTACCCTTGACTCTTGACTCGCCACTTGTGGGCTCCGGCAGTGGTAACCTTCAAAAAGAAACCCTTTGGCCCCTTTCTGGTCCCACTTTTAGTATCGATTGAGTAATAGGAGATCTTCCATTTGACTGCTGAGTTGCTAAGTTATGGCAGGAAGATTCAGGTAAACGCAACTTTGCTGCGGTGTACATAGGTGTCTCCAGTGGGAGAAAGTACCTCCTACTGTATTCCTGTTATAAAGAAACTAAGAAATTCAGGTTTCCATGAAGACACCTCAGAAGCACAGCCTTAAAGCGTCAGCTGTATAAATTGTTACATTATTTAGTCAAACGACAGGTTAACCCCCTCACCGCCGCACGTCACCACTCGGGGTAACCCGACCGCTGTTTCGTCGTCGCATTACAGGAAATGCGTTTTTTTTTTCTTTTGACTTTCAACAGTATATTGTACTATATTACGTGTGTTATATATTTTTGTGAGTATTAGTGTTGTGGCCACCGGCCGTGACGAAACATGACGCTAAATTACATTTGTAATCACTCTTCGGTTTTAGTGTTGTTGTTGTAATTAACTTAAGCTAAGGAACTATCGTTTCATATTTGTGATTAGCATTCGCCAGCGGTTTTACCCGCGTCCCGTGAGAACTACGGAGCACACTTGGATGAAAAGTAGCTTAAAGTTTTCCTCGATAAATGGGCTATCTAACAATGAACTATTTTCTGCAAATCGGTCTTTTAGTTCCTTAAATTAGCGCATTTTTAAGCAAACAAACAAACTCGTCAATTTTTATAAAATTAGTATAGATACAGATAGTATCCCACGTATAAAGTATGATCTAATTAAGAGATGTCCGTCACTACCATCAGTAATTTGCCAGCAACTAGATAATGAAAAGAATAAAAATATAAAAGGAACTTAGAAAACTTACGGCGTTAAATTTGCTGGTCACAGTATTGAGAAATCTAGTTCCTCAAACAAACTCGTAGGCAGGCAGGTACTGGCCATTAGCACTCCAAAGCACATGGACGTGGCCACACAAAGGTCGTCTGCCCTAACACGACACAATTGCCAAGCTAAATTAAACCTTGTCATCTTAACAATAAGGATAGTAGCGATCGTGAGGAGCCAAGGTGAGCGGCTCATGACTCCGAACTTGACATTATGACGACTACACTATACGTACTGTAGAGACAGATATACGTTTTATAGCTAGTCGGTAGACGTTGGTGATTCGACCTAGGTTTAAATTTTTTGTTGATGCTCGACGGAAAGAGAGCAGATTTGTTAAATGAAAATGTCAGTAGGAATGTAGGTGGCTCGATAGATCAACGTACGGTAAAGAGATTTCTCTATTGATACATAAATACTAGTTGATATAAAGTAGTTATGTTTATTTACACAAAGTAAATAAATCTGTCCCATTTTTTACTGAATTGAAATATCCGTAGCTCCCATCCTGTATGGGTTAAATTATATACATATGTATGGCTGGTTGAATAAATTAACGGTTAAATCGATTAAATTGCAAACTCGGAAGTCATTAAAGAGTTATCGAGTTAGATAGTAAGCACCACGCCTTATAATGTTTGTTTGTACCACAGTTTGTACTTACCAGTCATTCTCTGTAATGATTCGCGGATAACCAAAATATATGTATAAAAGAAACTGTTATACTAAATCTATAAAGAACTGTAAACTTGACTCTAATGTATTTTGGATTACCAACTAGATAACTGTTTCAGAAAGGTAACTTCGGAAAACGTTAGTCATCTCAAAAATACTCCTACGTGGACACTCCTTCATATAAATAAGCGATCATAAACTCTTATCAGATTATTAAATGTTATTATAACAATTTGTTATTTCGGGAGCGTGTGAACCGACACAGGTAAGCGTGGACAAACAGACAGATATCAGATTGTCAACACTAGACGACTGATCCTAAGCAAACTGTGGTGCGTCTGCTATTAGTTGTGGGATTATAACAAGTGCAACGCGTAGTGTCAATATTGGTTCGCTAAGGATCCAAAAGTTTGTAGGAAAATGTTATGATGGCTGTAAAATTAATAATAGACTAAGGTACTCCATGATTGAATAGAGCTATGATGTTGGCCAGGCTGGACCTAGGATTCTATCTACAGTACTTCCTTACAAAATCCATCCAGCTGTTGTTCACTGAATGAGCATACCATACTGCACTCACAGAGTCAACTATTTCATTAACCATCCACTAATTACTTATTCTAATCATTCAATTATCGCCTTTAAGAACACGCAACAGAGCTTAAAATACCGAGAACCATTACAACTACTTTGTCAATCTTTTGGCGTGACTTAAAAACTGTGCCAACGATTGTTCCCCAGCAAAACTTATTTATCATAAGATAAACTGCTATTATTGTTGTCCTCATTAATGGCAATTATTTCTATAATTCTATCCGAGGCTATTGTCCATTATAATTGAATTTTGAATTATGAAAGTGATAAACATGAATGCAAAACAATAATAAGTAGCAGGCCTATTGAATTCAATGCAGCTGCGGATGATCACGACCAAATGAGGTAACGCGATTGTGTTTCGGCCCAATATTTAAAACTGGACGGAGTTAGTATTGTATTATGTCACTTTCTGAAATAAATTATCGCTGCTGTCATTGTACCATTTCGGATGTTCTTTTGCGGACATCCTCAGAGCAATCACCGTTTATTTTCGATTGCTCCCTAATTTGTCTCACGAACATAGTAAAGCATTTGAGGTGAATGCGACGACTGGCAGCGGGAAAATCAAATACAAAATAACAATATCTACGAAAGCTCTTTCAGTTAAAACGTTTCTCTTAATATGATTAATTTTATTTCCCATAAATACTTTGATTAAATTTCCCGCTTCGCTCTGAACTAGAACCTTAAGCGAAAATAATATCTGATGTACCTACGTAAGAACTCCTGTAGTAAATCATTTTAATGTCTGTTTTCAGGCGTTCCCTGAACTGTAACCTTTTCTAATGTCAGATTGAAAGGTGAACACGCTGTGTGGAAGCGTTCCGGAATACGCAATGCGACACCTGACGCCAGCTGAGGGACGCTTTGATAATAAAATGACGGAAATAAAACATAGCATCGTTTTTACAATGTTTATTGCGAAAAATTCTTAAACAAACATAAATTAACATTTCACATCTAATATGGACAGTATCGGTACCTCTTGTAAAGTTTACGAATGTCTTCTATGACGTACAAATAGAATTTACTTGTAATATTTTAATATATTATACTTTAAGGCAATTTCATATCACAATTTGTTAAGATTATGCTGAAAAACTATACGTTTGTATAAATAGGTGTTTGTTTTCTCAAGGCCTCTTTTTAACAATAAATATGTTTTTACCACGTGGCACTGATCATAAATAGAAACAAACTTACGACAACTACTTATAAAATATTGCAACAATTAACACTATCAATCTCAGTAATTATTAATTTGATCTATGCACTATGCCATTAAATTAAATTGACTATTTTATTATTATGCTAAAGGAAAATGTTTCGTTTAAGTACCTAATCAATTAATTTATACATTTAGTACTAGTGACGTGGTGTTGCTAGTGCTAACAAAGTACATATTACTAAACTATTCATTTCACATAATAAGGCCACACTGAACGAAGATTTTAGTAACGAATTTATTTGAACCATGTTCTTAAAACGGTATATAATTTTGGTAATTAGCCAAGTAAACCGTTGAACCATCATTGAACAGTCTCGTTGAACTGCAGCGGGGATCGCTAATCATAATTAAATGGATAATAGCATTCATTAACTTTACTAATATCTTCGTTAGCTTTCAAGAACAGCTTTTTCATAGAAATACTTAGGAAATGCACATTTCTTGCTTTCTTTTTTATATATTGTGCTAAATTCTAGCATAAAAATGTAAGGCACAGACTATTTGACACTTTAAGGGTACGTCACACGGGTGTGAGTACCTACGTAGATAGGCATATGTATAACGATCGCTACAGACAGACACCACGACTCTGACTGGGCTCGCCATCAGTACATGCTTGTCATATCGTAAAAAGCTTAGTTCGTATCATAAATTCGAAAAAATAAGGCTTCTTGCATATTGTCGATTAGTTCTTCTAAATCTCCATTAGACAGTAAATAACCAGAGTAAAACGCAACTGTGTAACAGTTCGGCGGAATTGCTAGTGTTAGTGTTTGGCATAGATTTCTGAACAACACAATCGAGTATGTCTACGGCCTAATACTCTCTATAAAATTCAATGTAAATAACAATAAATATAAAACACGAAGTCCAGCTTCGACTAGTTCATATCTACCGGCGCTCGAGTCGGCTGCCAGGCCTGGCTACATCCACATTATGTGAAAGAATGCTATAATGTTCTGAACGATGAATAAATCATGCAACCACCCGGCATAGTGAATGCAATAAACGAAAGTACAACAGATAAGAGTTAATCATATTGTTCGTCGCTCGGAATTAATAACTTTAGCTAAAGCGAAAGCGAATACAAGTAAAATACTTTCTGCATTAATTACTTGAACGTTTTGGAGGTGTCATAAAACTTGCACATGCGCCACTACTGCTTACAAACTAAGCCGGAAACACGGTGTACTCATGAATGTGCTCGAGTGCGATATCTCGACAATACTGGGAGCCGATTTCAAGGTGTTATTGGCTTATTTGTTAGTGTGGTTTTCCCACAGGCACAAAGAGCGGCCCGGACCGCGCCGCCTCTAGGCTTACAAAGCGGTGCTGCGCGGGAAAGCGGCGCCACACCGAAAAACTCGATCGACTTTTTCAGTTCACCCGATTGACGAGAAACAATAGGAAGAAACCATTTTACTCACACTTGGGAGACGAGTTCGCATCGTGTGTCGGCCGCTTTCCAAGTGCGCGAGCGCGCGAGATAATTGCTGTTACGGATAACCATCATTTGCATTGTTCGCAATCTGGAGAAAATTAATTGCTTCACAATCGATTGGTAGACGAAGAAATCGATCAGCAAAACATGGCACCAAACGCGCACTGATTGAAATTATCATTTACGTAAAACGTAGCCGTATGGAACCGAGCTGGTTTTTGATTGGATATTGAACTTCACTCACTGTCTCATCTGTTCGTAAAATCGCACACAAACCGAAGCTATCCGAACGTTGCCACTTTCGGCCTTGCATACAGTTTCCACTATGCGGCAGCTGCTTCCAAACGCGGCGAAATTTAGCTGGCGACACGCGCCCGTTATATCAACATATTGAACCAGTAAGCCTTTCCGAACATTTGTTACATCTTAAGCGGCGCCAGCCTCTTGCTTCTGCTGTATCAGGGACTCCCACTGGGCTATGAGCCGCGTGGAACTGGGCGCGAGGAACTCCTCCCCTGGGGCGAGCGTGCACAGCTCCGCCAATGATTTTGCGGGTTTGAGGCTGCCGATGGAGTCGTGTCCCGAGCTATTCCGTGGCGAGGGCGACCGCAGCTCCTCATTTAGGGCCTCGTACAGCTCGCCTATCGACTTGGTCGCCTTCAGTTTACCGGGCAAGGGGATTTCTTCGTCCTCTGACTCAGAGCTAGTCTCGTTATCACTCAACTCCAGGTCATATGGCTTTTGTTTCTTCCTCATCTTTTTGAGCTCGTGCTCTCTGTCTTTCATTTCCTGTAGTTCTTTTTGTATTTTCTCTTCAACAGGTACGTAACCTTTCCTTACTGGTTTCCCCTCTGGTGTGCGAGTGATGACAGGAGGAGAGACCACGGGTGCGATCACGGGTAATGTTGGGAACACCAGCGGCGGAGCCAGTGGTGTGGTAGGCGTGGGAGGAATACCTCCTCCAGGGGCAGCAGGTAGCTTGCCCTTGTTTGCAATAAAACGCTGCATGATTCCCTTTGTCCCCGTCTGAGGAGTAAACCGCCTCGTGTATCCATTTGTGTTGAGGAGTGAGGGTGTGACGGGCGGCGAGGGAGCGATGGGGCCGAGCAAGTGCGACGTAGACACAGCTCTGTTGAGGGACTTCTGTGGTTTGAGTTCAGCGTCGCCGTTCACGTGGCCGTTCTGATGGTTTACGTCTATTGTGGACTCAGACATCAGCCTGTTGATTCTGAAGTGTCCCTCCTTGAATTCTCTTTCTCTTTCTGTGACTTCTATGATCTCTCGCTGGATCCTGGATAGGGGATCCTCTTTCAGCAGTGACTGTAACGAAAAGATAGTTCATTTTTAGATTATGTTAACTAAGAATCATGGTGCTTTTAGTATTGATACATAATAATATTGTATGAATCAGCAATTCTGACTGCGCTAATTGGAGACTTAATTATTATTTATATTTAAAACTTTGGTCATTAAAAACTTCACGTGATCGTGTTTGAATGTTACCTACTACTAATAGATGCAGTACCTAGACGATTAACCTAGCGGTGACTACCATTATTACGCCACTTTATAGTGGATACAGGTTTTTCTACATCACAGTATGTAAGTGTTAGTATGTCTCGGTCGAGTTCGACAGAAGTTGCGCACACGCCGCCTGACCTTACAGATATGAGCGATCGATACCGTTCCACTCCATATCAATAGATTATGTAAGTAAATAAATATTGAAACGTTTACTATTGAAAGTCAATTGCGACAATTTTATTTTTATTTGTGGAGCAGAGATTGGGTTAATCAGTCGTTACGGGTAATCAGAAGTCAGTAAGTCTGACGCCAGTCTAACCAAGGGGTATTGGGTTGCCCGGGTTACTGGGTTGAGGAGGTCAGATAGGCAATCGCTCCTTGTAAAACACTGGTACTCAGCTAAATCCGGTCGGACTGGAAACCGACCCCAACATATTTGGGAAAAGGCTCGAGAGATGATGGTTTGTGGAGCAGAGATCAGGTAAAAGCCAATCTTTATGTTGTTATCAAAAACTTGCCGAAATGGATTTCTAGTCGTCATTTTTCATCGAGTTTCTTACGTCTGCTGACTAATCGTCACAGCAATCGTTATTTTTTACGACACCGCTTATATCTGATATTCAGAAATCTGACTCTAACAGAGGAAGTTAAAACTGCAAGATCACAAGACTCGTAAAGTACCAAATATCCGTAACCATAACGTATAACGATTTCAACAAGAAATTTCAAAAGTACCTTGAATTAAAAGATACTACCGACACTTTTGTAGAAAAATCGAGAATTTATAATATACAATAAACGCTTCCATTGTTCTGTTATCTCATTAATATAATCGGCAGATTGCATTTATAGATAATACAAATTTTCTGGTAAATATAACTTTATCAGACAGTTTGGTCGAAGGTCCGTCGGTTATCGCGGTAGGCTCCGTATGCGATTAAATGCTATGCGGGTAGATGTGTATCTAGCAGTTTGGGAAACTAATTTCCTTTGTATTGGCAGATAGCGGCATCCGGCGTTGATGTAAGGAGACCTATCGCTAGATCTAGGTTAAGCTAATTTCGTGAGCTGCTTGGGTATCATTAACTGTCCATTTCAAGAATAGATTCCACTATAAGTTAAAGTATGGGTAGACAATTCGAACCAGGCCCTTAAACCTCAAAAATTTGAAGAACTAAAACCAAGGGAATAACATAATCCGAAGTGAAAATAAAACCACTTATTACGACTGCACCTTCGTATCGTTGTGTGATACCGGTGAACTTCAGCCTTAGGTTAATAACACTTGAACTTGATTACAGAACACATGCAATTTATGCCACATCGTGTTATTTCATTATTTTCGCGTGCGCACTCAACCAAGCTTTCTAAATATAACCCAAGTTCACTTTTCCGTAAAAACCATCTAATTATAATGATAAGGCAAAACAAGCACCGCGGACACCTTGTGAAATAACTTGGCAGTTTCTTTTTATGTGAATCGGTACAAAAATGTGTAAAATCGTACTAGAGCCGACGTAGTGAGTATCATAGCGGGTGTGCGTGGGACTATACATATAGGACTCGAGGTTTATTTACAATTGTTTTGTTTGACCTCTCAGATGTTATTGCGAGCATAGTTTGTCGCCTGCGGCTGACCAACGAGCCAATCGTATTAAGAATGTTCTTCACTGCACTCCTCGACGTGTTTAGCGAATAATTTAGGTTCCGCGTTCACCAAATAGGTATGGGCTCTTTGTGTAGCGTCAGCATGTACGTGCTAGCTGAGTATTTCATCATATTAATATGTATTTATTACTGGGAAACAGGTCACAGTTGCAGCGGCGTGTGCAATATGCTCGTTGACCTACGCATTGCCATATTCAGTTTCACTGCGCCCCACTGGCGACCACCTACCTATCTACACGAGCTCGGACCGGACCAACAGATATAGATCTACTCTGAGAAGCCAGCCTACCTAGCTCACATAGGCACAAGGCTCTTCCAAGTACCGGCAGTCGTGACTTTATGTTAGAAGGTATTATACAGAATTCATAGATAAAAACAACAATCAACGATTATACACGTAGCCTGTTAATTCCTAGAGATAAGACAATGGCCACTCATTTGTTATTGCAAGAACGTTCGATGCCAATAAATGTAAAAACTCGAACAATATCAATGATAATGTAAGTACCTACGTATCTGAAGCGTTATCAGATCTATAGGTAACAGTACATCGAATACTTTTACCGAAGCGATGTGGCGGTTCGGCGACATGTCTGGGAGCTTTCTACCGGGCTTCGATCTCGACACACATACCCGAACACACTGTTATTGTCGACGGTATGAAAGCGTTAATTAATCTGGCGGGAGTGCGAACGCCGACCCGAGCGCCGCTCTGCACAACTGTACCTCATGCCGACGACCTACGAACCTACGATTACGATCTCGCAGGACTAGCCTCTCCGCCACCATCTAAACTGGAGCACGCTCGCATTCCAAGCAGACAATACGGAGAGTACTTACTTCTCCCATCGTGACGGGGGTATCCGACAATCCGCACAGGTATGGTAAAGTCGAGCACACACGAACTGTAACACGTTTAAACCATCACGGCACCGACACCTGCCACGATATGAAGCAGTCGCGGGAGACGTGCGCTACGGCGGCCGGTCGCGGGCTAACGTCCTCTGCGCGAGTGTACGCCACTCGAAGCCTCCCGTATCACTCACCTGGCCGCTTAATTGGCGAGCGAGCGAGACCACGCCGCTACGTCACACGACAGAAAGAGAAGCAGATAGCAACTCACAACACCTGGTGCTGTTTTACCGACGACGGAACTGCTTCACCCGAGGAAAGTGAGGGCGCGCGTTTGAAACTTGACCGCGGATTTCCGCGCCATTGGTTGCGAGGGTCTGTCGCTCGCTCCCCTACCCGACAGGAAGAGGGCATTCATTAAGGAACCTGTTGATAATTCCTGTAACGGAACGTTGATTAAAATATCTTTTAACGCGTGAGAAACGACTCTGGGTACACCTTTGAAATGTGATTTTTATTATACTCAATTCTGTATTTTCTTTTTCCTGAAAACATTAATTCAAACACAGCAAGTCTTAGGTATTCTATTGAGACTTAAGTAGGTACTGAGGTTGGGGTGAGGGAGGAGGAGGCAAAAACTGGGGCATTTTAAGTTTGACTATTGTATCTGTCTGTGGCTCTTAAACGGATGAACCGATTTGGATGTGTTTTATTAGATGAAAACTGGTGTTCCTGAAGTGGTTCTAAGAAATGTTTCATCAAAATTGGCTATTATTAGCTATTTTGTGAACAGACCGCGGTACCCACGGTTCAGAGATACAAAATAGCAAATGTTTGGATTTGTTCCGATTACTAATTTAGAAATAGTATAAAAATAACACAAAAAAAATCATCAGGAAAAGTTTTCATTTTAAGATTAAAAAGTAATATGAGTCACCATACTTTGACGTCGGGGTACCGCTACGTCTAGCAATGTTAGGAAAGCAATTTTCTTTATTATTGAGCACTGGAACCGGCACACAAGTTGGCCAGTTAACGTAATATATATCTGGATTCAAATCTTATACAATTATGTCATACATACCTACATGAAACACTAGCTGCCAGCGGTTTCAGCCGCATTCGGTGGCAAAGAGTATACAATATACTACGTAATTCGGTGGCAAGTACTCCGTGCATCCGTAGTATCCCGAGATAAGCGCATTCAAGCAAACAAACAAACTCTTCAGCTATATAATACCTACATTTGGATTAAGAAATTACAGTAGAAAAGAGTATCATATATATTCGTTTAGAAACGTAAATACATAATGAAACATGTAGTTAAGTAGAATATATATTTTATTTAAATCTCACAAGATAACGACTAGTTGTACAAATTCATATATCCTCCATACACAAGTCCCAGAATCGATTTAAGATTAGATACAGTGTACAATCGTATGTCCTGGCTGGCTTGTATTATAACCCGTGCGGTTAAAAGAATGGGATTATGGGCCGCACATTAGCCCAGTACCGTCAGCAGACTACGTAACAACGCAAAACCGATTTATTTAACTAATAACTAATTCAACAACATGAATGTCGCTATTCTTTTTTGTCAATCAACACCGGCGAAATGAATTCACCGCCATTACTAATCCCTTATTTTATCCACACGGGTAAACAATAAATCTATTCTAGGAACAATATAATACGCAAGTAGAATTCAAACCCTTTTTACTCAACATAAATCTATATCAATTTTATTATTCGATTGAGAATCTCATTCGAGAATACGATCCAATCCAGCGAGAACAGCTGTTCCGGCAATTTTAGGCTAAATCAAGATCCTATCTTTTGGTAATCTCGTACCTATGTAAAACGAATGATCCAAGTGCGAATATCGGCTAGTTTCTCCAGAAGTTGATCCAAAAATCACTACATACAATCAATACAAGGGTACTTAAATTCTCCTAAGGCATAAAGCATGTTCAATGATTAGCAATATCTAGAGGACCTACAATATTGTTTTGTATAATAGGAGATGCTGATAGCTGCGGTCTTGACCTTCGAGATTCAACTGTATCCATATGGCTAACTTTGAGGTGTCGAGACAAATCACTCATCCTGAAAAACCCTCTGGAGCAGTGATGACAGACATATGGTGTGTGATTGGTATGCTGTTTGAGGAGGTGGAACTCCAGCATCATGGCTGTAGGGAATGTTTTAGTGCATTCACCAATAGAACATTTGAACTTTGAAGCATTCTCATGTTTAAAGCCTACATGATTGGACAAACTCCGCTTGGTTGCAAATCCTTGATCACAGAGCTTGCACACAAAAGGTTTCTCACCAGTGTGCTTACGCATGTGAGCTTCCAAGTCAGAGAATGTCTTCAAACAAACATTGCACTGACCAGATTTTTCCGAGTGTATTCTTCTAATGTGAACTTGCAGATTGCCTTTGAATGAGAAAGTCATGCCACAATAATTACAAATGTTATGCTTTTCATTGGAATGTATGCGCATATGAGCCGTCAGGGCATTTCTAGTCTTGACAGATTTGCTGCACAAGTGACAAGTGAAGTTCTTCTCATCAGAGTGCACAAACTGGTGCCTCTGCATGTGGCTCTTGTCTCTGAACTTCTTAAAGCAGATGGGACATGAGAACGGCATCTCCCCGGTGTGCATATGTTTGTGTCTGATCATTGAAGCAATCTGTCTGAAGGCTTTCCCGCAGTATGAACAAGAGTATGGTCGCTCATCTGTGTGAACTCGTATGTGTGTTATTATATCATTCTTAGAGAAGAAGCTACTGCCGCAAGTCTCACAAATGAATTTTCTTTCTCTTTGTGTGTGATGTGTTATAGCATGCCTCTTGAGAGTGCCCTTTAGGTTGAACCGTGCGCCACATGAGTCACATGCAAATGGTTTTTCACCGGTATGGGTCCGCATGTGATTCTCCAGGGCAGAGCGACATGAAGCCATCAACCCACATACCACACACCTTACCGGACCTAATTTTGGTTTTAACTTCCTACCATCAATGTGTTCTCTAAATTTCTTTGTCTTTGTATACTTTCTTTTAACTTTAACTTTGTTATCACTGTAATCATTACAAGACTCTGGGACATTATCTAATAAGAAATTATCAAAGTGATCGTTATCGTCAAGACCACTTTCCTCCTTTATATCTTCTAACTTTATTGCAAGTTCAGTCTTCGGCACCAGATCGTCATAGAGGCTAGTGAGGTCTGCGCAGCGCAGGGCCTTGTCGGACGCCTCGCACTTGTTGATGAACTCGTAGGACGTGCACAAATCGGTGGCGCACTCTCCGCATATGTTGCTGGGCAGTCCGTCCCCCTCGGCCACCACCACATTCACGCATCGCATTACCTTAGTACTAAATTGAATATCATCTTGCTTGTCAAATATGGACATTGTTGCAGTTTTCTTGAGACAAATCCGGCATATTTTGGAATCCATATTGTGCGCTTTCCTATTATTACACTTAGTATAATGTGTTATGCAAACGATTAGATATTTAGCTAATGAATAGCTATCACAGAAGTTTCTGACAATCGCGATCACAATATATGTTTTCAATAATAATCAACAAAACAACGCGCCGTAGGCGTGTCACTTCACTTAAATTGTCAACGTCAATGTTTTGGTCAATGTCAATTGCTTACACTGACGTACAGTTATTGACACTTGATTTTACCTGTCTGAATTTGTTTACATGGTTAAGATTTCCGTCGGTTTCGTTTGTATAGTTTACATTTCATTATTTCCAACTAATATTGTTTTAGATGTGAATATCTTAATTTATTTATCTTTTCCAACAATAATAATGAAGACCAATCTGTGTAGGT
This sequence comes from Heliothis peltigera, assembly GCA_958496145.1. Taxonomy (NCBI): domain Eukaryota; kingdom Metazoa; phylum Arthropoda; class Insecta; order Lepidoptera; family Noctuidae; genus Heliothis; species Heliothis peltigera. The sequence goes on from OY292333.1 coordinate 272,187, forward strand.
TGTGCTGTCAGAATGAAGGCACTGTTTATATTTTCAATAGAGAATTAATGGAAGATATCGAAGTAAGCTCAAAAATAATGTATTGTTGTCCAAATATAAATATTAAAGACAATGATGGACTTCCTTCTAATATTTGCAAAATCTGCAACGAAGACCTGGCTGCTTGCTATCAATTTATTCTTAAATGCGAAGCTTCAGATAAGAAATTGCATTCGCAATCATTGGCTTTGAAGATGATGTCGCATGTTATAGCAGATCTACACGACTGCGAGCCGAAGCTTGAAGTGAAGAGCGAAGCCGCCAACAGTGACGATGAACATCTTTACGTAGAAGACGAAGATATTCCACTTAAACAAATTAAGCTAGAGCAATTGCAAACTGCCGACCCTAAGCTAATCTCCCCCAAACGTAGATCCTACACATTAAGATCGAGATGTAAGGATATGCAAGCATATTCATGTGCAGTCTGTGGCCGACAATTTGCTAATCCCTCTACATATAAGGTACACATGAGATCCCATACTAATGAGAAACCATATGCTTGTCCTTCGTGTGAAAAGAAATACAAGGACAGCAGTGCATTGAAACGGCATATAGATAATGTTCATGTACAGAAGACAAGAGAGCGAGACTTTATTTGTGAACACTGTGGTAAAGCTTTCTTTGGGAAAGCTGATGTTATTATTCATATGCGTACACACACTGGAGAGACACCATACAAATGTACAATCTGTGCTGCTAAGTTCACACAAATCAGTGCATTACTAAGACATAAAAGAAGGCACACTGGTGAGAAGAACCATCTGTGCACGGCTTGTCCAAAGAGATTTTGTACCAAAGAAGAACTGAAGAATCACCTCTTGGTGCATAGCAACGTGAAAACATTCTCCTGCTCATTGTGTAATGCCCAGTTCAAGTACAAAAATAATTTGAGGAAACATATGAGGCTACACTCTGAATCCAATAAATTTGTATGTAGTTATTGTGGACGTACTTTCAATCTTAAGGGAAACCTAAAGATCCACATTGATTCACAACACTCTGAGAAGTCTGGCCACTGTAACATTTGTACAAAACATGTTCCCAACCTGGAGATGCACATGTGGAGGCACACAGGGCAGCGTCCTCTCAAGTGTGAGCTCTGTGAGAGCAGCTTTTTTGAACACAAGGCTTTGGCCAGACATATGAACTTTAAACATACTAAAACTGATAAATATAAATGTGAATTTGAAGGGTGCAACCTGACTTACCCATCTAAACCGATGCTGGACTTCCATATTGCCAAAGTGCACAGTACCCACATCCCATTCCCTTGTGATAGGTGCTCAAGAGCATTCTACAGGAAGAATGATCTTGCCAGACATAAAATTGGTACTCATAAAGAGAGGCTTAGTTAATTGTTTATCATAGCTTCTGATATTGTTATAACCAAAATTAAAGTTTTACTTTTATGACTTTTGCATTTTTGACTACCAAAGAAAATGTTACTGTATTATGACAGTGTAGGTGTAGTGTAAGCTTGTATCAAATTTATAACAAAGTCAAAACCTTTTATAAGTCAGTGTGTAATAAATAGACATACAATGTTACTTTCAGGCCTAAACAATAATGCTTTCGGGGTTAAATGTGTGTTTTCTTGATGTATTTTGTGAATGGCGTGCTACTGCGGGCAGTGAGATGCTATCTAAGTTCCACACTCCCACTTTCAAAGGATCCCCGGTTAAATGGGCTTAATTGCGAACATTAACGTAAATTCAAATATTTTTAGTAGTGTATGTAATCTTATATCTTTAATAAATAATGAGTAAAAGTTTAAATTTTATTTCCTGGCTTTATATTGATAAATTATACATGCGCCGACACAAGTGCACTACGGACATTACGTGCTTTCTGATGCACGAGTGTGTCAATCACCAACTTCCAGAATCTGTGCTGCTTTTGTGAGTTTTGAGCCACAAAGCAATTTCGGCCCGAACCGGGAATCGAACCCGAGTCCCCGTGCATAACTTTCACCCTATGCCAACCTATTAGAGCAACGAGGTAGATAGGTATTGCAACAACTATTCATCATCTGAATGTTAACTTAAGCAATTTTTCTCCCATTGCCAGAAAATGTATGAGGTATTTGGCCAAAATTATAATTTTTTATGCATTGTTATATTGGAATAAAACAAGGTTTTATGTCATACAATAGGTATTTAATTTTAGTGCTGATGAATATCATGAATGATCCATGATCCAAACACAAACCGTATCACAGTCCGCTACAGATTAGTAACTAAAGCTCTTGAACACAGACGTGAACCAAAATATTAACAGACGACAATTGAGGTATGTGGGGTGAGAATAAATATACTCCGTAAACTTCTGTACAATTGGCTAAATATAAATATCTGTAGACAGCATGTCAGCCCCAAACGAAACAACACATAAACCAATACATTTCATAATAATATTCAAAATCATTTTGCTATAATTATATTATATCTGTCATCAACACGTGTTTTGTACAAAACAATAACCCTTATAAATACAATGTGAACTAGTTCATTATTTACATGAATCTATAAGTTTATTTATAGACAAAATATTGCGTAAATAAAAAAAATATAAATTGCACACATTACAATCAGATTTTTGATCCAGTCAAATCATTAATTGCTGAATATAAATATTCATTAGACTAAATAATAAAGAATAAAATAAAAAATAATAATAGTTTGCGAACTTCATAAATTATGCAAACATCAGTCAACAATGTTAATAACTAATTTACGTTAACATTACAATAATATAATCGTTACCGGCTGCAGTCGCAGTGCCTGCGCCGGCGCCACACACACACACGCACCCGCTCGCACGCACACAGGCGCGCACTACACTATACAGCTAACTACAAATAAAACTTCGCAAAATTAGCACCAGAGAAATGTAGGATACGTTTAGTTGTATACGATCGAGTCGATGTCACCGATTACACTAGAACTATCGTTAGAGAAAACTTAACGCTAAGTATTCGGGGACTGAAACTATACTTACGAATGCGGGTGCTCCGTTATAAAAAGCTATGATTCTGGTCTACTTAGTCATAATTTGTATACGTCAACGGCCCGGCGGCGGGCGGCGCCGACGCCACCGACCGGGAATTTCTCTAGCTAGTTGCGTCCAAGGGTCTCGGGCACCGCCGGCCCAGTCGAACGAAACTAAGGATCCATAAGAAATGGTGCGGGACAGAGCAGGCGTGCAGCGGGCAGCCGGCGGCGCGGCGGGCGTCAGTCGATGGCGTGCTCCGTCATCTGCTGGCACAGCGCGTCCAGCGACGAGTAGTCGTGCGCCACCGCGCGCCCCGCCCCCCGCGCGCACCACGCCCGCCCCCGCCCCGCCCCGCCCAAGCGCCATCTGACACACAACATAACATCAGATGAAACAAACACGCACTGGCCCTAGAGATTTATACGGATCTACTAACATCGTGGAACTTGCGCAGAAAGGAACACATTATTATCCTTAACACTACAACAAGAATGTATGGCTGCCAAACTAAGTATCAGCCCCAAGGTTGAACACAGTCAACTAGCACTAAGCCATACCTGTTCTTGGGACAGCGCCTGTTGAGCGGCATGTCGGACACGTGGTGGAAGAACTGTCTGGGCGGCAGGCGGTGCCGCAGGCCGCGCAGCGCCTCCTGCAGCTCGGGCCGCGTGAACGCCTCGTGGTGCAGCGCCTGACACGGGATGGGACTGTCACTTCCAACATCATGCTACATCACTTTATTTCAGGACGTTGCTGTTATCATATTTGTCTCCTACAGATCATGCAACATGATACTACGTCACTTGACTAGCTTATCGTCGACATTTATTTCGTGATAGTGACCAATTAAATAAAATCAAAAAGGATTTTGCCAAATTTTTCATCTCCATCCTTATACCGTTCCAGTTTTTCCAATCCTATGTGTTTATTTTCACAATAAAATGATCTTGTTTTATATAAGAATAAAATTTCCCAAATTGGTGAAATAACGTATGGTGTTACCTTCTCGACGAGCCAGCAGTGTAGCGACATGGGGTCGACGGGCGGCTCGTGCTCGCCGTCGTCCGCCAGCTGTGACGTCACGCGCACCGCCGGCGGACACGGCGCGCTGCTCAGGCACTTTGACGCTGCAATCAATTAGGGCTACGTTAGAAAATAAGTAAAACAAGAAAGCAAGCAAGGTCGACTTTAAAGTAATTATCATGTTGCCCTATATGCCAAGTCGGAGGCGGGCGGCATGGGGCTGAGCAGCACGTGGCGCAGGGCTGTAGGGTATGGCACACACACACACACACACACAGTACGCACCCAGGTGCAGCGCGCGCACGATGGCGGCGGGCAGGTCGGAGGCGGGCGGCATGGGGCTGAGCAGCACGTGGCGCAGGGCTGTAGGGTATGACACACACACACACACACACACACACACAGTACGCACCCAGGTGCAGCGCGCGCACGATGGCGGCGGGCAGGTCGGAGGCGGGCGGCATGGGGCTGAGCAGCACGTGGCGCAGGGCTGTAGGGTATGGCACACACACACACACACACACACACAGTACGCACCCAGGTGCAGCGCGCGCACGATGGCGGCGGGCAGGTCGGAGGCGGGCGGCATGGGGCTGAGCAGCACGTGGCGCAGGGCTGTAGGGTATGGCACACACACACACACACACACACACAGTACGCACCCAGGTGCAGCGCGCGCACGATGGCGGCGGGCAGGTCGGAGGCGGGCGGCATGGGGCTGAGCAGCACGTGGCGCAGGGCTGTAGGGTATGGCACACACACACACACACACACACACAGTACGCACCCAGGTGCAGCGCGCGCACGATGGCGGCGGGCAGGTCGGAGGCGGGCGGCATGGGGCTGAGCAGCACGTGGCGCAGGGCTGTAGGGTATGGCACACACACACACACACACACACACAGTACGCACCCAGGTGCAGCGCGCGCACGATGGCGGCGGGCAGGTCGGAGGCGGGCGGCATGGGGCTGAGCAGCACGTGGCGCAGGGCTGTAGGGTATGGCACACACACACACACACACACACACAGTACGCACCCAGGTGCAGCGCGCGCACGATGGCGGCGGGCAGGTCGGAGGCGGGCGGCATGGGGCTGAGCAGCACGTGGCGCAGGGCTGTAGGGTATGGCACACACACACACACACACACACACAGTACGCACCCAGGTGCAGCGCGCGCACGATGGCGGCGGGCAGGTCGGAGGCGGGCGGCATGGGGCTGAGCAGCACGTGGCGCAGGGCTGTAGGGTATGGCACACACACACACACACACACACACAGTACGCACCCAGGTGCAGCGCGCGCACGATGGCGGCGGGCAGGTCGGAGGCGGGCGGCATGGGGCTGAGCAGCACGTGGCGCAGGGCTGTAGGGTATGGCACACACACACACACACACACACACAGTACGCACCCAGGTGCAGCGCGCGCACGATGGCGGCGGGCAGGTCGGAGGCGGGCGGCATGGGGCTGAGCAGCACGTGGCGCAGGCGCTGCAGGGCCCGCGCGGGCAGGCCGGCGCGCAGCTCGGCCTCAGCGCCGTCCAGCGCGGCGCTGCGCTCCGACAACTTCTTGATGGACAGCAGCAGCTTGTGGCGCGCTCCCTTCGTCACGCCTGAGCACGTCACATACACATTACTACCCCGCTGGCTCTTAGTAACTTACGAGCCGGTACCAATCAGCGTACAAAACGGTGTCAGAAAAGATGACACAGATACAAAGATGAAGTTTTGAAAATTCAATCATGATTATGACTAAGATGCTTTCTACGAAAAAGCCCATTCCAAAGTGGCTGATGGTTTGAAATGGGTCTTGACAATGTCCTAGCATTATACACGACATCGAAGGCGTCGTCCTACTTTATGATTCTTATACTGTGCTTTTACTTTGTTTGAATGGAGTAGGTTGAAAGTATAGGATGAAATAATTCCAAAATATTGTAAACTGTTCTAATATCCAGTGAGTCACAGTCCAATATGTAAACAACACGATGAAAAAATTTGTAAATGTAGACAGTGAGATGGTCCTGCTATTTTAGCTCTACAAATATACTACTTATAAGTCACAATTCTTCGTAACTGTGATGACGAAAATGGTGAATTTATTAATGCATTCAATTGCACACCAACCTTTATAAGACATGTGTTATATTATGACTCACCTAATTCTTCCAAACACTTTTCGTCCATAGTCATCATCTGTTCATAGCTCATGTTCGTGAACAGCCACTCGTACTTATGCAAGCGCAGACTCTTCAGCCACTGCGCAACGTTGGACATACCCGGGTGCTTCCCAAAGTTGTGCGAGCGCAAGTCATCCAATCGCGTCTCACTACCCGTCGTACCATACATTATACTGATAGGCCGGAGCTGACTCAAACTATGCTCACTCGACAAAGAAAAGCTCCGAGGCTTTTGAACAAAAGGCTCATCGCTTAAATTCTCCGCCGAAGACGACATCTGCATAAAATTACTTGAAGGAGGCGTCAAACTATTCGATCTCTGTGACTTAGGCTGTGCTATCGTCGCGTCAAAATTCAGTTTATCTCCTTCTATACTTATATCTACATCGCGGCCATTTTTAGAGAATGACTCCTGTAACAAGTCAGTGTTGTAGTGCTCTACAGTGTCTAGGATGCCTCGGAACTCCACATTCTTGCCGATAGTTCGTCTGAAGGTACTGTTGGTGCCCCAAATGTTGGAGTCGGGCATAAGGCAGGGGTCTATCCTTGGTTTCCATACATTTTCTGTTCTGTTGCCGGCTATATAATTTTCTAAGTATATTAGCCATTGTTTTAATGTCCTGTAAAATAAAAAATAAGGTTGCAGTTTTACCACACCGCATCTGCCTACACTTTGATGAGAACAACTAATATATCAGAATAATTAAGGGAGCTGCACATCCCTGGGCACTTCAATTTCAATTCACTGCAATTTTTCATAGCCAACTTACCCTTGATCATGATGCGTAAGCGCCGGGTGAACGAGCAAATAACACAACAGCTGCCTACACAGCTCCGGCACAACGGCACTGCGGCGGGGCGCATCCACACAGCGTTGTACTAGCGCCGGCGCGGCTGCTACGTATAGCTCTTTGCAGCGGTGACTGTCCACGCGCAGTAGAGGTATAAGGCTTAGCAAGCGATGGAGGCGCTCGCAACCTGAGTATGGAGATATTGCAAGTCGCATAGTTAAATCTAACTGGTCCGAGTACTTTTATAATAAACAAACGCTGGTAATTTGACCCATAGTCAACCCCAACATAGAAAAGGGAAAAATACTAGGCATGTGAACAAAGTAACGTACCTATAAATGTAAGTAACTCCATCAGTGTGCTTTAAGATAACTTCTTCAGGAATGTTGAGATAAATTAATGCCCACATTCACTTTCATTCAGACATTCACTCGCTATACAATCTATTGTTATGTTTTCTTCCCTAGATAAGCATAGATTTGTAAACAAATTGAGATGGGTAGTTTTATGATTGCTATCTGATCTATATCACAATATTGATGTTACTTACATATTTTATTAGAAAACATAACCATACCCACAATGTACATGGCTTTACCAGCCGAAGGGGACATCAAAAGGGATTGATAAACAGGAAATGACACAAATGTTCAAACAATGATGTGGAATAGAGATAAAGTTTGTTAAAAATTCCTAAATTTATTACTTCACTTGTGATGAATTACCCTCCATTTGATTTATCCACAATAATTCTATACACATATTCTTAAGAGGTAAGTTTGTGTGTTTGTGACATCGGAGTGGGTAATCCTTGGATCTACTGAACAGATTTTACAAATTTTTTCACAATGTATCTTGTTTCAAAGATTATATTTTATCTGGGTACAGGAAGAAGTTCCCATCCAATAGGTGAAACTGTGGGGTGTAAACAGTGCAATATACCTTGGTATTGCAATAAATTATCGTTCATCAAAGATAGTGATTTGATAGTTCATAAATTTGTAATATTGCTTGTAACTCAAACAATATTGCAACATTAATGTGGGTACATAGTTTTAAGTTGACTACTTCTATACTTACTATTAGCAAATTTTATTGAGTGCAATATAATATTACACTAAAGTTAACAATAAAAAATTGCAGTTTTTATTATTTGTGTCACGGCTAGGGATGTAGTGGCCATTTTTAAACACAGTAAAAACATGCTTTTTTCTATATATATTAGTTAGTGTTAGGTAGCCGACTCTTTCAAATTAAGTACTTGATTTCACCAAATTGTTGTTCACATAATGTGATGAAACAAGTTGTAAGTTTGAATTACATAAAACCAGGCTAGCTCAAGTGTATTCACTATTCACTGGATAAAAAATATAGGGTAGTCCGTTAATTATTATAAGCTTTAGACTAAAGTTCATTATTGGAGTCCAATAATTAACTTGAAGGTATACATAAAGCTAGTCCAGTTTTGTCGATTTTTTCACAGAGAGTACGTAACTAGCAACTTCTCAGGAGTAAAACATGGAAGTAGATAAAAGTAAAGGGTCGTACCATCATCTTCGTCATCGTCGCGCAGTGTCAGCAAGCCAGCGAGCAGCAGTTCGTCATTGGCGTCACGCTCGAGCCTCTCGTCCTCGACGTGGCTTCGGAGCGCCGCTTCCACCGCCCGCTGCACCAGCTTCAGGCCCGGCCACGGCACCCGCCGCGCCAGCGTGCACGCCAGCACCGTCTGCTCGCACGCGCCCCATTGCTCGAACACCCCGGCTACGCCCCCGAGCTGCTCGTTAAACGTGCCGTTCATCGTGAAAACAGCATAGCAAACCCAAAATATGAGATTTGTTTGTGTTCTACACGTCAGTAGTACGTGACAGCTGATTGTATGGACACTATCTGACCCCTTTTGAGAATAGCGGCACACGAGGCGATGGCGGTGGCAAAAGTGTCGCGATTATGTCGCGTAATTGCAAAGTTAATTTACTAATAAAATTACAGGTAGGTCGAAAAACATCAAAATTGTTGCTACGGTCAATCAGATTATCAAAATCCAAAATGGCCGACCACAGATAACGAAATGTTTGCCTAAACTTTTTTAATGATTTAGGTACTGATGTTGTATAAATTTTAGATTTTATAACTAAATAATACAGTGCCTAAAATCAATAAAGTTAAGATCATCAAGAACATTCATCGTGTATCTTAACACGTCTTTAAAACTAAATGTATACATGAATACAGATAATTAAAGATGAAATACCTGTTTCTTCAGTTTCATACCTTTTAGTACTGCTACTGGGCACTAGATGGCAGAAGATAACAGTACCGTTAATAACGGTTAAGAAAACTAAAAAAAATCAAGCAAATTTCTATTCCATTATATTAAAAAAATAAGTATAATGAATGTTTTTATTTCAAATTATTACATACGGAATAATTATTATGGATTTTAAGCCTCTTTCAAGTTGAGGGTAGTATTGTGTTTACTCTGTAGAAGAAAACAGAATAATACCTAAAGAAGTTCATAAGAGAAAAACTGAAAACCTCCTGTTTTTAAAGTTGGTTAAAACAGTCTGACAAGGAAATGAGAAAAAAGAGATAAACGTTGAGTGTTTTAAGTTTTGTGTCGCATTCGCATGGTATCATCTTGCATCATTAGATAGGTAAGTGGATAAAATGTAAACTTTGTTTTTGCTTCAGCCCGAGAACAGAGTGCTGTGTGGTCTTTGTATTATTGTACAAAAGTGAGGACTGTCTGTCGCCAAATCTTTTGAGGACATAAACCGCCTGCGCCGACAACCATTTAAGTATCAGACATTGAACCTTAAGCTGTTGCCATTAAGGTATGAATTTTATTGTGTCCAAATATGTGTTTTCGTTTGTCACTAATATGTCCTTTAACTAATAGACAATATAGCTAAGTAAGACGCAATACTTTAGAAGTTTAAAGAAATGTCCATTTTTATCCATTCGTCCGGCAAAGTCGGCATGGAAGCTAAAAACTGTAATACTTTAAACCTTTTTGAATGGCTCTACTGATGTTGGATTTAGGCTCTAAACAGGAACCCTCTTCGAGGAGTGGATTGGGAGGAGTCATGGCACCCTCTCTTACCGCCTGACGCAGGTCCTCACCGGACATGGATGCTTCGGGAGGTACCTGCATCGCATCGGGCGGGAGGAGACGCCTGGGTGTCACCACTGCGCGGACCAGCCAGAGGACACGGTGGAGCACACGGTGGAGGAGTGTTCTGCCTGGGCGGAGCACCGCCGTGTCCTCACAGCGGCAATTGGCGGCGGCGACCTCTCGCGTCCGGCCCTGATCCAGGCCATGGTCCGGAGCGAGGGAGAATGGGATGCCGTCGCCTCCTTCTGTGAAGCCGTTATGCTAGCGAAGGAGGCGGCGGAGCGGCTAAGAGACCGCACCGCTCATCCCAGCCGTCGCGGCAGGGCTGGTACCGGTCGACACCACGGGCGCCGGGTGTCAAGGGATGACTCCCGACCACCGTAGGCGCGGGCTTGTGGGCGGTGAGTGTGGGTAGCTCATCGTCCATACGTCTTTAGGGACGACAAGCCCGTGTCGGCGGCGCGTTCTGTTCCACGCGCTCCTCGAAGAGTTGTCAGCAACATGGGAGGGGCCCCTTTAGGGCCAGGGTCTGCTTGGGCTGCGGGTTGTTCGTGAGAGATACCGCGGCCCTGGCACACAGGGACCCCCAGAAGGAACATAGTGGGTTTTAGTCAGTAAAAGTCTGACACTCCCTCCAGCTGCACCCTCAGCGGGAGGGGTCATTTGATGATTTCCCACGAAAAAAAAAAAAAAAAAAGGCTCTAAACAGGAATCCCCGGGTACTGAGTAACGTGCTGCAATGTGAAATTATTATAAAGTACTTTCTTTATTGATATTTGATTTTTTATCGTCTGATTCTGGCGACAAACATAACGGAACTAAAAATCACTTGATGTTTGTCTCGACAGTCACGCTTGTTACCAAATAATTAGCACAAGTCAACATTCCGAGAAATATTCCGAACGCAACACAACATGCAAATTGTATAATCCGCTTTGTGTGACATTTGCAAGGGACCAAGGGACCAACCCTTTTATCTAGTGCAGAAGACAATGGCGTGCTATGAGTTTGCAAAATACTACTTTCTCTGAGACAATATAACCGTTATTTACGCTTTATAATAGCGACAAGGCTATCTTGGAGGCGACTTCTTCTTTTGAAGTCAGGTTATAAAAGATTTTTCTGACTTGATGCTTAAATATCGAAGTCTCAGACTCCTAATTCGGTCTTATCCTCCATGGCTTACAACTTAGGTAAAAGCTATGACATGCTTTCGTTCGTGACACGCTTCGTTTAATCGTGATCAATCAAATACCTATTGTATTCGATAAGTGTTGTACCACCTATTTTTTGGCTATACATTCTGGCACGCCAAAACTGTCGGCGTTGCCCAGTTTGGATTTTCATCGTGATAATAATTAAATGTAGCTTCTACAATACTTAATTATTTACCCAACAACGAGTGGGACTGGCGCGTGCGCAAAGATAACACGAATCCTTTTAACAGATTGTCACGTTGACAGCTTGTTGAACCCATTCCCGCCACACGACCTTGTTTTTACTGCCACGTTCACGTGAGAAATACATAGAAATAACAATGTTATTTATTTAATGGAAAGGGATACCGAACATTAATTGTATTATACATTCAATTTTCATTTTCATTACATTTCATGCCTATATTTATTTATACCTACATTCATTTTCATTCAAAAGATAATTAAGGTGTAACTTACACCTTAATTATCTTTCTAATCAGGCACTTCAATGCATGTCTCCTGAAGTTATGATTTCATTGAATTAAATTTAAAGCTTATTTGTTATAAACTACGTAATTTCCGCAAAAAGAGGAACCATCTATAATAACATCAAAGAATATCCATTCGCCTGACGTACGCTTTCATACAAATCATCAGCGCGTTAATAATGTCAACAACTGTCGCGCTTCCGACATAGTGTTGGGTTTTGAAGGTTTTGAAGCAGCGAATTGTATTAGTGCATGGCTCTTCCAACCTTTATACATTCTTAATTTAAGTCTTTATAAATAGGTACTATGTAACTAAGTTTACCTACACCTAAATATAGGCTTAAATAGGGCAACTTAGGTAGGTAATTTAAAATAAAAAGCAACATCAATGACAACATTAAAAGCCTTTAAAGGAATAGTTTTATTGCCCAAATAAGAAACCTAATGCCAAGAATAAAAGACAGCTATCGGCTATAAAATAATCTTCGGAGTAGACGGGATTATATCCTGTAGTAATAAATACAGAGCAGTAAACATTTTTGTTTTATTGCCTGCAAAATACTTAGTTAAGTAAGTAATTAAAGGTCAGACCGCCGTAATCCAGAGATTAAAAAGAATAACAATGAAAAGATTAAAACCAAAATTTGAGCGACATCTATGAGTTAATCCGGCAACTTTAAATTCCAGCGACTGGATTGATACTAACGAATACAACCTAATGTTTTTGCCAAGCACCTTCCGTAAAATATCTAGGACTTATCTATGTCTGAAAAAATGTGAAGCCACCAAATAAATATTTTCTGCAATAGGCCAGAAAATGTGTTATAACATTCTGTGTATACATATATGTGTATATAGGGATAGTTGTGGCCGAGCTACGTGTCATCATTTCAGTAAAAATTGTCTCAATAGGGCTTCAGTGCGCTGGCTTCGGCCCCATGTTCGCCTTCAAAAAATCCAGGATTTATCGTCCCGTGATCTCGACATACAAAATAACACTATAGCATAATCAACGCAAATGCGGAAGGGTTCTGCAATTGACAACCAAGTGACTATTTAATCCTTTTCCCAATATTACGGCGAAGCAAAAGGACTCCTATTTAGTAGGCAATAAAGTTAAAAATAACTGAACTGACAGACAAATTTAATGCAGCTGCGCTAAAATGGTATTTGTTCCGTAATACAACCCGTTCATTAAGATGACGCAGGGGGTGACCAATATGACCATGGTCATTGGTCAGCGCCAGAGTTGTCGAATTGTCAGTAACATTTTTTTTTGTAAATTATTTTGGTTCTAATACAACTTAGAAGTATGATAAGTATATTTAAATAACTCTAACAGAAAGTACCTACAGTTGTTTTTGAAATACGGACGATTTGAAATTCTTTCGGAGCACCTGATCAGTGACACATAAGCTACAAATGCAAAGTTACATTATTTTTTTCCAAGACATTACAGTATAAATTTAACTCTTAAGTCTCGGGTATCAAAAATCGTATGCTTAGAAAATATAAGTAGGTACGTATAACAAAGTAATAACATGTTGTTTAGTTAATTAGCTAAATAACATTATATAATACTTACTGACTGTATCTGTTTTTAACTTAAGTAGCTAGGGACTTAGCTCATTAGTAAATTATTGTAGTATCAAAAAAAAACAGCTGGACCAATAAATCTAATTAACGATTGTTTAAAAATAACTTCAATAATTACGTATATGGTTCAATAGCATTTTTAATATGATCAACCTAACTAATTACCTACGGTTAATACTCGCCTCGAATTACACTATAACGCTAACTTCATTTACTCCATTCAAATAACCAGACGGTGCCATAAATCACCCACACTCGGCTCCGTTAGGGTGGCTACCTGCATTCAACCCTTCCACCGAGGGTAGTCACTCAGGCCCCGCCTTTTTTAAATGACAGTCGCGACCCAAACTACATCTACATTCGTGAGTTGCACGTCAAGTGGACAAGTTGTCAAGATGGCTTTGTGGACTCCTTACGCGCAAGACGCAGCTTTGGACTTGAGCACGCACGCTGTCAAAGCGGAGAGAGCGTCTCCGCTTCCAGCCAGTAGTGCCCCTCAGTCTCCAAATCTATCAGGATTGTATCCATCATACGCAGACTCCCAGTACTACGTCACGTACCCATACCAGCCCGCGACGTATGCAGTACCCTCGGCTATGTCTCCGGAGTCCATCGGGTCCAGCTGGTCGCACGGCAAACCAACTGCGCCTTCTCCACCTGAGTCACCGGAATTCTACGACTCGGAATCACTATCCGATGACGTGGAGTACCAGGCGTTTGAGCGAGACGCCCTTCGAGCGATGGCGGAGAAGAACGGTGGAACGTTGCTGGGGAACAATCCGAGGATGCGACGGGCGGTGCAGACCAGCCAGGCTGCAGATGATTCTTACAGAAAGCAGAGAGAGAGGAACAACTACGCTGCTAAGCAAAGCAGGGATCGCAGGAAGCTCAGGGAAGTTCGCCTGGCCTTCCAAGTGACGTATTTGAAAAAGAAGATGGCGGATTTACGAGCGAGACTGAGCGCTGGCGTTTGTGGGCGATGTCGGCAGGTCTGCGAGTGTTGAGTGTAGAGCTGCTCAGTGTTTGGACTACAGAGTGTGTTACCGTGTTAGCGATGGACTACTATAACATAGTTGTAAATAGATAATGTTCTGTAATCTGAAGTAGCGCGCAGTGTAGATATTATTGGATAGAATTAACAACAATGAAGTTCCTAAACCAAATTTAGATATAAGTATTTAATAATGAATTAATTGATTGAATTTATTTTGTGCAATTGTGTAAATTACATACCTACATATTGTATAAATTAGCCATAGTATATAAATATAATTTATAGACAAACGAGTTTATGTATTCTTATTTACTCCATAGCTCCTTAATTATAGCAAGCAACTGAAGCAACCGATCAAGATAATAATTACTTATTTAGATATTTTCTAATTACATACGCCTTTAGTCTCATTATACAAAAACACTTAGGTATTGCTTGTGCAGGAAACCACAAAACACATATTTTTACTCAATTTCTAAAAAAGGATTTATTTGCAGTTTAATCCCTAAAACCCTAAACGCTAACGTTACAACTAGTTGCTAGAAAATAATACAATCCGCAATAAAATTTATTTATTAGAGGATTAAAATCAGTAATGTCGTCTATTCTCGCCGCTACTTATTGCACATGTTTTAAAGTCACTAAAAAGAGTGGCAATAATACCATCGGCGTTTTATGAGCGAAGCCGACGGATTAACTCTAGCTGCAGCGGGCACGGCCGGGGATTAACTCTATAGCCGTTACCTGTTGTTTCAATCCAATTGTTTTAGTATTCTGGAATTTTTGCAGAAGCTTTATGTACAAGATCTATTTTAGATGCAGTTGCTTAGTCACGCTGATATTAGCAAAATCTCTCAAAATTATACATTTCGTATATTTTTGCATTTATTCGTTTTGAGGTTTTTTTTATTAATTAGTAGACTTCTTTGTCATTGAAGACGTATTTGTCTAAAAGAGCATTACGTCAATTATATTAACGAAAAATTAATTCCATCAAGACCGTTTGATTTCATCTGGTTTGTTGTAGTTAATAAAAAAAATATTTTTGCATATAAAATGCTAGGTAGGTTTGAGCAAAAAAATCCCAACTATCCTATTGGTCGACACCGGCACGTGTCTACACCCCTGCGCAAGCGCACGCCGCGCCCACTCGCGTGTTTTGTACTACAGCGTTGTGTTAACGCATGATACAATACAATCGATTAAGTTCATTTGTGTTGTTAGTAACAGCGAGGAGATTTTTGTTATGTAAATAGGTGTTTTCGTTATAATTATAATGCATATCTATGGTATCCACGGAGACTTATGCTGCTACTCGTTTATAATCTACGTTATTGTTTATCATGTTATCATTCTTCATCGTCTCTTGACGTAATTAGTTACGTTATGTTTATGAAGTTTCTTGCAGCGTCACTGCCGTTAGTTCGAAAAGTGTTGAATCTTCTTTTTTTAGGGGTTATAGCGTATTATAAGATAGCAATCACAACCCGGCTGGGTAAAACATTCGGCACCAGGACGAAATGATGAACAGATATGTCATTCCAAAGGCTGATTATCGTATAGATAGAAAATAATTGTAAATTCTTCCTGTGGCTTTCAGTGTACAAACTGCGGCTTACCAAATATCAATGCCCTTCAACTAAACATCACAGCATCTTGGCAATGAATTCGAAAACTGAATATGTTTTTATGCAGTTTTCGCAATACATGGAAGGTTAATTATTACAAATATATAAGGTACCACGTTAATATTTAAAATCAGAAGAGTTGTTTTTTGCTTCAACGCCCTTACCACTTGGATTGGTCAAATTTGAAAAACTCTTTCAGTTTTAAATATCCCAGTTGTCGGGGAAGGTGCACAAAGTTCTCACGGGTTACAGGCGAAACCTGTGGTAGAAACTAGTATGTTTAATTATCTGAGTGAAGCGGGGGCCTACGTACTAGTTAAAACTAATTTAAAGTCAAAACTAGTTTAAAGAAAGTAAAAATGCTTGATGGTAAACTACCCGAACATAATCTTAATGATGTCGACCTGCTTTTAGGTTCTTAAAAAAAGTCCAATTCAGTATAATCTAAATGGATCAATACTGAACAACATGCGAGTAGGTACGTGGCAAACGCAAGGGTTTATATATTGCGCTGGCGAGGGTCGTCCCCTCACTCAATTAGCGCAGCACCCTCCTGTTATGTGACGAGGTTCGACTTGATCATCATGGCTGTCGTTTCAGAATATACTTTTCCATTTTTAGATACAGGCAGCATCGAACTTTCTTTAAGAATCCTCATTCGCTTCATAGTTATAATCTGCATTTGATTACATTCTTAAAAGGTACCTATCCTCGCAATAACATTTCTAAGTAATTATGACTTACTACTATACTTTTACAGCGGTGATAATAATTATATATCTGACACTAAGAAAATATTGCTAATTGCACGATTTGATATACCACGGTATCATGCAAGTGAGAAAGTAATTAAACTAATCGTTTTTCGAATTACAAAAAAAGAAAAACGACTTCTAAAACACTGAAAAGCAAAAAAAAAAAACATACCGGCCGAATTGAGAACCTCCTCCTTTTTTTGGAAGTCGGTTAAAAATAAAAAGTAGCAAGTATACTGCATCGAGCAAAAAAAATAATTACACTAATCGGACCAGAAACCTCGGAGTGAACGGTGTACATCAATTAAAAAGATTACCAGCCTTTTTTTTTCTGAAGTCGGAAAATAAATTAACATCGCCAGTCATAAGGACCAGGATGTCTTCAAAAATACCACGCGAAAACCGCGGGCAACAGCTAGTATTATTACGAGCCTGTTTGTCTGTTTGTCTGACTCAACAGAAAATAACACTTAGCCTAGTCAAAGTGAGGGAACGAAACCATAGCGCGAATTTAAACGCGGCAACGCCATCTAGTTGCGTTTTAGGAACCACAAAGTTTAAATCTGTATGATTTTATGTTCGTGCATATCTCCGTCATTTATCAACCGATTTGAAAACTTGCTATTTTGTTTGAAAGGGCATGCTTTCGAAATCGTCCCATTGACATCAGATCTAGGATCTGATGATGGAACCTTTTGAAATCGAGGGCATCTCTTGAAAATTGTAGGCTCGCATGGGATAGAAACTTATATTATATGCCTGATAACACAGACGACAGAGAGTCGAGGGAACTTCTCAACGGTATGTACTGTTTCTATTTTATAGGTATATAAGATATAAGAACTTTACACCAGGTTGAGTTTTGATTTCCATTGCGGGTTCGATGATGATCATCGAACCTCGTCGTAAACTACCGGCACTTGAATTCAATTTTAAGTCCAGTTGTTTATTAGTATGTTGATTTTCATTTATTTATTTTTATACATATATTTTTTTTATTTTTAAACTAGCGACCCGCCCCGGCTTCGCACGGATGCAATGCTGATACTAAATACACTACAGAAAAACTGGTAACGTTGTAAACTAAAAAAAAAAAAAATATTTACGACATCATATTAGAAACCTCAAAAATAACAGCACTTCTCCACTATTTAATGGATGTTATTATACATATAAACCTTCCTCTTGAATCACTCTATCTATTAAAAAATACCGCATCAAAATCCGTTGCGTAGTTTCAAAGATTTAAGCATACAAAGGGACATAGGGACAGAGAAAGCGACTTTGTTTTATACTATGTAGTGATAGTGATATTAATATAAAAAAATAAAAACATTAAAAAATATTAAAAATATGTGACCATCGATATCGGGAACAAGCTACCGGTGGTTAGGGTCCGAGAGACAGAAACTTCCTCACAATACGTGCCGTTTCCGGGAGTACTGCCTTCTGAATCAGTCCCTTGATCCAGCCGCCTCACGAGAGCCTCTTCAGATGTTGATCGAGGCTCTTGGCCATTAGACCATTGGCCGTTACGACAATCGGCACGATGATAGCCGTGTCGACATCCCACATGGCGACAACCTCGTGTGCTAAGTCTAGATATTTCATTTGTTTCTCTTTCTCAGCTTTCACGAGGTTCTCGTCATGCGGTACGGCAGTATGTTGATTTTTATTACTACCTATGTTACTCACGAGTACTTGGTAACTTTGGTCATATTGCCCAGAGAGAACCCGATAACTTAGACAAGTTGGTTGTTGTCGGTATAATTGAGGGTAAAAGACGGGGGGACGTTCGCCTATCCGTTAGTCCGACCAAATAAAAGACGTGACCGGACTATACCGACTGCCCTACGACAAGCCGAAGGTAGAGCAAGATGGAGAAACATTATCGCCGTCTCGGTTAAAGCATATCAAGAAAGGCACGACCTTCAGTAATGAAGAGCATGATGAAGAAGTTGATTATTAGATTAAATAAATATTAAAACAAATCAAATGTGACAATTACTTGTCTGGAAAGGTATACATATGTCGTACCATTACAATCGTTAGGTAGATAAGGTTTGCATTAGTTGCGCAAGTTGCATAGGGTCTCCCTGCCAGGGACACCCTTTTTGCGTTGCACAATGTGATGTGTACGGATTGGTTGGATGCATTTATTGTATGTAGCGTACGTACCTAAAAAGGATTATGTTTTTCTTGAAGTATGTAGGCAATGTTTAATGTAGGTTAGCTTAGAGTTAAATCATGTCTCGTGCAACGATTTCAAAGCAGTTGATTGATTTAATGGTTTAGGTATGTACTCTACATATGCGCTGGACTTTTTAGGACGTTTCTAAAGTATCGATTTTACCTTTTGATCCTACTGCACCAGATCTCGTTATCTCCAGCACGCCGATACTCGTTCCTGCTACATCATCACTACATAGTATAAAACAAAGTCGCTTTTTCTGTCCCTATGTCCCTTTGTACGCTTAAATCTTTGAAACTACGCAGCGGATTTTAATGCGGTTTTTTTAATAGATAGAGTAATTCAAGAGGAAGGTTTATATGTATAACTAGCGGTCGCCCGCGGCTCCGCCCGCGTGGATGTCGGTTTTCGCGACAAAAAGTAGTCTATGTGTTGTTCTGATGTATAACCTATAGAGGACCCCCGCGGCTACGCCGGTGTGGATGTCGATTACCGCTACCAATGCCTAACTTTTGTCGGGATGAGAAGCTCGCGCTCGGACCTGCCGCCTTATTATAACTACCGACCGATTTTATGTATAAGTTTGGTATTTCTACACCGATTTCCATGATTATTTTTTTATAGAATATGTTATCTTTTGTTAATTAGGCATGAGCGAGAATATTATAAACATAAGAGTAAACAAATCAATAACAAATAATCAGAAAGCTCCGAACTGGTAAACTATCGGGAGTTATACGTGTTATTGTGAGTCAACCATTAAAGATAGACATATGCTGTTGTGGATTATTTTTTAGATAATTTTATGTAGAATATTTCCGTCATACATGATTTCTATGTAGCTTTAAACATTAAGGCTGCACACGCGACGAAAGCTTAAAAAATGGTGTAACTTCTCCCGTTTTCCCAACATTTTCCTTCACTGCTCTGCTCCTATTGATTGTAGCGTGATGAAAAGTATCCTATAACCTGCCCAGGAGTATGAAGAATAATTGTAGTGTGCGTTACCCCAGCCAGAAGTTGTCGAAAATGATAATTTGAATCTTATAGATAATTAGTATTGTGGCTTCTGTAATTGTTGCGCACATTTTTAAATTTGTTGCGCTTATAGTTTTTTAATTATTTCGAAAAAACATTTCCTGCTGGGGTAACGTTACCCCAGCCAGACTTTTTTCTTTCTAATGAGAATATTTAAATAAAAACTAGCTATAAAATTAGTTGTCTAGATGAAGTAAATGTTGTGCCTTATTTTGAATTTTTTTTTTCTTCCGTTGCGAAGTTATTCGAGATTTTGCTGGGGTAACGTTTCTGGGTTGGCTATATCTCTGAAATGGTTAAGCGGATTCTTATCATATTTTGTAGAAGACTTCTTAGGAATTAGTTTAAATTTGTTGGGCAATAAAAAAAACCAAAATAATGCATAGCTTAAGAGTTATTTCATTAAATAGAAAAACACTTCAATTGGCCCCAGCACTCTTAATAAGAGGTCTAAAGGCTTACTTTAAACATTATTTTGAAGCTTGTAACTGCCTTCAAATGTATGTGAAATTTCATTAGTATCCTGTAAGTATTTAACAAGTTATGATGATATTCAGTTCTTCACGAGCACGGTATTGATGCGCGTGGTGTTATTTGGCCACTGGATTGGAAATATGAACTGAATGTTATATCAATAATTAGTTGTTTAGTTCAGTTTTATATCAGTAAAATTTCAGCTCAGTACATTGGATAATTAATGAGATAATACGATTAAAGTCATTAGGAAGTGAATGACCGTGGCAACCCGACCAAGTTTAGGTGGTTACGAAAAAGCGAAAACGCAGAACATTATGGTACCTTTTGAAATGTTTAGTATAATACACCTTACAATTTCGGTACAGACGCGTACACTGTTAAATACACAATAATATAATAATACATTCTGTGCTATGAAAACATTTTGAAGTTCATTTTTTTTAATATTAATAAAAAATAACATTTAAAACTATTAAAAAGAAACATTATCATTATCTTCCAGTTGCACAGACAACAAAAATCACCGATATAACATGTCGTTCGGTGGCACGCGGGAGGGGTGGGGTGAACTGTAACTGTGTACTGTGTATACTAAAATCTATAATTTAAATAAAAAAATATAGAAAATTTTAAAAAAGCAAATTACTGTGTGTAATTTTAATCTGTGATTGTTTTAAGTATAAGTTAATTAATACTTTAAAAGTTCAATTGAAATGATTATTTTACCTGTAAATAAACATTATTTAATAATCATGTAGTTTTTTTTAAACTTGTGTACACGTCTGTACTAAATTTGTAATACTATCCTACATATTTTAGAAGGTACCATAATGTTCTGCGTTTTCGCTTTTTCGTAACCACCCAAACTTGGTCGGGTTGCCTCGGTAATTCACTTCCTAATGACTTTAATCGTATATCTCACTAATTATCCAATGTACTGAGCTGAAATTTTACTGATATAAAACTGAACTAAACAACTAATTATTGATATAACATTCAGTTCATATTTCTAATCCAGTGGCCAAATAACACCGCGCGCATCAATACCGTGCTCGTGAAGAACTGAATATCATCATAACTTGTTAAATACTTACAGGATACTAATGAAATTTCACATACATTTGAAGGCAGTTACAAGCTTCAAAATAATGTTTAAAGTAAGCCTTTAGACCTCTTATTGAGAGTGCTGGGGCCAATTGAAGTGTTTTTCTATTTAATGAAATAACTCTTAAGCTATGCATTATTTTGGTTTTTTTTATTGCCCAACAAATTTAAACTAATTCCTAAGAAGTCTTCTACAAAATATGATAAGAATCCGCTTAACCATTTCAGAGATATAGCCAACCCAGAAACGTTACCCCAGCAAAATCTCGAATAACTTCGCAACGGAAGAAAAAAAAAATTCAAAATAAGGCACAACATTTACTTCATCTAGACAACTAATTTTATAGCTAGTTTTTATTTAAATATTCTCATTAGAAAGAAAAAAGTCTGGCTGGGGTAACGTTACCCCAGCAGGAAATGTTTTTTCGAAATAATTAAAAAACTATAAGCGCAACAAATTTAAAAATGTGCGCAACAATTACAGAAGCCACAATACTAATTATCTATAAGATTCAAATTATCATTTTCGACAACTTCTGGCTGGGGTAACGCACACATAATTGTACCAAGTTTCATTAAAATCCGTCCAGTAGTTTTTGTTCCTATTAATAACATACAGACAGACAGACAGACAGACAGACAGACAGACAGACAGACAGACAGACAGACAGACAGACAGACAAAAATTTTACTGATTGCATTTTTGGCATCAGTATCGATCACTGATCACCCCCTGATAGTTATTTTGAAAATATATTCAATGTACAGAATTGACCTCTCTACAGATTTATTATAAGTATAGATAGATAACATCATTAAATAGTGGAGAAGTACTGTTATTTTTGAGGTTTCTAATGTGATGTCGTAAATAATTACATTTTTTCCTTTTACATTGCAAACGCAGGCTGAACCCTACGAGTTTTATCAAAATAATGTACTAAGTATTGTACACATTGAAAAGGTCTACAGAAAAGTCCGTGATGGTATATGTCTATCTCTTATGGATAACCCACAATAACTTTTTTTTGTCATTTACTTTTCACGACGAGCTAATTTTCGAAGCGATTTTAACCAATATAGCATAAATCCTTGACCAATTAAATACCTTGAATACATTGTTCATTTAATATAGATAGGGCCTCTATGTTTTTAAATACAACGTTCACAGTTTTCCTGTAGTGTATTTAGTATCAGCATTGCACCCGTGCGAAGCCGGGGCGGGTCGCTAGTTTAAGATAAAAGATGATACCTACCTATGTTTAGAAAAATCATATTTTTGTTTTTTATCTAATTAGCAAGGTGATCACGTTTGATATCCCGAATCGGACTTACTGCACTTCAATCATACAGTGAGGTGATATCCATTCTTACAGAGCGCATGCGGCCAGCACTCGCGAACGCTTCAAAAAGCTACGGCCCTAGGATTAGTAAAAAAAACTTGCTAATCACGTCTACGGAGGAACCTCCCGTAAGATATTATTATAGTGAATTAGTCAATACTGATAATTCCCCTTTTCATAGCAGTACCGTTGTTCCGTTCGCAAGCTACGGCGAATGCTATTGTCTTAGCGCTTGCGTTAATCCTTTGCGAATGGTCGGCAGTTTGCGCATTGTACAGTTTCAATAAAACATTGGTTTACAACTATAAGCGCCTTGTTCCAGGCTTATTTAGATGCTGACCGAGGATATCGCTTTCGGCGGCATTGACTTATATAGAATTTAGATTTTTTGTATGATTTTGTTTAAATCACATTTTAAACGTACCTAATATAATCATCATATTTACATCATAGGTTACAATGTGTTAATATTTAGGCCTACCAGTTGAATTAGGCGTGCCGCAGGGTTCTATATTAGGTCATTTCTTATTTTTAGGGTAGGTATACAAACGATTTGCAGTAAAAACCTTTCTACCTATCTTCTAAACAACATATGTGATGTAGTATCCACATTAAAATCTGTTCTGGGTTGGATACATACATTCTTTTGTACAGTGCCATGCACGCGTCAAACGGTACGTAGGTACACAACTACACACCTTGTGATTCCCGTTAATTGTGGTTCCGCAAGGCGTGAGCAGCCAACACAATAAAAATAATATTAGATTGTCGAATAAATCAATATCACTGCATCTGTGAACTTACTACTATCTTAATCACTATGCTGCAAATATAAACCTTACAGCTTCAGCTTAAGGTATATTTTCCAATGTTTGTTGAAGATTGCAGGATTGTCAGCGGGCTGTCAATGGTTGCGACACCCTATATCGAAGGGGTGCAGCTTATGTAATAGTTGGGATGGGGGTGATTGTGTTATATTCCTATATACTGTCGGGATGTTATAGTTTATTTTCCTTATTCCGTGATGTACCTACTATCAGCAGCGTGTAAATTGCAAATGCATAAGTATTGCTAGCTATTTACAATATTAAAGTCTATAGGTGATGTTAATAAAATATGTACCTATTGTGAGTTTGATTATAAATCTGGGAGCTACACACGACTAAGTACACTCAATCACAAAACTAGAAATAACCAATGGACAGATACAAGCATACATATTTAACTAGATCCTTGGTAACTTCCACGTACTGTACGGAAGATTTTAAAAACCTCATATCATGTGTGCAAACTAGCAGTACTTGGCTAAATTCAAAGAAATATATTCCATTAAATTCCGGAACCACACATTATAATTATGTACAGCACAACTGCGTCAATTCCCGTTGTGCGTCGATCGATCAAGTTGTCCAACAGTGGTCTACGTGGGAAACCAACCCATTCACTGCACGGCTTTGTGCGGGAGATTGATGATCTTATACTTTGATCGCACTGTTGATGGACCAATCTAATTTATATTTAATCACTTTCCTAGAAAACAGTTGTGACAATATTTGGGAGAGTTAGGTACCTACTGCAAATGGCATATGTATAGGAAATCAGTTTAGATAACAACACGTTTAAGAACTGAAGGGGTAAAACGAAAAAAGGAAGTTTATAGCTCAGTTTTCGAAATGTGAAATCGTTTCATTCGCTTCAGTTTCTGATATCCTAAAATATGACTTGCTTTACGTTACATAGTGGCTTATAGGTCGGAAAACATCTTTATCACAAGAGATTTGGTAAAATATAAGGATTTTCATAAGAATAATGATAAAAGTAGCTTCAAAAATGACATAGATGAAATAACCACCAGACAACAGACTTTCAATTAGCCACCGACAGACTGTCCGAACAATTACACCAATAACAATATTCATACAAATCCATTTCCGTAACATCTCAGTTGTCCACTCACGCGCATGTCCAGCCGCACCGCGCTAGAGTCGTCCATGCGACTATAATGTCGCAACTGTCGTCCGGCAGTCGCATTGTGTGTGTAACTCTTTACTGCGATTATGATGTCACGGTGGTCCCGTGAATAGGGATATGTTACTTAGTATTCAATGGACGTTTTTCTGAATATGACGTATTGAAATTGTCTGGAAGTATTGAGGAGATAACTGTCCAGGTTGTATTGTTAATTCTTAAAGCTGAGCATAATTGATCCAGATATCAATTGGCAATATGGAACCCGTATTTAATTATAGTATATGTAATGTATGACTATCGATTTACATGCGGCGCGTTTCTTCCTCAAAAATATTGAAAATCCAGGCCAAACCAAGATACTTATAATTTTCTCCTTAAATTCCTAATCCCAATTTAATCATCAAACGGCATACAATAGGAGCACCGAATCCCAAAAATATCGAACACAGTTATGCGGGTACAAATTGTAAATAAATAATCCTTAATTCCCGACTAATCTTTAAACAAGTAAAACAAAGGACAGCATTAATTTGCCGACTGTATCCAAGCGGTTACAATGAAACAAAATTGTTTACATTTTTTGAGCAAATTTTAATCCGCCATATCATTTTAAGGGTTTTTCTTAGTTGTAAAAATGGCTACCTTTTTATGGTGTCTCGTAAAAGAATGCACCCGTATTGTAAGGGCTGTTTATGGTTGGCAAGACAATGACGTGCGCAGGAGTGGCGGGAGCCACGCGTGTATTGTGTATAGTTAGGTAATGTTGTTGGTGTACCTAAACGTTTTGTTGCGATTGCGTTTTATTGTTTGTAGTTGCATAGCCATTACATGTCGAGGTGGACATTACACAATTTTTAAGCGCCACAGACATGAATGAATGATTCTAGGTGACTATGTGGATTTTTGAATTGATGTAACAAATATTTCGTTTAATAGGGAAGATGCAAATGTAATATTATTGAAAATTTTATCATTAAAATTGTTAAAAAGTATAAAAGAAAGACTACTGTAACATTTTTATTTTACATAATGTTGATTTTTACGAATAATTAAAAATTAAAGTGACTTGAAACGAAACGTATTTCAAAACACCAATCAGCGTTCAGTGACGTCACTCCCGTTATGACAACTTATTTGAGGTTATAGATAGTTGTAAAGGTGAACATTAATGTAATTAGTTTGTGCGAAAATTAATTATGTTTTTCAGATTAAAATGGAAGTTGGATTTATTGATTTTTTTTAGGTGATAAAGCTACAGTCTTTTGGGGTATTTCCATTTCTACTTGAGCTTGTTTCGATCGTTTCTGAGGATATATAGACACCTGTACACTCTTATCATTGGATATTTGAAAATTTTCAGAATCATGTGTCTCTGTGATTAATGAACATGAAAGAAATAATAATTCAGTTCTTCATCAGCAAGTACTATCTTAATAATATTACAAATGTGAAAGTTTAAATGTTTGTTTCTAGTATAATAAGGATAAATCTGAAGGAATGAATTAAATGCTCTCAAGAATTTCGCGTTTTTTTGGAGAATAATAATTATCCTTCCCATTCGCAGCTTGGAACCACTTTTTTCTTAGTTTTGGGTCCAGTCAAAACTTTGTTGAAGTAGATGGACACAAAACATGAGTCAACGCGGATTTTTTTCGGAGCATTGGTGGTATTGTTATCCCCTGATGTTGACGGATAATCCATTTTAAATTTTTACTGAAAAATATCTCGAAAGTCGAGAAAAATGCAAATGAATGAAAGCCGGCAACGAACAAGTACGACTAGTGTCAGACGCGATTGACGTCATTGGAACCGTAGGCCTGTTTTGGCGCGAAAATTTAATTTGTCAATTTAAAACTGCATTTTTTTACAATAAATTGCAGTGTTTAAATTTTTTTATATATTTGTGGTCTATTCTACATGGAATTCTTTAAAATAAAAACAAAAATAAAAATATTGCATCTTCCCTATTGGCTCTGTTTTAAATACTTATTCTATGTTATTATAGATAATGCAGGCAGGAATGATTACGTCGATAACTATATGAAAAAAGCGATACAAATAATGAAAAAAGCTCTTTTATGTCGATAATAAGAGATTTGTTCAACAAATTAAATGTGTAGGTGACGTTATCGATTCTATAGATTATACCTTACAACGTTCTTAGTTGGTAACTAATTACTATTCACAAAACAACATTTAGAAAGCTCATCTTAAAAGTTGTTTACTTCATGAAGTTGTTTACGAAAAGATGTAAGACTATTAGCAGATAATCTGATAATTAGCACTATCTAATGCCATTTGCGCGATAACTAAACACGAGGTGCAAAACAGAGTCATTAGTTAAATAATGTTAACAATATGTTTTGGACATAATTAATAATAAGTCGTTTAAATGTTATGTTTACGTTATTATGAATGCAGCATGTCAGATACAGACTTAAATATAGCAAATGGTATCTACGAATTGAAAAACATAAAATATGCAATGTTAATTACTAATATTACACGAAATTATAGATAATGTTTCTTAAAACAGAACACGGACTATAAAACATTGGATCCTATTTATTATTAGGTTAATATCTATACTTAGTCAGAGATTTAAAGTAATTTCGATTCAGGAGTTGTCTAGAGTTTTAAATGTTTTTGGGTTAAGTAAAATATTGCGATTGTAACCATCCCTAAAATTCTACAAAATAGCAAGTGATAATTATTTGAAACCAAGCAAACTAAAATCACTTATGACATATCTACCTATTTCAAACTAAAAACGCA
Source organism: Heliothis peltigera (assembly GCA_958496145.1). Taxonomy (NCBI): domain Eukaryota; kingdom Metazoa; phylum Arthropoda; class Insecta; order Lepidoptera; family Noctuidae; genus Heliothis; species Heliothis peltigera. Next base: position 299,885 of record OY292333.1, read on the forward strand.
CGCCATTTTGGACAACAGTAGTCATATACCTACACAATACATTGCAGCATCAACTTATTAGCGCAGGAAAATTCACCCCTGTTGTTCTCTCCCCACAGCGACAGGAGCCGCCCCCCCTCCCCCGCCCCCCGCCGGGCCGCATATAAGCCGGCGCACGCCGCACCCCGCTACATTCGCATCCCGCATTCCGTACCGCCGCACTCGCTACCATGGCTCTGTGGACACCGTACGCTGACGAAGCCGCTTTGGACTTATCGAAGACGGCCGTGCACGAAACAGTAACGTACTCGAGAGAGTATTACGCCCCTCAGTTAACCGTTCCCCCGGATTATTTACCCTACAATGGGTATTACGCACCAGTTGGACAAATATCACCAGGAGGCAGTTCTTCAGGGTACGACTCGGTGCTGGTCGGGCCCATGACGCCGCGCCACGTGACGCTGTCGCCGCCCGCCTCGCCCACCGACGTCAGCTCGAAGAGACCTCACCACATGATCGACGCGGACTGCTTATCCGACGACCCCGACTTTCAAGAGTTCGAACGAAACGCGTTGAGAGTGATGGCAGAGAAAAATGGAGGAGCCTTGTTAGGAAACAACCCGCGCATGCGCCGTGCGGTTAGATCTACGCAATCCGACGCCGGTGACGACGCTTATAGGCGTCAAAGAGAGAGAAATAATCACGCGGCTAAGCAGAGTCGCGACAGAAGGAAGCTGAGGGAGATACACCTCGCCCTCAAAGTCACGTATCTGAGGAAGGAGGTCGCTGCGCTAAAAGCGGCCTTGAGTACTAGAATGTGTGGTCGGTGTCAGCAAACTTGCCTTTGCTGATCGATAAAGACTATTTAGACTAAGTTTGTAAATGAAGTTCCTATTTAAAAGACTGTGCAATGTATTGTAGACTAAGTTAGTTTTAAGTAAATGTTTGTAAAACTTGTACGTATTATGTAGAAGAAGTGTGCAATTATTTAATATAAATTAATAGTACTTGATTATGTAAGACTAATTTATCGAATAATGTATGTATAAGAAAAGACTGGCCTAATTTAAAACATTAATAAAATGAATTTTATAACATAAACAATTTCCTTATTTGTTGCCTATTCCCCTAAATCACTAACAATAGGTATGAAGTATATAACGCGGGGTGATATAGGCGTGGCTTGCGCAAGCGCACCTCTGCGCAATGCTAACCAATAGGCGCGAAGAATCACGTTTCGTATGAAGCACTTGTATTAAAAAAAAAACCACTCGGGACGCGGGTAGACCGCTACGTAACTCGCACCCGAAGTCTAGTTAGAAATAAAACGTCAGCTCTTAACTTAAACTATGTACTATGTATATTGCAGTAAGGACACACGCTCGCTACACTTTCTGCTTGATGACCTGCGGCAGGTCGTACTTGCCGCGCACACACTTCAGCTTCACTCCGGGACAGTCCTTCAATCTGAAATGTTGTTATACACATATTATTGGATAGCAATTTACTTCGTCTCATTTACAATCTGCATTTAAGAGAACAGGTATTGTGCCCTTCTCATCATCTCCCAAGCCTTTTCCCAACAATGTTGGGGTCGGCTCCCAGTCTAACCGGATTTAGCTGAGTACCAGTGTTTTACAAGGAGCGACTGCCTATCTGACCTCCTCAACCCAGTTACCCAGGCAACCCACTACCCCTCGGTTAGACTGGCTTCTGACTACCCGTAACGACTGCCAAGGATGTTCAATGACAGGTATTGTGCCCTTCTCCTGGTTTTATACTGGTTTAATTATAATATTCTGTCATAGGAGGTTCACAGTTGAAAAATAGGCATGCTATATCAATTTATAAAAGGATCAACATGAAGCTGCAAGCTTCTACCGCCAACCCGCGATCTGCTTGAGACCTTTTTACTCGACTGCGGTAGGAGGATTATGGGTTTCGTTAGTCTGAGTGTATGCACTTCTGTTTAAATGTATCTATATATTATAAAAAAATGAAACTATTTTCGCTGTTCGCGCCATCACGCGCGAACGGCTGGACCGATTTCAATTTTTTGTTGTGTTTGTTATTGTCAGGAAAAGGTTCTTATCAAAGAAAAAAATGTCTGTCAGGTCAGCTAATACTAAAATAAAATGAGTTCGGTCATTTTATTTCAAATTTGAAAAACATTCGAATGTCTTCATTGGAGTGTTTCTCAGTGTGTGTGCCAACCAGCCCAGGCGGCCACCGTCCCCGACTGACCTGCCGACCCTGACGAGCACGATGTTGTGTTCCTGCAGGTTGTGGCCGATGCCGGGCACGTAGGCGACCATCTCCTTGCCGTTGGACAGGCGCACCAGCACGCACTTGCGGTTAGCCGAGTTCGGCTTCTTTGGTTTCTTTATCAATGTTTTTAATACTACGCCCTGGAATTGAGAATTGCTCTCATTATGCACTGGTTAATATTGATTAAAAAAAATATGTTGCTGGGAAATTGTTCTACGATTTTTACTTGCCAGCCGATACACATAAGAAGTGGTGAGGGCGGCAAGGGTTTCTGGGGGCTTCTTTTGTAAAAGTGACCTTCAAAATGTGTAATATTTAGCCTACTTTGACTTTAGACATTTTTAATCCTTAAATCAGATTATTTTTTTTTAGCATTGCATCAGGCAAAAAAATGCATTACTTTGTAGGACTATGATTGGTAGTTTAAATGTTGGAGTGAAAATACATGCGACTTAGTGAGACTCCAGACCATTCCCTTTATGTTCGTGTTCCGGTCTAGACCAAAAAATGTTGTAGAATTGTCTACATTTATCGTTGAAAAGCTGAACGTAGCTCATAATATAACTGTGCTTAATAAATGCGGACCTAGGTAGACCTAAATAAATGCGGAATTAGGACCTCAAGATTATTTTTTTATATTTCAAACTTTACTTACTTGGCCTGTATCCCATACAGCACAAAGTTTACAATAGGTATATATTTCAGCATACCTTAGCAAAAGGGTTCCCATTAAGTGGATTCCTAGATTTCCTAGTCTTGATGTGAGGGCCGGTCCTGTGCATCTGGTTGAGCGAAGCCATGGCTCTAGCCATGATGCCCATCGGCTGCCATACTGATGCTGTCGCTACTGGCGCCACCGCCACGGGCGCCGAGGGAATCGCTGGAAATTATTTAATTATAATTATGGTTTGGATCGGGATTGGTAGTCAAAGTATAGCCAAATCGACATATTATTTATTATGTTGCACATAGACACGTATCCACGTTGTTCTTAGATAGCAAAAAGCTTGGACACTAAGAATTTCGTTGAGTCAATTATTATAACAAAATGGTTTCTCTGAGGCGCGGCAAAAGGGCATGTAACTGGCCGATTATTTGTTCTTTTGGGTAAAGTGATGATTGAATGTTTTTTTTATTTAGTCCAGACTATGTGCAGAATTATAATAACGTACACTATACTGCTAATCCCCAGTCTACCTCTTTGAAAAGACATGTGCCTTCCCAAATATAATCTCATGCACAACAGTGCAGTATTGTCATAATTTACGAAACCATCTTTGCATACCGTTACAAACTCAAAATGCCCAAGTTTCACAATAAAAAGCAGGTGCTAAGGGCACATTGTCATACGGGATTAACCTTTCAATGAATGCTTGGTGCAAAACCACACAACATAAGCTGCTGCGGGATATTGAACCTTATATCATTGGGATAAGTTGTGGAAAAAAATGCGTTCTCAAGGACCAAAAAGGGCTAAAATAAAACAGTTATTTGGTATTGAGGTAGATTGTGAGGCGTTCCCGTAATACATTGTGTCAATTGTGGGCATTGTAGAGGCTTGCGATCGGATTCGCATGAGGCCGCGATTTGCGTGGCGAAGGGTTGATTGACACGTCTATGTGGCTGGCCAGTTTGTTGCCTTTGTATAGGAAGATTTTGTGTCCACATGTGGTAAACTTTACATTGGGATGCATGTGAATTAAAAGGTACACGGAATAGGGATTACAATGTTTTGAGTTTGTTTAAACGACTTGTATATAGCTAGTCAAGCTTGACATTTGAATTGATGCTACATAATTATACACAAAACAAATATTTTTAGTAGTCATTTTGGTGGTGGTTCAATGTATTTTTTCGTTAACCTATCGTTTATGTCTAGTATGGAACTATTCTTAAAAAAAGGTTTTAGAAAAGCATGCTAAAAAAATATTTTGTTGGTAACCAAACCTACATTATAGAATTTAAAATAGAAATGTTAAAAGAAACAATTTTAGTTTATAAAAGCGATGAGAAAGGGCTTCGGATACCAAATCCTTGTGCTCTGTTACACTCACAAAGGCGAAGTGTGAATTTCTAATTTACACCACAAACAGGAGTAAGCAACATAATCACATGCATTCTTTGACCACATTTCTGAATTAATTGTGTTCATTCTGAGAAGCTAAAGGGAGGAAGGATAGAAATTGGTAGTATTTGTGCTTCGCTTGGAATAACAAACGCAACAGCCACTGACTCCCTGAAGACTGGTCACGTTTCGGTCAGCATCGGCTGTTATTGTTTGGGATAATCGACGGATCCCGTGGGACGATGACGAGCAATGACAACCTTGCATCTGCTAATGCAAGCAAATATTGCGAGTTAAGGGATAGGAGGCAGCGGGATCTAAATCTATGCTGATGGAATTTTATTAAAACTGATTTTGTATGGAGTATGGATGATGTATTTCCACCATCATTTTTTTATTATATTTATCATATTATTTCTGATGGTCAAATAGAAGGAAGAAATAAATAAGTACTGTCCGGAAATAAAGATGACTTAACTCACTCACTACAATTTCTGATCACAATAAAATATAGAATCTGGGGGATGCTTTTTGAAATTCTGTTCCTACATAAAAATTATAAGTGAAGGCAATTAATTACACATACATCAGGATCATCGCATCACTTGGACCACGACCGCAGTCCACACGACAGTACCTGCTCTTTTTGCGGATTATAATCCGCTAATAGTGGGCATTGTCCACAGATGACGGACACACGGACTTAAAACGATTCCTTTCTGACAGCATGACTCTTGTTACAAACGCATACGAGAAAAAATCGGGGACAGCAAATACAATGGGCAAGAGTTACCAACTAGCTTTGTCGTTCTGGGAAACGCTGTAAATCATATTTGTGTAAGAATAACATTAATAACTGGTGATGATAACAATCAGCAAAATGTGCAAGATTCTGGACAGGGAGACCTTCCTTTGATTGCAAGTGGCATTCATGTGCGTTTGTATCTTGGATTTGCAAAGGGTTGCAAAAAATAACATCTTACTTCAGGGAAGCAGAACCCGAGTCGAAGTATTCCTCAGGGACCTATCTTAGGATACACCTAAAAGTTCTACGTCCTATAAAAATATACAGAATCTACGGTTCTATCCAGAACTATGGAGAATCAATACTGATTATTTCTTAGAAGAAATTTGAATAAACATTTCCCCGCGCAATATTTATTCAGATTTTTCCTAACAGTTTTCGTATCCTACCTACAAGCCGTTATAGTTATGCAAAAGAAGTAAAGCACGGATTAGACCAAATTCCACAGACAGAGACACCTAAGCTAATCTAAAACCCCGAAGATTAAACATTGTGAAATCTAACACAATTCTATCACAAAACTGATAAATGATAATACAGGGAGAAGCCAGGGTCCCGATCCCAAGCCTTTCGCAATTGTCATTCATCCATTGGACAAAGAAAGCTCAGGCGTAACAAATAACAGGAATTTATCAGTCGCTAATCCCTCGTGACTATTACGCAGCGTCTGTTTGGGCTTCACACAAATTTCATATTTTTCCCAGAAGGATCTGTTATGATTTGCTTCAGTTGTCTTATTTGTTGAAACCTGAATTTTGGAGAAATTATAAAAGGCTTTATTCATATAGGTTCCATGTTACCTATGATATATTTAAGCTGGGTAAGTAGATCGAAAATTGCCCTAGAAAACTCCTGTTAAATTCCCAAAAAGCTTGTATGCAAAAACTCATAAAAAAGTCTTGGACCGGAAAATGGTTTAGCTGCCAAATATATCGCAAATAAAGCCATCCCACCATCATTAGTAATAGTCGATACTTCCGTAGATATGTCAATAAAGCGGCAATTTTTGCTAGAGCGGTTCTTAAGTGAGGCGATCGAGGGTAAGGCATTGATTCCCGGACACTTTCTATGAGAAAGTCTCGCAAGGGGAGGTCCCACGTTACGCCTACACCGGAGTATTGTGGTTATTGTCATTAGACTGTTGTACCAAAGGATTGCAAACTGATATACAGTTATATTGTCAAGACAATGTTTTGATTTTGCGTTTAAACAAACACACAAAAATAAAATACAGTGTTAGTATTCGATTTTATAGGATGAAAAAAATAACTCGCGTCTAAATATCCAGAAATGTTAAAAACTGTTATTTCAGCCCAGCCAAAAATACGTCGTTTTAAAGACGCGATTAAAATCTGAGCTTTCATTTTAATACTTTAGCATGATAGCTATTTCCCTTGCTATACGACAGCAATATGTCATCGTGACAAAATCGACCATTTGTTACATCAAACTGAACAAATTGCGGCTAAGAGGACCATTTAGCAGTCTCGTATCTTCATACAAATCAGCTCTTGTGACAATTCGTACAATTTCAGTCAGATTTGAAAGCAATAAAGGCAGAATGCTAGTAAATGGAAAGTTCAAGTCACGCAAGTTGGACACAATTGCGAGTGTGAATGGGAACGGCCGAATATGCGAGATTACGGGAGCCGGCCATGTTGCGGTCAGCGCGAGATCTGCTGACTCATGGCCACCCTTCACACTTCTCGTGTGCAGTTCGCAGAAAAGTACAGAGCGGACTTAATTTAGTTATGAAAGAAACTAAAACTGCAAAAGTTTGGGTCCTTGAACATATTTGAACATATTTACAGTTACTTTATTTATACGGCCTGTAAGCATTCGTTAGCGTTGGTGCGTCAAAAAATATCCCGTTTATCAACACAGAGATTAAAAGTTGAAATTTAATACCATACCAATACTACAACTGTTGAGTTGTGTTGCGATTCTACCTCCGCCAATAACCCGAACTCGCCACAATCACAAACTCAAACACTCAAAAACAAAAGAACAGTTATCTTTTCTCAAAATATGTAACACAATATCTTTTTTGTGAACCGTACTGATCCCCCGGGACATAATCCGTGTCCACGCGGAAGGGTTCCAAATGACAGGCGCGCGACAAACCCTTGCAAATATTATTGTACACGCAACCACCGCACAAATATGGCCCTTATCGATAGCGACATTAGGCTAAAATTCGTGGGAGAGCAGTTGCAGCTGCAATTGGTGCAGATGTGCATAGTCCGCTATATTTGACAGTTATGTGCAATTTCCTATATACTACTTTCTGATGTTATCGCACGGGTTTGGATTTTGGAAAATGTGTCGTAATAATCCGTGGTCCATATTATGTATGTATGGGTGTCGTTTGATAGGGAAGATATTATCAAACGCATCAGCTTGCCAGCTCACAATGAAATACGAAAGGACTAGTCATTATTTCATAAAATATAGGAAAGGACGAGCTCATGTCTAAGTAACAGCCGCAAGAATTGATAGATCATATAGTTAAGCAATGTTTGGCGCCATCGGTTCGTGAATGGGTGACATCTTGTCATAGTCTGAGAACGAATCTCGCCTAAGGGCATTGAGTTCACGAAAGAAAAAGGGTATTGAGTTCCCTGGATACCTGGATCGTCAAGGTCAGATAGGCATTCACTCAAAGTAAAACACTGGTACTCAGTTGTATTAAATAGGAAGCTGACCTTAAATAGTTGGGAAAGTTCTTAATATTAGACCAGTTGTCATTAAGAATAGTAAGTTCAAAATGATATCTCATCAACACTATGTGAACTTTTACTTTTTCAAGACAAATTAATAACTGGGGAAACCTGTTACCCCCTCATAAGACTGCTTGACAGATATTCTTGCTTATGACTACCCGTAACAACTGCCAATGAAGTTCAACTGACAGCCGGGACCCACTAAATTAAAAGTGTTTTCTGAAAAATTTACAAATTTACCAATTCGAGACGTTCACCCATCCACTGACCAACTGCACTAAAGATTGCTTATCTTTATAAGCGATCAACCCGTACAGCTATTACTAATCCATGAGCTCCATATCTGTATATAAATAAGAGTTATAAACTGACAATTCTTTTAGTATGCATTGTCTATCATAATTGTTTTTAAAAATAAGTCATACTGTGACCAGTCCTAATTCTTATTGACATTCCGATTGACCCCACAATTTGTAAAATGTAAAAATCTTTAGATCATATAACATATTACAATAGCCATAAATTCATAAATATATTCTATAATTATAATTTTTTTATTTGCCTTTATCAGAAAGAGTTTGTTTTTATAATTATTTTTCTTGAGATCAACATTTTTGGTTATGCGGTTGCATGTTTTCAGTTGTTATAAATTGTTAATAGAATCTATGAGTAGGTACCTGTGACTTGTTTACATTGTGCCTTGATACCAATAGAAAGCTGCGCTAAACCTCTTCGTAAGAAGTTCATCTAAAAAGAAAAATAATCATTATTTACAAAAGATTTTTTAGAGACATCTTTTCGGTTATTTTTATTGTTACAACCAATGTGAGTGTTAATTACCTTTTGCGATAGGTAAAAGACAGTCTGCCAGCTACAACCAATTTTAAGAAAATAATTCCTAATTCCTAATAAAAAATATAATGGTTTGGCTTTTTTATAACCTCTCTGTTTTCATTTTGACAAATGACAGCTTTAATAAAGAGTTGCCAGCATGTTGCTAGTTTCTTTTTTAATAAATTCGCAGAAAAAACAATCATTTTTTTGTTATAGGTAATTATAACTTATAATTTCATTTTGGTACTGAAGTATTATTCTGTTCTAACTTATTTTATTATTTATTTCATATGAAAATGTCATTTTCCTACATTTATAAACTGGTCGTCTTGCGCCATCTAGCGGCCAGTAGAATTGTAATTTGAAGGTGTGTTCTTATTTCCAGTATTCGTCCATAGAGGGCGGATTTTTAAATAATAAAATAGGACTTTTAAGTAATTACACGATGTGGTTATGAAAACCTCTGCCTCCTCCTCAACCTCTCGAATACTTAAAAAAACAACAAAATTTATATATGTAATCGCATTAAACCCTTCAAATGCTGTATAGTTATAGACGGCAGTATGTCAACCTACCCTAATCTGTCAAATCTTACCAATACAATATTAACCTTCCGGTATTGCTATAAGGTTGAAAATCGATTACAGAACATTGACAGATTGAGGTAAGTTAATGTGCTGGCATCTATACTATCGACACCATTACCTATTTTATTTCGTGTATGGGCAATATTATAAGTAAGTAGGTACTGACTTGTTGAAACATATTTTTATATTTTTGTTCTTTATGCAGCTTGTTTCGAAAGTACCCATAGTGGAGTTTTTCAAAGCCTTTTCAGAAAACGGAAATAAAAAAATAAAAATAAAAAACACTTTTATTAAGCTACTGCTGCGTAACCAGAGTTGTTAAATATCAAAGAGAGAATGTAATGGCTTGTGATAAAAAAAAGGATTAGCAATAAAACTGTCATGTCGTTTTAAAGCTTTTTATTGGAAGATCGCGCCGTGACTGCCGAATGAATAATACAATAGCCAGGCACTGCTGCTAAGCTTTTATTTCTCATACATTTAGGATTAAATTAAAAACTTCTGTCGTAATCCAGCCAAGTTTTATTGGGCCCGCTTCGCGAATATTTGACTTTTAACATTTATATTGGATTTTTAACATAATCCCGCCAAAAGTGAGTCTTAAGTGATTCCTGTTGGATGCCTATGTATAACGATAGGAAGGTTTTTATAAATTGGCTGACCTTTTTAGTAATATTCGCGGAGTGAAATGTGCTGACGTTTACTGGACATAAATGGTTTAACGACGGCTATTGTGCGGGCTTTTTGTCATCGGTGTAATGTGGTGGCTGACAGGCGGATCCTTGTGAGCGGGCTCAATAACGTGGGCGCGTCGCCACTGCCAGCCTCATGATTAATACGAGTGATGTGTCACCACTGTCTCTTACTTAGGCTTTACTTGATAGTAACAGAGTAATGGACCTAGGTGCCTAGTGGAATTCACAGAGCGATTTTGACTCAATAAATTCGTTTACATAAGCTCTCTTAATATTTTTTGTTAATAACAAAATTTTGTAAAGAAGCAAACTTGACTGATTCAAAATATTGCATTTAGATTACCTAGGCACATAAGACAGAAAAAAAATAAGAATGGTTTAAATCGTATAGAAGGAAGCCTAAGGAATAAAAACCCAGTAATAACTTACGTACTTAATACTTTTTATTAATAAATAATACAAAAACAACTTAACACTTAAAAAAATAAGATTCAGTCAAGAGGATGCTCTACAGCTTCGTTCAGATTATTGTAGTTGGGCTGGCCGAAGGACTGCACTTTTATCTGGCAGATGTAGGGCTGTCGCAGGTGGCACCAGTAGTCCCGGAGACCAGGGTTGACGCCGTCCATGCCAGCGCAGTGGGGCTCCATGGGATCATCGCTGGGAGAAAAACTTTATTATTTTCCGTGATATTTGTAAAACTAGCTTTAGCTTTTGTTTTCAGCTGCATTCCTGGGGAAATACTCTAAAAAAATAGCCTCTATCCGTCTCCAGGGTACCTCTTCTTTTTTTTCGTCGTTTATTTGCTGAGGCTTGAGCACTGTGCTAAGTCGTACCTCTTCTTTGTGCCAAAAATGTAAATCAGTGCACCCGTTTAAGGGTAATTATATACATATTGACATACATATATTAGTTATAATAATGAAAAATTGAAGATTTCTATCTGTTATCTTTGCCATGGTATCCAGCAGTAACTAATCATGTTTCATTGATCTGCTGGTTTTTACATAACGCATATAGTACCCACGTGTCCGTGAATGCACTATATGTAGGTACGTATGTATGTCAATGTTTGTATTATGCAGATTTTAAGCAGTCTATGCGGGGCTTAAATTACAATACACTATGGCAATACCCACCTGTAGTTAACGTGGCTGCTCGCCCATTTGTGAAATCCAGACGAGTTGATTTTTTCACCTGAAAGTAAAAATATAAGTTTATAACAGAATTTCATCTTTTTTTTTGGTGACTGTAGAATGGTCAAATCACATATCAAGCTTACCGTCGACATTCTTCCAGACTGTATAGTCCTCGATGTTGGAGATGCCGAGCCAGACCAGCAGCTTGTAGCGCGTGCCCGTCACGTGCGGGTAGTACATGCCGCGCACCAGTCTCTGCAGGAACTGGAACTCAGCCTGAAAGGGGGGATCAAGGTCAGATAGTGTAAATATCTAAGCAAGCAGCTGCCTTGGTTGTGCCCGTATGCTACTACTACTTCCGTGCACATTAAAAGCCTATCAAACCACCTTATTCGATAAGGCTGTCTAATACTGATAGATCGATCTGACCGAGTAGTTCCTGAGATTTGCGCCTTTATCCAAATTTATAACTCTTTTTTACACAGAAGCTGTTGGTAGACCCTAATAAATAAATAAAAATAAAATTAAAACTCATTCACTTATTTTATTATACTTTGAATACATTTAGCTAGACGATGTATTTGCAAACTCCTTTAGAGGCAGATATGGGAGATTACAGACTTTTAAGGTTCAGGTTCTCTCGAGATATTTTCCTTCACCTTTACTCAGTCATTGGGGTCCATGATATAGGTACTTAGAAAGTGCTTTAACCACGATGTGCTAATTCGTTCTAGTAAATGAACATAACCGACGATACGTTTTGCTAACCAGAAATACAATAATGGCGCTTTAAAAGATCGTATCGTGAATCGTGTTGGCGTCACCCGTGTCCCGGTTACCGTGGCGTATTCTACAAGTTATTTCTTTAAACTCGGCGCCGGCAAACTTGGATTGCTTCTCGTTCAGGCTGTCACTTAACTTTTTCTTGCTAACACTCGAGTTGTTCACTTCGGATGTATTCGGTTTGTAGGCTGGGCACGGATTTAGGGGGGCTCCGAGAATCCGGACTTTGAACTTAAATTGATGGTTTAGATTCGTTTTGAAACGCATTGTTTTTGTTTTGAAGAAGAGGTCTTTCAAGACATTGTGATGTGAATCAAATATTTGGGTTAAATGTAGGTCATAGTTAAGATAACCGCGGGGCGTGCTACGGGGTGCTAATACATAACATTACTCTTAAGACTGTTATGTAATTCTAAGTAAATGCAAATCTAGAACTAAATCTATTACAGGTATAGCAGCCCTTGCCACCAGAGCTACCAGGCTGTCATGACATTAAAGAAGGTAGGTACCTGTGACTTGGGCACGGCGAGGGCGGCGCCGTGCGTCTCGCAGTCCAATTTAGCGCGGTTCCATGTTTGTGACTGGTACACCACTCTGTAGGCTTTACCGACTTCTTTGTTCACTATGTAGCCTGCAAATATTTAGAAAACTGTTAGAATTATTGTTTAAAGTCCTTTATTAATATGGCCCTAATAAAACCAAGTTTCAAGAAAATCTGTCGAGTTTTTAAATCGAACTAGATTATTTTCAATTTGAATGGATGTTATCAATTAGAATGTTCTTTTCAAATATGAATCTTTATTGAAAGTGGTCTTAAACGTAGAATTGGATTCTACGTCAAATATCTATCTTGAAGATCAAGATCCACTATCATAATAGCCTCTGCCAGCAGTTTCACCCATATCCCGAGGTGGCTATATGTTATTAAGATTTCAAAGCTATATTACTCCCGAGATTCTAGAATAAAGAAAGATAAATTTTCTTCCGCCCTTTCCTAGTTGAGAAGTAACAATCAAAATATTTATCTTATTCGACTCGATTAAAAGCAATATCCCAATAAGTTTTATACCAAATCGGTTCAATCATTCTTGAATTATAAACATAGGTATTAAAGGTACAGGTAACTAACACGACTTTCTTATATGGATGACCTATGTATGTAAGTCATTTTATCGAAGTTCAATTAAGACATTGCACTTAACAAGCGTATTCTTAACAGTAATTAGTGTGGTACTCACCGTGGGGAGCGCTGCTACGTAAGGTGGCTGCCGCTGCGCCGGCCGCTACCAAAATCGTGAACACGACGAGTGCTCTGTGGAATAATTACATTTTACAATATTCACTATTGATAGAACCTAATTATAGAAGTCGCTAGGGCACAAAATTGGTGAGTATGCTAAAATAATTTAGAATGGACTGCTTGAATTTCCTACTAGCTTCTACTTTCACCCATCGATTGAGCATTGCCATTTAACGAGGCAATGCTGACAGCCTATTTGGTGACAGCGATGAGAACAAATTTTTTTATGCCTTTTATTAGTTTTAAGATATTTAATGAAAATAAGTACAGTTTTAATTTTGTAGTAACTTGTAAATAATTTAATTATTTAGGCTCTGATTTTTATTTATAAGGGTAGTATTTTTTCGGTCCACGTTAAATCTAATTTAAAAAACGCGTATTCTAAAAGTTGCTACCGACGCAAATAGCTGTCAGATATTTACATGTTTTAATTAATTTAAAATATGCTCTCTATTGCACTAAAAATTGATTAGGAATGCAGTAATTAATATCCTAACACCGAATATATAGTTTTAGATGTAAAAAAAAGTATGAGGGAACGTTTACATCTTTTGGAATACGCGCTTTTAACAAAATTTTATAGCTATATAAATGGCACTACTTTAGAATCAATTAATTATGTTAACTATGAAATTACTTACCCCATTTCTCAAGTTTCTTTAGTAATTGACTTGTTCTTGTGGTGTGAGCTGCAGGTAGATTCACCTATCAGGAGTTAATGATCAAGTCTTCTCCTAGGCGGCCTACTTATACCTGGATTACGTCTATTGTATAGCACTTTTCTCTTCCGGATGAATACTGTTTTTATTTATTATTAACTTTATTTACTTTTGTTTTATTATTTATTTCTATTCTATTGATGTGCACTACTCTTGTGTTCTCAATAGACACTGATAATTTAAACATAACAGTCGCCCTATTTATAGATAAGTAATGGTTGCAAAAAAAGGCCAAGTTCACGTACATCTCGCGTGATGCATATTTTACGATGAAATACTGCGACATGTACTGATAATATATGTGTTAAACATTTTTTACTTACTAGACTACAACAAAGTACATATATGTTGACAAAATTTTTCTTTATTGCAAACATTAAGGGGGGCGGGGGGTGGGCAAATTTTGATAACTTGAAATGGCACAATTGGAATAACTGAGAAAAGTATGAGACTGTGCACTTCAGGGCTTCAGTTCGATTCCCGCCCGCAGCATGTATTTGCTCGGGCTTATATTTTATACATATTTCGAATTTAAAATACAGTAGCAGAATTTAAATATAGGTATCTAAAGCAGGACTTTACAGAATCCCCGTAGATAAATTGGATCCCCTACGACATCACCTGACCACAGAACATACTACAGTTCTTATATTTCCTCAACATACACTTCCAATAAAGCAGTAAAATTAAACTTGCGTAATAATACAACGATACAGCTACTATCATAGTAACCTATTTGTTCACCCTTCGACTCCCAGCGGAGCGCAATACTACTTAACTGTGCGTTTAAGTCGCGCGGAAAAACTTAAGCGTTCCTGAACGAATCGCGAGGGATAAAGTACCCGATGCCGATTGTTTTTTTTTCTTTTAGTCTGAAGAGGTTTTCCTTAAAGAGGTGTATTAGGGGAGATGTTCTGTTCTTATAGATTCTGATGGGCTGTTTTTGGGTAATTTAAGGTGTTGTAATGCCGTTTTTGACGACGTGGCAGCTGGTGGAGTAATGAATCAGGAGTAGTGACGAATCGTTGTGGTATTAGGAAACATGACACCTATTTTCCTCCAAGAGCTCACATTTACGTTCCTTAGTTGACTCATGTATTTATTAAAACATTTTAATGGATCCGAATTATAGTTTCTACACATTTACAAATTTTAATAGTATATTCACATAATAAAAAAAATCCTTATTAATAAATGGCGTCATAAAATTCCTCCTCATCGTTGCCCACCCGGAGTGTACAGCCAACCAATAAGCTGGCAGCATTGCCAGGGTGTATGGCATTGCTTAACCGTTGACCGAAAGAAATAGTTTGTACATAGAATAGATTATGAAGAATCTTGAGGAGCTCCCAAAACTATAGAGTTTCAAAAAGACAGCAACCTTATCATTAGTGATCTAAAAGATTTCCGTCTAGATTTCCATGCATCTATCCGCAGCCATTCACGAGATGGTCCCGTGTCTGACTCACGTCGTCACGTCGTCTGCCGGCCTCCGACGAGATATAGATGTCTACAGATAACAGTACCTACATTATTCTAAGAGTATCTAATATTTGATAATATCGGTAATCGGACATACATTGCTTGAGTGTATGGCAACTATTGATTTTTTACCGTTTATGACGGCTTTAAAGATCAAACTTTTAACTCGAGATTATTAAATGTAGATTTCTTTTAAATAGAAAATTTTATTTTAACCTTTTCAAAGGTTATAAATTCAGTATTACAGTAAATGGTACAAAAAATCTTTGTTGTTTTGATGTTTTCAGATGATTTATAGACAAAATGGGTCATTATTCACGTGTGCTGATAACACATAATCTAATTACCTAATAAAAAAACGATATCAGCACAATTAAATTAAGTTTGTAGGCAAACTTTTAAATGTTTAAACAATGTTGAGAAGGCGGGGCAGGTGTTGGCATATACTCTTAATGCTCAATAACATCTCACACCAATGGGCCAGTGCGCCCGAGCGCTGTGCCAACTCCGGCCATGATTATACACATTCGCATGCATTTTTATTCAATTTGCTATGACAATTTAGAAGGAAGATACCATCGGGGACTTTATGCTATTTCATTAGACATAAAATACAATTTCCAATAATATAAGATAGGACGTAGCTGGATGTGCGATAGCCAAGTGCTATTAGGAATTTTCTTGTTGAACTTATTTCTCTCTAGCTGTTCAGTGCTGCATGACTGTTTTATGGCAAGTTGGCGACATGCAACTTTAATATCTATAGAAACAGTAAATCTTTACAAAATAGACCTCATAGTATTAATCACAACAATTTATCCGTGACGCTAATCACCTCTTCGTTTAAAATTGAGTCCGTAAGGTTACAAGTACGTACATCTCCCGAACCTTTACCCAACTATGTTGGGGTCGGCTTCCAGCCTAACCGGATTCAGCTGAGTATCAGTGTTTTACAAGGAGCGACTGCCTATCTGACCTCCTCAACCCGGGCAACCCAATACCCCTTGGTTAGACTGGCGTCAGACTACCCGTAACGACTAACAAGGATGTTCAATGACAGCCGCAGCATGTTACAAGTACGTACGTAGGTACATAATACCTATCTCTGTTTACTTTAAACTTGGATTCACTATCGAGGGTCAAGTAGTTTGTGAACACACAAGTTTGATTACGAAATATAAGTTTTTTTATAAATACCCATGTTAATGTCAATAGCCGATAAAGCAGATTATTGCCACTGGTCAGCATTTGTAGACAGACTGGACATAGGTACTTACTGGGAAAAGAGTAGCATTTGGCGCAGTGGATGCACACACGATGTGACCCATAAACAAGCACACAGTCTTTTATTCGGCGTTCAAGTATTGTATTCTGATCTATCTGAATATAAAACAGTAACTCAAATAAATGATTTTCTTCTAAACATTGCGAAAAAAAAATATTCAAACATTTTTACCTATCGATCGCATTTATGAAAGTTATATATGTATGAAGTTCCCTTGAAATCTTTCTGTTTGCTCACCCACTACTCACTTAAGTATAGTTAATACATTCCACCAGCTACACAATTTTATTAATAAACTCCAATAAAATACATTTGACACTATCTACAAATACACTCAAAAATATATCACGGGTCAGCTAATTAATTTGCTAACGGTACACCGAGTTCGCGAACTTGGCCCGCCCACAATTATTTAGTAAAAATAAATTATTCATTCGCACGTTTTATCTCGACACTTCGTTGAATTGAAACAAATTTGAATACATATTTTTAATTTACACCAAAAGGAGCGAAAATTGTAATACAGAAACGTTTTCGCCGGCCCGGGTTTCGACGAAGAATATTTAAGAGGTGTTATGGATTGATCGATTGTTATTAACCTTTGACTGTAACTATTATTTAGGAGTAATGTTAGTAAACCGTGGGCTATGTTGACACTTGTAACCAAACTGGGCGATTGACCGGTGTGAGTGTGAGACTTAGTGAAAGTTTGGCGCACTGCCGACAGAAGTAAGACGCTATTGTTCGCCACCCAAGTACGTCGACTCGTAAAACTGAATTATGCATTGTTTTTTTTTTTTGGGAACCGAAAGAAAGTTCTTTTGTTTATTTCTATTATTATATTTTTATCGAAACTATTCGAGAGACGTACGGACGCCAGCACATCAAGCTACTACAATCTGTAAAATATCCTTAATAGATTTTCAAATTTGTCGCTGAAGCATAATATGGTACAAAGTTGATTGAGAGAATTTGACAGTTTTGGGTAGCTTGATGTGCTGGCGTCTGTACATGAATAATTATTAGTTTAGCATAGGTACAATGTAGGCGATAGGATGCTTCTTTGCTCACTTCATCATTTTCGTATCGTGCACCTGTAATATTATCGAGCTTTAGAGTTTTAGCGACATTGCAATTTATTTTAAGAAGGAATCACGTAGTATGCGTATAGTAAACCGAAATAGTACCTAGTAAAGACGCCAGCACATAAAGCTTCCCGAAACTGACACATTATCCCAATAAACTTTGAACGATAGGCTTTAGAGATAAAATTGTAAATCTATAAAGAAAATTTGAGAGATTGTAGCAGCTTGACGTGCTGACGTCTGTACATTACTAAGTAGGTAGATACTTTAATGATCAATTTATTTTAGCTAAATTTTTATTTATATACACATTATTAATAATATTTATATTACAATAATACTTAAACTACTATCTAAAATTAAGTTAAAACAAAAAATATATATATGTATCTAAATTAACAAACTAATATATACATCAGGCATCGAAGTATTCCTCCGCGTCACTGTCATTCGGAAACGTGCCCAGAAGACTGGCTGCATTGCCACGTTGAATGGCAATGCTTAATCTTTGTCCGAAGAACAAGCCAGCCCTCTGGTCACGCGAAGCGTCAATCAGCCTTTTACTGATTTCCTTAAAAAGTAGTCGCGAGCTCGGACCCCATGATCCGAGTGTTTCGACTCCAAACTTCCAAATGATCAATTAGTTGTGCCAACGAAATAATTCATCAATTTAGCATCATGAAGTGGGTACAAAGCCACGTAGCCAGTAATGTAATTTTTGCACGAGCTGGAAATCAAACAGGACAGAGGAAGCGGAAACCGCAAATCACAACGATACTGCAATACGCAAATGTGTCCTTTCTATACAAATTATGTGGTTTTTGTGATGGCAGCCTGGGGAAGGCTAGTACTCCAACTCGTAGAATACTAAAAATAAGATTACAACATGAGTAAAAAATAATTATTCGTATTATATAGAGGTGAGCCAGCAGGCTTTCATAAATATCTCCATTTCGCACGTGACTTGGACCGTCTCCGTTTCCGGCACTAGCTTGGGTTCTGCTTAGTCCATAAGAATAAGGTAGCCAAACCACAAATATCGGTACATCTAAGTGAATTATTCGGAAATACTAGCAATTTTCCGAAACTATTTATTATAGACTTGTCTTCTCCATCGTGAAGAGGCAATAGCTGTAAAGATAGGTCAGACTTATTGATGGCGTCCAGGCCGACTGTCGGCTACGGCGGCCGTTGTCTTTTAAGGAGATCAGCCAGCTGCGCAGGACATATTATAGTGCACAAGCATTCGCGCAGATGCAGGTGCACTCTCTATTTGCTCACTCTCATAGTCCGATGGGACGGCAATCCGACACGACCGGAGAGAGATCAGGCGCAGGACCGACATTCACGTGCTTTCCGATGCACGGGTGAATCAATCACCAACTTCCAGGCTCCGGGCTGCTTTATGAAAGTTTCTCAAAACCCACAAAGCGACCCGGGAATCGAAGCGAACCCGAGACTCCGTGCACGGCAGTCGCGCCTTGCGGCTACTAGAACAACGAGGCTTAATACAAGTCTTCATAAGATCAAAACAGCCTTCTCCAATCTAATGTGTTTACATGTCAATAATAAGGCCCCCATTCAATAAACACAATTTAATAATGAATTCTTGGAATAACAAAGAGCAGCGCTGAAGTGGAGCATCATCAATAAAATTAAAGAAATATCTGTCGGGAACACATCTGGCGCTACAAACACGCGCTCCAGATAAAACGAACAAAATAAAACATTGCTACAATTTGTTACAATTACTTGCCATGACGTAGGACACGCAGAACGTCTACTTGTAACGACCTATCAAACTGCAAAGCCTTACTAATAAATTGTAATTATGAAAGTGAGTTTGTTTATTTGTTTGTGACGTTATTCCGATTGAATGAAATTTGGCATCGAGATAGCTGATGCCCTGGATATTGGTTTCTTTTTATCTGGTTTTAGGAAGAAGTCTCCCGGGTCGTGGACGCAGTTGTGGGTGAAATCTAGTAACAGTACATATAAATTATTTTCTTCATAAAGTTTACCCTATAAAATCGTTGTTTAGGTTTAATAACCAATTTAAATGCTTTAGAAATATTTAATCTGTTTTATTTTGAAAACGTACCAGTTATTGTCTTATAAGATTGACATTGAATTTCAATCTTCACAATTCACCATCGCATACACACAGGTTCTCTAAAATCACATTTAGTCAGGAATTGCACATCTATGTCACAGTTGGCAAAGACTTACAAGAAGAATTCACGAAGGCCTTAAGAAATTTGTCTAAGAAATTTATATGATTTTTTAGTTGTTTATTATGTTCCACATACTTCAAGGGTGTAAATGGATCTTTTGCACCTGTTTGTGTAGTGCCGTTGTTGATACAAGTGCACTGCGGGCCATTGCGGTGCACCCGCGAGCTTTCACGAGCCAAATATTTAGAAACGTCATAATTTTATTACTGCACATCCGTGCGCGTGAATTCAGGTAAAAATTGTGAACATTTTGACGTTCGTTTTAATGCGATTCTTTTGTTTTTAGTTTGGTAATTCAGTTAATTTGTGTTCCCGTTGGCATGCTCGGCGCTGTTCAGGGGCGTAGCTGCTAATTAAGTATTCATTTGTTAACGTTTTATGCACATTTTTCTTCCCATACCCAGGGTAATTAGAGACCAAGATAGGAAATTATTCATAGTTTATGCAGTGTTTGCAATGCTAAGTGGTCAGGCGTTCTTAAGATAATAATTATATAATATACTCTGTGTACGTTTAACTATGCAAATATTAATATACCTTTAGAAGACTGAAAAAATATGCCAACCTGGTTACTAATAACCTATAGGACCGCTACGAGTTGATCGCTATTGACTAGGAATTTTATGAAGTAAATACCAGCATGGATATTTTAAGAACTTAGTCCACCCCATCGATATTATAATCCTTCAGGCGTCTCGTACAACATGCGCGGGATGAGACGAGGGTCGGCTAGCGATCTCCGACAAACACGCAAACAATCTCCTTAGAAATTAGTGGGGAATTAATAACGACACGATTTTAATAAATAATTTATTAAACGATTACTGGGTGATCACTATTATGTATACTAATTTAATCTGCTACCCAAATATATGAAATCCATGCCCCGCGCCTTGACCTCCGAAAAATAGCCCCGTGCCGTATCCCCCGTAAAATGTCCTGAATCTATTCACTTCTTCATTGTCATTATCATCCTTCTTCTCCATCACAGTAAAATGCTCCAGCTTCTGATCTAACTTATGGACATTCTTCTGTAAAGGTATCACCGACAAGTCCTGTACCGGCACCAGATTATGATGAAGTGGTACTAAAATGGGTATGACCGACGCCGAAGTGGGGTGCGTGATGTTTGTCCCACTGTGTGACACAGTCTGGGAGATGATTGGTATCTTGACATTGTCGTGCGTGATTATATGTTTGACATTCGTGTGGACTGTGCTGTGGTGTATGTTAGACTGCGGTGGGCCGTGATGAAATGGTATTATATGAAATTTTGGAATTAAGATCTGTTGAATCGGTATTGAAATGATGTTGGGGCTTTTCTTCTCTCTTGTGGGCGTATGGATGACCATGTGTGGTATCGGTAGGGTCTCCTGGTGCTGTGGGATCAGCATAGGTATCCCCTGGCCAGTTTTCAGTTCCCTGAACTGTCGCAGAGGACTGTTGATCGCTTGGTGGAACTGAGCGAGTACTAGCAGGAAAGTGAGTTTTGTCACCATCTGAAATAGAAAAGTTAGTCTGTGTTTTATTTGCAGTTATAATGAATAAGAGAATTACAATGAGGTCAGATTCATTCTAAAGCTAAGCAAAATTAAAGTATCCTTTTGTAAGAAAAGTCAGTCATTTTATAGAACAATGTAACGGTTAAACGGTTTCGGCGAAATTAATGAAGGAGTGAATGAATGAGACTCGAACCGAAGTAGAAATTTTGGTACAAAGGTATTTGATTGTCCATTTCTGTTCTCAAAAGTCGATTAGAAGAATTCTTCATGTCTACAACTTTGAAATTACTTATTCGTCTCGTCCGTTTTGTAGAATACATAATTGTGTGCTTACATTTCATTTACAATAATAAAAAATGCCGTGCCTAGTGAAATAATGTGAGCATAATTTTCAGACGAACGTTTTTTACAACCAAGTCAATTTTATCGCAGGCGTTAATATTTTGAAATATTTTTATATTCTAAAAAAGTTGGCGTTTACGTTTAAAATCGCCAAAATACAAACATAACATGGTCGCTCGTCACTGAACAGCTGCACTCTGACTTAATAACTTTCGCTTTGGGATTTAACATAAACTATGAAATAAATAAGAGGGTTATAAAATTAGTATTTTATCAAATTCCATGAAGTAGGACGTCTAGGATTGGTAATGAAACATCAATAAAAATTGGTACCAAAGTCACAATTAATTTCACGAATAAAGCTTAAAATAAATACAGCAAGGTGATGAGTAAATATGGCCTGAAAATTTCGTCCAGCGGTAGCCAATCGCGGTTTCAGATGGGGCTTTCAATAACCGCTGTCAATGTACGCTAATGAGCCATCCACCGACACTTGTACGCGTTATATTAATTCTTGCACACACGGGGAATGAACAGGATTTAAAAGTGAAAAACTTGATTCGCTTTTGCAAATATGTTGGTGTTCATTACCAAATGGTAAAAAAGCTGGGATGATTCGACATGGCCATAATTTTTGATTTGACGTTGTTTTATTAGTGTACCAGTTCAAGTTTTATGAAGTGGACATAATGTGACAAATTATTATGATTTTTTAATAACAACAAAAAGACTTTGTTTAAGTTGTTAATTTAAACTAAATAAAAACGTCTGTGTATTCAAGTGCGAAGGGATCGTTTAACAGCCGATCATTTAGATCATAATACCTAAATAGTATTACACTAAAACGAAGTAAATACTAATACTTATAACGATTAACTTAAAGCGTTATTATACACCAAAATCCGCCGCAGACGAGACGTTCCTAATCACTCAAAGAAGATCAAACCCGAATCGAACTCCGCCATTAATTCGGGAGTTGCGAGGGATTACTGGTGATGCTTTTTTGTGCTAAAAGAGGTTTAAAACCTGAACTTTTTCCAATACCTACCGAGTTGGGAACTAATTAGTGAACAGGGCTGGCGATCGCTGCACAAAGGGTAGATTATCTTGTTCATCATTACATGTGTGCATCAAGGATGCTAGCTACCATTTGTTGCAGTGGCTAACAATTAAAAATGCCCTTATTTTGTATAGAAGAGTAAATATTTAAGATTGTTGTGAAGAAAACATCACTACAGCTGGGGACAAAAATAGTTAAAGAATATATAGTATTCCAACATATGCTTGCAGAGACGGAACGAGGATTAGATGCCTGCAAAAAGAAGCAGTCAGCATTATCCTGGCCATTGTAAACATCTCACGACTTATTCGCGTTTATACTGTATATCCGTAGTATAAGTACAATAGTAGTGGTATTCCGAGAACAGCTGACAGCCTGACTGCGAAGAGTTGCACTTCATTAGCAGCGCTCGGCCCTGATGCTGTATAATGGAGTGCCACTGAGGAATGTAGCGGATTAATGTAGGAAATGGCGACAGCACTACATCAAGGGGACATTATAAGATACGCCTTTATGTTAACATAGCTTTTGTCATAGCAACAATTATTATATCGCAGTTTTAAATGTTCTCTGAAAAGTAAAAGTGATGCTCTTCTGTCATATTCTGTATTTCCATCTTCTTATGTATATTTGTAGAGTAGCTTCTGCCAGCGGCTTCATCCGCAACTACCCCGCGCACCTGGTTAAAAAGTAACTTAGATAGCCTTCCTCAAATAATGGGCTACCTAATACTCAAAGATTTTCCATATCTGTGCGGTACTTCTCGAGATTAGCGCGTTCAAGCTAACAAATGAATTCTTAAGCTTTTTAAAATTTGTGTAGAAAATAAGCATGCGGTGCGTCACAAATAAAATTTCTAAACCTACGTTGACTGCTATGATTTCTGTGTGGCAAAAAGAAATATTTTAATGAAATATCTATTGACATAAAATTCTAAACCGGAACACAACATTATTATAACCAAAACCAGTCTCCATGACGGACCACCAGTGTCCGAGTGAATGATATTAATCACAGAGTTAGTGTGCAATGACTCGCGACCTCCGCGCGATAACGGAAACCGTTCATCAAGTGGATTTGAATAATTTGTTGTTTTTTGGTTTTGTCATCTAATAGTTTGGTGTTAGTGGCAGCTAATTATTTATTTTATTATAACCCTTACCATCTAATATTATAATTGCAAAAGCAAGACGGAGCAGTAGTTAGTATAGGTGTAGGGACATTGGTGTTTGATTTGGTCTAAGTGTTTTATTTATTAATAAAAAATATTCATACGAAGCTAAGTATTATCTGTTTGTCTGTTATGGAAGGTAAACGAATTATATAGAGATGTTCGGTGAAGTTCGGTCTTGCTGAAAAGTTGGGAAGTAGGTTGTTAGGTAACTTTTATTTATGTTAAAACCATATAGATTCTCAGTAGGAAAGTAGTAGATATACCTAAAATCTGTTAAACGAGCAAAAAGCTAATCGATTCTAAACTACAAAAACTTTGAAAGACGAGAGTAGCAGGTAAATAAGTAAATAGCACTGAAAACTATCGAACCGTGATAAATCGCCGTAAAAACTCGTAAAGCAAAAGTTTGTACCTATATGGTAATTTAATGTTCAGACACCAGCGCATCATGCTACCAGAAACTGTAAAAAATTTCCAATCAATTTTGAACCATATTGTGCTTCAGTCAGCGTTAAAGTTGAAAGTCTGTGAAGGAAATTTCACACATTTTCAACTTTACGTGCAGGCGCCTTACAAGGCAGTCTGTGACGTCACAACAAAGCGGTGTGTAGTACATATACCTATGTACATAGGTCTATAGCATATTTCAAAAAGACTCGGTGACATACTGATTGATGTGGATGTTGGAAAGTTGTGCGACCTCACGTTACTTTGTGCATATCGCGCAGTTGACCTCTACTAAATAGCCATTATATGCGTCACAATATTATTATATGAAGTTAGGAGCTCGTAGCTAAGTAATAGCCGCAATGGTCCATCGACCATAAGGCCAAGCAAAGCTTAGCGCGGTCGGCCTGTGGAAGGCTCGAGTTTTTTTTTCCTGGGAAATCATCAAATGACCCTTCCCGCTGAGGATGCAGCTGGAGGGAATGTCTGACTCTTACTGACAAAACCCACTATGTTCCTTCTGGAGGGCTCAGTGTGTACGGTAACTCTTGCAAAGAACCCGTAGCCCCGGCAGAATATTTGTTGAGTTCCCCCGTGTTTCGGAAAACGTTGAATTAGAGGGTCGCTGTTAGCGGATAATATGCTAAGCGCTAACCAGGTATGACCTAATTTGCGATAAAGCGCTGGATGGCAGCTTTTGTCAATGTGGGATAAAGTGCTCAAGCTGATTTGGATTTTATGGCCAGAAAATTATGGTATATTTTGGGATATTACTGTTGGCTATGAACAAAGCTAAAGAGACGCTGAATTGATATCAGTTTTGGCAGGTAGTGCTGTTGCAGTGGTTCGGTGCAGTGTGATAGAACTTTTGTCATTCAGCTAATTATATTGATAATTGGTTTACTATACCAATAGGTTTTTTAATAGGTAGATATTAAAATTTTCTAGTCCAGTGCTTTTTTTTAAAACTTTGTTGCATTGTCCGGACATTATGCCTGAGGTTCCATTCGATACGGGAAAGCGTCTAGTAACTTTTCGAAAAAAATTAAGTGTCGCTTGCAAAATCACAAAAACTATAAAGAAAAAAAAATGTATCACACATACATAGATAGTTTTCAAACCAGAAATAAATTGGATTTTTTACAATCATAACTCCTAAAAATTTTAATGAGATAAAACTATTTTTTAATTTCAAATAATAAAGTTGGTTCCTAATCTCCCCAAGTCAAAATTATCTTTTTATAATAATTAACTTCATTGACGCCATCTTCTAATGAGTTATTGACGTTTGTGAGCATCTAGATTCCTAGATAAGTGAAATAACTTTCAACTAAAAGTTTAATAGTTCCACTTTTACTTCGATGATTTATGTTAGTATAATAAATTTTAATTGAGTCACATTAGCACCAAATATGAATACTTAATTAAAAACAAAAATATTAGATCATATTAATTCCGATTTATATTCTAATGACTTATTCGTATAATAAATATTTGAGCAATAAAAATTAATTGCCAACAATATTGAAATTGTCTTCTTTAGAAAGTTAATAAAATCCGGCGCGTTAAAGTAAGCATGATGTACAAAACGCTTAATATTATGATCTATGTATTCCCAGCCGGCTTCAGATTGTATCTAATCAAAAATTATATTAACGTCATATTCTGGCTCGAACTCTGAAAATCAAGGTCGCTCCAAGCAACCGTACAAAAGACATATCTATAGAATGACCATAACAACTTTTTATCTAACTTTTGAGCCATAGCATGTCCAGTGCTAAAGATAGGCTTTTGATTTCCAAAAGGGCCGATTGGAAACAGCCTGCGTCCAGCATCTATCCGCTAATCTGCTCCCTTTTCTAGATAGTCCAACTTTGCTAACTCTATTATTATACTGATAACTGGAACTAAACCCAGTCATTTATTGTATAGGTATACATAGATATCGCATTACCCACCGATCGATCACCGCATTTTGGCATTGAATGTACTCGTTACTACTGATAATATTTGCATAATATCAATATTACGATCAAACAACAGGTTTCGGCTTCGATCTGATCCAATTGGGTGACACTGACGCGAGGACGGCCGCTAGACTACGTCACATGCAGATAGGACTGTCTGGTGCATAGCTAGATAGGTGTGACTCATATTGTACCTTTTTGATAAGACCATGACGTGTATGAGTTCTAAGGTATGTTCGGGCTATACCAATTCAGGTTCTAAACTGACGTCTGTCGGATGTCCGAATAGCCACTGTCTACCGAATAAATTCAAAAATGGAACAAAATTGGTATGAAATTATCTACCAAATAAACGAACTGGAACTTATTCGTAGGTGGTGAAACAGGCCCTTAATAATTTAAAATCACAACTTTTATAGTTCAAAATCACGCCTACACACAGAAATACAAACAATTATGCCGGTGAATGCAAAAACGCAAACTAAATGATTTTCCTATAAAACTGTCCTCAAGTCACGTTTTCCAAAAAAACTGAGTGTCGCATCTACACGTACGTTATCAGCGGCCACGCTCGACATATCGCACGAGGCGATTAATTGCCGCTTGTTATGCGCCCACCGTTTACTGCTTTACGTAAAGTATGGACCTGGGAGGGTTACCTTTTTACTCTGAAGTATATTTAGAGGAGGCAGGAGGTTAGATTGTGAGTTAGAGGTCAATAACAAGTATAGTGAGCGCTAATGTCGTCGATAGAGTATCATTACACAATTAGACATTTCAATCCATAGAGGAATTTAGACAGAAATGTGATAGGTTTAAGTTGGTATGACAGGAGTCTCATTCTATATGACTTTACGAGCTAATCAAAAAATAATTCCCTCCCTTAAATAATCTTCGATCGATTCCTGTAAGATCGATATTAGCAGACAACTGTCAAAGTCATAAACAATATTTGTATTTACAAACATTAGAAACTTAATCTAGCAGTAGGAAACACTATACCGACCATGTTTATCGAAGTGTATACATATTTCACGAGTATAACTTTCCCTTGATTAAGTTTGTCTAATTCGGAGCCCGGAATCAAGTTAAATATACATTACATTCAATCAAGGAGTTTGATCGAAACCAACTTAAGATTAATTTCAGTTTCCAGTTTATGTTACGGTTTTTAATTATGATTTTAGTACTCGTGTTTTTGTATTAGTGGATTTAGTTACGTTTTGCTTGAATAGGTTAATAGGGTTTTAGTTAAGACGAGATTTTACTAATATGAATTAGTCACGTACACAATATATTACAAAATAGCAATGGTCACATTATGTAGTATTTTACATGCACTGGCTGCCTATCTGACCTTGTCAACCCTGTCACCTGGGAAACCCGATATGCCCTCGGTGACCTGGATGTCAGACTTTCTGGCTTTTCTACTGTCCAAGATATTCAACAGTAGAGCTCCACCAATTTCACTTGATTTTTGCTGTGGATGTCTCTGATCGCATGGTATAGACCAGTAGGCAGTTGAATGGTTTCCATCAAGTAGTATCGAAACTGAAGATGGGGTGCATTTACCCTAATAGCCAAACAGACAATTCATTCCTTAAGTTTCTAAATATCTTTATAAGTTTTTTTTTTCTGTTTTTTTAGGGCATGGCTAAAGTTAAATTTGACAAAGACAACCAGTCAACGCCATTTTCCGCTAGTTATAAGGAAGATATTTCCAACTGTTATGGTCATTAATGTTCTATCATGATAAAGTTTGGAGGTCTTGACAATATTTTTACATGTTTTCCTTAATTCCTTTGTGTAATAATATTTTTTTTTATTTTCTGTTAACAAGGTGGCCGTATGAATACAAATAGGTTATCTTTTGTTTCGTTACTGCTAGTACAGACGCCAGCATATCAAGCTACTACGATCTGTAAATTTTCCTTAATAGATTTTCAACTTTATCGCTGTAGCATATGGTTCAAAGTTGATTAGTAAAATGTTGCAGTTTCGTCTGTAAATAATATTCAATAGATTTTCCGGTACATTGAACTTTGGACGTGCGACCAATGAAATTTTATAATCCCGGAAAATATGATAAGAAAATAATACACACTGCTATAACATAACATCTGCTTAAATAGGAACGGCCAAAAATTTAAGAAACCCTGAAGTACAGACGCCAGTACATCAAGCTACCCGAAACCAAAATTTTCCCAATCTACTTTGAATCATATGCTTTAGTCATAAAGTTGAAAATCTATTTAAGAAATTTGACAGATTGTAGTAGCTTGATGTGCTGGAGCCTGAAGATTACTTTTTTCGCATCTCAACGTCAATGACTTGAATTCTAAGGTTCGATAATAATACGGACGTGTTTGCTAATTATGTATATTAATTGCATTGGTCTATGCAACCTTTATTTCGCAGTTAGACCTTCGTAAGAAAATTAATGCTTGTCTTCAATAAAAACATGTGGTGCAGTGACCTTTGTCTTGACTCCGTTTAATTAGACCACGGTTCTAACCGTGCATTATGTATTAACATAATATAAGAGTAAGGTCAGAATATACAAACATTACATACCTAAATATTTTATTTGGGTCATTTCCGCATTGGTGATTTAAAATTATGAAATGCAATTGCAATCTTGTTTCAATTAGTTACTTTTATTAGGTGTGATGTAGAACAAATATAAATATTCGTATAGATCAGTTGTTAGAAATTTGACAGTCTCAGGTAGCTTGATGTGCTGGCTCTCTGTACTTCAGGGTTTCTTCTATTTTTGACTGTGCCTAGTAAAAACAGATATTATGTTATAACAGCGTGTATAATTTGCTTAGTTATTTTTATAGTTATTGAGTAATATTTGTAAAAAATCAAGGCTGTATTATAATAATCCTTGAATAGAAGGCTAGTATTGGCACTTGTTATGATGATAAATAAAACAAAAGCCAATGTGACGCGCAAAATATATTTCTACCAAACGTAACCAGCAGAGCTGTTCGTCAGCAGTTGAGAAAGACATACTGTAATGGTTTTAGCAGATGGTTCTATATACTCTTTAGCTATATTATGATTAATGACTAATATTGCATGTGCAACTCGCTCTCTCTGGCTTATTTAGTTTTTGTTTTGGCAAGCAGCTGATTTGCAACACGATAAGTAATCATCCAGTTACTTTTATGCAATTGTGATAGTGGAACATAAGCTGGTCTTGCTTAACTATAACTTTGAGCTCAGAGCACTGAAGTGAAGCAACTTAGACTACAAAGCTGGCAACTAGTGATGTTATGTCATTGACAATAATGATAGTGATGTAACTCGATATAATTGGTATCGATATAGAATATAACATAATTGGGTTATTAAGATCGAGCTGTAACTATGTTAGGCATAATGGTGTTGGATGGCAATTTGTGTTTGATTGATTTAATCAAAACTTACGCAAGATTTAAGATTTAATTATTATTGAGGGATAGACAAACATTGCAAAATTAAAAAATATTTTTTAAATGTTTAATTTTTATGTTTATTTGCGTTTGTTGACAGTTTAGAATGGGAGGTCAAGGCTACGCTACGATTGTCACGGTCGCCATTGTGCGGTGGATGGTGTTTTGATTCGCAATAAAATTGTAATGTTTATGTTAATATGAGGTTTATAGGTACGTATATGAGGTCCTTTTTTATGTTAAGGATTTTTTTCTTTACTCGTACCCAGGAGGTTCATGACAAAGTTTAGAAAAACTTAAAATCTTATTGTAGCAATATTTTTCAATATCATTTATCTGCTGTTTGTAGTGATAGCATGTTTGATAAGATAATAAACTAAATAATGACGATAATTAAAAAAAAAACACTCAACCTACCTTTCAAGCACACTTCCAAAATCCACTCAATTTTAAACTTTATCTACTTAACAAAAACAATTAAAATACTATAAAATTCAATAGTCCCACTTGGAAGGCCAGTGGCATGACCAGCTTCTGTCAACACACTGCAGATTGGAGCCCAAATAGCAGACGGAGCGAGCCGGTCGGGCCATTAAATCAGCGATAAAATGCAAGTAAAAGTTACTAGATGATTAAAAGTGTTTTACTTTTGAAAAAACACTTTTATGATCGAAGTGACGTGGTTCGTGCTAACCAGTGCGATGTACGAGTAGCACGGATGAATTACTTCTAGTAACGACGGGTAACGTGACATTTTTGGTGTATTAACGCCCTTTTAATCAAGTACGACTATGCATAAAGGATATTATTATTTTATTTTGTTTATTTACGATCACGGTTTTCTCACTTGCGATAGCTGTCATAATCCACATTTATGGAAAGTTCGCAGAAATACGAGTAAACTGAGCACAAACACGTGGTAGCTGCCATAAAAACAATTAAAAGAAGTTCCTTAAATCATACTTCGTCTCCATCATTGAACCCGCAATGACAGATGACCCCATCTCAGTAAAAAGTTAGCAATAAGATTGTTAAACAAAACTCCATGATGTTTTTATTGTCGTTTTAGAAACATGATAATCTATATAATAAAAGCAATTTATCTCAAGTTCAAAATTGAATTGATTTTTATTCGCATTAAAGAGGAAATATAGTTTTAGAATTTGTGTATGTTTACAATCAATAAAAATTAATCGCAAAGCAATCGTCATGTCACACATTTTTTGTTCTACTGTATCCTCACTGGGGAAAAATGTTGAACAATGCACGATTGTCCAAATGAAACAAAAAAGGGTAGTGAATTATGTTAAGTCCAATTCTAGCGAGTTTATGGAGTTATTCTTATTTTTATTTTCGTTTAAAAGGGATTTGATGCATTCATACCTAATTATCAAATGAACTTTCAGTTTTTATAAATATTTTAGCACCAAGGTGGATCAATATTACTGCATATTTTGTATAAATTAAAATTTATATTGCGACTTATGAAGTCAATTGGAATACAAAAAAAAAAACATAATTTTATTTACAAACTTAATAACCATAAAAAGAAAATGAAAAAGGGGAAAATTAAACTAAAAATATTAAAAAAGGAAAAAGAATTGATGACACTTTAATTTGTCATTCTGATATTGAATATCGCTGGTGTTATGGCCTCGTACTCAGCATGCTTTGAGCGTAGCGGGGAAAGGACACCATAAGCTCCTTGTTGTATTTGACTACGTGCCATCGTGCATTTGTGAATATCGTATGACATCATATAATCAATATCCTTATGGGGTATGGGTGCTCTGGGTATTTTGCCAGAGTAATACTGGCAAAGTATTTTAATTATTTTAATTCGTAAAAAAACTTCTTTAAAAGGAAAACACAAACGGGTTATTTAACTGACAGGATGTGCTTTGTTTAGTTCTATTAATACTTTGATTTGCATAACCTGATTCTTATATCAGTTTATTTATATAGTAGATTTAATGGCATTTTCTTCTAATTCAATATTATCATGTTTTAAAAGCTTTATTTAACCTCTCCTCTAAAAAACTAACTTACTGTGCCCGTCAGGGTCGTTAATTCATCATCAGCCTATCGCAGTCCACTGCTGGACATAAGCCTCTCCAAGTGCACGCCACTGAGATCGATTTTCGGCTTCTCGCATCCAGCTCCTGCCAGCCGTCTTGCGTAAGTCATCACTCCACCGTGCCTGAGGACGTCCTACACTACGTTTGCCAAGACGTGGTCTCCACTCTAGAACTCGTTTACCCCAACGGTTATCGGTTCTTCGGCTGATATGGCCAGCCCACTGCCACTTCAGCGTGCTGATTCGGTGGGCTATGTCAATGACCTTGGTTCTCTGACGGATTACCTCATTTCTAATGCGATCCCTCAGAGAAATACCAAGCATAGCTCTTTCCATAGCCCGCTGAGCGACTTTAAACTTGTGGACCAGCCGTACCGTCAGTGTCCACGTTTCGGCTCCGTAAGTCATGACAGGTAGGACGCACTGATTGAAGACTTTTGTCTTTAGGCACTGTGGGATCGACGACGTTAGGACTCGACGTAGCTTCCCAAAAGCAGCCCAACCCAACTGAATTCTCCTATTCACCTCGTCCTCAAAGTTGTTTCTACCTAACTGCAATGTCTGCCCGAGGTATACATATTTCCGAACAACTTCGAGAATGGCGCCGTGTATCGCAATCGGTTCCGGTAGAACATGTTCATTGAACATGACCTTGGTTTTGTCCAAGTTCATCCGTAGGCCGATGCCTAGAGAAGATTCAGCCAGGTCGTTCAGCATCTGTTGTAGGTCCTGCAGCGTTTCCGCCATGATGACGATATCGTCAGCAAATCGCAAGTGAGAGATGTGTTCGCCATTGATGTTGATGCCGCGTCTTTTCCAGTTCAGCGTCTTGAACATATCCTCCATTGCATTAGTGAACAGTTTAGGGGAAATAACATCCCCTTGTCTCACTCCTCGATGCAACGGTATGGGCCTTGTCTGCTGATTCTGTACTTGGACGGACATTGTAGCGGCTTGGTAGAGACATCTCATCACTTGGATGTATCGCCAATCTACTTGACAACGCTGCAGGGACTCCAGAACAGACCAGATTTCAACCGAGTCAAAGGCCTTCTCATAGTCCACAAATGCTAGACACAGGGGCTGATTATACTCTTCGGTCTTCTGTATAATCTGCCGCACTGTGTGGATGTGGTCTATGGTGCCGTATCCGCTCCGAAACCCAGCCTGCTCCGGTGGTTGGAATTCGTCGAGTCTTCGCGCAAGTCGGTTCGTGATCACTCTTGAGAACAGCTTATAGACGTGGCTTAGGAGCGAAATGGGTCGGTAGTTCTTCAGCTGGGTTTTGATTTCGTTAATTGTTTCTTTTTTATTTTACCAACCAGCCTTTGTATTACATTATGGAATGCAATCAAGTTATTGAGTATATTATATAAGTTTAACTATGACGGTTTGAAAAATAGGTGGATATGTACGTATACATATGTAATTATTCTTCATTCCGTTTCGTTCGTTTGTTTGTTACTAAGTTTATAAAGCACAGCCATACTGCAACATATTCCCGGATTAAAAGTATGATATTAACAATTCAGTAGCAAAATTGAACGATAGATATAAGATACAGTCGCGGACATGATGGTAGAACCTTCACAATTTTGCAGTATACACAATAGATCCGGGGGCTCATAATCTACACAGGTGTAATCCTAATAAGTTATTAACGATGTTAAGGTTCACAGAATATTAGTTTTTAATGCTGAAATTTAAGATTTTTCGATTGATTGTATTACGTGCGTCAAATAGGAACAGTAGCAAGTACAAGTGTACTGTACGAGGTTCCTTATCCATGCTATTGTTTTCATAAGAACCCCTTCAATACAGTAGCATCCATCTCCTATCAATCACCAATATATCCTATCGGTAGAATTCAGCTCAACAATAAAACCTCACCTGTTTGCCCAGGTAGGCAACACCGGGGTAGGCATACCCGGTATTTAGTATTCAGCCGGGCATCCATGATTGATGCCGAGTCCGCAGCCGTGTACAGCATACCCGGGAAATGCATTAGGTTTTACGGATTTTTGCCCAAATTGCGACTTCTTTTTTGCCAATATGACGGTTCTTATGCGGTGCGCTATTATAGACGCGAGTATATTTTCGTGTTTGGCATGGCGTTGGTGGAGTCTTTCATCAATAAGAGGAAAACGCGTTCGTATTATGTAGATGCGACGAAAAGCTCTAAGAATGACATATTATATTGTTGTTCTCTGTCATAATCATCACTGCTTAAATGATTCTGGTTTACCTTTGGTACAAGCTGTAGGTATCTAACGGTTTGATCAATGTTTGAAGGAAATAAAGATAAAAACTAACCTATCTTTATATATTACTGTAGGTACAGTTTCATCCAGAACTTAAAAGCTGTGTACTTCTTTAAGTGAGAAATTCACAATGATAATTGTTGTCCTAGTTCTTCATGTAATGTGTTATAGTGAATAAGTCGTTGGAGTACCTTTACAATAAAACAAAAAACAAGAACGGATTTGTAGTTTTTTCGTGACATAGTAACAGACATTCACAAATCGAAACTTTCACGTTTATAATTATTGTACACTGAGATATGATAAAAATCTGAACAAAGACTCCTAGAAGGCTGACGAACAGAGCGTAATTACAAGATATTACGTAGTTATGCTATGTAAAATCAGTATGACAACATTAAAACACAAATTGGTATCGTTTTACGTCCCACATACATACTGGTGTCGATAAATATAATTGTGATTGTAGTCGACCTCTGTCTATGCGACCGAGCGTGTTCGGCTGGGCTTCGTGAGTGATGAGACGACACACACTGTATGTAGATGTAAGGAGAAAGTAAGGTTTGATGAGATAACAGGTGACCTTTCAGAAGTCAAGGTGTTTGTAAGCTCACAAAGTTATATGACGAGAGAAGTATAGTGTGTTAGATGCAGCACTAATGGCAAGAAATTAGGCAAATAAAGAAAGGCAAAGAAGATTTTTCAAGATAACGTGTTTGTTATGAGTGAACGCGTTTGCTTTACAATCTCTTTCAGTTACGACATGATAAGTGCCTACGTGTACATATTTAACTGAAGCTCAAACCGTGGATTTAGGATTATTGTTACAGCATTGGCCAGCACATTAAGCTACTACTAATCTGTCAAATTGCGAATAGATTTTCAACTTTTTCGCTAATCATATGGATCAAAGTTAAGTGAGAAAATTTGATGATTACGGGTAGCTTAATGTGCTGGTGTCTGTACAATAAATTTCTCTTCTTCTATGGCTAAATATGAATATACAAAATCCACACCCTGCCTCATATTAAAAAGTAATTTATTCTGTACGTAAAACAAAATAACGGTCCAATCATCGCGGAATTGAAAATATACGGTCGCGAAAAAATGTAAGCAGATTACAGCTGTGTCCGAAATTTTTTACATAATGATGTTGGACCGGGCGAAGAGTGGGATGAGCCCGCATTTTATTAGCATCGAGACTGGGATACAGTGAGGGGAATATTTGCTTGTGTAGCTATGTGTGTCTGTGTGATGACTGACTATCGAATGTGATGAGCTGTAAACTAGAGGTAAGTCGACGTCTTGATAAATGCCTGATATGCAGCGCACAGAATTACAGTCGTGCGGATTTTGTACTCATAAAGGAAGACTGTTTTATTAGATTATAAACTTTTTTTTGTACAAGCTGAAACTTGAAGGAAAGGTATTCTGAGACAATACATTTTCCACGCGCTCCTCGAAGAGATGTCAGCAACGTAGGAGGGGCTCTTTAGGGCCAGGGTCTGCTTGGGCTGCGGGTTGATCGTAAGAGATACCGTGGCCCTAGCACACAGGGACCTCCAGAAGGAACATAGTGGGTTTTAGTCAGTAAGAGTCTGACACTCCCTCCAGCTGCACCGTCAGCGGGAGGGGTCATGTGATGATTTCCCACGAAAAAAAAAGACAATACATTTTACGTATAGGTCATGAGATTGACATCTGTAGTTTTTATTCATAGGTATGTAAAAAGCATTAATAACTATCCTGGAACTCCTGATCACGTCACTATACCTGGAACTGACTTCTAAGTCACAACATTTGAAACCACGCGTTAAGAATGAATATACAAACCAGCTCGACAAATATTCTTAGTTACAGTAAAATTAACAGCAAAATTCAGGAGGTCTCGTCATTGCGAATAGACCACACAGTGCGTATGTAAATTATTCCGCATATGTAAATGGTCGGCCCCGAGGGTCTGAACGACCTCACTCTTTTGTCTCAGATCTCAGACCGTTCCATTTGACTTTCCTTGCCAATTTGGATAAGGTCGGTTGGAAGTTTTAGCAATGCCTTAAGTCTGAGATTAGGTTTATTAAACTTCACGTCTTTTTTCATGAAGTTTGTTCGTGTTTTGATGTAATATGCCTGGCTTGTGTGCTAGGCTTTTTCGGTCTTATGCCGTATTGTTACAATGAAAATTAAATATTAATTGTGAAACCTTTCCAGGTTTATTATTCACGATTTAAATTGTTAATTTGACACAACATAGTACAACGGCACAACGATAGTTCAGGAATTTCCTAATTCTTTATGAAGAATTGTGTATGAGAATACATATACCGTAGATCCGTGACACTCGATTGCAGGTCACTGACACTCGACGGTACACTCGTGACACTCCACAGTACACTCGTGACACTCGACACTAGATCCGTGACACTCGATTGCAGGTCACTGACACTCGTCGGTACACTCGTGACACTCCACAGTACACTCGTGACACTCGACCGTAGATCCGTGACACTCGATTGCAGGTCACTGACACTCGTCGGTACATCCGTGACACTCGATTGCAGGTCACTGACACTCGACGGTACACTCGTGACACTCCACAGTACACTCGTGACACTCGACACTAGATCCGTGACACTCGATTGCAGGTCAGTGACACTCGTCGGTACATCCGTGACACTCGATTGCAGGTCACTGACACTCGACGGTACACTCGTGACACTCCACAGTACACTCGTGACACTCGACACTAGATCCGTGACACTCGATTGCAGGTCACTGACACTCGTCGGTACACTCGTGACACTCCACAGTACACTCGTGACACTCGACACTAGATTCGTGACACTCGATTGCAGGTCACTGACACTCGTCGGTACACTCGTGACACTCCACAGTACACTCGTGACACTCGACACTAGATCCGTGACACTCGATTGCAGGTCACTGACACTCGTCGGTACACTCGTGACACTCCACAGTACACTCGTGACACTCGACACTAGATCCGTGACACTCGATTGCAGGTCACTGACACTCGTCGGTACACTCGTGACACTCCACAGTACACTCGTGACACTCGACCGTAGATCCGTGACACTCGATTGCACGTCAGTGACACTCGTCGGTACATCCGTGATACTCGCCTATCCGTGAGACTCGACTGTAGATCCGTGACACTCGATTGTAGATCCGTGACCAGTGATCAATGTTTTATAAGTTGGTCTAATTTTTTATAAAAAGTTTTTATTTTTATCTGTTTAGTGTCACGTCCAAAATCGTGTTTCTTCATCCATTTATACACTCCATACCTTCTATAACATTGCTATCATAACTCAAGTTTGTGGGAAATTCATGGGAAATTCTCATTAACCGGCCATAGAAGATTGTAACATCATCCGCATATACATCATCCACTTAAATCAAACTAATGCTCATAAAATAAAAAGTAATTAACCAAATTGGATGAAATTTTTATGGGACCAAATGGCAAGTATACTGCATTGAAGAAAAAAGAATTACACTAATCGGACTAGAAACGCCGGAGTAATCGGTGTACATACATAAAAAAGACTTCCTCCTTTTTTTGGAAGTCGGTTAAAAACGGAAAAGGACGTGTTCAGAGATAGAAACCGAAAAATATACGACATCATACTCTGGACTGCAATCATCATAAATAAATAAAAAGCGCACTAAAGTTTATTGTGGTTGCCAGCTAGTACTGAAACCACTAAAATGTTTATTGCATTCCGCATCTCTGCATATGTTTGCACGCAAAATTAGTACTCACTGATTCAGTCGCCGGATTAATTCGGGTGAAAGGGGTGATTATGGCATAATTTTATTTGAATAAAAAAATACTATTATATTACCCTCTTTCTTTCAGTCATGTTTAAGTTTATTGATTTGCATAATACGTAAATTAATTTATATGCATCATTTTTTTATTTATATATTAAATTATTTTATTATATTTTAGGATATTAAATTAATATGCATTATTTTATATTTTATTGCACGAAATAGAGCTATTGAATATTTAATGACTGAATAAAGGCATCTACTCGTATCATAATAATTTATGTGCATCCAGAATACTTGACTACATATTTTCATAAGTCGAGATATTTTGACGACAGTTATTGGGTACCTTGGTATGCTTGTATCATTGGGATAATCTATGGAACCACTAAATCGAATTGTATAACATAAAAGTAGGTCAGAATCTTGTATAGTTTTCTGACAAGGCAATTTTGTTTCTTTTTTTATGGAACAAACAGCCAAGCTAAAATAAATGACATTCTCTTTTATATCATCGTATCACAAGCACAAGTTTTTGTGTTCAAATAATATCCATAAAACAAACTGTGTAAAGTTTTTTTTAAAAACGCCTAATGTGAGACATAAAATCTCCCGCGAAGTATAGTAGAGTTATTTCTAAGATGTAAAACGGAGTGGTCGGGCTGCGTCCGTGCAGACTTGTAATATTACTCGGAAGAAAACTTTGCAGGTGAGATGTACTGCGGTGGCAAGTTTTACAAACATTTTTGATGTTGTATTCTTGCACGTTTTACGATTATATTTTCTACATTTGTTGAGAAAACTTTCAAAGAGTGGAATTCTTCAGAGAATGTCTATAACAACCATAAAAACTGTGAAAGTGTGTCTTACTAACGAAACAGCAAATAGCTGACCTATATCTTCGAACATGTAATAGGTCTATGTAAGTATAATTTCATCAGCCTTCAACATTTTGGCCTCATCAAATAGTGTGACAATGACGCGAGGGCCTCTGCACACAACCTTCGGTCCTCGAGCTGGTACACAGGCCCTTTGTCAGGCCTCGCATATCCCGGGAAGGCTCAATCGGGCCATAAAGCGATCTTTTGTCTGACGTTATAATGGACTTGATTCCCGATAACCAATAGGGATTTGTATCATAATACCAGTTCCGATAGGTCCCTTGTTATGTCTTTGAAGGAACTTAGTGAAAAGGCTACTGGAACTAAATTTGGAAATATTTGTAGGAAATATTAGATGTTAAAGGCAAGCTTTAAATAGAAACGAAACAGAATATAAACAAGTAATATTTAAGCTCAACTTCCTCCCACTTATTTCATATCTAAAGTACGTAGACATGAACACCAAAATATACGAAACACCCACGTAAAAGTATCCCCCTCGAACAAATAATAGGAAATATAAAATAATGAGTAACAATTTAGGCGTCGCTTCTCGAATTACACACAATACGCGTCGGTCGGCTCATTACCAACCTGTTACTAACATTTTCAGGTACTTTCAGGTATTTTCAGCATCATTACCGTCTACACCGTCATTATTATACTCGGCATCAGGTGATTACATCAAAATGACATGAAAATTTAGTTGAATATTTTTGGGAGTGAGATAAAACCGTAACGCTTAGTGTCGCGGTTTGCGAACTAAAACGTTTATGTGTTTGCGTGTTTTGTGGGATTTTATGTAACTGTGTGCGTTACATGTGCCTGGTGATTGTAGTGGATACCTGTTGGTTTTAACCGATATGAAAATTAAGGTAATTTAAATTCGCTGTATTCGTAAAGCATGATGGTGGTTTAATTCCGCAAAAGGAATTATTACATTTAATGTAATTTCGGTACTGTGAATGTGTTTAGGCGTTTCTTTTGTTATGATGTAGGTTGTGCTAATAATGTAGGTTCTAGCTTAGATTATTTCATACCCACTAAGTATAGCGGCAC
The DNA here is from genome assembly GCA_958496145.1 of Heliothis peltigera. Classification (NCBI taxonomy): domain Eukaryota; kingdom Metazoa; phylum Arthropoda; class Insecta; order Lepidoptera; family Noctuidae; genus Heliothis; species Heliothis peltigera. The sequence goes on from OY292333.1 coordinate 339,876, forward strand.
TACAATAAATTCTACAACGACGCCACCTACGAAACAAATGAGCAAGTGTTTTGTCGAAGTTATTCGCGAGTAAAGATTTAGGAACCCGGCAAGTAGCTTACCATACACAATACTCATGAAGAGCTTTAGGGCCAATTTCACAGGTTACGGATATCCACTATCTACCAGATAAATTAAAAAATGGAACAGAATTAGTATGAAATTATCTGCCAGATGAACTATCTGGAACTTATTAGCAACCTCTGAAACTGGCCCTTACTCTCCAAGAGTAGTGACTCCGAAATGGACGACAGCGCAGCCTTCGGGCAAAGTGACGTCATCATCAACAGGACCATCTTCAAGCTCCATTTTTATTCCATGGCTGGATATATTAGTGTCTCGTAAAATAGTAATAAATGAATTACTAAGTGATAGTTTCTTCCAAGCACTGTAAAAAATTATCTTCGAATTATCATCGTAATAAATTCTAGTTGAGTTATATGTAGTAGTTGAGAAGCTTGATATTATTTTCATAAAGCCTATATTTTACAGGTAATATGACGTGACTTGTCCCGGTTCCTCTTATTAAATACGAGTATATGTGCCCGTATATTACTCGTAACAAAAACGCGATAGAAAGCTACTCACTTGTCATGCAGAAAATAAAGTTGTTATTAAATTAGTATCAGGCGCGCGTGGATATGTGTTTAGGCTGACGCGTTTGTCTAAAGCTAATATTGTATTGGGAGAGTGAGTAATTTAAAATGGGTTGAGGTAAATAATAATTAATTTTGTGTTGTTACTCTATCGAAAATAATTTAGGTACATACATATATCTATATCAATCAAGTACTTGTGTGGTTTGATAAAATACTTTAATGAAACTACAAGCGAGGAATTACCGATAAAACTAGGTGCTGTTGCATCTTCTACCATATTACAAAAATGAATGTGTAGCTAAACGTACATCTCGAGAGCTGCTGAACTGATTTCCGTAATTTTTAAAAATACGTTATTTTTAAAATTTCTTGAAGTACGAGGAAAATAATGCCTAAAACGAAATAAAAATATAAAACAAAAATGAAAGAGTCAACTATTAGGCGGTAGAAAATTCGCTGGTTCAGCTAGCTGATGATGATGATGATGGCATCCAGGCCGATTGTCGGCTACGGCGGCCGTTCTCATTTATGGAGATCAGCCAGCTGCGCAGGACATATTATAGTGCACAAGCATTCGCGCAAGACACAGGTGCACTCTCTATTCCCTCACTCTCATAATCCGATGGGACGGCAATCCGACACGACCGGAGAGAGATCAGGCGCAGGACCGACATTTACGTGCTCTCCGATGCACGGGTGAATCAATCACCAAATTCCAGACTCCAGGCTGCTTTGTGAAAGTTTCTCAAAACCCACAAAGCGATTTCGGCCCGACCCGGGATTCGAACCCGAGACCCCGTGCACAGCAGTCGCACCTTGCGACCACTAGACCTACGGGGCAGTCAAGTCAGCTAGCTAACAATATATGAGAATATAATATAGGTACGTATATTGATTTAACCAATAGTAATATGGCTCTCAATTAGATTCTAGGTTTGAGGAAAGTTATCCATTTAAAGTTAATATCAATAGACTTTTTTGATAAGTCTAGTACTGGACCTTATGCTATACCAATATAAAGTCAGCCTAAAGTCTAAGTGACATGTTGAAATGACATGTTTCTTTATTATTGCATTTCAATGTTGTATGGAAATGGAAGGGTGATTATACTTAACACCTGTTTAGAACTACAGCTGTCAGCTCGTTATTAGCTGTACATTATACCTTAATGGTTTTTTGATTGAGTGCATTTTCGTATGTGTGTTGTTGGTAGATGAGCTATGTAAGGTTGTAATTAGCTAAATTACTGTTTTATAAATTCATCAAAGGCAGAGAGGCTGATAGCTTGAAATTAATAATATAAACTCAGACTTATCACATGCTCACCAATTAGCAAACAAACCAAAATTCCTTTATACTCCTAAGCAGATTTTCATTATTTTCGTCTGATCTCCCTTCAAAGAATAAACGTCATGTGTAAATTACTGCTTTCCACGGGAAAATTTCGGGAAAATAAAAAAACATTAAAAGCGGTTTTCTTTAGCAATAAGTAATCTCTTGTTTGGGATCAGCCGTGACGATCATTTTCAATGGCTTTTTTGCTTCTTACATAGAGCCTTTAAGCAACCGGAGACGCTATTTCTGTGCACTCCCTCTGCCGAGACCGCTGGTCATACTTGTACTATGACCATTAATTTTGTGATGGATGTGAATGAAAATGCCCGATTGAGCTGTCACTATTTGTGATGCCCGCCATTACATAAGGCAGATTTGTCGCATCCAAAATTGTGCTCAAGGCAGTTCCAGTTGGTTAAATGTTCTAAGCTTTTTTACAAAGACTTCTTTATGGAACTTCATATATAGAGTTTATTAAAAAACGGGTTTTCTTTTGTTTTTTTGGGCACCGATAACGTTGTATGGCATCGTTATTTTTTATTCTTCGTTATCGTTACATGTTTACCGTTTATAGTCGTTATGTGGAGGTTGGACAATATTGTGGTGTCAGTTATCTTTTGTGTAGTCGTTTGAATTTGGTTAGAGAAAGAGGATATTGAGTTTGTAGTTCAGCTGAATATGTTCGATTTTTAACTGAAAATTCATAGGAACTATGTAGGTACAGGTATGGAGAAAAGCTGGATGGAGGATGAGGATGATAAAATTATCACCAGACTTCATCAAAAACAGTGCAGTTTTTTCATATATTATACAATCTTCGAAGCAATCAATCTAATGCAATTTACTTCTATTCAACTTCTTGCGCATTTCTTCGCACAGATCCTGTCGAGAAGCTTTGCTTATCCGAAGTTGTTTATTGACTTCACAATAGTCAAAAATCGATGCGTCGACCGTCAAATGGGTAACTTGAAAACTGCAGTTTAGGCTTACTAAGCATTGGTACAGTAACACGAATACAGGACCACTAACATGGTACACGAGTTGTCTCGTTAACGAGTGATATGTGAGCTGGCGACTGTCACGACCGACTGGGGACAACTTAGCTAAGCAAGTGCAACAAAACAGTCGCGCCCCGGCGAATGCTTAGCTTTATTAGACTAATGACCCAACTTGGTGAGGGTGAGGAGTTACATTCTGGTTGGGAGACATTGGAGATGTAGAAATCATGCAGCTTTTGACGCTTATGTAAAGGTAATCAATCTTTTGACTTGGTAATACTATTTCATCTTGTCTGTTTTGTTTAGAATCCTAAGTAGTTGCTATTCTGTTTATACGTAATTTGATCTATGAGCATGTCCTTACCTCTTTTATTCAGTGGGAAATCATGAAATAATTTAGTGCGGGTGCAGTTAGAGGGAGTGTCAGACTCATGCTGACTAAGAACCTAAGATGTTACTTCTTGAGAGTCTCTTTTACAAACTACGCGCAGCCCCGACAGGTCTCGGCCCTACGGTATACTCTAAACAATTCAATCTTCAAATTGGAGAACCAGTCATCAACACATTTAATTTCTACAAACATGGATTATTTTCAAATAACCTCACATTAAATCAGACCCTACATTGAAAATTCTATAAATAATTTACCCTTTGACAAAAAAGGTCCCTTTCGAATAAACACGTGTGAGTAAATTATCCCAATTTTGTCGGAATAAAAATTGCGTACATGCGTAAGTTCTTTGAGCGTCGCGTCTGACTTGTCTGATGTCAGAACAAATGAAGACTGACAGTAGATGAAGTGCCTCCTCTCAGTAAGGAAATGTACAACACGCGTAACTTTTATTTTATAGAATCTGTCGTTTGTAATTTTATTTTGTTGCTTTATATGAAATCGTGTGAGTTTTACAAACAGGTATAGCAAAATATATGTACTCTGACTCTGAAAATATGCTTTAAAGGTTAAAACCTAACAGACCGGCCTTTGCTGTTGGGTACTTTGTTTGCGTTTTGGGATTGTCTTGTTTAATTTTTGACATTCAAAATGTGCTTTAGCCGTGTCTGAATAATATATAATAATAATTATCTAAAGTCTGTGTCCGGGAACAGTAAAAACAAACAGAAAGGGAACAGAAGGCATTTCGATAAAAACTGTGCAGTGTACTGAAAGAAACTAACAAGAACCTTCTACGGAAAATATTTAAACTATAACGTGTATGGTACATTATCAAAGAACGAAGAAAGTTTTTCCGGCGAAATACGGTAGCAGTTGAATCAGTTAACTATTTCTGAAGTCAGTCAAGTCGCCCTTTTTCCTTAGACCCAAACCTTTTTTAACTGTAATCTTTAGAACATGTTTCAGGTAGTTTAACAGAAATAAATTATGAGATAACTCGAGATAGGGTTACTGAAGCCAGGAAGTTGTGATAACTCGGTGAGATGAGGTGAGAACGGAGCCTGTTGTCTGTTATTTATGTGATAACTTTGTTATAAGTGTTTCGCGATAAACTGCGGATCAGTCTTTTCTTTGTTTTATTTTGAAGGGAACAATGTACCAAAATTAGTTTTAAATTGTAGTTGTGACGTCATATATATTTTTCATGATTAAACTTTGTTATGTCTTTATGTAGATACATGATAATAAATGGAGGTTTATAAGTTTTAGTAGTATAGAAACAAATTCACCTTTATCTCTGGGTTTATAGCAAACTAAAAATAAATTACTACAAATATTTGACACAAGTTTATTATTATTAAAAAAGCGATACAAGACACAGTATACATAAACATATGGCATCACAGTCGAGCTCGCATCACATCACACTCTTTCATACACCAAATATAACAGTAAAATAACAATAATACTTACATTTTATGTACATAGCCTACACTTAGCATATTTACAGGCAAAAGTTATCATCACATTCTTTTGTTTTATTAGAATAATTTCGACAGCGTTCAAGGGTAAATTTTTGGCATTCCTCTACAAGCCTCATTTAACTAATTTAATTCTTACACAAAGTCTATTTTGAAATTTGAAAATACAAAATGCAATCTCATTTTCTAAATGTTAATGTTGGCCGTTACCAAACAGTGCTTGAGCGAATTTCCCAAAATATTGCACTTCTGGGTAGCTAGGCACACCTAAAACCTGGGTGCCATATTCTGGTTGAGCTAGCAGCTGCTGTGGTGGAGCAAATATTTGTGGGAAATGAGAAGACAGTAGTGGCCCGTAGTAAGAATGCTTGAAACTTGGAACAGATTCCGATAAGTTGTCTGACTGTTCATTAGGTTTGTCTGTCGTCGGTTGAAGTTTTGACTGATCTTGCGATTGAACTTCGGAATCCAGCTGCTTTTGAGTTTCGACCTGGTCGGACTGTTTTTCGGAATCTTGAGGAGGCTTAAAATCTTCAGGTTTTGGCGTGGACTGAGCATCGATTTTTGGTTCCAAATTGTGTTGTTGGTATTGATATGATTGTGTTTGCTCTACTTCTTCCTGCTGTTTTTGAGATTGTTCCTGTCCATGTTGCTGACTCTGTAATGGTTTAGCCTGGAGCTGATAGAACTGCAGGGGGTACGAATATGGTTGAATCTGATATTGCTGAGAGTCTATTGGTTGAATTGCATATTGTTTCGGTGCATGATGCAATTGACGTGCTTCAAGGCGATACTGAGATTGTAAATCCTGCAGTTCTTGCTGATAGTGTAATGGCTGCAGCTGTTCCAGCAATTGATGGTGTTCTTGAGACTGCAGCTGATCAACCTCTTGTTCTGGTTGATTTCGGATCTGGTTCTGTTGTTGTTGGTAAAGCGTGGCACCATGAGTTTGAGGCGAGGGCTCAAAAATTAACTCTTGCACCTCCTGTCGCTGTATCACAACATCATGTTTTGGTTCTGATTTGGCAGATTGTGCTCGTGCCGTAGACCCATATTCAGGTTGTGGAGTAGAAGATTGTAAGTATTCTGATCGTGATTCATGAAGAACTTGAGGCTGATATGTTGTGGATTGTATTGACAGCGGTATAACTGTTTGTTGTGGTTGGAGAATGTTCTCGATGTCGGACTCCCCATCTGTATCTTTCCATTCTTGGTTATCTTTTTCATTGTATTTATCTTCAGGTTGTATAGTTGTTGATGATATAATTTGGTCGGGTTCAGGTCGCACATTTGGAGTAGACGAAGGCAGCGGTTGCGTAGGAGTTGATAGGAAAGTTGATGTAGTGTGATCACGCTGCTTTAGCGGTTTCACGTGTTTATTATAATTGGGCTTCAAAGGAGGCAAGGGAGTGTACTGGCGTTGAGGCGACACCGGTGCTATTGGTTGATCAACATGGCTTGGAGTTTGCGTAGAATGTTCATCGTAACTGAACGGTTTTGGATCAGCTGCTATAGGCGATGGGCTTGTGTGTTGAAAATACGAATCTGGTGCCAATTGTGGTTGCGGCAACGGTTTGAATACTGGCAGCCGCTGCAACCCATTTGGTTGAGGATGAGTTAATTGTCGAGGGTCTTGGACTAAGAAGTTTTGATTGAAACTATTTAAAGCCCTAGGATCGTTTTGAATTTGTTGTTTGAAAGAAAATAAATGCGGGTGATAGTCTGACTGATATTTTTGTAGGTCTTGTACAATTTTGTTCAATATTGACGGATACTGATTATTATGTTTCAGTGAATCTATTTTCTGTTGTTGAGGTTGCAGCTGGAATGGAATGGGTTGTGGCGATTGTGGCAGCACTACTGGCAATGGTTGATTATTAAAGTTTCCAGGTGGTGATTGTGGAACAGACTCGTAGTGAGTCTTGACGGGTAAATTTTGAGAGAAACTTGCAAAACTAATAGCACCATTTGGATGAGCGTGATAACCCTGAGAACAAAATAACAGTTATTAGAATATTGTATATAGTTATTCTTAATAGGAAAAACAGTAACTTTATTTTTGTTTTAAAAAACGTAAATGTTTAATGATGAATCACGTATATGATATACATAAAATTTTCGTACCGGTTTATGCCCTGGTATCGCGTTTTGTCCCAGAGATCTTGCCGTTGGTTCTGACTTTGACTGTTCCAGATTTTCCTGATTAGGGTATCCCTTTTCATTGCCTCCATCCTGATTGCCATAGACGTAGTCAGAACTGACAGGAAGAAGTTGGTATACTCTGTTCTGCTGTAAGTATTGCGATGGTAGAAGGTTTTGAAATCTGATGGGTCCAAGTTGCTCGCTGGTCAGCACCGGGATGTATTCAGGTTCTGGTTCTTTTGTTAGCTGCCGAGGTCGGAATATCTCTTGAGGTACTCCTACATGAGACTGTACGGTAGGGAGTCTAGATTGTGGATATGCCTCAAACCGAAATTTTGGCTGCTTCACAGTGTACAGTGGACCATTAGTAAGGTCCACTCCTTTTAGTGCGCCTTCTGGTATCTTTTGGATAGTAGGTGCTTTCGGAAGTTTAAACGGCTTAGGCTTCGGATAAGCTAACTGCGATGCTGCTGGTGCAGGCACTTCGAAGGTTGTTGGTGATGCAAACTGTAAAGTACAACAATTATTTTTATCATCAGTTGACTGAACGCTTAAATTAAACGGAATATTTTAAGGATGTTTAAGTTTTCCTTTTGGCATAAAATTGATTTGTATGACAAACAAATACATAATGAACAATGATTTAAATGCAATACGTAGTGTTGGCACGGACGGCATTTGTATCAGCCTCGGTTTGGCAATGTCGCGAGTTAGTGTTTATGAGCTATAACGTGCTTATTGACTGCGACGCCAAATGTGATGTGTGCTTATATTCCATACAATATATTACCGCGTCCATGAAATATGGATTATTGAAAATCATTTGCTGTTATTGAGTACTGTAATTAATTATAATCGCTGTTTGTCAACATGTATTTTGATAGTGTTGTATGTTGTTTATTTTAAGCTCCTATTTGATTAATGTAAGTTGTTATTCGATTTCGTAGTTACTTATGCTAAAGACCATAATATTATTCTTCTAATTATTTTGCTTCAGATTTTAATGAAATCAGATCATTTATATTTTAATGTGAAATATTCCAGATATTGAAATTAGTTATGTACATTACATACGTTGACATTAGTGTGATTTTGTCAATTTGTTTTTAAATCGAAATTTTCCATTTTAATTTTGTTAAGAAGAGCAGTCAACCAAAATTCTGCTGAATATTTGTATGAATTTATTTCTCACAGTGCAGCTTACCCTGGCCTGGTACACGGATATCGGTGAATATAGATGTTTGGCGACCGCCGCCTCAAAGGAGGGACCCTGTCCACTCAGCACGTCTGAAATCTTGGCAATTTGGGGCAGCCGCACTCCGAAGATTTGCTGAGAAAGAAAACACTTTATTACTAAAGTCTTAAGGATGAAATTAGGTTGATAGGTGTAGGTTATTTTTGGATGTTCACTGAAATCGATAATGAGTATGTGCGCAGATTTAATGGTCTGATGACTAAGATGTATGCGTGATAGTTTTGGTCCAGGAATTTATGATGGAACTGCTGAAGTATCATAAGTCTATGTTGATTAACAATCCACTGTATTATCCTGAAGACTGCTCATGTAGGATCAAATTTCAACAATTTTAGAGAGTGCCTTAAATTTTGGTGGTTTTGCCTTTTATTATTCGTGTCATAATTATCCAAAGTCCCTAGACAACCACTCGGGCTGACAGATACTAATCTGCTAGTGAAATGCTGATTGCGTCTCATCAGCTCCTCTTCCTAACGAACGCTCGGTTTGTGCAAATTTTTCGACAGCTAAGCTTTGTGCTGGATAACTATAAAGCCTTTTAACGAAGATTGTGGTAATTTTAGAATTAATTTTGGCTACGGACTATTCTGTGTAATTAACACTGATTTGGTAATTGGACTGGTTTGCAATGGTTTTAGGAACTGTAGAATAAAATATAATTGATCTTTTGGTGGATGAGAATGTATGATTGGATTTTTAGTTTGTTTGGTTGATTATTAATTTTAAAAATAGTTTTGAAAATTATGCAAAAGTTGTTTCTAATTTTGGTAACCTTTACACAAAAGAGTATATTCCCAATTTTCTGCCTCGCAGACCTTACAGACGTTAAAATAAGTACAATAACGGGCATTTAATATCTTCCAGCGACGTATCAGGGCTGACATTATAAAGTATTTGTATGTCGCCCGTCCCCGCCTGTCTCCTAAGTAGAGAGTCACTTTTACGCAATTGGCACACAAATCACGAAGCAACAAAGTGGAGGGCCGTATGTGTAGTCTTGTGAGGTTTTATTCTGAAACTTATGGGCCGAAGAGTTTCTGGTCGCAAAATTATGGAAAGAGACTAATGATCGGGAGCTATTATTTTTTTTTTGTGTTAATTTTCAGCTTTTTTACTCTGAATAAATGACGTCTTTATCTGTAAGATAACTTCAGATTGTAAAAATCACATAACAAAAGATTGGTTGGGTTAAACATTGAATGTGTTACCAATTCTTTAATAACAATTTAATTACTAATGTTCAAAAATCTGGGCACAAATATTTCCGGATATTTGAAACAAGCCACACTAATCATAAACATATATCACAGAAATGCACAGAATCCTATATTCGGACTATGAATACGTCCCCAAACGAGTGAGTACCGCGTCGACAGAAAGATTTCCCGGCGGAAAATAAAAAGGAGGCCGCGCTTAACACACAGATATACAGCCTCCGTCCATTTCTGTCGTGATGCGAACGCGACAATCTCGTTCATTAAACCCGACTTACGGTAGGCCTTCGAGCATTATTTACGAGGATAACTTTTTAAGAGCTTTCTGATTTGGAGCCCAGGTAATTTTGTTGGACCCAATTGATTTTTAAGGAGAGGTTGTTTAGGTTCCTTTTTTAATTTTTAAGTGGGTATGTAATGTATCTACTGATTGTCAGCTACGTTAAAAGAAAAAGTAATATTATGTTCTCAAGTCTCAAATGCATTGAAATGCCAGATAAAAATTGCAAAGGGGAAAATAATTGTATCTATATGTTATAGAGTATTAAATACACAACGAAAGCTTGCGTTTGATTATATTCAGGGACAATATTCTTGCTTATAATGTTGTAACCAGACAAGCTAATTCAGATGGTGCTATAAATACACCTCTGCTAAGTCCCTCGACGAAAGCAGGATTGTTTCTGTAATTAATTATACACAATAATAGCATTTACCTAACACCGTCTTTCAAATTGAACTTCCTAACAAAGGCCCACTCTTACAAGCACAGTCGCCAGCAGGTCTACCTACCCGAATCTGACAAATTTTACCAATCGAATATGAACCTTCCGGTATTGTGATAAAGTTGAAAATCTATTCAAGAAAGACAGATTGAGGTAGGTTGATGTGCTGGCGTTTATACCTCGGTCCAACAAACAGCCGTGAGCGAGTTTAACAATAAACCATTATTTAACTTTTTATCCAACAGATTGTGTCGCTGCTGATATTAATTCGCACCAGTAAATTTCTGTTCGCTGGCAACACATTCTCTTTGCCCGGTATAACGTTACTGTGAACAAACAAAAACAGAAGTTCTGCTTCACACAGAATATCTTTTAGTTCTGCTTCGTTTATTAGCAGTACAGACTAAAGGCTTGACAGGAAAATGGTGGGTTTTCATAACACAATCAATGCAGCAAATAGTCAGACTACAATCTTAAAAATGTTTGATGCATTTTTGTGCTGAGGGATTGTTTGAAAGTTACTTAATTTCAGTAGTTACTGAACGGAGAAGGATAAGCTTATGTTAGTAAAATTCCGATACCTTTTCGTGGTTGCTTCATCTTTCTCTATCGTATACTATCTCTAATAATATAATTAAGGTAAATTTTTTTGTTCGTATATTTCCTTGAACGCGCTAAACCCTGTGAAAAATTATTTCAGTATTAGTTCATTTATTTAGACAGGCTACTTTATATTCAGTTCAGTTCCTACAAAATGCGGGTGAAATCGCTGGCGGAAGCTAGTCTCGCACAATAAACTGTTAAACCTGCCTAAAAAAAAATACGTAGACGTTCCACTATCCTTGTATATACTGAACCTTCTGTCCCAACATACAGTATGACATTCTTATGACACTAATCGCCTTATCTGCCGGGTGTCCCCGCCGGTTCAGGCACTTGCTGCTAATAAGATTAGTCACATAACCTGAATCGCTTCTGACTAAACAAAAATTTTGTGCTGCCTATCTTCCTGAGCTATGATCGCCCTTTTTGGGGGTTTTAGGAAGAAATTCATGGGAAATGTTGAACGTAGCAGTCGTAGTTTAGCGTTAGAACGTGGTTTTCTTGTGTAAAGTTGAATTCGATATTAAAAAATGTATGGGAATTGAAATTTGGCGGTGAAAAAGGATTTAGTAGCAGTGCTCCGTGAACGTGTTTTAGGCACCACTATTAATCAAAAACACTCGTAATATACAAACAGAAAACTATCTTTCCTATTTTGTAAATTTGTTAATAGTTTGAATAACCTAGACCGCTATAATTTCCAGTATGTTTATTTATTTTTCAAATTTTTCGTCAATACTGTTTTCGTGAATCTAACAATTTACAGCAAAAATAGTAATGAAAATTATTCTCATTTCATCATTAATTGAACAGGTCACCTCGAAAACCTATCAGTTAATTTGTGTTGCCTTTGGAAAAGTGCAAAGCTCAGGTATTTTAATAATGCTGACGTTTATTATGATAACCTGCGACATGTCTTGGATGGTGTCCAACACTGCTGGCCGTAAAGCGCTCTCGATTTATAGGCATTTCAATTTTTACGACAGTTTTACGAAAACACAAAATTAATTAATTTTTATTAGAGGTGAGGTGTGATAGTTTATGATCTTACTGATGGAAGCAGAATTAGATTTCTTATGTCATTTTAATTGAGGTGTATGAAGCTATTGTATTATTCCAAATCGTCATTATATTTTCAAGTCGGAAGTTTATGTGTCTTTCAGCAGTATTCAGTACGTAAAGAATATGAACACTAAAATGAGCAAATAATTCTTGAATACTAATAAAAAGCAGCCTAAATGTTATTCTGTTGTATAGTCTATATGACTGCCAAGTTTCATCAAAATCCATTCAGTAGTTTTTGCGTGAAAGAGTATCAAACATACATCCATTCTTACAAAATTACTTACGTAGGATGTCAACAACTAGGCTAATTTGATGCAACTACAAGAACATCAGTCATTACAGCCATCAACAATGATACCATAAGAAATGATGGCCTACAAAATGGGGTAATGTCGTAAAATGTCATAATAGTGGGGGTACAAGCATCAGTGGTCGTTAGTAGACATCCCCATGCATAACAAGAGCTCGTTATGACCGGAATGAGCTCTTGTAGGCAATCCCACGATGTCTGACTAGTTGACATTCATTTGGGAATTGTGTGTTGGATGTTTGAAGGAAGAACAATGGCTTGCTTGAGATGATTAAATGTTAATTAATTTTAAGTTTTGAGGTTTCGGTTGGTGAATGTTTTTGCGAATTGGAAGTAAGTTGCATCAAAATCTAACTTTGACCTGTAAAAAGAGTATGAATACAGTTTGGAAATAAGTACATGGAAGCAGTAATACTCGTTAACAGCGCTTTTTCACTAGCGGGTTTTGTGGCGCGTATTGGTTCTACTATGTACGACGCATTGCCGCGGCAACGCTTGATTTGAACGGGTGGTGTTGTGCGTATAACGAGTACAAACGACGGTTTTTTTGCCGCGCAATGAATGTCAGTGCATAGGTCTTTGATAAAATCCTCTATTGTACAAGCGCTCTAAGTTAGCATATCTTTTCATGTGAATTTTAAGCCCACAATCGCAGTTTTAAATCGACTTTATAGTATTTTTTTATTATATTACATGTTTTTATTGTCTTTGCTAATTACAACTCAATCAAAGCTATAATGTGGAAGAAATTAGGGGAAATGACGTAGATAACCAAAAATGTCTTGTCTTTCCTAAGTCGGCGTCAACAGGTCACTAAGTTATTGGTACATCATGATGAGAAGATTAGACACGTCTATCTGTCATAAGTTACAGATGTTTTATATTGAGTAAATGGCCGTGATAATAATGTTATAAGTTATTGACTAGACTACAGCTTACGCGTGTTTCGTTTGTCTTATGGTTACAAGTTTGTGATTGGGATTCGATTCCCTCACTGGACGGAAATATTGTGCGATTTTTGATATATTTTCTTCGTTGTTTCTTATTTTCCTGTGACAAAATGTCTTGGTGGTATTCTTTTTATGAATATTCGTGGAGGTTGCGAGTAGAATATTGAGAGTTTTGCTAGAATAAAGTTGAGAGTAGATAACAAGTTTTCTGAAGTGTTAGGTGTCCGTTGATAGCACTATTAATATGATATGAGAATTACATGCCAGAAAATTTGCCAAGATACCTTTCCCTTATTATTTAAACCGTAGAGTAAAATATAATATCTTGAAAATATTACTCGGCTTTTTTAATCAGCCTTGATAAAATTCGAAAACAAATGATAACGCTTATTTAATTTCAATTCAAACTGATTACCCTAAAAACAATAGAGGTTCCAATTTCAAATTCGTTCCGGTTTCAAATTCAAATTGTATTCCACTGATTTTCCTTTCTCGTCCATCGACCCCTTCTAAGTTACCCTGTAATAAAGCGTTCAGGAATTACGTAGGTACATACAGACGAACTGTATATTTCTTCCTGTAGTCGTGAGGATAATACAAGTAAATTGCAACGTTACGAGCTGTTTCCGACATTCCGTGTCGTGTGCCGAAGCTATTACTCAATACATCCCCTTATTTATCGCGCAGGAAAACATGAATGACTCGTCGGTGTAATAGTTCGCGTATAATGGGGAGGTACTGAGATTTTTGAAGAAACTATTGTGTGTGAAGTGGTGTAGGATACATTGTTGTTGTTTGCTTTTCTGAAATCAGTATTCTATGCTACAGCAAGGAAGCTCTCAGTCTCGGTAATTTTATTAATCTGTGGTAGTTTCTGGCGTGCTTTGCTGAAACCTAAAGCATACTAAGAGAGACGAATGAAAGCGAAAAACATATATTATAACTTGGAAACAGGGCGGAAAGAAGAAGTGTTCTTATTTTGAATCAGCGGGATACCAAATACTAAGGTCATAAATCACCAACATACAGTAAAAACATACTCTAGTACACATAAAAAGAAAGCCAAAAGAAACATAATGATAGCCACCCAACACTTGTGTCATAGTAAGCTAATTCGAGCGTAAACGATCGCGCTGTCGCCGAGCTAGAAGAGATAATGACGGCAAAGTATAACGACATGCTGAGGCAATGCAGTGGGCTAACAGGCTTTAATTACTGTTGTGTTGCAACCAGGCCTGCGACGCGCGTGCGACACTCGCGCGCATGTCATAGGGTGGTGGGAGTTATGGGTAACTACATACATATGTTGCATAGCGTTGAACTTGTGGAATGCCATGAAACTCTTCGCATATTGAATCAAAAATCCTACGTAGGAACATTTGAGCAAAACGTACGCATTGTCCTTTGGTGTTATCTGCGTCAGGAGATATTTTCCTATGCTGGGGTTACGGTTTGTTAGCAAGAGTTATCATAGACCACACGACCACACCACCTCCAGAAGGAAAATAGTAAGTTTAGTCAGTAAGAGTTTGACACTGGAGGGACGGCGGAAGGGGCCGAGAAGAAGGAGATAGTTGTCGCCATTCATCTTCTAGGACCTGCTTTATAAAATGAGTGTATGAATTTAATATATGAGTATAGAATATGCTACATTGATGGTATACCACGCCTAGTTACTTAATCAACATATCCCTTAAATTGCGTATTCTATTTTTGGAATTTCATGACCGAAAACACCAGCCGAAGTAACCCGAACTCTGCCGAAATAGCCCGAGCTCATCTATCGACAGCGTTTAGCGGAGTGCGCAAAAATTGCGTGAAAATTCTACCGCGTTAATATGCAAAACGCGCTCTATGCCGGAACTTGCCGAATTGTGCCGAAGCCGCGCGAATCTGCCTCGTAAGTCTACGATGGAGCGGTAAATTGACGTACCATAGACATGTAACTACAGAAGCTCTGCTCCGATCCTACTTTATAACGAAGAAAAGGTCCAGCGTACAAGGAAATGGAATAGACAGGATAGGTCGTAGTTTTTGTGTAAAAAATACGTGGGTTAGTATGAGTATATGGCAGTTAGTTGGCCATTTCTTTTGACTATTTGATGGCGTTTTCAAATTGGAGAAGGCTTTATAGTTCTAAAGCTGGTAGAGTAGTTTATTTAGTTTAAATTCCGTTGAAGGAAGAAAATATTATTGCGTGAGGCCTGAAATCGGGAGTCATGTTCCATTATCCTCATATTAAAAAAATTAAGCGTATACGCAGTTGGGTCTTCTGCGTATCTCCGTAAATAATCGGCCATTGTAAACCTAGGTACTAGGTACTATTCAGTGATGCACACCGAAGCCAGTAGTAGTGTAGTAGACAAACTTGTGTAATTTATTAAATTCAGTGCACAGTGGTCCGCGCCGCGCCGGTTGAGTTGCACCGATAAATAAAACGTTTCAAAAGCATTTAAAACTGAAAGTGTAAATTATAGTTTTAGTTTGTTCATTGAAGTATTTATTGGTTTTTAGTTCATTATATTTTGTTTTAGTAAACGTGCGAATAGTTAGGATAGACTACAGCGTGTATAGTTAACGCGAATAAATTAGGGAAGGTTTTAATTAAACTGTTGTTTTAGTTTATGGATTGTTTTATTTCATAGCACTTTTTTATATTGACTTTGGTCTAGTGACGGAACTACGGTTGTGGTCAGACTGGTCACATCTTGGATATAATTATAGGTATATTTATGTCCTTAAAACTTAGAATTGACAGCCTTCAACCCTGAACATGATTATAAACGTATAGAATAACTCCGCGTGAACATTGACTTACAGTAGTATATGTATAAGCTAAGTTGTATGTATTCTACTAACCATGAAGTTCTTCACACGCTTTAAGGAATATTGAACCTAAAAACTGGCAAAATATAATACATTACTTCACAGTGTATATGGCACGTACGTACTCACATCTGTCCAGCGCAGATTGCCGGACGTCGGGCGATAAAGTCGCGGCTATCGCGGCCGTCACGGCCGATAATGGGCTGGATTACCCCGGCTATGGGGTGCGGGGTATTTCCCTCCGAGCGAGGGTTTACTGAGGTTTAAGTAAGTGGAGGTGTAAGTTTAAGTCACGTAGTACTATTTTGCGTGAGGGCCGGTCGGCCTTTTTGTTTTTATGTTTTCGAGTGCAGTGTGTTTTTTTAGATGGAAAATGTATATATGTACGTGTTACGTTCAGAATTATTGCAGAAAATTTCGTTGGATAAAAAAAATCAAAACGGTATACATTAAAAATAGGTGTAAATAATGTATTTTTCATCTAACTTTAACAAAAACAATATATAAAAGTTAATTAAATTGACACCAATTAAATTGATAATTCGTGTTGCCTATAATTGAGCAATTAAAAGCAAATTGTACGAACAAAAATAAACACTTTATTTATGTTAGCCATTACATAGCCCATGTTATACTGGCCAATGTAATATATCACCTAAAATGTGCAAATTTAATTGCCACTATTTAACAAAATAATTGACCACACATAAGCCCGGTTCACGCATTAACGCGAAATTAAAAATATAAATCATTTACATCGCGTACTTTGCGTTGGCGAAGTTATTATCTGCCGGTACAATACATCATTGTTGCCGTAACTGTCTTAATTCTCAGATTAAAATTAATGTTTCCGCTGAACTTAGAAACTTCGGTAGTAAATATAAGACTGTTTAAACATTTCATCTCGGGAATTGCAGTTTTTTTACAAAGTACTGCGGCCTTACAAAGAGCGTAGGCGACAAAGTTAATGTGGATTCATTTTATAGGTTCCGTAGTTTATTAATTATTAATTGTTATAAAGTAACAATGCTTCTTGTAGTTTTACAATATGTTATTATTTTATATAATATGTTGTTATCTTTAATTAAAATACTTTATCAGCCAAAATTTTAAAATATCTAGAAATCGAAGGAATAATTTTTATAAGCATTCATGCCGACAGCTAAATAAAACTGCATAGAAAAATAGATACTATTACAATTGGCCACTCAATCATGTCTGGGAATAACAACACATGATTATTATATTGCGACATATCTTTATAGTATTGTTTAAGGATTTTTTTTTTAATTTGTGAATTTACACGTTACGGTTTACGTGACAGGCCAAACCAACCGTGAGAATGACCGTGTTGCAACAAATGGAACGGTCAAGTCATACTATTGCATGTCATGTATTTTTTAAATATTTTATGAGCAAACGCCTGACAATTTAAAAATTCATTTATGATTTTTAGTTTCGCATGCGTCTGCTTTGTTAGTAAATTCTATTTTATATTTTCAGTTGGAAATGATTGTCAATATCATTTACCGAAATTTTCAAGGCACATAATGGCATACAGTCAAGTTATATCTTTAAACAATAATGGTCTATTGGTAATTCAGGATTTAATCGACCACTGGCACCGCCCCTGAAAGACCCCAAAGGTACATAGTGCAGTTTAAACGATAAGATAACATCCTGTAGATACAGATACTTATAATTTACAATGCTGATTTATTTAGATGGTAGGGATTAGAATAACGTTAAATGTGTCAGTGTGCCCTATTTTTATAGGATACTATGACACTCAGTTGATGAGGAGCCAGAAAGACATGATTTTACGTAATACGTAACTGATATTTAAATTAATATAATACCAATAGATAACTTGAAAATATATTTCCTAG
Organism: Heliothis peltigera; assembly: GCA_958496145.1. NCBI lineage: Eukaryota > Metazoa > Arthropoda > Insecta > Lepidoptera > Noctuidae > Heliothis > Heliothis peltigera. The sequence goes on from OY292333.1 coordinate 357,701, forward strand.
GAAGAGCCTTGGGTAAAGCTTTCATCAAAATACAGTCTTGTGTCCAAGTTGTCAATGATACTGAAGTTCCCTTATCTGCCAGTTACAACCAATTAACCAACCAAGAAGAAATAATAGTTTCCGCTTCCTATATTTAATTTAAACGTAAAAAGTATTTATCACTATTTTTCTTTACTTGCATACAAGACTATTAACCCTACAAAACCTCAAGTGTGACCTCGTTAGTCTATTTACAGTAATAGTGTTGTTACAGCTCCATACCCCGCCGAGTCCTGCGGAGTAACTCAGCATGCGGGCAGGCGTAGAGATAGTCTCACTTACGTAAAAAAGAGCTGGCTATTTTTATAGTTAATTGCTATGAAAACATACAGAAGCGAAATACGGATACTAAGTTGTAAAAGGACATAACGAAATAGCTGGTAATTGTTTTTTTAAGGACTATTATTTAACTGGTTAGTCGGCAGGCTAAGGCAGGCATACTTTTGCACTTTAACTATTTCCAACAAATTTTTGACGAATCTATGCACTTCCAAGTGAAAATATTCATGCCAGAAAAATGGAAAAGTTTATTTATGGTCCCAAAAATCTGAATATTTGACTTTTCCAAAGTCGTGTGTTTTCAGAGATTTAAGTATCACAGTGGGTGGTACATTTGCACTGATAAATTGGTCGATACCGTTTTTAGAATTATCTAACTTAAAGTACTCGTAGAAGTTCAAGCTGCGCTGGATGTTTAACGGAATGGTTGCGATAACAGGCAAGGTCTTCAAGAGATTTTAGAAGCTTTGTTATCGAAGTTTACCCTAAATCTGCTGCTGGGACTGTGGGTTGTTCGCAAAAGTTACCGTGGCCCTGGCACGCAGGGATCTCCATAGGAAACATAGTGGGTTATAGTCAGTAAAAGTCTGACACTCCTTCATGTTCTAGTTGCGGGAGGGGGGTCCTTTGATGATATACCACGAGAAAAAAGAAAGACCCTAAATCTGTTTGTTGTCATGTGGCAAAGCCTGGAAGGGAAGATTCGATTTCTTATTTATTTAAAACTCGTACTTTTGGTCTACCTAGTCACTAATAATGAAAAATTTTACCTTTAAAAACCTGCATAACTTTACAAAATAACGGGTAGCTAATAATAAACTTATGAAATCTTTTATAATATGATTAGCGGTTTTCCCCGTGGACATCACATTCAATCAGTTTCAGTAAATGTCTCTTTTCGCCCGGACAGCTGACCTTTACCAAATGTTGCCACAAATTTGAAAATTACCAACTGCCCACAAAGTTCTGAAGATTGTTTGAAGATGAAAATTATTCTCGACGTTTTAATTCTGATGTGACTTTTCCAAAGTGACATTGACATGTTTTGACAGTTTTTTTAAGTCATCATTCGGAATACTGTTGCAGTATACCGCGCATGACAGTGGAGTGTTTTCGGAGTTATATCATAAGACAAGCATTTAAATACTTCAAAGTTTTTAAGCACAAACTTTTTCCTCTAGGCAAAAGCAAAAGAATGAAACTGCACTTACCTATCTTGGAATAGAGGACTTTTATTAACCTGGTAACACTAGTCTCAATTAAAAATCACCTTGTATGCTATTAAGAGGTGTGTAGGTGGAATTTCTAGCAAATTCGTGTGAATGATCGTGTGTCGTCAGTGAGGCACAAACAGTGCTGGGCACCTTTGTGATCCCGGTGGGAGAACTCTAGCGCCACCTACACTAAGAGCTCGGAGCTAAGCAGCTTAGCTGTGTTCAGTTTGAAGAGTATATTATGTGATTGTATCGTCACAGAAATAGTACATTGTGCTGTGCTTTATAACTTAACTAATGTTCTTGCTCTGCTTCTTCGTTTCGTACCAAATTTGCTAGGAGTGATTTTTCTATCACTGCTAGCAAATTTGGACTACTGCGCCTGCGCGAGTAAAGCAAAGTAATTTGACCGAAGTAACTTATAGTCGTCCGGATTGAACGATCAAAAGGTAAAGGAACGGTTGTCGCGGTCGATTCGTCGATGGGTGGCTGTCTTGTCATGAAGATGTTTCGCAAGGCACGTTGGCATCTTCGGCAGTTGTTACGGTTTGTCAGAAGCCAGAAAGTCCGACAACCAGCTTGCCAAGGGTAAGGGGTAAGTAAAGGTATCGTGATGTCCACTTATTGGATTGGACAAGTTTAGCTAAAAATGTCACATCCAACACTAGGATCAAAAGTAGCCAATATGTTATTCTGATCAATAAGAAATATTTCTGTCAAGTGTTTTTTAAAACAATATGGAAAAATATTATACATAATATATTCCACTGTTACAATATTAGTACGTACCTATAATAATTATAATCTTTGTTCGAGCCAGATTTAATAATATAGTCAATTATGACCCTCACACTAATAAACTGAAACCAACTTTCACATAACTAAAGAAACTTTTAACCAAAACCAAAAGGTAATTAACTTACCAAATTGACTTGGAAACTTAAAATTACTTATAAATAGTTGAAATCTTTTGCGTCCCAAACAAATAGAATTTGCCAAAACAAAAGATAAAGACAATGACGACAAAATTACGAGGAGATTTTAAAATATAAAATGGCCGCTTGACTTTTTGTAGCTAATTGTTTAGGACTTGCATATTTTTTATGACTTTGCTTGTCCGAAGATGACTTCATAGCGCAATCTTCATTAACAAACTCTATAATATGATCAATGAAATTACACAAAATTGGATTTGACAGTGAACGATCACTACGAATGCAAAGAGCATTTTGAACTTCGGATTCTGACAACTAACACACTGTGTCTCTACATAACATACTGTATCTCTAACTTTTGGAGTACTTAATATTTTACCGACCTCCAGAAAAAGAAGTATGTTCTAAATTCGACAAAATAATAAGTTTGGTGGATAGGGTGGTATTTGCCTGGACTCCCAGATAAGTATTCACCGATGATAAAGGTGATAGAACATTCCAGAATCGCTATGTGGCCAAAAGTTACAAATTCTCGCTATGTCAGTCTCTTGAGAGCACACCAGCGAAGCTCTCGTTAGGTAGCACGTCACAGCACCACGTCACTGTGGCCGAAATCATTCAGGATTACGGGTTTATACCATGACTACCATTGACTGGTTAGCAAGATACATTAAATCATGCCCACAATAAAATGGTTTTATCTTAACCACTGTACAATTTACTGTATGAGGCTTATGTCAATAACAACCCTACGCAAAACGAATAGTTTCATTTCATAGAAAACCGAACATAAGACATTCAGCAGTGTATCGTGTAGTGATCACTTTAATTGACTTTAGCGATATAATCCTAACTTACAAGTAACACGCAATACATATTTATATTCGAAGAAATATATCTGTGGGCTCTCACAAGTTTGGCGTTTTTATGACCGACCGCCAACCGGAGAGCGGCCCTTGAATTATTAATTCTTACGTAACATATATATTTTGTGGCCCATCAATACCTTAGAGAATTGAACCAACCGGAACCGAAATGATTACAAATCTCACACATTCACACAACATCATCTAGTCTCAAACTAAGCAGAGCTTTTAGTATCGGTACTAGCCAACTGATAAACGTACTTCTATAATTTTTCTTTTGTAGATTGTCAAACATTAGCAGAAACTTGACATACACATGTGTATACGAGTATGACTGGCGACCCAAGACCTCTAGTGGAGAAGAAAGCAAGGCAATGTCGTATCCAGTTGTTTACATGCTCTAAGATCAATACACGCAGGCTCTTCCGTAATAATGTCGTTTTAGGAAATTATCTTTTTAAGTGTTTTCTCGTGCAATTACGGAAATTGTTCGTCATTATTGTAAGTTTGGGTTAGTGGGTTGCAATGCCAGTGCAATATGGATGAAATTTGTACCAAATCGGTTTCTCTTTATGGCAAAGTAATGACGGGAAATGAATCTGACTTATGTAAACGTAACATAAACATTATAACATTGTTATGTCTTAAGGCCGATTACCATAAATGGGCAAAGAGTTAAGTGACCGCAAAAGCCTTTGCAATTATTTCAAATATGGAACATTTGACATTTGGAATGGAACATTGCATCAATATGGTAGTAGACAACTAGTCAAATTCAATACTTTTATTGACCTGTTAGAAACGGTTACTCTCTTTGCATTCTCAGTGAAAATAAGAACTATGACGTCACAGGTTTTTCACGTCAAGCTGTATATTTATTTTGCTTATAACATTACTTACAAATATTGCAGATTTTCCTTAAAATGATAAATGAAAGTAACATTATTTTAAAATGCTTTTACAAAATAGTTTTATAATTTTATAAAATATTTTATTTTTGACCTAATCAACTACCCAATTTTAAGCCGCAGCCTATCTTAGGGCCAGTTTCACAGGTTATGGATAGCCACTAACTACCAGATAATTTCAAAAATGCGACAGTATTTGTATGATATTATCTGCCAGATAAACTGTCTTTGACTTATCAGCAACCGGTGAAACTGGCCCTTAATATTGGCCCTTAATTATTATCAAATAAGTAACGATTATTAATTTGCACACGTCGCGCGTCTGCGTCGTCCAAAAAACAAATTTTATCACAATTAAATACAAAATGGATGGAACCTAAACTTTTTGCGGTCGTAAAATGATTAGTGTCCGTGAATTCGTCCCTACGGTTGGCAGTTAAAGTATTTACGCGAATTTGTCACGGTATCCGCCCTAAGCCTTTGAAATTAACGCTTCGTCCCGACCCGCGCTGGAATTCGGCCGGCCGCATCGCAACTATTTTTATGTTCCCTTTGACCTTCAAGACCTTTGTCTAATTATTTTCTTGTTTTAATTATCGTGGTGTAAGATCAAAGAGAATGTTAAGAAGCTAGAGGTACCTTTTTGCATGTGAAGTTATCTTGATAGTAAATTCGGGTTTCATTTTGATTTTGAGTTCTGAGTGGATAATTTAGTTAGGGGTGTTGTTATGATCTTTAGAGAAGTTATGTGCATGAATGATTCTATAGTGGACGGGTACTAGTTAGGTCAGCCCCGCGAGCACTTGCGAGAAGACAACGGGGTGGTTTTACATGGTAAGAGTCTGGCACGCCCCTCTGCCTTTCCCAAGGTGGGGAAGGAAAAGGTTATGTAATCAAGTGTTCAATGCAGTAAACTGCCTCCATACATACATCACTATTTGGAACTGGGAATCTAAGGAATTATGAAACAGCTTCCAGATAATATATTATTAGAAATAATGAAATAAAGTTTTATTTACTTTGCGTACTTAAATACGTGTAACAATATCAATATCTGTAATCGTGTTCCAGACAGAAATGACAAAATTAATTATTATTCGTCAAAATATAGGTCACATAATTATGTTTAAATACACGTATGCATATAACTTCTCACTTTCAACATCTACATAGATTGATCAGTGCCAGAGTTTGTCCCAATTTACATTACGTTAGATATATCAGCATGACCGGTTGTCTATTACATGTTGCTCATATGTGGTATAACTGGTGGATCAACTCTCACTGCGCGTGCGCAAGTGGACTTATTTCTTAAAGGAACAAGTGTATATGTGACTTACTTATGTTTTAGATAGGAGAACTATTGTATTTGAAATGCAATGTAGAAAATTTAAACGCATGTCACAAAATGAAAATAACTGCTTGCAATTCTATAACAGATTTACATAAGTTACGGTGTGACATACTATTCAATCTTTTTTTTAGAATACTCACTTCCACCAGCGGTATCACTCGCGTCCTGTAGGAACTACTCTGCGCATCTGGATAAAATTTATCTATACTTTTCCTCAATAACTGGGCACTCTTATACTGAAAGAATTTTGCAAATCGTATTAAGAGTTCCTGACATTAGCGCGTTCAAGCAAACCATCTCTTAAGCTTTTTTAGTATAGATAGACTGTTTACTGTGTCTGCTGGTCTCCACTGAAGAACTATATTATGTTTAATTCCTGCCATCTTTATATCCTTTAGTTAGACATTCAGACTACTAGACTACACGGACTGATCGCGATAAAAGCAACATAACTCTAGCATGACCTAACAAATGACGGACTCAACATTAGACATTTTCATTAAACTGAACATTGTTTGCTCAACAAATACGACACGTAAAGTACAAAATGTCTTAATTAATTTGTTGTATTTGTCTCGAAGCCCGTCGTTAACAAATAACGTTGCAATTTACGACTTAAGACTCTTTATGAGCTCGTCTCGTATGAAAGGCGTTGTAAACTTTAATAAGATTAATAAGGTACGGGATGTCACGATTCTATCGTTCTGTGTTAAGGGTATTTTATTGGTCGTATTCTTCTGTAAATGTTCTTTAATAATTGTTTTACTCTTATTAGCTTTTGTGTAGTTATGAAGATCGTTCAGATCAATTACGATATAATATATAGAAAAAAATGGGCAGTTCTACTCTCCATAACTGTCTACGCAACAATGATATTAAAGTCAGTATTTACAAGCGGTGTCGCGCGTTTCCTATCGACTGAACTATTTTCTGTGCACTTAGAAATAACTTGACTCTCCGTAAAGTTGTGGTGGCCTAATGGTTAAATCACAAGCTTCTAAAGCATGAGTTTGCGGGTGCAGTTCCAGGTCAGGTATCAATGTGACTTTTCTAAGTTATATGTATTTTCTAAGTATATCTTGGACATCAATGACTGATTAAAAGTGAAGAAAAACATCTCGAGGAAACCTGGACTGTTGTATATATGCAATGACTAACCCGCATTGATTAACGCTCAATTCTTCTCTGTGTGAGAGGAGGCCTTAGCCTAACAATGAGAATTTTCAAAATAGGTTCAGTAAAATACAAAATTTACACCCTACAACCTACAAAGCTGAATTCGGCATAATATGATATAGTTACATTACGTCGTTAAAGAAGTATTCAAGTATCAAGAATAGTGAAGTATTATTCGATCAAGTCACAAAACTCAATTCTTTTCGCTACTTTGTCTGTAACCGCAGCGATCAATCATAGTGCCCCGGCCCAGGGTTCGTAAAAAGCTCTTGGCTCCTAATTAATCACTATCCGACTAGTGTTTGCGGAATCGAATACTTTTTCTATCTGTTAATCGAGAGGGAATTTTGTGGGTGAAGTATTAAAATTCGATCGAATGACGAATTGCGGGATTTGTTGATATTTACTTAAACAAAGAGGTACTTGTTGAATTGATTGCTTTTCTAAATGAGTAGGTACTCTGTCTCATACTTAATTTTTTTTATTTAATTAGAATATGAATTTACTTTTTCTTTTTTGGTTTAAATACAGAAATACACGGTTCCATCCATTCAAAATGAAGGTGACTACCTAGTATTGTACAGACGTCAGTACATCAAGCTACGTCTTGTCAATCTGTCAAATTTCCTTAATAGGTTTTCAACTTTATCATTGAAGCATATGGTTCAAAGTTGATTGGGATTATTTGACAGATTCAGGTAGCTTGATGTGCAGGCGTCTGTACATTTACCTCAGATTTCAATAATCTAGAGATTGCTATCTGACGTTACTTGTATGGAGCTACTGTCAATATTATATTCCTAGTAGGGAAATACACAGATATACTCGTATAGAAAGAAAGAAAGAAATTGTTGCTACATTAAAATAAAAAATACAATATGAAACAATTTAATTAAATTTTTCAAAAATAACAGGACCTTCAGTACATCCAACTCCAAAATATAACATTTTCCAAAACTTGACGAAAATTTCGTATTATTGAAATTAATAAAAGTTGTTCTTTTAATTAATTTCTTCGGTACGTAGGTACTTTCTTATTTTAAGAAGTTTGTAAGAAATCGGGCGCGCTTCAAAATTAGCCGAACGGAAGGCAATGAAGATTATGAAAGTATATTTCAACTGTTGATGAAGTTATTACGGATGAAGGTGGAACTTAATGTGGACTCAGTCGTCACAATTTTCATTTTCGTTTTGCTTAAAACAAAAGAAACTTTTTTTTTTTAGCTTGGGTTGTAAAACTAGAGCACTGATACCTAAATGTAGGTAATTTGAAGCGCAATGTATGTACAGATGCAAGCATATCAAGCTACTGTAATCCGTCAAATTTCCTTAATAGATTTTCAACTTTATCGCTGAAGCATATATACATAGCAGCTTGACGTGCTGGCGCCTGTACTTATTAAATAATTTTAGAGCCAGTTTCACAGGTTACGGATAGCCACTATCTACCAGATAAATAAAAAAATGGAACAGGATATGTATGAAATTATCTGCGAGATAAACCAACTGGAACTTATCAGCAACCAGTGAAATTGGCCCTTAATCTTGTATTTAAGAAGTTTATCTTTTTTTCCGCCAGTTCTTGCCTATACCCACATAATAAAGAGTATCATAAATATACCTCTTATATGTATGTAATGAGATTAATATTTTTAAAAGATATTATTGTAGTGCTTAAGTTATTAATTAATTGCTCGTCGCAGACGTTGTATTAATACATTTTTATTTAGTCAGCAATTCGTTAATAAAGTTGTCATAATAATTATGTTACAGTTCGCAAACTCATGGTCGACACATTAACCTGTTACGTCACGTCCTTATTACGTAACTTAATAGCAATAGCAATGGCAATCACATCTGTCAATAAAATCTCGCACCAACACCAATCACTATCATTACATGACTGACCAATTTCGCAAAGGATTAAGAGAAGTATTAAAGATCAACAGATAAGGTAAATTTAATGAAATAATCAAGTGTTTCTTTATGAGATAGATAATTTAGAGTAATTGTGATTATATTTGGATTAATTTTTGAAGGGGATTATGAAAGTAATAGAAAGGCGATCGGTGGAAGTCTTTATCAATATTTATCATTGTGATGCCGTGTTTGGATAGGGAGCTTAACTGAGCATAGTGCAGAAACTAACTTTCATGCTAACACAGTATTTGAAAGTTGTGCTAAAATGAAAAGTTTTAGTGACTCGAATAAATGAAACATTATTATACTAATTATTTTAAAGGGTTTATTGTAGATAACTCATTTTCTGAAGCATATCTACGAGCAAATTCATAGGTTTCATTCAGTTATAGGTAATTATATATAATTATAATTTTAAAGCAACTTTTATGAACCGGCTTTGCTTAGCATTATAAAGATGAACGTAAACGAGCCATAAGAAGTGGACATCGATCGTACGCTAGTGACACTTGCTATCGCTATTGTATTAATGAGGTATTACGTCGAAGTGTTAGCAGCGAGTGATAGTGAATGGGTTAACTGTCCGATCAATGACACCGATGTTATGTTACACTTGTTATAGTGAAACTGTAGTAAGTAAATAGTTATAGTGTATAGATTATTTTGTAATCCTTTATCGAAAATTACTTTTTTGGTATGCTTTCATATCTTTTTTTATAAATAGATCGCTGAATCAAGTTTAGTAGCATTATATTTAGTATATTTTCAATCTAAGAAATAACAACACAGGAGAGCTCATTATTAATTAACCAAAACAATTCATATGTATTTAATAACGTGTGTACTACTCGTATAAGATATATTAAGCAATATATCTCATGACATTCGAAACATTCTAAGCTAAATTTTTTTGCTAATTAGATTAGTTTACCACAATCGTGGGACTTAATACTGGCAACACTAGCAGCTCTGGCAACATTGGCCCAGTTCTCAAGCATTGCAATATTTCTTCGAGTTAATAACCCAGAACGGGTATGTTTCAAGATTATGACTTCAGCTGACCTTGGCTAATGGCTTCATGAGGATAGATGTGCATTTATTTGTCAATTGTAAACTTTGAAGTGACATATAAAAGCCATTTCCTATAATGGTACGTAGATGATATTTCTTTTTCAAATAATTAAATATTTTTAAAACGTGATGATATCGGCAGTTTTTTAATTGAGTCTTTTTAAGATAAAAATAAATTATATACTAATGTATGAGCAATGAAGGTTTGTGTCTGAAATTATATTTTTTATTATATAAATATTATTTGGATAAATCATTAAAACAGTATCTAGTGCTATATTATGAAACTGATGAGTTTGCTTGTTTGTTTGAACCTGGTAACCCCAGGAACTGCGAAACATAATTACTTAAGTAAAAAAACTATTACATATTAATTTTACCTAATTAATAATTTCATCGTCAGTTTTTCAGCCTATTAAAACAGCGTCCTAAGTCTGAAGCAGATGGTTATTACCAAGGACAAAACATCTCCCGGACTTGTGATTCCATACATAAATTAGGAACATAATTAATTTGTTAGCTTGCTTAGGAATTAAATTTATCGTTAGCCCATACTGTATTACGTTTTATATAAAGACTTCATATTTTTTTTGACATTAATACGAAGTCTATGGAGTAAGCTCTGATAAGTTGTCTAGTTAAGTATACAACAGGCTAGTCAAGTACATATTATCGTAAAGTATAGTTATAATAAGTAATAGCTTCCGTTAGCGGTGTCACCAGCCTTCCGTGAGAACAACTACGTGGCCCCAGATAAAAAAAGAACCCGTACCATTCCTGGACCAAATGGAAGGTGTTATCTAACACTGAAACAATTTGACAAATCGGTCTACTAGTTCTGGAGATTAGCGCGTTCAAGTAAATAAATAAACTCTTCAGCTGTATAATATTGGTATAGATAGGTAAGCATTTTTATTTTTTTCAAGACGTGTTACTGAAATATAAGTGAGTACAATCTCGGGATCAAGTCCTGAAGTATTCTAAATTCACTTTAGATAAATTTCAGTATGATATTCCCAATTTCATGTCAACTTATTGACAGCTATATTTTAAGCTTATGATAATAAGCGGGCCAGCATCCTTGGACCCATTGCTAGAAGTACATGCTATGTTATAACACTTAGCTATTGCTCTCTCTAAAAATAATCAGCATACAAAGTACAAGGTACAGTAAAGTACAAGGAAGTCAGGAAATGCCGACCTCATCTCGTTTGACGTGTAAAATATTTGATTTCAACTTAGGTGCAAAACAAATAATATCATTTATCATTTAAAAGTTATGTTGCAGTTATTAAGATGGCCCAACACTAATCACATGCACAATATGTATTTCATAACAATGGTAATGTCTGTCTGTCCGTCAGTATGCTAATATATCTTACAATGTTGACGTGTATGTGACGCTATCAAATCATTGCACTGTTAAACAATTACACTTCAAGCTAATAATTGGGGGGAACTGTTACACATAATAGGTAATGTAGAAAGGTATGTTGTTATGTAAGCCACTGTTATGTTTTGGTCGCAAATTTCTTATTGGTTAAAATTTTGAGTATGTGTATGACTTTGAACAGCGGTATATTTCAAATCAGTGAAATTCTTGAAATATATTTTTTGCCCTACCTGTGGACGCGCGTTTCACCTGCGACAAATGTTGAATTAACAAATGTGAAATTAAAATTGCGATGCAAGTATTGGACTATGGAGTCATAGAAAATATGTATGCGCCACTAACATCTACACACAAGCACTGCCACAATCATCTTACAAAGTTGCTGCCTGACTAATTTGTATGTGAATTTTTTAGTTTACTACATCCGCACAAACACTGGCAACTCAGAAATATTACGGTAACATCTCAATCATAACCTGGGCGTTGAGTTTCATACAAATATGTTTCAATTATTAATTAGACGAATTAAACTTTCTATGTAGAGACATTTGCTCACAAATATGATATTTAAAACCGCCATACAATTTAACATCCATTTTCATAATAAACAAACCATAACACTCCACAGCGTACATACAGAAGTTCACACAAAATCCCCATAACACGAGTCAAGGGTGACATAACCTCGCCTCGGCAACTTCAAAGAAATTTAATATAAACTTGGCCGTACTTGGCGCGCCGTAAAAAAGCCGTCTCCCTCCCATTCTGTGGAACAATAAATTTTTTAAAAACTTTCCTTATGAATAGTTCGTGATGTTACGCATTTTCATCGACTTTTATTGGTTTTATGAAATGTCAAAATGTTTGAGTAGGCCTTTACATTGTGGTAATTGATAATAATGGTAGTTCCTCGAGAAAGTCTGACTTTTGTACCATTTTGTTAACTGATCGATTATAAGGTTAAGCAACGCTTGGCGCGGTCGGTCCGTGAATGGGTGACCATACTGTAATGACGAGTTCCTCCGTGTTTCGGAAGGCGCGTTACATTAGTGGGCTCCGTCTGTCATTTGTACATCTTTGGCAGTCGTTACGGGTAGTCAGAAGCCAGAAAGTCTGACAACCAGTTTAACCCCGGGCCTCAGGTTGCCCAGGTTACTGGGTCGTGGAGGTCAGATAGATATATGTTTTACAACTAGTGACTGCCTATCTGACCTCCTCAACCCAGTTACCCGGGCAACCCGATACCCTTTGGTTAGACTGGCGTCAGACTTACTGGCTTCTGACTACCCGTAACGACTGCCAAGGATGTTCAATGACAGCCGGGACCTACATTTTAACGTGCCATCCGAAACACAGTCATTGGTGCCCAAGATAAACTGAGAAAGTACATACAAACTTAGAAAAGTTGCATTGGTACTTGCCTGACCTTGAATCGAACCCACGCCCTCATACTTGAGAGGTTGGTTCTTTGACCACCTAGGCCACCTCGACTTTTTTATCTTATTCAAGTATTAACAAAATATGAAAGAAGTATTGTTTATAGAACGCATACTACGCGACACTCCTGAAGAATTCGCCAACAAATGCAAGCAAGTGAGTTTGCCTTATTTACAAAATAACATTTTTCTAATTGCATCATAACAATATTATCGCGTGTTGTTGAGAAGGAGGAAATATTATGTAAACATGCAATTATGCATTAAATAAGCATATAAAGTGTTAAGTTAATAAGATTTGCTAAAATATAACTTTTTGCATAGTTTATTTTAATAATTTTGATGTTTCTTATTATTATTTTTTTTTTATGTTTTATGATAATGCATTCGTTGTTGTATACAAGTCACCATCCTATGTTTATAAAGTACAGGCTAGTTAGAAATAACTAAAGGTTAACCTATACCCCTAATTCAATCTAATAATAATAACCTCCTAATTTATAGCACAGATGCCAGCACATCAAGCTACTCGAAGCTGAGAATTTTTCCTAATCAACTTTGAACCTTAGCAATAAAGTTGAAAATATACTACCTATAACTTGATCTGCTGGTGTCTGAATGCATACATGTAGCAATAATTTATATTTACCTTAGAGTAAATATTTACCTAATACTTTCTTTGTTTTCTTTTTAACATTATAATCTGACTATATACTAGAGATAGCAAATTATTGTATGTAAGTACTCACAGCGGCTGATGTCTGCTCTGTGATAATCTTCTTCAGGTCGTCCGTGTAGTCGATCTTTGGGGTGGAACTCGACACAGCTGTAAAATATTAATATTATTACGCATTGATTTGTTTTAATTTCATTTTCTTTAATATACGAGACAAAACATTATATTTTTTTGATTTACACACTATAAGTAAGGTTAGGGTTCAAAAGGCTGAAAAAACAACACAATTTATGCCGTAATTTATATTATTAGTACTTATTCGCGCTTTTTAATAGTATTGCTTGTATAATTTGTGACAGACGCAAATGTTAATGCGTGCCAAGTTCAGTTAAATGGTGTTATCATTTATAATAATTATAAATTCTTTGAAACTTGAAGGAGTAAGTAAAGACGCGGTGCTATGTAATGTGGGAAGTTTTAATTACAAAACAACACCCCTTATATATCTCATGGGTAATGAGCTTCACACAATATTCTCTCAAGAGGAAGGTTTATGTATATGTTAAAATGCAAACGATACATCTCCATCAAACGATATTACTCTAATTTTATGTGAATACTTAATCAGGCTTAAAAAGTTTATTTCTCGCCAAAAGAATGCAAGCTGGGATTTTTATATAATGATGTACAATCAACGATTCAACTAGATAGCTTAAAATGGACAAAAGAGCTTAAGTCATCAATACCTTTCAATACGAGTTAGTATCACTGCGAAAGAATTTATTCATCACAAATCTCCAATAGTTATCGTAACAGTGGAATGTATCAAATAAATAAGCTTCTATATTCAAATATAATACCCATTATATCTTTGTTTACCAAAGAATTCAGTTATGAACAGTTTTATAAGAATTTAATATCTACAGTGGGCGAGCGAGCGAGCGTAATTTTTAATCTCCCCCACAATAACAAAATGTAATTCACTGAAGGAAATCATTGATTCAGCAAATTCAATTAATCATGTTTGGAAACACGGAAGCTTTTGTACTCGCATGTACAAAGTGTGAATATTGAATAGACAGTCGCGTACATAATATTTTAATAAAATCTGTTAGAGCTTTACGCTGCCCGTGTTTGTGTATCTGAAGTGATATTTTGTTTTCATAGTAACAGTCTGTATAAAAGGTGCCGTAAAAATTGTTTTCTAAATAAACGACATTCTTGAATGCGATTACAAATGCGCATCTTGTTTGGAGTTGTAGTTGAGTATAGTATTTTATTATTTCCCTGTGACATGTAAACACAGGTAAATAATGTCGATGAAAAACAAAATGAGTGCTCGCAAAATGTCATGCATTGCAATTAGTTAATTCTGCGTCCACACGGTCAAGGGTAAAGCCGTCTTAGTGTAGTCTTTAGTACATTTATATTAAACTTTACAAAATCTCGTAAAAGCTCTTTGCAATAAGGCTTATTCTTCACTTTTATAACCAGGCAGGTAGGATTTATAATTTTACTCATGTCACAGTCAAGTAGTTGAAATAGCCATTCAATCACGCGCCTGTTCGTCTTTTAGCCTCACCATGTAAAAAATACAACACAACTAGGAACTCGGTGATGAGCGCAGAACTATTGAGCGTTTCAAACAATAAACTAGATGGTTTTTTGAACGGCTATTTCAACCATTTGACTGCGACATTGATACTAAGAATGTGTACTGATTGCAACATACACAAAACAGAATTATTAGTTTCATTAATAAAGTCATTTGGAAACACAAAATAAGTTAATTGTGATAGGTCTAATGCAGAAAGAAGTCTAGAAATCTTTATAAAATAATAACCATAGTAATAATTACAAACTAGTCAAAGAAACCAACGCTAATGAGATACGCGCTAGATATTAATTATCACTAAGGAGTAGCGAAGACAGATATTTAATAATGAGACAAAGAAAATTGTAATTTTAAGCATTAAATGCCTAATGTAATTAATATGTACGCGGGTGTCAAAGATTAATAAAATAGAGAAGTCAACGATTAGCATCTGCGTGGAAAGAAATTGGTATCGATATAAACTTGATTATTACATCATTTTTGGAAGAAAAAGACGTTAAGGAGGATTAGAAAAACGCATTGTTCTTTTCCATTGTGTTTCCAGTGCAGTAAAAAAATAAAAAGCTAAACATATCAGAACCCAGGCTGCGGTACACAAGGACCTCCGGAAGGAACATAATGGGTTTTAGTCAGTAAGACTCTCTTGTCGCGAAAAAAAAAATGGAATACAATTTTGGATAAAAGCCGCGTGCATCAAAAAGTAAAAGAAATAAAATGACTTGCCAAACATACCATATTTCACCCCCAATTCCTTCTTGTCCCCAAAGTTTCCCTCGTACAGCTCTCGCTTGCTAGTCTGGTTGCTGGTTTTCTTGGAGACGGTACTCTTGGCCGCTGTGGTTTTGGCGGTGGGCGTAGGAGACGTGGCTTGGCCTAGCGCCACTAACGTCAGCAGCAATATCTGGGGAAATTGTGATTAATCAGGGAGGCTTAATTGACATAAGATTTTTTTTTGTAATTTGCTCCTTTGTTTCAGCAACTTGGATTCATAGAACCTTATGTTCTGTTGAAGGCTCAATTTCATAGACAGCGAATTCCCTTTCAAACTGAAAGCTGATGTGGACACTGTGTTGTTCCATTACTTGTAACGCCATGGGCGGTGAAATTGTCATTGAGCTTTTAATTTCCCAAAATTTTTGATTGCTTCAAACTTGTAAAGAATGGTCACAACGCACCAATTCATGAACTGAACATCTCCTAATTTTTTTAAGAAGTCGGTTAAAAAGATAAAATATACCATAAAAACCTGAAAAGGCATGATTGTAAATTTAATTACTACAATTTCAGTTCCCTAAAATATACTTTTTATGTAACAAACATCATTATAAGTTTCAATAAAAAGTTTTCCTTTCCCCTATCGGTATGGGCGGGCGGAACTGAAAATGATTCATAGACAATCAATTAATTTTGAAAGCCTCTAAAAATCACAAAGCTTCAATCATATATCTGAAATCACCGATGGCACAAACAATTAATTAATTCATTCACTAATTTCACGCGTAACTAACCGGCAGCTTCATTTTGTCGCGAGACGTTCGACCGGCGTGAGGTGCGCAACGCGACTGCGTACAGCACCGTACTGCGCATGCGTGGCCCCACTCGACGGGCTTATATGCTCTCGCGCAGAGGGATAGTGAATCATGAAGATTAACTAGCTTATGTGAAGTATTTTCGTTAATCTTTTTTGCATTTTGAAATCGATCAGAGAAAAAAGTGAAGAAGTAGAACATTGGACCGCATTTAATGATTGTTTTTCGTGTCAGCGTTATGCTGGCGACTGTACTTAATTTTGTTTTTATTGCATGGATAACTGAAACCACTATTGCTGATTGTTGCCAAAAAAAAAGTAAATGAAAGTTATAATCTTAATTTCAGCTTTTGTACGACACACCCACTTACCTTCGTAAATTATTTCTACATACTATTAAGATGGGAAGTTATAAAAAAACCTATAGGTAAAGTTCAAATCGTATTTTCAAGCTTTGAAAGTATGAGAACCTAAATATGATATTATGAAATATTGTTTCGCGAAAAACATTGTGCATCCACATAATGATAATTTTGATGCGCTTTTCAATTTGCATGGTTTATTTTTATTAATGTTTCCTAAACCTAGATAAAACCTTTTTGGATTTTTTATATTGTTAAGTTTATATTTTTCAATCACCTTTACAATATATAGTATGACCAACACATATTTGCCTTTGCAGAAAAACAATGAACTCCGCCCGTGGCGTCGCCCGCATCGGGTGGAAACTACTTTTTTACTTTGACCCTAAATAAAGTTAGCCTATAGATTTCACACTTATTTCTTAAGTCGGATTTGTAGATCTTGAGATTAACAGACAAACAAGCAACCAAACATTTCAGCTTTAGATGTATTCTGAAGCTGAATTTTCCATTCAGTATTTTCGATCACCTTCCAAATCGACTAAAAAAAGGTGCCAAGTTTTGCATAGTTTAGGCGTCTAAGACAGCTTATACTGCTTGACGGGTAGTTAAGTATAGACAAAAATGCAATAGCGGAATGCTTTTGTCTTCTAGTGACGAATATGATATAGTATAATACTATACTATGATGTATTATATAGTACACAGTAACAAACAAGAGAGCGTTAATATGACCGCAGTCGCTTTGAAGGGATGTCTCAAATATTTCAGCTATGTCGAGGTTGAAAAGGTAACTATTTTCTTACGGATTTAATATTAACGTTTAAAAGAAAATTATGTTAGCTATTTACAGTGCAGTCTTGCCCGAAATTCATGGAGTATTTAGTGCTGAAAATGTTTTGAAAGAAAACTTTAACAATTCTTACAAAAATAATGATAAGTATTTTAAACCAACATGTAGTGAATGGTTATTGTTGAAAAAAAAAATGAACTAAGCTAAAGATATTTTTGACGACCCCGTTGGCGCAATGATGACTTACGACGGACTGCCGTGCTGAGGGTTGCGAGACCCACGGGTTCGATTCCCGGGACGATGGGCATTTTTGTGATGAGCATGCTTATTGGCTGTGGTCATGGGTGTAATAATATATGTATGTGGTTTATCAGTTGTGTTTTGCACCCACAATACAAACAAACTGACTGTGTGTGAAAAGGTGTCCCGATGCCTCGATATATTCGCCTACGAAAAGAAACGACAGGTGTAACTATTTTGGAACAAATCCTATTACATTCGATTGCAGTTTTTTTAATCTTGTCTGCCATTAATATTATTTCAGAGTATTATTACCTCAAGGCTGTCAGGTCTTCACGATGCTCCACTTAGATACGAGTTATGCAAAATGCAGTCATACTAATTATGATGCATTAAATCTGAATTACATTTTTTGCATAATAGGGCGGTGAACTTTCCCGCATGTGGGTGCGAATTAATTATTAAAATTAACCTCCTCTGACACTTTGTAATTTATTACTTTAATCTTTAATTAGACTATCCAGTAACTCATACATTAAAAATACTTGTCTGTTAAAGATGTTATTACATTAGGTCTATACAGTTTTTTCGAGTCCGACCAAAGTTTGCTGTTAGTGACTACAAGAAAATAATGCGTGTAGGCGCATGCGTAAGGCGTCAACACGACGACCTTCGGAAAGTCAAAGTTATTTGACATTGCATGATCGTGTTCTGTAATCTGTAGAAAAGTATTTGTAACCTGAAATTATCAAAAATTATGTAAGGTAAGGTAAGAAAAAACGTAATTTGCCGCACTAGTTTTATTGATAACAATCATGTTCATGAAACTTTTTTTTTATTTTGATATTTATTTGATATTATAAATTAAATCAATAGTTTGTATTTACATATATTTACAGACTTCGATGAGTAAAAAAGAAAATAAAACAGGACAAATTAAAATAATGCATTAAAAAAATCATCCGCATCGCTGTCTGCTTGCAATTTTTTTTATAACGAAATCTGTACCTAATATATTTTTATCATTTATTTTTTCGACTCATTAAAACCTCACACTTATATTGACACAAGCTTTAGAATCATACTCTGGTGAACCACTTAGCTAGTATCTGTGAGTACTAGTGATTGCATCAGGCTATGTCCGGCGAGGTGACCTGTCGACAGCTATGTCCTGTTTCCTGACACCGCTCGTAATTGCTCTGCTCTTTAAGTGAACCGTTATTTGGTGGGGATATTTTTAAGGATGGAGCGTGTTTTACGTGTAGTTTTTTTGGCTGGTAGCTTTAATAATTAGTTCAATTGCGTCCTTTGAAATATTAACGAAAATTGCGATTTAAGATAAGATGTTCGCCTTAGGTTTCACTTAGATGTTTGATTGTTCCATGCCGAGGCTGTAGGGTTGTTGTGCATGAGTTCTCAC
Organism: Heliothis peltigera; assembly: GCA_958496145.1. Classification (NCBI taxonomy): domain Eukaryota; kingdom Metazoa; phylum Arthropoda; class Insecta; order Lepidoptera; family Noctuidae; genus Heliothis; species Heliothis peltigera. Next base: position 376,926 of record OY292333.1, read on the forward strand.
TTCCCCGGCACACAAGGAGTCTCTAGGGGGCTATAAAAGGGGCAAAAGTAGTTTTTAGTCAGTAAAAGTATGACACTCCCTACGGCTGCACCCATAGCGAGAGGCACTTTCCCTTAAAATGGGTTCATTAGCCTTCGGAGATAAATAGGCAGTTGTTATATGTAAAATGCAGCAGTCTACTGGTTTTACTGAGATAATGCTACGCAGATGCTGGCTTTGACTTAAAAAAATTGTGACATCACAAATCCTTCTCAAACAATAAACTACGACATTAACACTTGCACACACATGGGTAAATTCTTCGCTAAATTACATAAAGTCCATTGAATTGTCAAGGCGCTTACGCAATGCAATTGTCCGACTGACTGTGACAAAAGGCGAATGTCATATGCGCCCAACATTTGTGAGTTTAGGCTTTAGATAATGAATCAAATTATATTAATTTTCCATCCCCCTTTGACCCCGTGACTCTTTCCTTCTTGAAGAGTAATTATCATATATAGTGTACATAGATATACTGTATTTTTACTACTATGAGAGCAAATTAGTATGATATACTTTACCGTATAGTTTAATGAAAGCAAATGCTCTTAATTAACATTAATTAACTTTATTTTCATAATAATGGTACAGTAGGTTTGTAACCTGCAACTTTATGCTAACCTCTGGGCCCAATGTTCGCTTGTTAATGAAGTTTACTAAGACAAGTTCATTTTCTTATATTGCAAGGTATTTCACTGTGTTTAGGGAATAAAAGAAAAACATAGGGCCAGGTGTAATTGTATTGAAGTTGACACAGAACGGTGTCTATTAATCCTTCCCAAGAGAGCGCCACAGAATACTTAAATGTGTACAGAAACCACACGCCTTTGATCCTTGACGCGACCTTTAAATAGCCTACAAAACTTTAAGTTGTCATTAGATGCGTTCATTTTATAAATGAATTCCAAAATGAAACACCACATTGAGACACTGACTTTATCTTCTTGGACTCAAAAATAACTACTACAGAAATGATGATGATAATGATGGCATCCAGGCCGATTGTCGGCTACGGCGGCCGTTCTCTCTTATGACGATCAGCCAGCTGCGCAGGACATATTATAGTTCACAAGCATTCGCGCAGATACAGGTGCACTCCCTATACTAATCCGACACGACCGGAGAGAGATCAGGTGCAGGACCGACATTTACGTGCTCTCCGATGCACGGGTGAATCAATCACCAACTTCCAGACTCCAGGCTGCTTTATGAAAGTTTCTCAAAACCCACAAAGCGATTTCGGCCCGACCCGGGATTCGAACCCAAGACCCCGTGCACAGCAGTCACGCCTTGCGACCACTAGACCAACGAGGCAGTCAAACAGAAATACATGGTGCTCAGCTGTGCCCTGCCCGAGTACAACAAAACTGCTTGCATCGATACTCTGCCAGCCTACAGGCCAATATCGCGGAACTGTTATAGTAAAATTGTATTGGCTCTTTTGTACATCTGTGAAAGCCATTTGTAGTCGTCTAACAACAGAACGAAATCTATGTTGCTTATCCTGTACCATTTGATACATACGTCCGTACAATATTTATGTTAACTAACTTTAGGCACGTTAAAATTATATTTATTCTGCAAGTTGGTTGAAAACAATGCTTACCCATCATACTTTTTTTTAAAATGCTTCCTAACTAACTACTTTTAGAAGAAACACCGAAAAAAACTGCTTCATGAACTCAAGTAAGATCCAAATATTTAGTTTTTTAGATCATAGTTTTAAAGATATTTATGCTGAGAGGAATATGTATTGCACAGTTGTCATAAATAAATATTGGGATAACGGATGATAATAATCATGTTTAATATTATCTTGCTCCAAAAATTTTAGTTTGATTACTGTAACTCAGAAAAAATCGAAGGGAAAATTCATTAACAAACCCTATCAGGACTAAATGTTAAGTTGGTTGATATACAGTGAAGCTTATCACAACTAAATAAAACTCCTAATAAATCAGCACATATCGAACGCCAAAACAAAAGACTGTTCCAAAAACCCTTCACCAATTCGCATGTGTAAAACGACAACACCGTTCATATATTAGTAAGTAATTAACTAACTGTCGTTATAAGTTTAGACTTAACACAAGTGCACATACGAGCAGTATAATTTTTCCCCTACATTAGTCATTATGAAGTAGGGCACAGCTGTGCCTAGGTGTGACGTGTCGAAACTCCTACAATATGCACTGAACTGTAGGCTAATAGCCGCGGGGATTAGGCCTGACGAAATAGCAACATATGTGAATGTCTTTTAATGAAATGTTTTTCAACTTAACATCTAATGGGTGTGTATGAATGTGATATTGGAAACATATTAATAATTTTATTAAGTTGATCGGAAATATGTCTGATAATTTTTTTTTTTACAAAAAAATAAAACCAACTTCAGAAACACTGAAAAGTGAAAAAAAGCTTTTAAGTACATCGCTCTAGAAGTCGGTGTCCAAATAAATACAGTATTACAGTTGCAACTTCTTGACACCGACATCTAGAGCTATGTACTTAAAAGCTTTTTTTTTTCACTTTTCAGTGTTTTGGAAGTCGGTTAAAAAGAACATTTAGCGAAAACCATGGTTACATTTTGATCTTTTTTATCCCGTGGAGAGTCGAACCGGTGTGCATGAAACTATTGATTTGTAAAGATAAAATTAAAGTACTTCTTTTAATAACTCAAATAAGTTTACGCCTGAGCAAATAAATAATGCACGTCATTATTTACAAAAAAAGTACTTACAAGTACGTAAAAAAACTAGACTGATACATCAGTATTCATAAAATAAAGTGTGACTGTAACTAGTTCCCCAACATTTGGGGTGACCGGAATGTTAGCATAAGTATTGCGTTTACTGTGAATTTCTTTCCAAGTATTTTCGCTGAACAACTTTAGAAACATGTTCCAGCGTGCATTGTGACGTGCCTGTGACGTCACACACGCTTGCCGCCGTATTTACCGCGGCAATGTAAAGTTACTAAACAGAAGCACCACAATTTAGCAGGTAGATATGTCTACGGAAACATACTCAATTCCGCAGGTACTCATAATTAGCAAAGCAGAATTTCATTTTTAGATCTCCAGACCCAAAGGGTAAAAACGGGACCCTATTAAAGAGATTCCCCAATCAGTGCTAGCACGTTAGATAACTTATATTTAAAGAGGCATACAAAAAACATTTAGGTACTCAATTTTAATATTCCACAAACCTACGTGTACGAGTTCGACTTGCACTTGGACGGTTTTTATTATGTTCTGTACCGGTACTCGTACTTTTAGCATCTTATTAGGAGCTCAAGAAGTTGAACTTCTACCTGATCAGGACAAAAGAAAATTCTTTAAAATATTGAAAATTAACCAAAGCTTGGTAGAAATAAGATTTCTGTCCTTTTTCGTGGATAGTGACTGAGTATGTTGTATAGGTTGTTGCGTATACCGAAGATCGCCAATAACTCAATACAACACGAGTGGCGAGCGAAAGATTTATGTGGATATGTCTTTTATTTACTAGCACTTAAGAATATATTGATGACAGGTCATGATATTCAATATTTTGCTTCAAATAGCGATTGAGCTCCAGAGAGCTTATTATAAAACGAGATCTACAAGAAAAAACAGGATTTTTGTCAGGATTAAACGATCATCTTGAAGAATGTTAATGACCTAAAGTTTAGATTCTAAACTTAGTACTAAGGCCGGTACCTACCTACTTTAAAAAACACATTTTATAATAAGGTGGTATAATAAGCACCAAGAAAGCCGTATAGAGTGAACACATGTAAAGAAAACTATTATTTTATACCAATATACAAAAATATGAAAGATCTATGTTCAAGAAAAACTTCATATAATATCTACAAAGCCTTGGTTCTATTATTTTTCATAAAATCACGCTATTGTTAAGAACAGTACGTGCACCTAGAATATTTCTTAGAAAATGTACTCCTTAGTTAAAAGCAGATAACTTTGTAACCTAAGCAGTAGATATAACTAGCGCCGTGCATAATACAAGTTAATCCGTTACCTCGCTATTAACATGAAAATGTTTGCTTAGAAAGAAAAGCTGTGCAAAGAAAATATCTTTCTTTTATACCGGTTTTCTTCCTGCCATAAAGTACGTAATAATTATATTAATTAAGATGACGATGAGAATTAAGAGATATAGTTCCACAACATATAGATAACAAATATTAGGTAATATATTATCAGGTAATTTGATTCTGGACTCACTTTAAGATATTTTTTTTCTTATATAAGTAGGGGGAAATCTTTGTGTTGACGTATTTGAATGATTAATATTCATATTCATATACTTTATTGCATTCCATAATGTACTACAACTATAAAAATACTACAACTATACTACTTTTTGTACATTAAAATTTTAAAATGCTTTCCAAACATATTGTTTTTAATACTTTCCGACATCCCAAACTAATATGGACACTACAAATGTAAAAAAATCTAGATTCTTGAAACTTGAAACTGAGTCTAGACTCTAGACATTAAATCTAAGTTTCAAGTAGCAAAATCACTTGTCATAGAGCAACGCATTAGCGTAAACAAAAGAAAACAATGGCGACGTCAGACCGTCTACTCGCAAATAGATTCGACTAAATCCGGTTATGCGTGTTCAGTAATCCTTTCTCCGGTTGTAAATTCGTAAGCACCCACTAAGAAGGGATCAAAAGGGTACCCTGGTTTAAGGGTTCCACGGAAATATTAAAAATCATCTCACTCAATTTGTTTTGAAGTCCTTTAGCTGATATTTTTGACATTAAATTTTAATGTACCCATTTTACTAAAGCCTTTAGAAAAATTCTACCTACATGATTTATTATTAATTTTGTGGGCATCACCATCTTTAAATCTCCACTTCTTATCTAGCTTGCCTGTTGTATGTATATGTAGTTTTCATGTTACCATTAATAGACAATTATTCAAATGTTGTTTGGAAAAATGTTTGGAAAAGTATAATATTTAAGAAAAAACAGACTAATGAAAAAAGGCATTGTATGAAAAAAAATCAACAACGTATTTCCATTATTATACTTATGTAAATAAGGGGAGGTTAATTTGCTACGGAATCCTTAACAGTTAAACCGACAGGCACTTGACAGGATTTCATCCCTTTTTCCTAATGAGGATAAATTAAATTAAATATTTATCGTATCCATGTTAATCTCACGATGTCTTTTCTGTATGTACGACACATTTTATACGATTCCGCGGTAATTTATTATATTTGTTTGCAGTTTCGTTTAAGAGGTTCTTTGTACTGTTTTGCTTACGTTTTTCTATATAATTAGATGGTAAACAACCAACCCTCTTAGCGAGAGGGTATCGTGTTACCCGGAACTGGGTTATGTGGGTTAGAGAGCCTCTTATTCTATGGTACGGTACTGGAGTTCAGCTGCATAAGACAGGAGGCGGTCTCTAAGATTGTTGAGGAAAAGGCTAGTCTGATAATGACGATTGATGGTGACATAGACATAACAAAACTGGAGGATGGTAAATAGAACACCATTCTTACATCTGCTTATCTCATTTATCTTATCAGTAAAAGGTGACTGTAAGGGGAGGTCTGTGATTTGATACTTAAATATTACGCGAAACTGCCTCGTTGGTCTAGTGGTTGCGACTGCTGTGCACGGGGTCTCGGGTTCGAATCCCGGGTCGGGCCGAAATCGCTTTGAGGGTTTTGAGAAACTTTCATAAAGCAGCCTGGAGTCTGTAAGTTGGTGATTGATTCAACCGTGCATCGGAGAGCACGTAAATGTCGGTCCTGCGCCTGATCTCTCTCCGGTCGTGTCGGATTGCCGTCCCATCGGACAATGAGAGTGAGGGAATAGAGAGTGCTTGTGCACTATAATATGTCCTGCGCAGCTGGCTGATCTCCATAAAAGAGAACGGCCGCCGTAGCCGATAATCGGCCTGGATGCCATCATTATGCGAAATTAGGAAACATCCTAATGTAATACATCGCATCTGGAAGTGTTAAAAACGTAATTCGCTACCTAGTTTCGGAGTGATGCAAAACCAAATGAAAACTAATTTGTCACCTTTGAAATTGTCGGTCCGATTTCATCAAAGCCGTGGAGAGCTCATTCATGTGATTAATCGAGAAAATTGACACATCAGTCGTTGGAAGACTACCGTTTTGTTTTTGATTACGTTTCTTTATTTACCCTCGGTAATGCTCATACTGTAGATTTTTTTTCTTACACCGAAGTGTAACAAAGAGCAGAGTTATTTTTTTAGATTAATGAGGTAGCATTCTCCTCTACATAATTAGCATGGCTTGCACCGTATTATTTAACTTCTTAAGAAGCGACTCAATTTCACCTTGACCTAAATGAATTGGCATTTGTTACAAGATTATTAATTATTTTTTTAATGATCGTTGTGTCTTCATAAGTATTGTTTGGGTCAAAAAACTAACTTTTAGGTTTCCACATCTCATATTTTTTTTCTCAACTTATTTGCCAAATTACTTAATTAAATTCTGGCCTAATATAAGTGTAAGAGAGAAGCTACTAAGTCTTTGTTAAAGAACCAACTTCTCAAGTACGAGTGTGCAGGTTCGATTCCAGGCCAGACAAGTTCCGATATTACTTTTTTAAGTAGGACCAATGACTGAATAAAGGTGAGGGAAAACATCTTGAGGAGTCTGGACCTTAAAGTCTGAAATCACTAATCCGCCTTAAGCAAGCGTGGCGATTAACACTTGTTACTTCTCTGTATGATAAGACGAAGACTGCGACTTCTTATCAGTGAGACAATAAAAAAGACCTATAAGATATCCCATAAAGACCAATATATGATGATGATGACGAAGTAGCTAGTAATACAGTACAAGTAGATAGTTGATCTATTATCTTATTTTTGTCTAATTGCGAACTTCTAGGTAAAAAACAGTCGACGGATAAAAACACCCTGCCAGGCAAACGATTAACAACGACACAAGTACAAAAAATACCAGCACAACAATATTATATTTGTCGTAAGCAGTGTGTAATGTGTACTGTAAATATTTGACATAAATCGGCAATTCTACCCTCTGAAGGGAGGGCAGGAGGGGGTAGACAATGTAGCCTACATGTTTTCTGTCCTCCGGGATCCGGGAATTTTAGGCAAGGATAATATTAGTTTCATAGTAGGTAATATTGTGTGTTGTATCATACCTGGCGTTGTTTTTAGGAGGTAGGTATATTGTTATTTTGTGCTTTGGCTAATGTCTAGGTATGTTTTTATCATCTTTATTCTGTTTGAATGTTTTAAGTGTGGAAGTTAACCCAGTTCAGCATGATTTAAAAATCCGGATTTTCAAAAGAAAGCAAGCACTTTTCGATTCTATCTACCGTTATTAACATAACCTGGGGTTGGATTTTTTAAGAAGGTCCAGCTAATTAAATTCAAATATGGAACTGAGGAAACCGGGACTATAAAGTCTGAAATCACCAACCCGCATTGAGCAAACATGGTGATTAACGCTCAATCTTTCTCTGTGTGCGAGGAGGCCTGTGCCCAGCAGTGGGACGATAAAAAGGCTGATGAGGATGGAACTAAGTAACTGGTTTTTTAATCAAAATAATAATTATCTTTCATCTTTTTTAAATCATTATATTCAAATATACTGTAGCGACGTGGTCGCCATGTGGAGTGTCGATACGGCTATCATCGTGCCGATTGTCGTTACGTTTAACGGCAATGGCCTAATCACCAATAGTCTTGATCAATATCTCAAGAGGTTCTCGTTAAGCGCTAGGTAGTGGAACTAATTCAGAAGGCGGCACTCTTGGAGACTTTCAGAGAGTCTTTGGAAGCCTAACCACCGGTGTCTTAGGACCCTATTCCCGGTGTTCCCTTTAAATAACACCTTTGTAATTTAATAAATCATCATCTCATCTCCTGAGCCTTTTCCCAAGTATGTTGGGGTCGGCTTCCAATCTAACAGGATTAACCTGAGTACCAGTGTTTTACATGGATTTGTAATTTTTTTATGTGTTTTATAATTTAATAAAATAAAATTGTAATTTATATGTAAATATATTTAAAAAAAAAATTACTTCCCACCATCTATGTCAGCACGTTCTAAAGATATTAACATAGTATTTAATATCGTGTTCAAGTTCGTCAGAGCTGTTCCATAAACATGAGCCGGGTAAGACGCAGGCTTAGTTGTTGCAGCAACATTAGTATGCAAGCAGCGCACGTTGCTGCAACTGCTACACGGGGTGTTGCGACTTACTTCTGTATTCACCCTGTAGCTCATTCATTCGAAATTATCCTTTGGTGATTATTATTTGTAGCTAGGTATTATTAATCTGATTTTGTTTGTGAATTTGCTGTTGTATGCAACGAACTTTGCTTATTCTAGTCTTGTGTGCTTGTTTGTATCATCTAGTAGTAATATTGTCTTCTCCAATAATGTACATGCAGAATAGCGTTTGTTCCTTTGTTATGTTTTCACGGGAAATGAACGCGAAATGGTGGAGTGGAACTCAAGGACAGGCTATAAGTTAATAAGTTACCTATCATCTGGTGGCACGTCGTTGTTTCAGCCGAAAGACGTCCACTGCTGGACAAAGGCCTCCCCCAAGGCTCGCCACCTTGCGCGATCTTCAGCAACCCGCATCCATTGCTTCCCGGCGACCTTGACCAGATCGTCCGTCCACCTAGTGGGGGGCCTGCCCACGCTGCGTCTTCCGGGTCGTGGTCGCCACTCTAGAACTACTGCCCCATCGGCCATCTGTTCTGCGAGCTATGGTGGCACGTAAAAGTTTTAAATAAAATTTTAAATTTGAGTGTAACAAATCCGAACACAGCTTCTGACACTTTAACTGGCTTCTCTTTTATTTCCTTATGATTCATTCCATTTTTTATGTTTATTGCCATCTGTTAAAGACATGACTGCAACTTTTGTTATAGGCTTCCACCCACCACTATCCTCATATGCAGTACCAGTGAAAATTCATGCAAATACCTCTGTACTGTTAACAGCACCAGTCAATATTTGCTAATAGCCTCTAGGCTACCTGAATAGGCCATAACTTGAGTTCTAGCTTATTTTTATATTCGAATGCTAAAGTTTTATTGAGGCTTAGTGAAGCGATTTTGAAAAACTATATGGTATTAACAGCTCTGTGTTATATTTGCATTGCGCAGGCTTCAGCCGTTATTCATAAATATCCGAATAAATTCTTATTTAGAACAAAAGTGCTGGGTTTTTCAACAGCAGTATTATATTGGTGTAAGAGTACTTTGGTATTTATGTGATGATGGTAATAAGTCTATACAGTAGTGGTTATTGCTCTAAAAAATAAGTGTAAAATTTGCTATACTTAAAAATAATTTCTGATAAACTTGAATGAATTTGGATTATTTTAAACATCAATTATTGTTAGATAACATTTCAACCTTGAAATGTGATTTTCTTTTTTATTTATATATTTTTTATCTAGCAACAAAAGTGTATTTTTCTAAAACAAAAATTTCAACTGACCCGAATTCATTGGCCGCGAGTTTACAAGCTTCATTGATATTATAAGACTAGAATGTCGAAACATGGTCGAAACGTATCAATGACAATGTGAGTTTCTCAAATAAATTAATTAACAGACATACAAACATTCCCACGGCACACATAGTAGCAATGTGTGAAGTGAGTTACATAGTTTATTTGTAGTAGGTGACTTTGTCAATCTGGTTATTTAATTAATTAAAATAAAGAAGAGAGGCTGAAGCAAGAGACGGAGAAATATCTGGGGCCGTGTCACCATTTTTTTTCGTTTAGGAGTGAGTGAGATGGAATGAGTAGCAACGTTTCTCCGTAATTTTAATCACAATACTAATATAAGCCATATAGGTTAGTCCAAAGATAAGCTATAAATTATTAGCCTGTGTTACGAGTGCTAACACAACTGATAAAGTACATGTATTTTACACTTATGTATTTATAGATACATTATAACACCCAGACCACAGCCAACAAGCGTGCTCATAACACAAATGTCGACTGTACCGGGAATCGAACCCGGGACCCGCAGCTTGGCAGTCCGGCCTAGTTTCCATTGCGCCGACGGGGTTGTCAAGTACATAATTATATAGGTTGTGCTAATTTACTACACACAGAGTAATTCTCGCGAAACTATGGCGTCTATGAGAGCAAAGTCTATTCAAACATTTCTAAAAAATAACTATTGAGTAAATGTGCTTTTGTATGTGTGTTCGTGGCATTTGTTCATATTGTGTGTAAAACAATAGAATAGTCTACAAATGATAAACAGAATACTATAGTTTACGCAGTTTTCAATCAAATGTTTACAATTGCTAACGCTGCGAGTATTGTTGATATTAGTTATTTTTATAACGCGTTAGACGAATGTCAGAATGGTTAGTCAAAGTTCGATTTAGGATTTTGACACAAGCCTCATACAAGTAGGTAATGTCATATTTTACCTCTAGTAATCAAATCAATAGCTAGACCGTCATTGGACACAGTATCTAAGACAGCGATTCAAAAGAAGAACTTAATGTTAATAACACGCTCATATCGGAATAATCAAACGTTACTTAACTGAAAGTTCTTCTTAGAACTATTTCCGTTACAGAAAACGTAAGTAGATCGATGTTTGAGGATATGAGTCCTTAAACTTGAATGGGGTTTCTGTATTCGGTCGTTAGACATATTCCGTTTAATTTTTTTCGTACACTTTCATTATCTGTCACCGTTAGACTCACTAAAACTATATATACCTATACAACGTTTTTTTTTCTGTAGCCCTTATAATCTATTATAACTTCTTAAGGATCCCAACATGATAACAAGACACTAATATTTCTCAAACGTCAAGACATCAGTTCACATTTACATAAATAAAAACGTTTTTCCTTTACACGCGGATAATTTGATAACTCGAAAACGTATCACTTTTCTCGTTATATACAAATTGGTGCGAGTCAGTCCGACGTCGCGACGTCTCTCCCGGTTGTACGTGAAACAACACGTGGTACACGCATGGTTGGTTAAAGTATTATTTTTAAACTAACATCGACGAATCGACATGAAATTCTGAGGTTTTTTGTAAATCAGTTGTATTGAGCGAACTAATGTTATTTGCGCGGATCAAACTAGCCTATGAATTATACTGAACTGAAAATGTCGTGCTTAGTGGATTTAGAAATACGATTATTTATTTTTATAATGGCGATGGTGTCCAGACCGATTGCCGGCCACGGCGGGCGTTCTCTATGAGGAGATCAGTCACAGGTGCACTCTCTGTTCCCTCACTCTCATAGTCCTCAGGGACGGCAATCGGACACGACCGGAGAGAGATCAGGCGCAGGACCTATTATTACGCGCTTTACGATGCACAGTTGTATCAATCACCTACTTCAAAACTTCGGGCTGCCTTATGAAAGTCTATTAAAACTCGAATTAATCGAAGAAATAGAATTCGAGACCGCGTGCACAGAAGTCGCGCTATGCAACTACAGGACCAACGGCAATTACGATTGTTAGAGACATAGGTACATACAGGGACGTTCTTATTCATAGCCAAATTAATTTTAGAGTCGGTTTTTGTGTTAACTTAATTTTTGGATGTGATTATGTTTAAAAGCTACTACAGAAGGGTGTTCATAAATCTTGATGGATCCTGCGGGATCTTCTTCTTTTTAGGATTCCGTACCTAAAAAGAGAAACGAGACCCAATTACTAAGACTTTTTTGTCCGTTTGTCCGCCTGTCTGTCGGTAGTCTGTATCTCAGGAGCCGTGATAGCTAGAAAGTTGATTTTTTCACAGAAGACGTATGACGTAACCTAATCTATTAGATATAGTTTTAATAACCCATTCACAAAGAAACCAGAGCAAATTTCAAAACTGTTTCTTTACCTATAAATATAGCTGTCTCATGCTAATAGGTCGTCTTTTATTCCCATTAATAGAATGAAGGGACAGGTAAATAGTTTATCAGGAGCGATCTCGTTTACGTCTGTATCGTGACCTTCATGCTTTGGGTCCGAAGTGTGTCGGTTACATCTAAGCCGGTCATTTTATTAATTAGCCACTAGACGCCCGGGTGCGGGCGGTCCATCAACCTTAATTGTTTGTTTTGGAACTTGGAATAGGTTTTTATCTTGTTCTACTATTTATTTAGTTTAAGTAATGTTTCAGATGCGATCATGAACGGTAATTACAAAATTTATACAGAATTTTTCTAAAAGATTATATACTAAATCCATCTGTATAAAAGGTAGGTACCCTATGTCTTATTCTGAAATATAAGCTACATTAAAGCTAAGTTTCATAAAATTCCGTTCAGTAATTATAGCGTGGAAGAGTAACAAAAATCCACAATTCATCCAACCATACTTACTTTTCGAGTTTATAGCATTAGTAGGATTTAAAATTTTGTTTTCATCCATTGTTGATACATGGTATCTATTCGGATTTCTCCTCACGAAAACACACCATGTCGCTAAAGAAAGATAAATTATAAAAATCAACTAAATCCAAATGTACAGTACAACACGTCGTAAAGCCCCCCGGCACCTCCAACACCCCAAACACCCCCACACTTCCTGTTTACTCTCAAGTGCGAATGTCAGCCGATGTTTCTGCTATATTATTCAACGCGTGTCGTGGCCCAAATCAGGATTTAAATGTAAAAATCTCTTACTTTTCCTCATAAAATATGATTAAGTACATAAACACTTACGTAACATAAAATATTAGCTAAACTCATTGATTAAATTTACTCAGAAAAGAGTAAGAAAATTAAAAAAAAATTGGGCTCGTCCGGGATTTGAACCCGGGACCTCTCGCACCCTAAGCGAAAATCATACCCCTAGACCAACGAGCCAGCTGACAAAACTGTCCAAATAGCTGTTTGAATACATCGACTCGGTAAGATCTGTGTCACCTTTCACTCCTTCGATAATCTAGGTCACACACACTAGCTAGCTTGATCAAAAATAACGTGACAATGATTGCATTGTATTACTCGTACATATATGCGATAATTCGCAAAATATCGACAATATTGCTAAACGTTCAGTAAGTGTGTCTCTCCAATTTATTCTCTTGCCATTATTTTGTAAAACTAAAACGTAATTTCCTTACTTTAAAGTTATTATAGAAAGTTATAATATATAATGTTGTGAACAATTTGCGTTTCCTTCTCATTAAGTACTTAAATTATACTAAGATAGAATTTGAAGTGTGAACCACACTTCAAATTTTATTATTGGCCATTTTGACATATTAATTAACATTTAATTAAGTATATTCAATGCTTATTTATTAGAAAATTTTTAATTTATTACTGGCAGTCTCCGGGGATCTTCTTTTGTTTTTAAACTTTTAAAATGGCTAATATAAACAAGATAAAACTGCCATACTGAACGGTATAGCAATCACCTTAGACCCTGTGCTACCTAGAGTTAAAGTTAAATAGTACCTGTAGGTACCTACATTTCTCTTCTCCTTTAGTCTTCAACCTTTAGTCACCCAATGCTGAGTGTAGGTCACTTCCAAATCATTCCACTTCTGGCGGTTTTGTGTTATGGCTATCCAGTGTCTTCCGGCCACTTTAACAAGATCGTACCTACATTTACTTTGATGTTATCTTTGAACCATTCACAGAAGTAACGGAGGAAGCAATATCAGTACTATAATCATTATCAGCATTACGTAACTGATAAGGTGTTAAGTGATACGATCGTGTCGGTGAGGGCCATTTGCTGTAAGTCCCAATTTACATTAACGCGAGCTGATATGGGAATGGCAGTGATACCGAGATGACGTGATAAGGGAGAGTGACAATTTAATAAGATGTGTTTTTTTTTGCGGCGAAGGTTTGAAAGGGTTGGACGGCTGCTGTGAAATAAACTTCTGTGAAAGAAAGAAAGAAATATTATTTTATTTGCATAGAACTGTTTGCAACTGCTTTGATGCTCTCGCGACGGACAAGAAGATGTTTTTGCTGGTGTTTTATTACAGCTGGTGTATTATTTGTTGTTATACTGAATATTATTGGTTATTTTAACTGAAAAAGCACATGTTGATTTAAACTTTCATGGTCACTGACATTTGATTATTTGCTACCATGTACCTTTTTATCGAGTTCCCGATATTTCGGCACTTTTGCAAGCGCCATGATCACGGAGTAACTAAAAAAAAGCACGTAGTTAAAAATATCGGTGCTATTTATGTTTGTATAGTTTTGTTACCAGTTCCATTTGCGGAAAATATGTTACCATGTTTTCTCATCAATGAGTCTAAGTTTTTTTACTTATTTTTAGATGCCATAGCGCTTTGTGCTTTTAGATAGAACATAAAGAAATATTTTTTCTAAATACACATTATTGAAGATGTTACCTTAAAGCAACAGAAATAATTATAAGCTACTTGAAATAAATTCAAATTGATATAATTTGGTAAAGTATTAAGGAAGCGACTACCTAATATCGTCGCTTGAGTACTTTGGCAGCGCCCGCGCCGCCCCAGTAATTACGAGATGGATATTATCATAATGTGATCACGTCGCCAATGGCCCGGGATGAGGGGGACGCGGATTGTTTTGGCGGGAGGTGACGGCAGGAATCATTGGTGATTAGTTGATGACACGTCTTTGTAACTTGTTAATACATGGTTAATTTATTGGCGATTAATTTTAGCTACATTTACTGAATATTCTTAACATAATATTTTTTGTCATAATATGTCTGTAAAATCTACATATTTTCTTGATCATTTATGGTTTATTGAACTAGTTACACAATAACAATGAAATGGTATAAACATAATTGGTATTCACGGAAAAATGCCGTAAGTAAGATTCTGTGGTATATTGTGCTCTTGTGTGTGTGCGACTGTAGAAGTTTATTTATTTGTAGTAATGCTTCGAACTCAGTAATATCTGCATAAAGTAGGTACGTCAGTACATCAAGCTACTACAACCTCCCAAATTTCATTAATAGGTTTTCCACTTTATCGCTGAAGCATATGGTTCAAAGTTGATTGGGAAAATTTGACAGTTTCGGGTAGCTTGATGTGCTGACGTCTGTACTTGAAGCATATCTTTAAGGAAGGAAATATTGTTAAAAGAAGTTGTGACCTAGAAATATCACTTTTTTAAAGACCCACAAAAACCATAAAACCCAATTATGAACTCACAAACCATAGCTACCAGCACAATAGGAACGTATCGCGGTGTCCGATCGCGTATCAGAAACAAAAGACAGTTGGCCACAGTTTGCCCCAGTAGCGCCGACTGTAATGGCGTCCAACAAACGATGCTCCCACTGTACGCTGGACTGCCAATTTGTATTCATTATGATATTGATTGGAATTTAGACAACCAACTTAAGAGGGCCTATCACAAGTTTCGCTGTTACACCCTAAATGGAACGTGAATTAAGGAATTTGTACTTACATATTATAAGATTTTTTCTTTAGCCTGCATTGTCTCACTGCTGGAAAAATGACTTAATATACTAAGTACTTACACAATATAAATTAATGTATTTAATAAGCTTAGTCTTTTGTCTATATAAAATAAAAGTTATTGTATGTTAGTTAGTGAATAAATATTGAAAATCAACCTTCCAGTTTACACAGTGTGTCTACGTATTTTTTATTGTAAATCTCCCATAGCGGGCCTGCTGGAGAGATTTCTTAAGAAATAAACAGTGCCGCTGTACATGATTGTTCTATTTTACTTCTTGCCTCATGAACTGTGTACATAAACTGTTGAATAAATAAATAAAACTAAAAAAACTGACTTATGTATCGACATCTACGAGTACAATCTTAGTTACGCATGAGTCTTAGAGATTAAAACTTTATAAGCAGACACATTACAAACTTTAAATGCTTTGTGGTATTCCAAACAAGCCAAATACACAGGATTATATGCAGTAGTGGATGTTAATAGTAGAACATTCTAGTAAAGTGCAACACACGAGTTTGTGACACCTAATTATCCGCTCAACTTCTACTGGATTCTTGTCCGAAGTTCGGAAGTTTCGCAACACGACCACATGACTCACGGTGGTCAGTGACCCCGACGTACGTATGTAGGTACTATATAACATGTAAGCTAATTACATCATAACTAGATAGATGTATGACGGATGTTAGATAACTAGGATTTAAGAAAGTTACATGGCGTGTGTCATGAGTCAGAATGCGACAGG
Source organism: Heliothis peltigera (assembly GCA_958496145.1). NCBI lineage: Eukaryota > Metazoa > Arthropoda > Insecta > Lepidoptera > Noctuidae > Heliothis > Heliothis peltigera. Next base: position 393,170 of record OY292333.1, read on the forward strand.
TGTTTTAGTAAACCTTTTATTTAGTTTTGTATGGAATAGCAACACAGCATTGCATATACAAATTATCAGATAAGAATTAAACGTTAAGCATATTATTTCCGATAGATATGAATGACCATTATATAGATGCACACAGCTTACGCAATGTTAAAAAATTATTTATCTTAACAGTAGTAAGAAATAAAGAAATATAATAATTAAATAGTACTCCTTAACAAAAATAAGTAGGTACCTTGGGCATGGTAATATATATAATTTATTTCCCACGGCATTTTTATTAATTTACTTCATGACTTATATGATTGGCAAAAGAGTGAAAAGTACTTTAATGGAAAGTGACATTAGATCATTGAAGCTGTCCAAGTTAGGTAATATCTCGTAAAGGACCAAAATTTTCCAAAAAAACCCTTTACTCTTAGTTTATGCAAAGCTAAACTCCGTCATAATCTGGATCATATTAGCTAATCATAATATGGCTCTGATCCAGCCAAACTCAAAATATTAATGTTGAATCAAGCTACTACATTCGGTCAAATTTCCTTAATAGATTTTCAACTTTATCGCTGAAGCTTGATATGGTGAAAAATTGACTGTGAAAATTTTATAGTTTCGGGTAGCTTGATGCGCTGGCGTCTGTACCATATTTTTCAAAATATGCATATTTTCAGTTTCAGTTCTACGACAGCAGTCCACAGAACGGTGCTTAGTTGGTGTAAATTAAATCAGAAGACCGGGCACTGCAGTCTAATCTAGTTCGCGACCGCAGTCCTCATGGTGCCTGAGGGAGTACTCGCCGCATAACGCAGTAAAGCCAAGTGTTCACCACAACGGCCATTATATTTATGAGCCGCGAGATCTGATTATGGTGATTTTGTGTGGTGATCAGTGCGGTAATAGTATCGAATCTGTTCCAGCCTAATTAGCGTTGGCCATAAAATGATAACCCTAGTAGTTGTGCTATTATTACATTGACCAATTAGACGACGGTCCATGCTTTTTCATCTATTATATTTTTAGCCCATTTCTTAAGCGTTGTCAATCAATCAGTCAATTTATTTATTCATGTACATTTTGGATATTACATAATGATCACACTTTTAATACACTTGGTGCCTCCAAAATCTACCTCTGAAGGTGTATTTTTGTAATGCCTTATCAGCAATTATCATCAATATACATAAAAAAAAATATCCTTACATACAAGAGCGGGAAATAAGATCTTCTTTTGCACATGTTGATTCACTCTCTGAAACTGCTTTAGTTTCCATTTTCTATCTTCGTTGAAGAAATTACCAAGTGATCAGACGTAGCAGACACTTCCAATGAAAATCACGAAAATCTAATAAGAAAACTTGAACTAATTGAAGACCCCTGTTTAGAATGCAATCGTTTAGTTCCTTTAGGAGATAGCAAGTCCTCCTATCTCTAAAGGTCCCATTTGTCTCACGAAACCAATTCCGAATGTATCAGAACTTGCTCGAGTATGTTAATTGGTATTTGGGTTTTTCATTAACTGGCCTGCTACCTGGGGACACAATTTACAAAAAGAAAATAGAAAACTAACTTTTTAGTAGAATTTATCTTTTGTTTTTTTTTACTCTGTACAGAGCTAAATATGCTCATTGATATTCTGTAGTTGGTTGTAATTTACACATTTTTAATTTGGTATTATTTAACTTGCGAAGATTTTTTTTTCAGATGTTCCTGTTAGATAACAGTCATGATCAATTTGGCTATAATAGGTTCCTTTCTCCCCTTTAAAGGTATTTCAGTATTTTATTTTTATTAAATAATTTGCAGACCTGTAAACTATGTGCATACATGCCAGAACTTTAATATGGAATTCTTAATTTGGATAAAAAATGGGATAGGTAAAATCTGATAATAAAATACAGTTCCTGCATTTCGCATCGGTACACTACGTCATATGTAGTCAGCTGTACTGACGGAGGAGGTGATAAATGGCGGCCATGATTGATGCTGAATACGTATCTCTGATAAAGCTATCAAGTTTTGTGCTTATTTTAATGGCTGTGAGAGTTTTCACAAATCAATCTTTAGCTTTCTTTAATTCAACAAAAACAGACGAATCTATTAACCAGCTCTAAGTTTTAGTTTTGTTCGGGTTTGTTAATAAATAAGAAAGAGAAATTCTTATTTACAGACTGCCTTGAACCTAGACAGCCCAACAACCTACTTTTGTAAATTAAATAAGTTTCCCTCCAAAAAAACCCAAACGCAATTACCTTTCGGCGAGCGAAGAAAACAAATGAACCCTTCTTCAAACATCTAGTCTACTCTTACTTATAATCTTAGTTCAAAAGGAAACAAAAAATAAACAAGAAAGCATCGCTCGGCTACAATTAATTCGCTCCCAAAGCAATTAAAGCTAAGCTAAATTGCCATATTTTTTAACTCACACATTTTTTGCGTCGACACTGAAATTTCCTCTCGCTTAATTTATGCTAATGTACAGGGGAGGGCAGTGAGGGCCTGAGGGACCGGGTTCCCTATGGACGCTGAAAGTAGCAAGGTTGGGGTATTAAAATATTGCGTTTTAAGTATCGTACCTACGGAGCCACCATCATAGCTTATGGTATCCAGCAAACAGGCCACCTGTTTTCTGTTTCCCTAGAGTTTCGTAAAAAATAACTTAGGGAGATATTTACGAAGAGTTGGCCCTTTCACTATACACTTTGGGTTTTACGACATGGCCCTGCCTACGGTCAGCAACGATGTGTTTGATCTGGATAATGGGAACGATAAAAGCATCAAACACTTTCCCAGATACCTACTTGTGTGTATACTGTCGTTTTTATGCTGGGAATGTTTTTTTTTTTATGGTACCCTAATATAAGATATTATTTTTAAACAGCGCCCAGTTATGGTTTTGCATTTTAAATAATATTTAAATATATTTTGCTGAGGATTTTCCAAATCTTCTAAGTCACGGAACCCAAGTACGCTTGTTTGTAGTATTTAAGCTCAAGTCAACGAAACGAAAAAACGTGGACTAAGTTTAACTCGGTTTAACTACATTTAAAACTGTCTTCTCGAGGAAATATCGTTAAGGCTATCGCTTTCTTTGGATACTCTGTGTTATCTTCGTTTTTCGAAGATCTCAGCACAATCTTGGGATATTGTTAAGGAAAGTTTAGTATTCTTGAGAATAATTTATTGCTTTTTGATTTATCGCTCTAGTTGTGCCAGCACTAGGAAACATTTCACAAGTTGCTATTTAAATAAGCAAATATTTCAATTTGAAAGCTGTTTAGTTCCAACATTGTTGGCATTTTGGTAAAATAGTGACAAAAATAGAGAAACACAAAAGACTTGGCGAGAGTTAGATTTGTTGTCAAAGCGCCTGCAAAAAATAACACCGCAACTATCATAACCGCCGGTATATTTTGTGGTACTATATAAAGGCGCTAGGACTAGTGTGCTGTTATGATTAGAAAGAGGTATATAACATAAGTGTTAATAAAGGAGTTGGTAGATGGCGCTATTTAAAAATTCTTTCAACAAAATCCTTTTCAAAATATTTCATGTTGTTTCGTAAAAATGAAATCAAGTAACAATGTCACCCAGGGCAAAGAGGACAACTCTTGAGGTATTATTAAAATACAGCCAATTACCTAAATTGTACCATTTGTCGTTATGATAAGGTGCATATTGCAATATTTATGAAAGTACGGTGCTCATGTCGAAAGTTATGATTGGGTCAGGTCGTGAAAGGGCAGCGATTTTGTTTGGGGAGTGCTGCATTTGGTGTGAAGTTTATTTGCAAGGAAACACTTTATTCCGAGTAACATATCTCTCTGGTCCTTGATAAAAATGTTTATTTAAAAACACGGTATAGTATTCCCCTAATAAAGAGATACTGCTGAATTTTACTGTTTAGCTATTCAAGTCTTCTTTAGAACGAAATGTAATTAAAATAAATCACTTTTGTCTTTATAAATCATGGCAGTACCTACACATATATTCATTCATTATCATTGGCCACAATAAAATTTTAGCATAATATCGTCTGACACAGTTTATCGGACATACAAAGAGACTCGGCAATTTCTTCCCGTGGAGCAGACCACCATTTTTCTCCCCATATCGCTTCGTTTTATCATTCACGCCACACTGGCATCTCGCAATAGTGGACGTAATAAATAACGAGAGATGCAGTGGCCTCTAAATTAGCTTTGTGCAAGATCTCCTTGTCGGCACTGGTTTGTTTTAAGGCCAGAATAGAATAACGCTACGTTGGATACTCAGCCTTTCTCGAATCTAGAAAAGCTTCATACTTTTCCTCCAGTTGGAGATTTTATCGCTGTAATGTGGATATTAATTGGTTTCTTTGTAGCTCGGCTACTGCAGCGTTTATTTCATTGTGGGAGATGGATTGCAATGTTCCAGCAGTCTTTGTGTTCTGTAATTTGATCTTTGTCAAGCTTTTCGTTTTGTTTGGTTGGTAGTGTTTAAATAATTATCTAAGTAAACTAGAATACTTTACGTGTAAGTTGGTGATTAAGCAAAAAGTCGTCTGCGTTTTAACTTAAGGCATAACATTTTTTCACCACTGTAATGCAGAATCATTAATGATGTTATCCATTAGCCATTATCGGTAGCTATTTTTAAACAGCTCAAAATTAATAGTTCACTTGGTTCAATTTCAGGTTTTAAGACGCAAAATTGGTGCTTTTTATTTTTCAGTGGAAATTTTCAAGTGGCTCCGAATTGCTTTTGCGTGTTCGCTGGACAATTTATCAAAGCCTGCATTAGGGTTCCAGACTTACCTGAATGGCCTCAAGAAGTGGTCAGAACGACTGGCTAGCTTTAGTGGAAGCTCAAAGGTGTATCTTGGCCAGACTTGGCGTCGGAGCCAAGTGCAATTTCTAGTCGATTAAACGTCCCACGAGATTTCTGGTTACGATCGGGATCACCACTTGTGTGCCTTTTATTACATTTATTTTATTGAAAACGTTTTGATGAAAACATAATTTTTTGTTTGTCCAAAAATAAGAACTGAACAATTCCCTCTGAACAAACCCAAATATATTTAAATAACATGGGTTACTTTTCTTAATCCGCAAACGTCTAAAGACACACCTGTACCTACATATATTAGCACCACTTCAGTGAACCCTCAGGGCGTGCGGGTGACAGTGTCACCTACAAGCCAAGGCCGGTGGGCACCTGTCACAAAGTAAGGATGGATAGGAGACTCCTACAATATTCACATTTACCGTATTATTTAGTGGTGTCCTTGCGTGGACATTTTCTCCTGAAACTAGAAGGGTTACATTGTGAATTTTTAAAATGAGTCGTTAGCGTTGGACGGGAATAATTTTTAGCACGTGTTTTTGGCGTTACTTTAAAATTAATGGTGGGTGCGATTTTTTATCAAGATGTATATAACGTTTGAGCGCTGAAGCTTAGTATGGCTTTCCTAGATATGTTAAAAAAGTAAATATATTAAACTTAAGTTATTATAGTCTGGAAAGTTGCATAAGTTCAAACATTCTTAACTATATCGAATCTTTATGTATCGATACTAAATCGGCATTTAACCTTTAAAGGTACAAAAATAGACTTGAACGATAACTTAGACGTCTACCCACAGAAAGCTCACGCAGAAATATCTACCGACAAACACAATAACTCAATCTAAAACCGTTCAGTCGGTTCGTTTGGAAATGGGAACAAATACAAACAGGTCGGATACAAATTCTTAGCGACGCGATCTGTTTGTAGACAGCCGTAGCTGCCGTATCTACTGGTGTACCCGTGCCGTAACTACTGCCGTTCGCGTTCGGCTACTTTCACACCCCGCGTTCTGACTGTGGCCACGAGAATGGCGATTTTCTATAAGGTTTTTTTTTATTACAATCAGTCATTACTCACAGAGGAAGTATTTAGATGACATAATATAATACGAAAGGGCTACACTAACTGAATTTTTAATTCATTAATTAAAGGAATACTGTGAATCTTAGTTATTGCTGGGCAGTCAGTTGCTGCACTTCTTCTTCCCAGCGAAAACTGATAAGAAGTGGTGAAGGGTGGGCGTTTTGGGCGTTGTCTTTTGTTTTGGCGTTCGAAAAGTGCTGATGAATTAGTTTGAGATTAACAGGTAGCTAGCTTCAGACTCCACTTACGCCATTTAAAAACTTATAGCAGGCTGCATTACCTACGCCACATTATTACTATTAGCCAATTGTTCGACAGCGCTAACGCCTCACCATTTAATTTGCGATCAAACGAACACAAACGTGAGTTTAGTGGCCACACCGCATATTGGGACATTTTAGTTCGTGTCAATAAAATCTACAGCAGTTTTGTTTGAAACTAGACCTGCAACAGTATTGGGTTTAAAGTGCATCGCAATTTTAGACAAGTTTTTACTGTGCGGCTCTGTATTGGAGTATTTTCGTTTGTGCTATGAACTTATTAACTTCTGTCGAATCTAATTTCCTTAGTAGCGAACATGCTATGAACGATTTTAAATTAGACTGCAATTGTTCTATTCTAATTTCTGCCACTGATTTTACCTGCGTCTCATGGGAACTACTTCACGTACCCGGATAAAAAGTAGCCTTTAATCTTTCTAGATAAATGGGCTATCTGATACTGAAATAATTTTTCAAATCAAGCCAGTAGTTCCTGAGATTATCAAGCAAAAAAACAAACGAACTTAAGTTTTATAATTAGTCCCATGAAAAAAAACTCCGCATTCTAATATAATAAATATATCATCACCAGAAAGCCAATACCAGTTAAGCGCCATTTTGGCCAAAATGACTTATATTATATTTTCAAGAAGGAGAAAGGAATGTGCATTAATCAGTACATAACTATACTTACGTCAAACTCCCAGCAGCGTGTCGCTCAAACGAAGACGGTTAAAACACAAAATTCCACATTTCATAACACAAATTCCTTCGTAATTGAAACTTGCAGTAGGACAGTATTACACGCCACCCATTAGGCCGCATATTTCACATAACGACCGCAGAAAGTACACAGAATGTCCACACGACGACCGCGCATCTTACACTTTGTGTCAGATATTTTTTAATTAAAATTTCATATTCTGTCAAGCGGGAACTAAAAGGGTTGGGCGGTAGCTGGGAGACATAGTTCATTTAGTTAATGGAGTACTCATTTATATCAACTTATGAGTTTTGTCTTAAATAACAAAAACTTTCATATGGCTTTTATACTATTAGACGACTACCCAAACTTTAAGGGAAAAAATCTATTTACTGAGGCAAAAAAATATGATGCCTCTAAATAACTTATTCCATCTATTTGTATTCTATATAGGCTTATGCGCAATAATAAAAACTTCATTTGAGACAAGTCATCACATATTTTTCGATGCTAACGAGAAAATAGATTTGTCTGTCCGAACCTCACACAAAGATTTTTATATTTTTCTGACTACTGGGAGATGTGAAGAGTAATATTACTAAGAAAATAACTTTTGTTTCCACTCATTGAACTTGAAAAGGGTGTAGCAAAACATGACCTATTTCTTTAGCGTCGTATCGAGTCTGAAATCCTATTATTGAGGGATTTTTATGAGAAAATTCACCAACAAATCTTTAACCTATCGATTTTCCGCTGTTTCTTCCGCGTCTCGGTAGAACCGTTAACCGATAAAAAATATGTTTGTGTTATCACTTCATTTACTCGTTAATCCGTGACAAGTAGGGTTCCTTGATGAATTGCCTTGGTTACTTTATTTTGTGGAATATGGGGAGGCCTGTCTAACCTGGTGTTACGTTTGTGATATAATATGGGTGTGTAACACTATACTTAGTATGGGAAGGGGACGAAGGGACATAAAAGGACATGAATTTATTTTATGTAGAGATATGAATAGTACTCAGGGTTCCCACCTTAACTTCGGGTGAGCTTACTCATGTTTTTATCACTAAGGCACATATGTGAAATATGCAAGTATGCTTAAAAATAATACAGTAAAATACAGTAGCCCCAGCCTGATACACAGCCTATACATTTAAGTACGATACACAGATAAACATATTATTAGTTAAGGTTTTATGGAAAGAAAGATGTTCGTAAGTACCTACCAGTCGTCAATATTTTCGGCGTAATAAACATTACGTCATAAAATGTGTTTTACTGAAGAACCAGTTGTTATCAATGTGCACAGGTGCAACTGTGGGTGTGTCAAATTGTGTTTTTAGCTATGTCATCTGAATACTAACAGGAAATAATAGGTATTAATAAAAAAATTAAAACACATAGGTACTTGTTTAGGTATTTCTTGTATGTATTCACCTGTTTTTTCCTGACCTATTACATAAACAATTTTGCAGAAGGCTTTCCCTTTCTTAAAAGTCAATAAGCATAATCATATTGCCCTAATTTAAGAAGATTTAGCTGGTTGGCATAACTTTATCTTTGACTACGAAGTTATTTTGAACAACTTTTAAATTAATTACATTAAGCCTCAACCCTTTTACAAATAACTAAAAATCAAAATAAAAACTAACGCGTGGATATATAAAGAACCGGTTACCGAGGTTTTTGGATTTTAAGGGCTATTAAGGGAACACGGATAGGTAAGGATCTGACAATCTTTTCGTCCACAGGCGTGTTTCTAAATTCCTTAAAAAGTTATAGCGCACTCTCCTCTTTTCTGCCTAACTTTTTGGGGTAAATCTACCAACAGCTTCTAAGTAGAGTTGAGCTTATAATAATATATGTTACTTCATTGTGTCTTAGACTTACACAGTCGCCAATTACTGATTAACTAACGTTCAGAAAATAAATGATAAGTACTAAAAACTAAAGTAATAATAGGATTAAAATCTTACTTAAGTAGTTTAAATAGTCATAGAATATTTATACGAAACATGTCATGAGAAGACATCGGACGCGACGTGGTCTGCGCAGTAAACAGATGCAATCGAGTGAGACGACGCGCAGTCAGACACATTATTCAACGTTTACATTGTACGTGAAGGAACTGATCTTCTTTGGATGTTTTATTGTATTGTAAACTAGATGTTGTAGTTTTTTCTACGTCTTAAGAGGTTGATGCACTCGGACATAAAGCTGCTTTTATTCTATTTCCATAATAATAGTTAATACAATGCAGATCAATACTCTAAACGATAAAAAGGGCATTGCAAGTAACTTTTATCCTGCAATACAGATTGACCAAACCATAACAAGATAGTAATAGTTTGTAATATATTCACAATACGCCCACTAAATGCACTTAAATGTCGGTCCTCCGTCTGATATCTCTCAGGTCGTGTCGGATTGCCGTCCCATCGGACTATGAGAGAGGGAATAGAGAGTGCACCTGAGTCTGCGCGAATGCTTGAGCACTATGATATGTCCTGTGCAGCTGGCTGATCTTCTTAGAGAGAACAGCTACAGCAGCCAGCAATCGGTATGCTTGCCGTTATGAAGGTTAAGGTTAAACGCTGCCTGGGTACAGACCACTTCCCACCGATCCTTATGGAAATCAACGGTCTACTGCTCCAGCATCATGTTCAGCAGTGGACATTTAGTGCGTAAGATGATAACAGTAAAGAAAGTCGCTTGCAATTACCTCACCGTCGCTTCACATTTACTTACACGTGACGGCTCCGAAACATATTTCGGTCGATAAACAAAGATAATACGCCAGAAATGAAAAATTACGTTCAAATGACTTGGTAAAACTATAAATGGCTTATGCGCTTGGCGCGTGAACCACGAAATAAATTCGGTTATACTATTCGGATATGTCATTTAAATTTAATAAATAATAATTAATTATATTATATATTTAAATAAAATTTTAATTTAAGTAGCTTTTTTAAATTTCCCCTTTTTTGGTAGGTAACCTGAATTTTTAGTATCGAACGTCTATGCAGCGATGAAACAAACATACATAGGTTCAACAGCTTTGAGAAAAAGTGACGATTACGCAAATTCATTGTGATTTTTTTCATAGTTATTAATTTATCAAGAAGAAAAATAAGACACTCATCTTTATAAACGAAAAGTTTTGCATAACAATCAAAATGTCATTATCATCCAGGCAGACAGAATTTCGTTCATATAGAACAAGTTTATATTTATAATTTATTCAGCATACGCTATTGTAATATCAATTTAATTTAATTAAACATAGATAACATCATTCAGTACACTATATTTTCAGCTGTGTCACTTTAATTGGTCTGTCTGGGCGTCCGAAGGCTGTTATTATTTGACAACGGTTCGAAGTGAGAGGTCTCTTCGACATGGGACAAATAAAGTTTAAAGTTAATGGCGTTGAATATTCGGGTAATATTTTCTTTTGTACTTTTAATTAGTTGTTTTTATTTTTAATTGTCGTTATTATAGTTTTGATTACCATAAAAAGTATTTATTAGTATCGTTCCTGAAAATATTAGTATAGTAAGTAGTTAAAATTCGTTTCACTCTGAAGAATTTTAAGGTCTCGAAGTACGCTACGCGAAACTGACAAATTTTCCCATTCAACCTTGAACCATAATGCAGTTGCGATAAAGTTGAAAAGCTATTAAGGCAATTTGACAGATTGTAGTAGCCTGATGTGCTGGCCTTTAAATACATTCTTAATCGTAAAAATCAGCCAGTTTTAAATATTTTTGGCTGTTTAAATTAAAATTATATTGGGATTAATAGGGATGATGAAAGGTATTTTAGGGAAAACCGCCAGAGTTGTCATTGATATGACATCCCGACAGATCTTCCTGAATGTTTTTGACAAAGACACTGATTGTTACTCATTAGAGTAAAACTTTTAGGGTTCAGTATTCAAAGGGTAAAACGGGATCCTGTTACTAAGACCTTGTGGTCGTTATATGTAGTTATGTATACAGATGATGTATTTATCTTGTCGCTATAACAACCAATACTAGAATAAAATAAAAAAAAGTACTAATAAATTTGGGGCTTTTGCGAGAGTGAAACCCACATTTGGCTGTTTCTTAAAGATTATTCTAAAAAATTGTTTACTGTAAGCCCAATAACTAATTTCTTTAATACTGATTCGTGAACTAAATCTGTATTACCCAGTGGGCAGCGATGTGAGCTCACACGTGATGCTGCTGGACTACCTCCGCGACCGGCTTGGCTTGCGAGGCACTAAGTACATGTGCCGGGAGGGAGGGTGCGGCGCCTGTGTCGTGAGTGCACAATCCCCGTCGGCTGTGCCTTGTGCTATCAACTCGGTATGTTTGTATCTTTACTTAAACCGCCATAATTACCAGAAGTATCTCAGAGATAAGAAACATTTGTTAAATTTAAATCTGCAAGGTTTTCTCGGCTTTGGTTTGGTTGATTTCGTCGTGATTTCCTACAGGTATTTATTTACTTATTAACGAAGTGATAAACACAAAAAAAATGTTATTTAAATCATTCGTCCGATCAGAGGATATGACCCTTTAAAGTTTTTTTTTTAATTATTTGAGCATACGTGTAGATTTCGTACGATCGATCACGGTTATAAAAACGAATTTATTGGATTGATCTCAAAGGATTTAGGGCTAGTTTCACAGGTTGCTGATAAATTCAAGATAGTTTATCTGGCAGATAATTTTATACAAAAACTGTTCCATTTTTTAATTTATCTGGTAGGTAGTGGCTATCCGAAACCTGAGAAACTGGCCCTTAACCAACTATGTATGTTGGTGTCGGCTTCACTCTAACCGAAACACGGTTTTATTCACTCTAGTGCATGCGACCAGTGACGTCATGCCATGGCTGGGAGATCACCACCATCGAGGGTCTGGGCAACAGGCAGAAGGGGTACCACCAGCTGCAGACTAAGCTGGCTGAGGACAATGGCACCCAGTGCGGGTACTGCTCTCCTTCCTGGGTTATGGCTATGAACAGGTGAGAGCAGTGTTAGAAATTATTTATTGTATATCGACTAGGTATTATTTTCAAAATTCATTTATAAATCTGTTTGAATTCTAAAATTCGAGAGAAAACATGTTAAGTGTAATCTTAATCTCTATGGAGAATAATAGACTCCTTATTTCTTGCATTAGAGTAGAAATTGTAAAAATAACACAGTACAAAAAGATTCCTGGGGCGTATTCCAAAAGTTGGCAACGTCGGAAATAAATGTCAAATATTTACATGTTCTAATTAATTTTCCAATTTTACTGTATAAAAATTAGTAAGTTGTTACTCTGCTCTGTAGTGCACGAAACATTGATTAGGGAATGCAATATTTAATGGCATACCATCCAATAGAGATAAAGATGCAAATATAGTTCCACCTGGAACGTTTATAACATCTTAAGGTTTTAATTGCAATTCATTTTCAATATTTTAGTGCATTACATTCATATTTCTTATTTTTATACAGTAAATACAAAGAAAATTTACCAAATAATTATTATTTGCCACGTTGCCAACTTTTGGTATACGCTCTCTTAAACGCTCACAGAAAGATTGTGCATACAGTAAAATAAATAATGACAGCATATATTTGGATTGAAAACAGCTGTTTAAAATTTGAGAAAGTAAAACAAACTTGCATATATTTACGGTAGTAAAAAAAATTGAGGACAACTGAATAAATATAGTTACAAGAAACTTATGGAATTATGCGATTCACAAAAAATACTGCGAACAGTCGTGGTCGGAGGTGGCGGTGAGCGGATTCCGTAGCAGTGCTCCGCGCGGCTACGTCCTAATCTCGCGGAAGGCCTTTTCACCGCCACTGCCATTTGTGAATGTATACATTTCAGTTTCCACGCACTTTTGAACATCGAACTCTATTTTATACACAACATCCGCGTGGTCGGGTGGTGTTTGGTTTCGGATCGAGGCTATTTCAGAGAAGCTAATGAAACATAAGATTTGAACATAGACTACTGCGGTGAAGCACGGTATCGCGTTTGAATCGCCTTAGTGCCTTGCTTCAGTGTTTGCATAATTTTGAAAGTTAATTTTAGTTCTTGATCAGTTGATCAAAGTGTTATGACATTGAGTTACCTATTAAAAAAATATTTCAAAACAGTTCAAGGATTCAAAATAGATTTTATCTAGTTTTATAGAAATGAAAAGATAATGAATATTATAAACGAATTAGAAATCATGTTAATATTACAGCCTCCTTCAATCTAACCCAAACATAACGATGTTAGAAGTAGAAAAGTCACTAGGCAGTCAAACCTGCCGCTGTACTGGCTACAGACCAATCCTCGACGCTTTCAAGAGTTTTGCCAAAGACTATCCGAGGCAAATCAGAATCAAAGACATTGAAGACCTTTCCATCTGCAAGAAGACTGGAGAGAAATGTGACAGAAGTAATTGTGAAGATAAAGACTGGTGCTTCGTAGAAGAAGAAGAAAGTAGTGTCATTGAGATCCAATTACAAGATGATAAGCTCTGGGTTCGAGTGGAAACAGTAAATGATATATTCACGATATTAGAAAAACAGGGTGATGATTCCTATATGCTTGTGAATGGGAATACTGCGAAAGGTTAGTTCTTATTGCTTGCAGCTTTAAATATAGAAGAAATTTTATCTTACGAAAACAATGCCACTAGAAGACTGCTAAATAAACTTGTAAATAAACTATTGATTTAGAGGATTTATAGCTTCTATTAAAAATAAAATTGGGATTGTAATGTTATGTTTCAGGAGTATATCCCATAGATGACTACCCACGGGTCTTGATAGACATAAGTGGAGTACAAGAATTGAAAGGGTACACAATAGACCAGAACCTCATAGTGAACGCTGGGACGACTCTTACTGAGTTTTTGGAAATCCTAAAAACTGTAGCTAACGAAGACTATTTTTCATATTTGCATAAGATTTATGATCACGTACAGAAAGTGGCGCATATTCCAGTTAGAAATGTGAGTTTAGAAAACTTTATTATACCAATAGAAATCCTGTTTCGGAACTGACATCTAAGAATATAAATTCTATCCTTTCTAAAAGATACATTTGTGTCCTAAATAATTTGTCATCTTATCAACCATATAGTTAGCTAATCATGCATAATAATGCGCCTGTTTGATTAAATCAGAAAAATACATAAGCCCGTATTCAGAAATGCGTTTCATCGACAGTTTCAAATGCAGAGAATTCGACCTCTATATGTGGTATGGTGGTAACAAAATTTTCCAGCGCGGAAATCTCTTAACAGAAGTTTGTTTTGCATTTGGCCTGCTTTGTAATTTAGATCTGGGGCTATTTGAATAGCTAGGAGTCCGGGAGGTGGTTCACATGTATTATGTATTTGTAGGTGGCGTCGATTGCTGGGAACCTTATGATCAAGAACCAGAACAACTGGTTCGCGTCTGACATATTCTTGTTGCTGGAAACGGTGGGGGCGCAAGTTACTATACGTGAGTTGTTTTTGAAAATATATCTCAAAAGGAACATAACATTAATAAAATCGTGCAATTGCTTGCTCAGATTCAACTTGGACTTGAATTTTTGATAAATTGTATTAAAAAGGAATGGATGAATTTGTGGAATAATATTTTAACACTTCAGTTATCCCAGAAACAGGTTTTTTCGGACGTAGAAAAAATACATTGATTTGTTTGTTTTCAGAGAACAGATTGAAAGCAAAAGAAACTTTGACGATGCAAGAGTTTCTCAAAGTGGACATGAAGGGAAGTGTCATATGGAATATCATGTTACCACCGCTGAGCAATGAGAATTATATTTTCACCTATAAGGTGGGTCTGTTCTTAATTAATATTTCTTCCCAGTTTTTCATGAAAGTGGTTGCTATTTAGAATTTTACATATATATTATTATTCCAACTTGATATCTAATTTAAATAAAACGAATGAAGAAGTTTATTTAAATTAACTCTAAAACTTAACTAGTTTGATAAGTTATAATATAGTAAATCCTCAGGGAAATTTATGTGTTAATTATGATTATGAACCATAAATAAAAATATGTTGAATACTGTTTACATAACTTTTCATACTTATCCACTTACTTATACTGTGACACTTAGGCACTTGACTGCAAATTTTTATTTTCCTTTTTTTATTTATTGTAATATCCTTTTGGATCAATTATTAGCACCCATAATACAATACTGCCAATGTGTATCTGTCTGCTACATTTGCACGATAAAACAGCTAAACGTATACAAAGAAAAATTGAACATTGAGTGAAATATGAAAAAGGGTAAAATAGAAATAAAAATAAGAACAGATGCTTAGTAGATAACAGCTCTTCTTGTAATCTTTGTTACAGCTAATGCCACGTTCTGAAAACGCCCATGCGTTAGTGAACGCCGGTTTTCTATACAAGCTGACTACTGAGAACGTTGTCGTAAGCGCAAGGATAGTATATGGCGCACTTTCACCATCTTTCATTCGGGCTACAGCTACAGAACAGTTCCTGATCGGAAAAAAGTTATTCACCAACGCAACTCTGACTTCAGCACTAAAGATCTTGGAAGAGGAACTGCTTGTAGAAGATAATCCACCTGAACCTTCAGTCGAGTACAGGAAGAAAGCTGCGTTGGGACTGTTTTATAAGGTAAGGTTTTTGTTTGAACTGTGTGAGAGGAGGCCTGTCCCTAGCAGTGGGACGATGATGAAGACGATGTTTGAAACCGTGTAACTAGTGAGATGTTTTTAACAAGACTACTCGAAGGCACTGCTTTTGTCTATAATTTTAATTGTTCTTGGATAAAATTTAAAGCCATTCACAATAGCACTGCTTATGTAGACGTGGTAAAGTAATATCCACAACGTTTAAATTAGCCCACAGCACAATAACAATCTTTCTAGATTAAATACAAGCAATGCTAATTGTATGTATAAAGTTACATGTATGAGAATCATTTGGCATAAACTTACAACAAACATTAATTATGATTACAATGATGTGTATGAGATATTTAAAATTAGAGTCCTATTATAATTTATACCAAATGTGACTTGTTTCAAAAATTATATTTCAAAATGGCGTTCTAAATTCCACAGGGTTTGCTAAAACTATCGCCTGAAACAAATCTCCTAGCTCGCTACAAGTCCGGAGCCACTAGTCTGCACGACAATCGGCCGGTGTCGCGCGCTACTCAAGTATTTGAGACGAACCAAACTGTCTGGCCACTAAACCAGCCGATACAGAAGGTTGAAGCTTTGGTAGGTTAAGTATTTACTATTGTATTATCTTTACAGATAAGTTCTGACGTGAATAATTAATATTGTGGTAGTGCTTTACCTTTAATCGCAAATGGCAGAATAGTATTATTTTAAAGATAAACAGTGAGGCTGTTGTCCATGCTATTTTAAAGTGTATTTTGTTTGTAGATCCAATGTGCAGGAGAAGCGTTCTACACTGAAGATTTACCAAATTTCCCTAATGAAGTATACTGTGCCTTGGCACTGAGTACCGTCGCTGTAGGAGATATCGTATCCATAGATGCTAGCAAAGCTTTGGTAAGAATATAAGATTATATTTTTAAAGAATACTTTGAAGAGCTGCATTTTGAATTGGTTATAATTTTACAGGCTCTTCCAGGAGTTATAGCTTTCTACACAGCAGAAGACATACCTGGCATAAACTCTTTTACCCCGCCTGACTCATTTCTTTACTCGGCGAATGAAGAAGTTTTAGCCAGTGGTACAGTCAAATATTACAATCAGCCAATAGGCATAGTTGTTGCTGAAAACCGACACACGGCTGACAGAGCTGCTAAACTTGTTGAAGCTACTTATGCTAATACCAAAGAACCACTTATGGATGTAAGACAGACAATCGATGATACATCAAGAAGAACACAATTTACTAATGTACCTTCTACTGAAACTGGATCTGACGTAGAAAAAGTAATTACGGGTGTAAATTCAATATATGGACAGTATCACTATACCATGGAAACTCTGGTTACGGTAGTCAAACCATCTGATGAAGGTTTAGACGTGTATTGTGCAACGCAATGGATGGAGGGAGTGCAGTTAATGATATCGAGAGCCCTGAGCATGAATCAAAACCAGTAAGTGTATTATAAAACTACAGATTTTACCCATTTTTATTTTAAAACTAAAATAATTGCAACCATATTACCATAACATTACAGAATCGACGTGCATACCCGTCGAGTAGGTGGAGCTTATGGTATCAAATTGTCTCGAAGCTCACTGGGAGCAGTGGCTGCAGCTTTGGTCGTAAAAAAGTTGAACAGGCCATGCCGATTTATTCAATCATTGACTACTAATACGAAATCGTTGGGCAAAAGACTGCCCTGCTGTTCAAAATTCGAGGTATGAGCTTATTTATATTGTGTTTTAGATTTTAATTCAGCTTTAACTACTATCATTCAGTATACAAGTTTTTCCTTGAGCGTAAGTTATTATATGATTAGGAACGCATTAATTTTCAATTCCACTCATTGTTTTTTTTTAGGCTGGCGTAGACAAAACTGGAGTTATTCAATACATAAACTATAATGTTTTTGAAGATAATGGGTACAAAACTAACGAACAGTTCACTTTACTTGGTACTGGACAGTTCAATAATGCGTACAATAGAGCTCGATGGAATTACACAAGCTTTGATTCCATTACTGATACTGCTAAGAATACTTGGGCGAGAGCACCAGGTTCGCTAAATTTTGTAAAATAATTTGTGTTTCATTCAATAATATATCAGTTCATCTAATAATTTAAATCAATTTTTCAGGAACACTGGAACATGTTGCTATGTCAGAATTTGTAATGGAACAGATCGCATACGAAATGAATCTCGATCCTCTTGAAGTTAGACTAGCAAATCTCGATGCACAATATACTACCGATATGAAAGAAGTAATTGAGTATGTAACAGTACAATCCGATTATAAAAAACGACGCGAAGCTGTGAACCAGTTTAACTCTGAAAACAGGTGGAAGAAACGAGGTCTGAGATTCTCTTTCCTAAGATGGACACCAGTTGGAGGAATCAATCTTTATATTAATCTATCTGTATACCGTGGAGATGGATCTGTAGTTATAACGCATGGTGCTATAGAAATGGGACAAGGAATAAATACCAAAGCTGTCCAAGTAGCCGCTTATATGCTAAAGATCCCTGTTGAGAAAATCATAGTGAAAGAAAACAATACAGTGATAGCTCCAAACTGTGCGTTATCTGGAGGAAGCATTATGAATCAGAACGTAATACTAGGTGTACGACGCGCATGCCAAGAACTCCTAGATAGGCTGAAGCCTGTAAGAGATACGATGGACAATCCTACTTGGGAGGATTTGATAACCAAAGCTTACAACGAGAATGTGGACCTACAAACTCACGGGTTTACAAGAACTGATGAAGAATATCCATTTGTTGTTTATGGAGCAACTGTTGCTGAAGTGGAATTAGATGTACTAACGGGAGAGTTTGAGATATTGAGAGTAGATCTTTGTGAAGATGCTGGACAGAGTGTTAGTCCTGAAATTGATATCGGCCAAGTAAGTCAAGTTACCTGTAGTTAAGTCATCCATTAGGTTTTTCCCTCTAACTACACTGCAATTTGTGTGTACAATGTAGTATTATTATTATATTACTAGTTAAAGATACATTTTTGTCAAGGTCGAAGGTGCCTTCATGATGGGTGTCGGCTACTGGACCTGTGAACACCTGGTCTATTCTCCAGCAGGCGAGCTCCTAACTGACCGGTCTTGGAACTATCATGTACCCTTAGCTAGGGATATTCCTCAAGACTGGCGTGTTTACTTCAGGAAGAATTCTTACAGCGATGATTCTGTTTTTGGATCAAAATGTAAGTAGAGTAAATTTGGTTATTCATGGCGGTTCGACAGTTGTGTAACGATCTAAATTGTTTTCAATTTGTATTTTATTAGGCTTATCTGTATCTTGTTTCTATGTCCTCATTAAGCTATTTTGTTACTTCCACCATAGGTATTGGTGAGCCTCCAATATGTATGGCAGTGGTTGTAGCATTCGCCTTGAGAGAAGCTATTGCTGCAGCTAGACTGGAGTCAGGAATACCTACCACGCAATGGTTCGAAGAAGGTAACAGCTTAAACAGTAATATAAACTACATGAAAATCCGTTGACCAGTTTTTGAGTTAGTCCCGTAAAGACAGTCACAGACGATATGGAGGTATTTCCACTGTATTGCAATATTCTAATGACGAATTTTTTTTTTATGTTTCAGATGGTCCTTATACAGTTAATAGGAATTTTATTCTATCGGAGACAAATTCTGCAGATTTCAAGTTCAACGAGTCTATTCAATAAGGGGTCATAATGAAGTTGAAGACTTAGCAATTACAAAAGTCTGTAACATTAATATTGTTTTAATTTTCAAATTTCACGTAATTTAATTACATATTTTTGCTTTATCGATAAAAAATATTATAGGTACTTGTGTTACTAATTGTTTTTTTTTTCAATTTACTATTCTCATTTTTTGATAGGTTAAATAATTCTGCAATAAATGTTTTTTAAACACAAAGTTTTTATTTATTCCTACTATCTCCTATCTGCAGTTTCACCGCTCCAAGAGACCTACTTCTCACACCAGAATAAAACCCATGTTTTTGTAATAGGCATTATGTTATTCTGATGCTGATGATTCTGATTACTGCAAAATGTCATCAAATCCATTCAGATCCGAAAACGTGATTAAGATACAAGCATCCAGACATCACAGGTTAATATCACTAAAAGTGACTGAAGTCCACATGATAAGGTGTGAAAAAATTATACTAAAAATAAGACACTAATTTAAGGCTCTTCTAAAAATTATTATGCCATTCTGCTATAGCGAATTATTGTTTGCAAATAATTCCGTTGACATCCAAACTTACTTCTTTTTTAATATTTGAAAACAAAAGTAAGAGGTACCCATTACAGGTAGGCTGTTGACTCGTAGTTAATTACTTTAGCGTATTTAAATGTTAATACCATTGACGTAAGCAAAACCTAC
Organism: Heliothis peltigera; assembly: GCA_958496145.1. Classification (NCBI taxonomy): domain Eukaryota; kingdom Metazoa; phylum Arthropoda; class Insecta; order Lepidoptera; family Noctuidae; genus Heliothis; species Heliothis peltigera. The sequence goes on from OY292333.1 coordinate 413,101, forward strand.
GCCAATAACAAGCTAGATAGATTACAACTCCTATAAATGTCAGTCACGATAATGTCCTAATTTGCGAAGTCGGCAATTATTTGTATGTCTTATCGAAGGTGTACGTAGATTATATAGCTACCTCAATTTTTTTATTCCATTTATTTCTTCATTGCAAGCTATTGTAGTCAGTCAACGATCATGGGTTCCATAAAATTTAAAGTTAATGGCTTGGAATATTCTGGTAAATATTATTTTGATATTTATTTCGCCAACAGTAAGTAGTAAGTGACAAAATTGAAATATCACAAATCCTTCATCAGTCATCCCATTCCCGTTTCGTCTCTATGTATTTGCACAAAACGCTTGTTCAAGTTGGATTGGCAATTTTTTATTGGACAGGCACCCTGATGTTTTCCTTCTCCTTCTGTCACGCACTGTTGTAAAACGCACTTTAATTTTAAAACTTAAAACTTAGCTGCTCCAAGGCCAGACTGAATAGGCTCTTAATCTATACTAATATTATTAAGCTGAAGAGTTTCTTTGTTTGAACGTGCTAATCTCCGAAACTACTGGTTCGATTTGAAAAATTATTTCAGTGTTAGATAGCCAATTTATCGAGGAAGGCTATAGGCTATATACCATCATGCTAAGACACACGGGAGCGGAGCAGTAACCAAAGATGCGGGTGAAACCGCTGGGGACAGCTAGTATAGTATAAAATGCACAAACTCGAAATGCAAACATTAAAACAAGTAGACTCTATGACCATACTTTTCGTAAATAGTTTTGCAATGGATGTATTTTTGCTAGTGGGCAGCGATGTGAGCTCAGACGTGATGCTGGTGGACTACTTGAGGAATCGCATAGGTCTGCATGGCACCAAGTACATGTGTCGGGAAGGAGGTTGCGGAGCCTGCACTGTTGCTGTCCATCATTCTTCTGATAAGCCGTATGCTATCAACTCGGTGAGTCACAAAAACTGATCAATCAAAGAGCAAGATCATGAAAATCTTCATCGAATTTACTAATGAATGGATTACCGATTTATTATGAAAATGGATGACCATTTTTACTGTAAAAGGCTTTTTATGAGCATTAACAAATATCAATGTAATAAACATGCGTTTTATGAATTTCATACCAAATTAGAAATGATCTACATATCGACGGCAAAGTGCCAATAACACCTAACTGACAAAGTCAAATACGCTTAGGAGTTTTTGCTAAAACATGCGAATAACGCATCTAAATTCAAATCGATAAAAAAGTGTATTTCTGGAAAAATTACAGTTAGGAGGTAATGGCACTTTACCATCGATATGTTATTCTTGTTTTCTTGCTTAAAAGTGCATGAAACCGGTTGTATCCTGCCATGGTCTGGAGATCACCACCATCGAGGGTCTAGGCAATAGACAAAAAGGCTACCACCCGTTGCAGACAACCTTAGCTAAGGAAAATGGCTCACAATGTGGATATTGTTCACCAGCTTGGGTGATGGCTATGTATGGGTAAGATTATTTGAGATTATTCAATGTACTTTTACTACTCATTATATTTAAAAAGTTCTTTAAAATCCGACTTCTGTTTACAGTCTTCTTAAAACAAATTCAAATATAACAATGCTTGAAATAGAAAAATCGCTAGGAAGCAACGTATGTCGCTGTACCGGCTATAGACCAATCTTAGACGCCTTCAAACAATTTGCAAAAGACCATCCGAGACAAATCAAACTACAAGACATTGAAGACCTTCAGATCTGCAAGAAAACTGGAAAGGCTTGCGATAAAACCGATTGTGAGGATAGTGACTGGTGCTTTGTCGTTCAGGAAGATATGAAAGAACAAATTATTGAAATCAAATTGAAAGATGACAGGCTTTGGTTTCGAGTGCAAGAAGTAAAGGATGTGTTTCAGATTTTGAATAGAGAGGGCGATGGTTCTTATATGCTTGTCAATGGCAATACTGCAAGAGGTTAGTATAATTATATTTTCATTTCATAAAAAAACAGCGAATGGACTATACCATACTAACATTATAAGTGTGATATAACTCTATTTTTCTGGAACCATGGGAGAGGCTATAAGCTTAGATAGATTTCTTAGCCGGGTGCGGGTAGTTACTGCGAGACAGCTGGTTTAATATAATTTGTCTTCTCTTATCTTTTATCTTCTAAATATTCCGACAGTTGAGTGGTTTTAATAAGCTTTTATTTTTCAGGAGTATATCCCATAGATGAATACCCACGTGTCTTGATAGACATAAGTGGGGTCCAAGAACTGAAAGGATACACATTAGACCAGAACCTCATAGTCAATGCTGGGACCACTCTCACTGAGTTCTTGGATATACTGAAAACAGTGTCTAACAAAGAATATTTCAGATATCTGCAGAAACTTTATGATCACGTACTTAAAGTGGCGCATGTTCCAGTAAGAAATGTTAGTCATAATGTTTTTCATATCAGCCTTTAGCAATTTTACTAAGGACTATTTGAATTGCTATAAAATGCTCTTGGACCAATCTCTTAATAAATTTCCAGGTGGCATCGATTGCAGGGAATCTTATGATCAAAAATCAACACAAATGGTTTGGATCGGATATATTTCTGCTTTTAGAAACAGTAGGAGCTTACGTCACCATACGTTAGTATTAGTTTTCTCCGTATATATAATTTTTAAAAATGGTAATGAAGAAACTGAGAATTTTTTTACCTTTCAGAGCATCGTTTGAGTTCCAGAGAAACGCTGACAATGCAACAATTCCTCAAAGCGAATATGAGAGGGAGTGTAATTTGGAACGTCATGTTACCACCATTGAGTAAAAACCATCATCTTTTCACCTACAAGGTAAATAATAAAATAATCTTTTGAAAACTTCTTAGGAAAATATAGAATAAGAAATTCGTGTTTAACGATAAATATAAGAAACAGAATATACATTTACTCCACTGCGAACTAAAAATATAAACTATCTAACAAACGGTTTCCAAAAGGAATAAATTAGAGATAATAAGAAGGCAATTAAGAACTATAAAAAAAGCGTTCTAAAAATAAAGAAATTTGAAATAAAATAAATTATTCCAGGTGATGCCACGTTCCCAAAACGCTCATGCAATAGTAAACGCGGGGTTTTTATACGAATTGACTACTGACAATACAGTAAAAAATGCAAGGATAGTATTTGGAGCCCTTTCTCCGAAATTCGTAAGAGCTTCTGCAACAGAAAAGTTCCTGATCGGAAAGAAACTGTTCACCAATAAGACCTTAACTTCTGCTATAAGAGTCTTGGAGAACGAACTGGTAGTAAAGGATAATCCTCCGGAACCTTCAGTTGAATATAGAAAGAAGGTTGCTCTTGGATTGTTTTACAAAGTAAGTAAACAACATAATAATATGTATTTCTAGCAAAAATGCATTTTTAGCAAAAGTACCCAGTAAGTAAGATCCTATCCGATAACATAAATATTGTTATTAAATAAACAATCTAAAAAGCTTTGATCTCCGCAGGGTCTACTAGCGCTTTCACCAGAGCCTAATGTCCATCCTCGATATAAATCTGGAGCTACTAACTTGTACGATGAACGTCCAGTGTCAAGGGCTGCTCAAGTATTTGAAACGAATCCATCAGTATGGCCTGTGACACAACCAATAGCTAAAGTGGAAGCTTTGGTAAGAATAACCCTAGAAAGAGGATAATCATAATGATATCTACTTTTTTAATCTTCACTTCAACAATTTATTCTAGATTCAATGTGCAGGAGAGGCTTTCTATACAGAAGATTTACCTACGTTTCCTAATGAGGTGTTCTGTGCTTTCGCCCTAAGCACTGTCGCTGTAGGAGATATTGTATCCATTGATGGCAGTAAGGCTTTGGTAAGAAATATAATATTTTGTTCAAACCATTTGCAGTTTTTATGCTATTGTTCTTTTGAAATTATAATACCTATCTGCACAGGCCTATCCAGGAGTCATAGCGTTCTACACAGCAAAAGATATACCAGGAATAAACTCTTATACTCCACCAGACTCGTTTCTTTATTCAGCTAACGAAGAAGTGTTAGCTGGTGATTCTGTTCAATACTATAACCAACCAATCGGTATAGTTGTAGCTGAGAGTCGTCACATTGCTGACAGAGCGGCTAAGTTAGTGAAAGCTACGTACAAAAATGTTAAGAATCCTGTCATGGACGTAAAACACACTAAGAATGATAAAAACAGGGCTACTAAATTCAATGAAGTGACTGCTACTGACAAAGGTACAGATGTAGTTAAGGTAATAAAAGGAGCTAATTCGATTTATGGTCAGTATCACTTCACCATAGAAACTTTAACTACTGTTATTAAACCGTCTGATGAGGGGCTGGATGTTTACTGTGCGACACAATGGATGGAAGGAGTGCAGTTAATGATTTCCAGGGCCCTGAATATGGATCAAAATCGGTAAGATGAATCTAAAAACTATGAATTCAAAAAGTCAGTTCACAATAAATTCCAAAAATTCAATCATTATTTTATACTTCTAGAATCGATGTCCATATTCGTCGTGTAGGAGGCGCGTATGGAATCAAAATGTCCCGCTGTACGCAAGGAGCAATTGCAGCGGCTTTAGCAGTGAAAACATTGAATAGACCTTGTCGATTCATCCAGTCTCTGACAACCAATACGAGAGCTTTGGGAAAGAGGCTGCCTTGCTATTCAGACTTTGAGGTATTATTTTTATTTATTTAATTTCGTTAATCATGTCCCTAAAAGAAAAAAAAATGGTGAACTTCAGCACGTCATATTAGTTGTAGCCGTTTATATTACTTTAATAAATTGTCTAATAAGTTCAAAGTATATTTTTTTTTTGTCAGGCAGGCGTAAATGATTCGGGCGTTATACAATACATTAACTATAATGTTTACGAAGATAACGGCTATAAGAAGAATGAACAGTTCACTATGCTTGGTACTGGTCAGTTCAATAATGCATATAACAGGGCTCGCTGGAACTACACGAGTTTTGATTCTACTACTGATACTGCTTCGAATACATGGGCAAGAGCACCAGGTCAGGTTAAGTATACAATGTGATTACTATTATATTTTATTGTGATAATATTTTAAGTATTTTATATGCCATAGGTACGTTAGAACATGTTGCAATGGCTGAACTTGTGATGGAACAAATCGCATACGAGATGAAGTTAGATCCTTTAGAAGTAAGACTTGCTAATCTGGATGAGGAACATAGAGACGATCTTAAAGAAATGGTTGACAATCTTATGGTCAAATCCGATTACATGAAAAGACGAAAAACGATGACACAATTTAATACAGAAAACAGATGGAAGAAAAGAGGTTTAAGATTTGCATTTCTCAGATGGACTCCAGTTGGAGGAATCAATCTTTATATTAATCTATCTGTATACCGTGGAGATGGATCTGTAGTTATAACGCATGGTGCTATAGAAATGGGACAAGGAATAAATACCAAAGCTGTCCAAGTAGCCGCTTATATGCTTAAGATACCTGTTGAGAAAATCATAGTGAAAGAAAACAATACAATAATAGCTCCGAATTGCTATTTATCTGGAGGTAGTATCATGAATCAAAATGTAATTGTAGGAGTAAAAAGAGCTTGTCAGGAGTTGTTGAACAGGTTGAAGCCTATAAGAGACCAGATGGATAATCCAACATGGGAAGACTTGATAACCAAAGCCTATAATAGCAATGTCCAGTTACAAACCCAAGGATTCACCAGGACAGATGAAGAATATCCTTTCAATGTTTATGGGGTAACGTTAGCTGAAGTAGAATTAGACGTACTAACTGGAGAGTCTGAATTAGTGAGAGTTGACATTTTGCAAGATGCTGGACAAAGTGTTAGTCCCGAAATCGATATTGGCCAAGTAAGTATGATGATGTGACAATAGGAAGAACGAAACTGTTACTTCTAAAGCAATTTGCATATCCTCTACCGAATGAGTATCATGTGTAAAATACCCTAAACTACGAGTAGATTGACGTTTTTTTAGGTTGAAGGAGCCTTTATTATGGGATCAGGCTACTGGACTTCCGAGCATTTGGTTTATGCCTCATCAGGTGAACTGCTGACAGACCGGACGTGGAACTACTATGTACCTCTAGCCAGAGATATTCCTCAGGATTGGAGAGTCCATTTCAGAAAGAATTCTTACAGTGACGATGTTATTTTCGGATCTAAATGTAAGTACCTACTGTAAGTATATTCAAATGTATCTGAATAAAATTACCTACTCTTTCTTTTATTTGATCATGATATCTCATCTTCAAAGGTATTGGCGAGCCTCCGATGTGTATGTCAGTGGTTGTGGCGTTTGCATTAAGGGAAGCCATCGTCGCCGCTCGACTTGATTCGGGAATTCCTGCCACGCAATGGTACCAAGAAGGTAAGATATTACTGCAGGTGCCTGAGTCTTCTGTAGCTGATTAAATATCCCACTGGTAGGCACATGCTTATTCCTATAGGTCTCATCTTTTGAATGTAAAAAAAGTTAAGGTGTTAAATGGAAGTACATTAAAGTGCGAATAGTTCCAGGTTGGGTATTTCCGAGTTTCCCATAGAATCCCCATACAAGTGTCTTACATCTTTTTTGTCTTTTATAGATGGGCCTTACACAGCTGAAAGAAGCTTTCTGCTATCATCGACTAATCCTGGTGACTTCAAGTTCAATTATGATCGTGAATGATACGGTACAAAGGTTTCAAGGTTACTTTAGATATTGATTTAGGCTACTAATCATAATTAGTCCACATGTTATGGTAATGTTTTAATGAATATTAAATATATAATTTTCTAATGCATAAGAAATAAGCTGTTACCCTGCATTATTTGTTTTGTATTTGTTATTAAAAGTAAAAAGTAAAAGAAAAAAAACCACCTTGTAATATTTGTTTTTCTAATTTAGAATTAAACGAATTATCATAGAATTGTAATTCTTTCACACAAAATGGGTATTTTGACATACACGTCGTGCGTGCGCATGTATCGTTGAAACAAATACAGTAATTAATTTGATAACGTTTAAAGTAATCACCATACAGAAACTTATTTTGGCAAGAATTTGAAGTACAAAAACAAGGACCGTGTTTATGGTAATTATCGCTTCAGGAATAAGAATATCAAAAGTGTCACCTTCCTTATTCATACGTCTCTTCAAGACAACGGGACTACAGAGTCCCATATTTTTAGAAGGCGAGCGTGGGGTTAAAGTCAACACGCTGAAGACCTTTTGAGACAACTTTAATAAAAGTAATAGTAATAGTCATACGTTATAACGACTGTAACTTCTTCAACAGCTAGGTATTCCATGACACGCAGCAACCGTGACAGTTTCAGACCGTCGCTTGAGGTCTAAAATGCGAATTGCAGATCTTGTAGCGGCAAAACTTTTAAAGAACTTCAGAGTTTTAAACATTTCACGTAGGTGCCAAACTAAATTTAGGCATAGATCCTTATTGAGGTTAACAAAAAGGAGGTTTTTGCAACTATGATTTCATCAAGTAGGTACCTATGGTACCAATACGTATATTAGTAAATATTGTGGGTAAATCGTCTATTTGATAGCAATAAGTTTTATCGGTAGGGAGCTCCTGGCTCGCATGCGCACACCGTTACATTCCAGATAATTTATCCTTGAAACATGAAATGTAAATATGTGACATGATATGTACATGAAATGTATATACATTTGCACTACTTTCATTACATACATATTTACAGCTTATTTTATTCTACTGTCAGACATACGTCAAAGTAAGAGTAATCCTATATTCATGCACTATATTCTCAAGATGGTATAACATCAATTTTAAACCCAATACATCCAAAGCTACATAATTCAGACGAATTTGATTGAAGCGAAGGATCCAAGGCCAAGATTGGAATTTATTCGATTTTCATTCTTACAGAGAGAGAAAGCTAAATGAATCGATGCTTAGTCCCGTCACGTACCCGCCATTGAACTGAAATACGTAACATCTAGCACTACGTACTATACTTGACTTGTTTTAAATTACTTTTTGGGTATTCGTTATTGAGAGTTAAAGGAAGAACATGATTGACTATCACGCAGGCTATTTTGGTGATGTCCTCTTCTCATCCAATCCTTGAACGTAGCTTCACGAATATTATTGTTCCATCTAGCTACAAAGTACAGACGTCAGAACACAAGCTACCCGAAGCTGTTAAATTTGGCAATCAACTTTAAACTATATTCTTCAGAGAAAAAGTTAAAAATCGTCTGTGCATCAAAATAAATTCCTCAGTGTTCTCTTTTTCTGGAAAACCCTAATTATCATTGTTATCAGTCTATTTCGCAAAGTATAGTCTCCTACTGTATTTTATTGTAACTTTCGACTAATGACGAAAATACCCTTTCTTATGTTTCTAATCATTATCTCCCGAGCCTTTTCCCAACTAAGTTGGGGTCGGCTTCCAGTCTAACCGGTTTCGGCTGAGTACCAGGGTTTTTACAAGGAGCGACTGCCTATCTGACCTCCTCAACCCAGTTACCTGGGCAACCCAATACCCCTTGGTTAGACTGGCGTCAGACTTACTGGCTTCTGACTACTCGTAACGACTGCCAAGGGTGTTCAATGACAGCCGGGACCTACAGTTTAACGTGCCATCCGAAACACAGTCATTGGTGTCCAAGATATACTTAGAAAGTACATACAAACTTAGAAAAGTTGCATTGATACTTGCCTGACCTGGAATCGAACCCACGCCCTCACACTTGAGAGGTTGGCTCTTTAACCACTAGGCCACCACGACTAGCTTTCTTATGTTTCTAATGTTCAGTCTATTTTACTATTTGACTTCTGTTTTTGTTTTCTCTCTGCACTATCTGAAGAAACTAGGGTAAATAACTAGGACAAGAGCGAAAGTTATTTTGATATTTTTATCCTATATCCTCAAAGAAGTTTGAAGGACTATCTACGTAATTTGTCCAAACTTTCCACATACACTTGGCGATCTATTTTCATATTTCATGTGGAGTGCGGCTTCGATGGCATTTCCTAACTATTACAGCAATATCAATTAATTTTCTCAATGGGGCTCCGGTTTGTTTCGAGTTTAGTTTATAAACAAAAGAATAACGGACAACACAGATTTATGAAAATACTCGATATTCGTCGAAGAGATAGAATTTTATCATCAGCGGTTATTGTTCCCACTTTTTTTGTCTTCAGTCTTGTGGTAAAAAAATAGAAATAAAGATAACTGCAGCGCTATATTTTGATGCACTTGCGACCCATCTTTGCTGACACAACCTAAATGTTCATCAGAAGAATAATCATTGAACCCCTCAGGTCCCCGATCTCCCAGACGATCTCCTGGGGCTGCGGGTTGTTCGTAAGAGTTACCGTAGTTCTGGCACACCCGGACCATCAGAAGGTACATACACAGTGAGTTTTAGTCGGCAAGAGTCTGACACACTTTCCATCTGCACCCTCAGTGGATTGGCGTCATTTGATAATTTCCCAAGAAAAAAAGAAAGAATAACCATATTTTAAAACCAAACTAAAAATCAATAGGTATATAAATATAATAGAGTTAGGAGTTATAGTACAGAGTAGCGTGTAGATCATTAAGGCTTGAACATCGTAGTCACTGACGCATGGACCCAACTTAACAGCCCTTAACTAGCAATATAAACAAAGGTAGTCCACATGCAAATTTATAAGTGGGATCGTGTCAAACTGTCTGTCTGTCACTCTGTCGGGGTCAGTGGAACAACGACACTTACACTGGGGAGATCTTTTTATGTTTCGCGAATTTAAGGCGATAGTCGATTTACGCGTGACTTTGATATTGAAGTTTACCGCAAATACGTAATTCAAAGGGGGGTGAAATTTTAAATTTGTCAGTTGTTGTTTAAAAATAATAACAAAGGAAAATAATTATGTTATATCTATATTTTTTATCCTCTAATTTGAAAGATTTTTGTATTCATAACCTCATTGCAACTTCTTCATTTTAATTAACACCGCAAAATGAATTAATAAATTATTTATTTGGTTTAGAGGCTGTAGTAAAAAACAATGGCCACAAAAATTGTTAATTAAAAAATATTCGTAAAGTTAATGCAAATTGTACAAGCAGGCGCCATCTTTGCCGCGAACAAATAGCAGTTACGCTCGCTATGAATGCTTTATTAAAATGATCGCGTAAAACAAACATTATCTCATCAAAGTTTAATACCTCACGTATTTGGTGGTGTTCTCCGACTACCTTTTTGTGGATAAAAGTAGAACTTTATTCGCATTTACACTCGAGTTGCAAGGGACTATAGCGTTTATATTGGTGTAATAAAAGCTCTTTTTCTGTAAAAGCCACTTAGGTTTCACCCACAAGGCAAATTAGACTCTATAACTTTGATATAAAGGTTGAAATTCGTGTGCCAACTGAAGGGTGAGTAACGTTTAGAGCATTATAATGCGTCGTGTTAGTCGAGGATTCGTTTTAATTCAGTTGGTTAATCTGCTAAGAGATTTGATGATCGCACTTTTGTTTTTTTCTATCATCTCTTAATTATATAGATCCGTTGTGTCCCTTTGGGTAAGGCTGTTTAATTGTCACGTAATTGAAAATGTCCCCTGTAGTGTACGAATGGGACACATGAGATAACATCGATGGTCTAGGATTATATCCGTAGCGTTGGGAAAATGTAACAGGTTCGAAGTTAATAAGAGACAGTGGTTATTTTAAATGGAGTGAATCACTATCGCTTTTAGTTAGTGAAACCTAATAAGAAGCTATGGTAATTCTAATGATTATTTTTTAAAACCCACAAAGCGATTTCGGCCCGATCCGGACATCGAACCCGAGGCTTCGTGCACAGCACTTGCAGACTATTAGTCCAACGAGGCAGTCTACTACGTGTCAAATATTGATGGCAGTGTGAGTGCTTCCTAGCCGTAGCCACAAGTAAATACCTAAATAATTGCGGTGACTGGTCCACGGCAGATATTTCAGTAATTCTGCGCTGTTATTTCGCCTAATACCAGCTTCATAGCTTTATTATACACTAGCTTCCGCCAGCGGTTTCACCCGCTTTCTGAGGGAAGTACTTTCCATACCCGGATAAAAAGTAGCCTATATGTTATTCTGATGTATAAGCTATATTGTGGTAAAGTTTCATTCAAATCCATTCAGTAGTTTTTACGTGAAAGAGTAACAAACATCCATACATCCATACATCCATACTTACAAACTTTCGCCTTTATAATAGTAGTAGGATTAGACTAGTCTCTTGCCGTGACTTTTCCTGCTTTACCAGTATGCACTCTTCTTTTCTTCTGAGAAAAACCTACAATTTTTAAATTCTGTTGAATCTCTCTTTTTAAATTTGTATGTTGAAATCAATACAAAATAATAAAATAGGTCATTTAAATTCTTCTTCTGTTTATTTGTAGCAAAACTACTAGTCTAAAATTAACAATATAAGAATAATATTGACACATGTTCTGGTTCTAAATAGACAGCAGAAAGAAATCTGCATATTCTCAATTAATATTTATGAGTGCAAAAGCAGATCAAGCACCTCTTGAAATTCTGCTAAGCGAGGTCGTTCAAAGGATCTGGAGAGATATATATTGTATCGGAGAATGGTGAGAGTTGCAGGAGTTTAGAAAATTATTATCCGTCAAATTGCGCCTGCGTTCTGAGAAAATTACATTTTGCACGCGCATAAAAGTCTATTGCCACCTCCAAGGTAGCATCCAAGTATTTCCATTAAAATTTTACCTGAATATGTTTAGATGTCACAGAGTTACATACAAACAAATACACTTCACATTTATAATATACACAAGGATGAATGATAATGTTATACAGGATGAAATTAAATTTTCGTCGAATTAAAAGTCACCGTGTACAGGACATACTGCAACCGCCAATTTCTTGAGGGTTTTCACTAACTAGTTAAGTCCGATCTCACACTTTTTATTATTTATCCTACGTGCTCCTCTGGTATCTTCTTAGCTTTAACCTCTGCGCTTCGCTCACCAAAGTTGGTTCAGCTTTGCCTCAGAACTGTTTAACTGTAGTGAACTTAATTATGACTTGCCTTAATTCTTCTGTCGCTCATATACAAGTAAAGATATAAAAATAATTATCTACTAACACTTCTTGAATATGTAAGTAAAGTATACTTTGTTGTATGTTTTCCATCTAATAAATAAAGAACAATAAATAGAATCTAATAGAATCATCTTCTTAATTATTTTTCTCCTTCATAAACACCGACTTTGTCACCTCAACATATATCAACTAGACTTGCAACCTGCACTCTGACCCAGCCCGTAAAAGCGACGGCGTGAAGTTTAAGTATGTCTTTCAGAATGTTATTAAGTTCAAGCTAGTGCTAAATAAATAGCACCAGCTCACTTGGCTGGCACCGCTAACTTACTCCGTACATTTCGTGAGTCAACGTCTAATTGGACGAGAATTAATAGTGCGAGTGAATTCTTGTATTAGAGAGTATGGAGAGAAGAATGGGAAAAAGTAAGGTAGTTAAAAGGGTGTTGTAAGGCAAAAATTATCAGTACTGAGATCTCAAGTTCTTTGCAAGAGAAGAGAAAATAATTTTAGATGAAATCGGTGTCTGTGTGTTTTAGTCATAAAAGAAGAATTGTCTCCTTCATCATAACAGCCTTTTACCGTCCCACTGCTGGGCACAGGCCTCCTCTCCCACGGAGAAGGATTGAGCGTTAATCACTACGCTTGCTCAATGCGGGTTGGTCATTTCAGAATTTATAGTCCAGGTTTCCTCGAGATGTTTTCCTTCACCTTTTAATCAGTCATTGGTGTCCAAGATAAACTTAGAAAGTACGTATAACTTAGAGAAGTTACATTGGTACTTGCGTGACCTGGAATCGAACCCGCACCCTCATACTCGAAAGGCTGGTGCTTTAACCACTAGGCCACCACGACTTATTCAAAACATTCAGATATAATTTTTCTGCGACTACAATCAATCAATTTTTCTAAGTCAGTTGTTATCCATTTGATGACCCCAAAAAGCAAAATGATCGTTAAAATTAGAAATGTCCAAATTATGTCCCATTAATATTTAATTTTTGATCCTAAAATGAGTATTGAATAGACAAATATTTGAGGGACCTTACCCTTTTTGAACATGAGCAGTTCCTGTACAAACTACACTGGGTACAGTCTGCGGCCAGATATAACCTCAGCCCTGAATATTCATACGACGGCTAAACAAATTCCGAATATTAATGCAATGGCCACTCTCAAACGCGAGCTCATTAGCATGCCTGTCAAATACTTTGCATTCACTTTGGCGATACAAACCCATGCTGTGTTTATATTCTAAGGTACAGGGAGGCTTTAATTGAAAATACCGCACTGTTTTTTTGTGTGAAAATTTTAATGTAGCCTTTTGTACCTTTAGTACCTTCACCTATGTTTTTTTTTTATTCACAAATGTGTGTTCTCCGTGATCAGTAACACGCTGCCATAGAATTAAATAAACCAGCTGATTGTCTCATATAATATGTACAATAATAATGGTTTTTATACATATATAAACATGCCGGTTGCCTCTGTATTCACGACTAATAATAATTATACCGACTTCAATGTCATCTCAAAAAATTAACCATTATTTTACGAAGAGATCACTTTTAATTTTTTGCTTAGTGAATGTATTTATTGTGCGTGACTGTACTCTTAGTCTCAATAATATTTTGTTACCGAGCGATGCCTCTCTAGGATTGCGTTCAGTCACATTCTGAATGAATTCCTTCTTCACCTTCTCTTTCTAATTTATTGTTTGATTTCATATACATATTTTATTAATTTCTTACTTCCTACTCAAATTCTCATTAATCACTTTATACACATTGCCACCCCCAACTCCTCTTAGGTCCATTAGAAAGCCAGCATCAGGCTCCAGCTGTCTGGTATAATCCTGACCTGGACTTATTTGGCACACATTTCTACGCTTTTATGTACCTACTTTTCTTCCCCCATTCGTGTTTGCTTTGTGTTGTGTCAATAAATATGTTTTTCTTTCTTTCCTTAAGTGTCTATGTTTTCGTAGAAATATTTTGGTTGAACGCGTTCATCAGTTGTAAATGGTTTCAGGTTCGCTAGTAGCCTGCTTTGACTGTGCGAAAGAGTTACTGTGGCCCTGTAACATGAAGGGCTCTGGAGAATACATGGGTGAGAGTTCATTAATAGATTTTCAACTTTATCGCTGCAGCATATGGTTCAAACTTAGTTGGGAAAATTTGACTGTTTCGGGTAGCTTGATGTGCTGGCGACTGTATGTATAACTCAAACAAATAATAATTATTAAAATAAAGTGCAGAATTAATACAAATAAATTAAATTTGTGTGATCATCTTTATTCAGCACGAATGAGCTCATCCGTTTGCAAAGAGCGCAAGTATTTGAATAAATGTTGCCATCTAACTTTATATTTACTTTGAGTGTTGCCAGCTTGAAAGTTATTTCATAAATGAAATAAATACGGGTAGGATTTGAAAGTTGGTCGGAAATAAAAATGGCGGGTAAACTTTCTTAGTCCTGAAGGTTTTTCTTTATTTTATTACGTTATATCAAAAGGTTGATATTGCATAATTATTGTTAATGTTATTTTAATATTTGGTATAAATATAATAAATAAATACATATATATCGGGACACATTTTCCACACACGGTCGGGTAGCCCCGTGGTAGGCTTGTGATATGCTTGTTTTATGGGTACCAACACAACTGATAAACTACAATACTTTACACATACCTATATATATTTTATAGATAAATCTTATAACACCCACAAGTCAACAAGCTAGCTCATCACACAAATGTCGACCGTATCGGGAATCTAACCCGGAACCCTCAGCTAGACAGTCCGGCGTGGTTACCATTGGGCCAACGGGTTCTTCATTATATTCGTAAGTCGTATTTTATATCTATTTCAATTTTCTCATATTTTTTCCGTTACACACAAATCGTTTTACTTACATTTTTAAAAGATAGAGAATTCTATTCTGTCCCTTTCAAACATAAAGTGAGAATTAAATTTTCCAGTTATAATACAGTTGTAGTTTAAACTCATTACGTGGCATATTTTCCTTCACGGTTGCCGACATTTTCCACCCCGCCCTACGTGAATAAAATTTCATATTAATTACAACAGTTAATTGAGTTCATAGTTTGTGTGCACAGACTAATTACCGGCGTCCGACTATTCAGTATTTATTTTATATAATGTTAATTAAATATTGCTTTTGAACTAAAATTAAATGTCAGTGCAGAACATGTGCATGTGTATGCTGGTGCGAGTTCAATGTTGTCTAAATATTAGTATGTATTGTTCGCACTTTATAAAGTATTTTGTAGAAAAGTTTATATTTTGTAAAGAATTATAATTTAGTTAAAGAGTAATTTATGTGTGAAACGATTTTGGAGGTACTTGTTATGGTAAATGTTCAGGGATCAACAGCTCTTAGATTACTTTGATTATCTTAAAGGTGAACGACCATACGAAACAAAAAACTAAAAGAAAAAAGATAAAACTTCTCAACAACTCTAACATTTTGCCACAAAAGATCTTCAAAGACTTAAACCGTGGAATAACATTGTTTTAAACTAGGGGTATCGTCGCTCCGGCCCTCCGGCCCTCATTCCCTCAGGTGGAACTCTCGTTTTTCCACACATTACGTATGTTAATCTGTCTTTGTGTTACTCTGTGATGACGTTTCGCTCCATACATTATGTCGCCGCCGCTGCATTGGCGGGCAACTGACATTTTTAATTGCTGTTATTAATTAAGTGTTCGTTATTTCGTGTAGTGTTTAAAATAATGTGTTGCCTTGAATGGTGAATTTAGAGATTAAATTAGTATATTTTTGCTTAAATATTATGACTGTGTTTAAATATATTACTAGAATGTTGACTATGGTGTCTCTTTAAAAGTAATAAAAAAATATTATATTACACAGTTGAGTAACCCGAATGTAGCCTATAAAAAATTGACCTCATGATCATAAAAAACCCACAAACCTTATCTCACCAACATTGCGACCACATTTCAACAATCGTAAAAACAGCCAGCGTGCAGTTGCAGCGTTATTCACGGGTGTCGTAAACCGTCCCTCTTCGCTTCAAAAATGCAGAGCGCAATCTGCATAACAGATCAGATGCGCTTTGTTACCGTCATTTTTGTACGCTAATTGCCCGGTTCAACTGGATAATGCTATTTACTGCTAGAATACGTGAGTGCGAGAGGGTTCACGACGTATATGCGTTTAATACTTGGATCCTATAAAAAAAACTATTCGTTTTGCTTGGATTTTTTGACATAAGCATCGTCAATATAACGTCAATGATACGATCGATTCATAAGCAAAACTAATCGGTTCTTACTTATGGGAAACGTGTGTAAGGGAATATGCTTAGTTTGATTTTGATCTTGGTAATATTCAAAAGATACATAATGTTGCTAAAAAAAAGCTGTACTGTAAATATAGTTTGAGGCTTACTAATTCTAATTACCGATGCTCTGTAGGGCGAAGAGCTCCAAAACGATCATGACCAGGTTTTGGTTATTAAGATTGTGACACTCCTCTATGATCCACCACAACAGAAGGTCTTTATTGTTTCTCACTTGCCAAAAATAAGCTTGTTTATTATTTAAAGTAAGTACTGTAGAGAAATCACTGCTTCAGCCGCACTGTTTAGAGGTATCGGTGTCCCAGGTGTTTAAAGAAAATTTCAGATGTACTTCAGTATTTATTTCTCTCTTGAGGGCAGACGGACGACTGACTATCTAAATATTTAAAAACTAGCTACTTCTTTTTATTTGATTCCTTATATAATTAATAATGTTCCGGCCAGACCCATAACGTTGAGATGTAAAGAGGTCACATCTCTACAGAATCTATTCATTGTGGACGGTATCGACAAGGTAAAATTAGTATTCCTTATAACGTTTACAATATTTTTTGGGACCAAAAATATCGAAAGTTATCAAAAACTTTTTGCTTCATTACATGTTTGTAGGCACAAGCAAAGCCTAACAATCATGAACTCACAAAAATAAATACCTTTACCTATTGTGAAAATTTCCTTTGTTATTTTTTTTAAAGTTATTTTTGTATTCAGGGCGCTACTTAGTTTAGCATAATATTTGAACAAACAAATTTTGCTTACATACTTGGCAGAACGTCGTTTGTACTTATTTACTTTTTTATGTGAAAGACAAGGCCGAAATCTTGTTAAGATAATGTATAATTTTTAAAGGATACGAGTGAACCGTGCTTTGCTTATACTTAGTTACCAAATTACAGACTAATATATAAGAACTTTTTATGTTGTATGTTCGGCGTTTTGTTTTAAAGTGATGTGTCATTATTCATCATTATTGGATGTTGAGGAATTTTCTAAAGTCGACTAAAGATTTATCAACTAAAGTGATTATTTTGTTTATTATTTTTTGTCTACATAGCATTTTTTCCAATTTATATCTCAGTGTTCTAAAAGAGAGGTGAAGAAGGCTTTTTTTTCACATTACAAGTAAAATGGCTGATTTTCTTGTTGTAAATATCTGCTACATTAGAAAAGGATATTGACTAGTTTTTCTCCTGGCGTACGTTATTTATTTTATTTCCTCAGAAACTGAGTAAAATCGTAAAAAGGCGTGACAACAACCCCTATTCTCCAAAACTGACCGACCCCTACGCTAAACTATTATAACATAACATAGAACAATTCAAGTTCAGCTGAGCGTACACTAGCGTAAAGCCAGACTACAATATTTATAGGAGCAACAAATTTCCGGTCGCGGGACACGGGACGCCGCGCTTCCGGGAATTTGTCCCGGACCGTACAGGTCACAACACTTCGCAAACTTTCCTCTTTTGTGCATAGTTTGAGAGTGCTTTTTCACTTTCTTTTGAGAGAACATTAAACCATCTGGATAATTTAAGGAGTTGTTCATTTAAAGGTTGGATATTATTTTCTCATTTTGTGTTTAGGTATGTATTTTTTATTAAATTATTCTTGATACGCAGTATTAAAAAATTCACAATAAAAAGCTGAATTTAAGATCTTTCAAGCTCGTATAGAGAGCTTCAGTCGGTCAGGCGAGGCGGGCTCGCGCATGATAGGATCCACAAAAAAACGTATCTATAAAAAGGCACAAAAATCGTGTCTACTGTATAAGAAAACCATTTTTTTTAGAAAAAAATACTTTTAAATAATATACCATACAAGCTGCGAATATCACATAAATGTAATCAAGCAAAAACAACCAAAAAAATAATGTTTGTTGTAGAGGAGCCCCTTAAATATTTACTTTATTCTAGTACTATGTGGTTATAGCGGCGAAAATTTAAAATCTCTAGCTATCACGGTTCGTGAGATACAGCCGCACCCCATTTTATCCTTTGGATAAGCCTAAAAAGGATTTAACTAAAGTATTTTTTTTTCTATTTTATATTATTTAAATCCGTCACACACTCGCACATCTAAATTTAATCAATTTGAAAGAAACCCTTGCAATGTCCTAATCCAAATTGAATTCAGAGGAACCGCAAATAAAATTCTCATGTAAAAGCTTTTAATCCACCAAAAACCTACTAAGCTACATAGCCTTATATCTTCAGAGACCCCCATAAAATCCCATCGTTTCGTAAAAAAAGAAAATATTCAATAGGTACCTCCCCTTGCATGTAACACGGAAGGGTCACTCCTCACAAATTTATAGGCTCTCTTGGCCAAACCTGCTTGTTTAGCCTTCCCTGAGGAGGCTCTATACCCTCCCTTAGGCTCGCTAATTGATAATGAAAAAGAAGGGGCTCGGGAATTGTGCCCTTAGGGTCTAGTTTTTGTAGAGATTTTTACTTCAAATATATTTGTTACGGAAAGTAGAATAGTTAAAAAGTGGGTGTTCTTGACTGAATGTTTAATTGAGTGGAAGATAATAGTGAAGATGAGATAAGATGAATAGTTGTATTTATTAATAGCAAACTTGATATCTAAATAATCTAATATCTTGATAGCAATTATTGGTAAATATTATGAAATTAGCCATTTTCCTGAAAATATTTCACTTCAGACACCTTTTTCTCGGTTCATACTGTTCTGTAATTAATAGTTTTACTAAAGTTTACAAACTTATTTCTACTCAGCTAATAGCTATAGGGTACTTTTAAGAAACATGCATTTAACCATATCCCCTGTGATGTGCTAACAAAGAGTGTTTTTGGCTACTGTATTTATTAATAAAAGTGTTCATTATTAATGCTATAATAGGACAAACTATTGTTGTTACAAAGAAAATTGAATTTCACGTTCAATGAACCACCAAAGGCAGCAGTTGTCCAAAACTGCTCAAAACTAAAACCGATTATATAATGGTAGATCTCTTAGTGAAGGAAATCCTACTTATAGCACAGTTGGAAGAATAAATTATGCCCGACTGCACGCAAGATGGCGCCACTCTCTTCATGGGTCCATAGATGTGTGAATGCATGGATGTGGTATTTGGGTGTAAACAAGTCTATGTCTCTGCCAATTAGTCAGATCCATAAATAAAGACTAAGATACTAAGTACCATTGCAATTTATAGAAGATATAGAAGCATAATCATAGTGTTTCAGTAGGTTGAGTGATTTTATACGCAATCCCTGAATATCAGTTTGTAACATTCATAATGGCAATAGGTAGACGTTTGAAGTGTTCCCAGTATATTAAACACTTTCAAAGTAAATTAATACTTAAGGGGTGCTCCCTTACAGTAGACATTATTTTTCCTACTTAGCCTCCGAAAACGTTTTCACTCGCTTCTCAAGGGTACCAATTCCCGCAATGGGATAAAAGTAACCTAAATGTTATTTCGACGTAGCTATATTATTGCCAAGTTCTTTCACACTTAATTTCTTTATCTTACTTATATTTAACTGAAAATATAAATTGAACCTTTTTTTTAATTATGAACTATCCGATCAAAATAATTCGACGAAAACAATGTTCTTTTCTATTCAACTTCCATCTCCAAAATTGACTTAATTTCTGACATCTGCAACAAACGCGTGCTCACTGGGCAGCTCGCGACAGCTCCTACAAATGCATTTTCATCCCAGCTGACAAACGCTCAATGCCACTCTTATAGATTTTAGTCGAAATTATGAATTATTCCTTTCGTTGTTACCATAAAATAGTTGTTGAAACTTTTTGATGTTCATCACTGCAAACTAATTCAATGAAATCATGTTGTTAAGAATGTTAATTCAACAATGATGTTGTCGACTTCCATTCTAACCGGATTTAGCTGGGTATCTACCAGTGTTTTACAAGGAGCAACTGCCTATCTGACCTCCTCAACCCACTTACCCGGCAACCCAATACCCCTTGTTTAGACTGGCGTCAGACTTACTGGCTTCTGAATACCCGTAACGACTGCTAAGGATGTTCAATGACAGCCTTATTCAATGAAATAAGCGCTTTTAATAGAATTTAAGTACATAAAACAGTGTTATTTCGATTATAGACCTAATAGTAAACTAATTAGAGAATTATTAAATAACCCGCTGTGGTATTAACTAATTGTTTTAACAGCTATTCATTGCGTTATACGATTGCTATTTTCGAAATTTTGTATTTTCAAATATTGTGCCTTCTAAAAGAAAACTTAATACGTAAGTGCCTCTTAAAAGAAATAACTTTATCTCCAGACAACTTAAGAATAGTTTACAACGTACGAACGAGACATTAATTTCACAGATAACACACCCACCTAAAGATAAGTAACATTTAAAAATGTGCAAAACCAACATTAAAACAAAATATAAAATTCAGCGAGAACAAGATAGGCTTTTTGGTCCGCAAACCTTCAAAATTGACCCTCCCGATAATGGGCCGGGGTACCGAGAGAAATATTCATAAATTATGTAAGCTCCTAGTTGGAATTCATAATGGCCGAGTGGGCCTCACGAAAATATTTATATATTTAAATATATATAACTTTTAAAATACCCAGCGTGCTTGATGTGGTAAAATACTGCGAATATATATTCTGGGGTGATCCTGGGTGAATTAAATGCAAAGAGGAGCTGGTATTAACGGATCAAGACGTACTTATCATGTTTAATGGGACTTGATGCTGCTAAACGACGGGTTTTTGTTACTTTCAAGCGATCAATGTTTTGCCACGTCCAAAATCAGTTGAAACTATGTCGTCACACATAAGTTACATCAAATTCATAACAAAAGGTTAAACAATACATTATAATACTTTTTTATCAATGTCCGCCACTGCATGTAGTTGAGTAAACAGTCAATTTTTACACAAGTGTTGATATACAAAAAACCTGAATATTTCCTAATGTGTAACTGTTGGTACAAATTCCTCAACTAGGAAACAATCAAAATAACATGGTTAGTAAATTCATTAGAATTTGATAGACTCATGATAGGACCAGGTATATATGATGAAAATTTTCTGTAATATTCCTCTGTTGGTTTTTTGACATTTTCTCTTTCATAACGGCCACCATCAGCAATGAAAGTTTTATCAGATATAATTATTTTGTCATGCTAGCTACAGCTAGACAATAACCACAATACAGTCGATACATTTCCCTAATGACTAATTACTCTCATTATTCAACCATCTCCCTAACATTAGAATTTTAATCCACAATTAATAGTTTCCCATTAAAATGTATTAAAGCCCTCACCAACCTAAAAGTTAGTTCGGAAACTTTATTTGACGAATCATTTACTCTCTTGAGTACAAAATGTGACACAAAATAAATATGAAAAGTAATTAATTATACATCATCATCACGACATTTATTAGAGTCGTGTGGTCAGGACTGTGGTTTTCGTGTTAGTATTGTCAATTATAATATAATATCGAATCTACAGGCTCTTTCAAAATGTATTCATGTGTTAAGTTAGTTAATACATAATAACGTATTTTTTTTTGTATACCTATAGTTTTTTTTTTTAATTTATATTATTATATTAGTTTTAAGTACTTCATAAGTTTGTATATTTTTATGTTAATTGTATGTACATATATAGTTGTAAAAGTCTTAATAAATGAAAGTTGTCTTAATACTGCAGTTATAGATGAGGTAACTAAGAAGTAATCTGGTCAGTGGGTAGTTTCAGAGGCGGATTAGAATATATGCACACGAAATAGCACTCCAAATTTGAAAAGAAAACAATATATTTTTTGAACACAACTACAATTTGCTCTCAGTTATTAAAAACTACACCTAAAGTGGTGACTACAATTATCCAACACCTTATCTTAGCTATGCTAACTTTGATTGCTATGTTAACCATATCTCCTTTTACTTAAAGATTTACAGTAACATCCTTTGTTATCACACCATCTGAACTTGGCAAAAAAAACCTACCGAAAACGCGCATAAATTTTCCAAAATCCCCACTCTGTAGCAGGTTTCGTTCAAACATCCACTTAACATTCGACACGAACAAAATTGATTCGATCGTGGAGATGAGAACACGACAGATTTCATGTGACAAGCCAAGATTATTGAAGTGAAATTTTATTTTATTGAACAGATTGAAAGTATTGGGACTGCGTTCTTGTGATCGCAATGAACTGATTTATTGTAAAGTAGGTGTTGGAAGTAAGATATATTTTGTTTCATTAAAGTATCTGAATATCTATAAAGGCCGCCCTTGCAGAGTCAGAATATGTTTTGGGGTGAACAATGAGCACTATCTTGTAGTAATTTAATAATTTTAGAGATAGAATGGCATATAGTTTTATGAACCCTTAAGCAATTTTCATTTTTTCCATTTTCCATCAGTCTTTATCAGTCTACTGCTAGATATGGATTCTAACATTTACTATGACTCGACAGACGTTGTCCTGTCTTTACTTTCTTTTATAAGAACCTTCTCCTGACAATAACAAACACAGCAAGAAAAAAGTGAAATCGCTCCAGCCGTTCGCGCGTGATGGCGTGACCAAGGGATATGGGGATTCATTTTTATATATATAAGTATAGATATAACATGGAGAACAATGGTATCATCACACTAATATATAAATGCGAAAGTTTGTGAGTGTGTGTGTATATTTGTTACCTCTTGACGGCCAAACGGCTGATAGGATTTAGATGAAACTTGACAAACATATAGCTTATGCATCAGAATAACACATAGGTTGTATATTATAACGCTATTAGCTAAGGGGGGTGAGTAATAAAGCATTTTTCGGTGAGTTTTAACTAGACGCCATCTATATCTTTTTAAATACAACACTTTTTTATAAAGACGACAACCGAACAGTTTTTAAGGAAGTGTCTGATAAAAGGAAAAAACTTTACATAATTTCAATTGCAGATCCAAGTCCGTAACAGTAACTGACAATCTCCATTTAAACTGACATTTCTTTACCCGTTCAAAGAAAACGTATTTCTCCCCCCTTTTCCCACCATTCTCTGTCCCGCTCGATAAGAGGGACAGACAGTGCTATCCACTTAAGCCTAATGAATTTTTCGCATAATACGCCATTCAGATGCTGGGATTATTCTATTCATCACGATTTACAACAGGTAAGATGATTCTGTAAAGGTCTTGGGAAATTGCAGTGTAACTGTAACTGCTGTGACTTTTTTAACCGACTTCCAAAAAAGGAGAAGGTTCTCAATTCGGCTGGTATGTTTTTTTGTTGGTTTCATGTTGTAGGTACAGTCTTCAGCACATCAAGCTACCTGAAACTGTCAAATTTCTCCACCAACTTTGAACCATATGCTTTAGCAATAAAGTTGAAATCTATTAAGGAAATTTGACAGGTAGCTTGATGTGTTGGCGTGTGTACCTTCGTATATTTGGCTTGATAATACAGTATAGTATAACAGTGATGGCCAATAAAAAAAAAATAGAGTATATTATCTGTTTATGACTATTACATCTTAAACACTATGCTGTCATTTATTTAAATTTTAATCATCAACATTTGTTTTCTAATTTAGGTTAGCGACATCAATAGGAAAATACCTAAAAGGCTAAAATACACTAGTACATAATAACTACGAGTGCGAGAGACACAAACCAGAGCACATCCATCACACCAGACGCGCCGTGTTAATGCACAAAATATAACGTCGAGAATGTTCGCGAACATTGCGCTATATTTCAGCAGCAGGATTTGCGGAGCGCACGACGAATTGACGGCGGTGATATATCGCAACAGTGGGCCGCAACCCTAATAATATTATTTTGAGATTTACGTACCTACATATCTACCAGTATAATATGACGTTGGTTTTTTGTGTTATCTCCGTTTTCAGAAATTGTTCAAGCTTTAATGTTATCACGCTTTTTTGCATCCATCGATTTATTGACAAGAATTTGGGCTTACTTTTCGTTAAATACAAATATATTATTGTTAAAAAAATATATAAAGTCATCATCATCATCCTCCTGCCCTTATCCCAAGTGTTATTTGGGGTCGGCGCAGCATGTTGTTTTCTTCCACGCTCTTCTATCTGCCGTCATCTCACAAGTTACATTCTTTCTAGCCATATCAACTTTCACGCAATCCATCCGTCGTTTCTTTGGTTTAAAAAATATAATATAAAGTATATTTGGTTTTAAGACTGACAGTACACAATATTCTATACGTAAATGTTTCACACTGAAAAAAATTACCATTCAAAATTTTCAATTCCGAAAAGATGGCTACTTTGACCAATCTACAAACATTTCTAACGTACAACCGATGCTAAAATTCTCGTAAAATACTGTTAAATACCCAGAAACAAACATTTTGTGAACTCAGGTAGGAAACTGTTAAGCAGCGGGTCCCGGTATTCATTAGTAGTAAATCATTGGGAGTACCCAGCCGCCCAGCCCTGGGTCGATGTACAAGCCCAACACGACCGACAACGCTTCCGATTGAAATTGGATATATATAGGCCTATGTATACGAGTATTTGTTAGAACATAGTGTTGTTTGAAGATCATAATGTACAACAGATTTTTTTTTATCTCAATCGAATTCTGTCGTACCTATACGAGGACTATTAAACCTCATAAGCTTATACAGCTCATAAAAGAATGAGTATTAAAACAATGCTAGGTACTACAATCAGTCAAATTTTCATATTCGATTTTCACCTAATCTCCGAAGCATATAGTTTAAAGTTGATTGGGAATACTTGGCAGTTTCGAGTAGCGTCATGTGCTAGCATCTGTACATAATGTGTGATTCAATTACAAAAAGGACAACGGTCATACAATTTTTGACTTTGAGCAGGTTCCCAGATCATCATCTCCCGAGCCTTTTCCCATATATTTTGGGGGTTGTCTTCCAGTCTAACTGGATTTAGCTTTTTATTTAGATTGAGTACCAGTGTTTTACAAGGAGCGACTGCATATCTGCCCTCCTCAACCCAGTTACCTGCGCCCCCAATACCCCTTGGTTAGACTGGCTGAGCAGGTTCCCAGATCACAGCCTCAAAATAGTAAGCACGTAATTTAATTAAAGTTACATTATCAAGACATAACGGTAGTCGTTTACCTAAATTAATTTTCTGTACTCAAATCCGGGACATCCGAACGGCATGGGCCTACAAAAGGTTCTCCTAATAATATCTTAATTGCTCCCCTTGTTACGTTTACTGAGGGGTCCGAGATCTTCGAAATTAGGAAGACGTTTTGTTTTGAGGTTTTACTTTCTTATGACCGCTTTATCTGAATTCAAGTCTATTGTGGAATTAAAAAGTGTTATGCCAAATGTTTAGTACATAATGATTGTTGTCAATAAAGTAATTTCACTAGTCATTTTATGATCCACGCAGATTCCAAACTTTGAGTCGGTTAGTTTGATCGGCTTCTTAATTAGTATAGAGATGTATGGTACTGCAAATATTACAATTATTAGCGTTGCAGCGAACAATTTTAATGGATCCACAAATATCTTCAAACTTAGCAGGTAAGTCTAGGAATCAGCTAGGCTCTTAAACTCTCGTTAATAAAGTTTTTATTTATATAGGGATTTAATGCAAGAAGGTATTGAGCATAGCTGATTACTTTTGGGCAAATTTCCTATTTAATTTCTTCAGATCTTTCACCATATCCATCGTTTCTGAGTTTCTGGGATTAATTACCCTTGTCCCTTCCAATGTCTTAATCGTAGTAAACGTCTCTTAAGTTTTTTGTTCTGCCGTCTTTGTCTTATAATTGGTCTGAAAGTGGTCGCTCTCAGAGTTGTGTTACGCCGTAAAGCTAATCGATTTCATCACGAAAGATTTGCAGAAAGAATCGATCTCTAATATTAATCATCGTATTTGTATTAACAGCTGCTTTTACTGATTTCTTGTTTGCAGTTTTTCAGCCATTCTTGGTTTTAATCACTCAGTTATCTTAATATCTACAAAAACTACAAAAACTTTTTGATTTAGTAATTTTCGATCCTTCCACAATAGGGTATTTGACTCTTTTTTTTTAATTATTCATATCAAAAGTAACATTTTACAAAACCAAAAAGAGAAATAATTTTTGGAATCCGTTAAGAACTAAGTAATTTATAAACCTTTCAAAAGTCAAACAGTTAAATAACAGAAAAAGGATGCACATACAAGCTTGTGACATCAACGCTATTTGATCATGCATGTACAAAAGAGATAGTAAGATGTTCCCGCTATGGTCCCACTCTTCATCATACGAATATAAAAAATGTTGATTGCTGCTCCATTTATCAACTAATTTTGACGCTGTTTTCAGAAAAATGTTCCTCGTGCGTGTGTTTATTTGTTTTGTTAATTTTTTTGTACAAAATGAAACACAGGCAAATACCCAATTAAGTTTTTAATAACGTTCATTAAAATCACTCTAACATTTTAATTAGTTTGTTCAAAACATTTAAGTAATAAACTACTTTAAAATTTTCTAATTTGCAATGAATACTTAGCAAAGTACAGTCGGTCGTAAATTGGCGCAGTTCCAAGAAATAATGATAATAATGGAGCCAAACATCGGGGCACCGAGATGATACTGAGATAAGGGCAACAATTTAAATTTTGTGTCCCAAACGCTGAATATTACTCTGTTTGTAATCAACTGCCTTGATATACGAATGCTCTTTGATACTCTGACCGTATTTCTTATTAGTAAATGAGAGTTTATATATACCTATATTATTGTAGAATGGACTTGAAGAAACCTTGTTCGGACTGTTTTTTCTCTGTCGGTATTATATGCAAGGAAATTAAAACAACAATTTTAATTTTATTTATTTATCTTTATTCCACAAGGTTGTGCATCTTATAAGCTAAGCCCCACAAAACCGTTGTAATGGTTTGACTGTGGGGTCGATGAGTCTCATACAACATACAATTTTTATTTATTCATTCATTTATTTATTATAGATAGACCTTAACAGCTTCTGTGTATCGTATAGCTATAGTTTTTTAGTGTCTTAGACTTACACAGTCGCCAATTACTGGTTAAATAGTGTTAGCAAAACAATAATTATAGAAGGAAAAGAAGAATATAAAACTAAGTTGAGACAATAACTTAGAGAAATAGGTTTCGGAGCTTCAAAAATAAATCACTAAAAACACTTAGAAATAACTTTAAGGTAACAGATGTGACGTACTTGTCAATTTCAGAACTTAACAACATGAACAAAAGAATCATCTTTCTTGTAGGTACTTGCAGCAATAACAATTCCATAAGAGCCTTTCAAAATTCAGAAATTCTTACCAAGTATTAGTCAACAATAACATCTCCAGCTATTGTTGTTACTAAATCAAAATGAAGGAGGTCAAATTAAATCAGTCTTCATCAAATATCGGATACTCTTTAAAAAGCTTGGAATTTTCAAAAGCCTTCAATAGTATAGCGATTATTATCTGCATAGCTGAAGAAAAGGCGCAATTCTCCGGCGCTCCGCTCGCTCGCTTCGCTTCAAATCAGTCGGGAAGACGCCCCTTTCATACCTCTTTGTTGGGAGCGCATTGTCAGAGGATGGTTTATTGTGCAGGATTGATTTTTGTGCCTATGGATGCGGTTCCTCTGTGAGTACTTGTGAGTATTATAAAGTTGGAGAGTTTGGTTGTTTGAGTATGTTAATCTTAGAAACTACTGGACCGTTTTGGCAAATTATTTATTTAAGTGTTAGAAAGCCCCATTTATGGAAGAAAGCTGTAGATTAGTTTTATCCGATTACATGGAGTAGTTCTTACGGGATGTTTGTGAAACTGCCGGCGAAAGCTCGTTAGAGACAGTTGTGTTGATGAAACATTTAACCAATTTCTGAAGTATTTCATATTTCGTTTGGACTTTTCTAAATTACCTTATTGACTCAGAAAAGATAAGAAGAAAAAATGAAGCAGGTTTTTGAGCTTGGTCTCATCGCGTTAACAAGAACACAATGCAGTTTTAATGCTTTGAATATTCCCGAGAAAACGGTCTGACTCCAGCGTACCGCAATAATAAGAAAAACGTATAAGCCCAGTACTTCTTCAAGTTAATACGAACCAACTTAAACTAACAATTTTATTCACGACTATAACTTAATTTTATTCTTTGCCCACTTATTCTCAGGGCGATTTAACTCCAAGTTTATTCTGTGGCTCCTTCGTTTTATACCTACGTTCCGTGAAACTGGCACTTCTGCTCATTTAAGTCATAACTCGACTTTAGTCTGTATTGCAGTGCCCATCGCTCGTTTATTACGAATTGTCGAGAGAGGCTTCGGTGTTGTGCAAGCAGTGAATGTGGTTATAGCAGATAAAATAGTTAATCTAGTGATGGAAATTGAAGAATAGTTGAAAGGAATTGTGCAGTACTTTAAATTGCATCTCTCGTTGAATAAGCGCGCTTTATTTCGAATGCTCACTGAGAGTGGATGGAAGTTAAATTTGTGGAAAGTTGAGTCCGCGGTGACAATGCAGCGTGCCTTTTTGTGCAGACTGTTGAGTATTTTAGATGTTTTTTTTAGATTTTCTGCTTGGATTCAGACTGGGATGTTTTTATAAAATAAGTAGGTATGTTTATTGTTTTCTTGGCCAAATATTTATATATGAATGGACTTTAAATTTTCTTGGTTAATCTCTTAAAATGAGCAACATCAAATTAGAGCTAGCAGTGTTGATTTTAATTGATTGCTCGGTAGTAGTTTAATAAAATTATTTAATTACTTTTTAGTAATAAATAATGCGACAAGAAATATTTCTTTCAAATATTTTTTTTTTTTGGTGAACTGTTTTTGTTTGTTAAATGAACAATAAGAAAATGTTCAGACAAATAATACCTAGTGCAATATAATTACAGACAACAGAATACAACTTTATAATCCAAAACACACGTTCACTTAACCAATTCCTCGAATGTTATATAGAGCCACTTGAAGACATTTTCTAATAAAATTGTCTAAAAGTACATTTAGCGTTGGTCCCGCGGGATCGGATCGGCCCTTTCTGCCCGGACAATATGCCGAGAATTGACTTCGGGATTCGAGACAACTCGACCATTATCCGTGCTGTGGTGTGGTCCAAGGTAAGAGCGGGAAGCGTTTTTACGAGCTGGAATTTTAACAGTATGCGAACTGCGTTTGCGTTTTCATCAGCATTATAGAACTTATACGCTTGAAGATGCTAGTTAGTTTTATAAACTTGACTATTTGTGACGAGTTTTTTGTCTGAATATTGAACTACGTCATATATTCCTCCTGGCCGATTTCGGCCACAGCGACTTGGGTCTGCGCTTAATTTTGAGAGCTTCGCTGATGTGCTCTCCAGTGACTGACAAAGCCAATTTTTGCAGTGAATGTCCGTCCACATTCGCTGCAAGTCAGCACTCCTCCGATATAAGTGTATTGGATGGCCGCGGGTGGTCGGGCCTTCAGCTCGTCTCGTCTAGCGTCGAGCTGTTCTCTACGCCGGCTCTCAAACTCGCACACCTTGTCCTTAACTGTACGCCTCCATTGTGTCCTATCTGCGGCCAGAGCCCCCCAGTGTGACGGATATATAATATATTGCAGATATTATTATATATGTACAGATTTCTGTTTATGAAAATATTTTTCTAAAGCATTATTCAAATCAATGCTGATACTAGGCTCATTTAAGTGGTTTGACATCTCACATAAACAACAAATCGCGACTCAGATGACCTTTTATTAATTAAGATTAACTTTATTTCAAGCAATAACTATACGAGCCATTGATGTCACATTTTGTGCGTACAACAAGCTCGCTATCTCCCATAACTGAAACCAGCACAAAATATAAAAGTGTATTGGTGGCGCTCGCTTTGTGTCGCCGACAATGGTGCGGTGTATTAGCCCGACTCCCGCCGCCACCTGCAATCACACACATTCGGCATTACGGCTGTACGGTACATGTTCACGGATCACAATGCCGGAGAGAATCGAAGAAAAGGCCGTCAGCTGATTGTTGTGGTTACAATTTTATGATAGTAAGTGGTTAATACCTAATACTTACTTTAATTTATATACCTGTGCGATCAGAATGCACGTAAATGTCGGTCTTGCGCCTGATCTCTCTCCGGCCGTCCCATCGGACTATGAGAGTGAGGGAATAGAGAGTGCACCTGTGTCTACGTAAATGCTTGTGAACTATAGCGTATATATATAGCGAATGTGTGATTTCTTAGATTACAGTTGTAGGTTCTAGCCCTGTAAAATGCAGCTGAAAGCCAGTGAAGAATAATAATCATCTGTTTTACCGTTAAGTGCCAATATCATACTATTTATGTCATTGTAATTGGCCAATGTTTTTTTTCAATGAAAACTGACACTGATTGAACACTGACTGAAAAATGACATCAGAAGCTTAGAGGAGACCGCGTCGGGCCTTAGGTATATACAGATATCTAATATCGAGTCATAAGTACCATAAGTCGGATAGTAACCGTACATAAATTGGGTTTATTTACTGCCAGTTATCCGCAGCCTTCGCTTTAGCCCAGACTCGTATAAACACTATATTTAGTAGAGAGAGTGATCTATCTCCCCATTAACGATTAATAGATCAGAAAGTGATTACTTTGGCCTAGACTGGGCTATCAGCTATTAAATGAAGAAGAAAAAGCCAATAAACCGTTATCCGGGCCATTGATCAATGTATCCTGAAATAAGTGGTTATAAATAGCCCGTTTTTCAGGAGGCTAGCAGTAATTAGTGATACAATTTCTCTATGAAATTATTCTTACTAAGTAACAGCACGGGTCGATCGATCATATAGTTAAGCAACGCTAGGCGCGATCGTTCCGTCGATGAGTGACCATCTTGTCGCTCCTGCGTGTATCGGAAAGCACGCTCAATTCGGCTGTGAAATATCAAAACCCAGTATCTGCATAAAACCAAATTTTACAGGAGAGCCGAAAAACGATTTCATATCTTTGACAGCTTGCCGTTTCAATAATATTAGTCGTATCTTCTTGGGAGTGGTTGCAAAATTTGAGGCACATAACAGGCTATAAAAGAAAATAGTTTTAATGCGTCTATTACAAACTATGTACGTAGAGGAGCAGTTACTAATAAAAACATTGTTTTCTTAGACCTAACTTTGTGAGTGTGACAATTTCAAAACCTAGTAAGATCACTTGCTTTGTTTTCATCTGGGTTTGAGTATACTGAGTGGGGACTAAACGCAAATTAATAGGCTTAGTAAGATCACTTGCTTTGTTTTCATTTAGGTTTTAATTTATTGAGTAGGAACTAAATGCAATTTATTTGACCTATTTAGTAAAAAACAACAGAATAAATTCATTAAAACCAAACAAGACACGAAACTAAATCTCGCCAGTTACCAACAAATCTTACATGCTTGTGTTATTATTTTGAGGTTATGCTTTTTATTCATAAAAAACATTGAAAAAAAATCTTGACATTATTATACACTGAAGAGTACTTACATTTCACCATGTTGTTTTTTTAAAGTACTTTTTTTCGTGGGAAATCATCAAATGACCTCTCCCGCTGAGGGTGCAGCTGGAGGGAATGTCAGACTCTTACTGACTAAAACCCACTATGTTCCTTCTGGAGGTCCCTGTGTGCCAGGGCCACGGTATCTCTTACGAACAACCCGCAGCCCAGGCAGACCCTAGCCCTAAACCCCCTCCTATGTTGCTGACATCTCTTCGAGGAGCGCGTGGAATAGAACGCGCCGCCGACACGGGCCTGTCGTCCTTAGACGTACGGACGATGAGCTACCCACACTCACCGCCCACAGACCCGCGCCTACGGTGGTCGGGAGTCTTCCCTCGACACACGGTGCCCGTGGTGTCGACCGGTACCAGCCCTGCCGCGACGGCTGGGATGAGCGGAGCGGTCTCTCAGCCGCTCCGCCGCCACCTTCGCTAGCATAACTGCTTCACATAAGGAGGCGACGGCATCCCGTTCTCTCTCGCTCCGGACCATGGCCTGGATCAGGGCCGCGAGAGGTCGCCACCGCCAATTGCCGCTGTGAGGACACGGTGGTCATCCGCCCAGGCAGAACACACCTCCACCGTGTCCTCTGGCCCGTCCGCGCAATGGTGACACCCAGGCGTCTCCTCCCGCCCGATGCGATGCAAGTACCTCCCGAAACACCCATGTCCGGTGAGGACCTGCATCAGGCGGTAAGAGAGGGTGCCATGACTCCTCCCAATCCACTCTTCGAAGAAGGGCACTATGGCCACTTCTGTGGCGTGCCTTGCACGGGGTTGCGTGAGGCGATCTCTCCACTCCACCATGAGATCGCGCCGGAGGACTGCGATTTGCCGCAACAACGGGGACTCCCCCCGACGCGCCTCCTCGCGTTCTTTTAAAGCATTCAAGATCAATTTCGACCTATAAAACTGATTTTTACTCATTTTTAGAGACAAAAACACGCACTTGCAACGAGTTTTTCTCACTTACTAAAGTTGCGCGGGAGTTTTGACGTTTATTTCAACCATTTCATTCACTTAGTATCTACATGAACCATTTTATAACCAAGTAACTACAAGCACTTACTAGGTTTTTAAAATGGTTGATGTTAGATACTATGTTTTAATCTTGTAATTTTTGCATTTTGAAAACGTTTGCTGTAGATACTAGGTTTCGGAATTTCTGTAACTTCGTTTTTGAGTTATTTTTGGGAGTTTTTACTATCCTAGTATGTGGAGAGTGGTCTATAAGGTCGAAAAATGCAAAAACACGTTTTTTTTAAATTTGT
Source organism: Heliothis peltigera (assembly GCA_958496145.1). NCBI lineage: Eukaryota > Metazoa > Arthropoda > Insecta > Lepidoptera > Noctuidae > Heliothis > Heliothis peltigera. Next base: position 446,302 of record OY292333.1, read on the forward strand.
CAGATACTAGGTTTTGAAATTGCACAGCCGAATTGGTGGGTCCCGTTTGTCATTTGAACATCTTTGGCAGTCCTTATGGGTAGTCAAAATCCAAAAACTATGATAACCAGTAGGTTGGATAGACAGTCGCTTAATTAATGTAAACATTGGTACGCAGCCGACCCCCTCGACGCTTAGGTAAACTCTAGGCAAATAAATTTGGAATCTTTATAGCATATTTCCTACCATAGTGTATCTGAACTTCAGAGGAGTCCAATATGAAGCATCCCGCAGTACCATGTAGAAACTTATGCAAGGGCCAACTACGCTGATCAATACTGTTGGTACTAAACCAGTAATCTCCTCGCCCTATTTAACTACTTTTTGGTATCCATAGTTCACAAGGCATTTTCTATGGAATCATCAATTGCGCAGTTTAACGCATTTTCTTTCTTTCTTTGTGTAGTGAATTTTAATGGCTTGATTTAATAGGTAGGTATAGTGAAAGGACATTTTTAGGACCAATAATCTAAGTCCCAGATTGCCATTAAAGGTTACGACCACTTGATCCCAAAAAGCTTAAAACCTCATAAACTTTCGAGTCACGACTTAACAGTCTTATTGCTGATTACGTATTAATTATGAGTGATGGTTGTCCCGGGACTTCGAGACATTGAGGGATAAAACTTTTGGTAGGTACGGGCTATTGATGATTTTGAAGCACCTTTGGGGCTTATTCTGAGCCTCAAAAATCGCCTGTCACGATTCATATACTAATCTTTTGTTTTATTATTGTCCGGGGAGACAGTGGGTGTTTTATATTCTGGCAACACTTTTGAAAAAAATATCTTGAATTATTATATTCGCCAAGAAATAGGCAAATGAGAATATATAAAAAAGCATTAATTCCCTACTTATTGCTTTCAATATTTAATTGTTTCTTTTTGTTTAAACTAACTAAATACTTGCATAAAACAGAATGTTCGCCGGAATTATCATTATTCATATGGAAAAATCGCTTTCCTCTACATTAAATTTGAATCAGCCATATCTGAAATATTTTGAGTTTTGGATAAGTATTGTATTGCAAAATAAAACAAATGAATGTAAAAACAGAATATATTTAAATCATCATCACATTTCGCGTAGAAAGATAAAACGCTACACCACAGGCGCCCGTGAGACCCATGCACTTCGCCAAGTGCAGTCAATAACAATATGCATTTCATACAATCACTTTTATTATTGCTCTTTTTATTATTAATCGCTATTTTTATTTTACAAGTTAAATTTATTTAAATCTCATTTATTTACAAATAATTTAAATTATATTTTAAGCTGTTATCAATAAATTACACATTTAAAAATCCATTTTGGTTTTCATTTAATTATAAAATAAACAACTCATTCGCCATTTAAATATATAATTTTAATTTTTAAATGTTGATATTATCATTTTAATTTTTAAGTATATTTGCTTCATATTGTTATTGACTACACCCGTTTTGTTTATTTAAAAACAGATCAACAAAAGTTTAAAATTGTTTAATAAATAACTAATACTTATTGCGATATTTACAGTTCAACGTAATATAGATTCTTCATAATAAAGGGAACGCCAAGAAAAAGATATTGGTTTAATAGATTACCGTCTACTTTGCAAGTACTAAAACGTTCTATTAAGCCCGACTTTGGATAACATTTTTTCATTACTTATAAATATAATTCTATAGATATATATTACAGATAGACTATAGACAAAACGTCTTATATAATAATTATTAATTATTTATTTAAACTTTGTAATTAACGTTATGATAGAACGATTAAATACACGGATTCTTACAAGGAACCCTGTTGTTTTTATTTACAATTTTACAATTTATTATCTAAGTAGATTACAATAGCCAGACATATAATAGTATTATTGTTTCGTTTTTTTTTAAGTAAGAATATTGCTTAAAAAAATTTACATTGAGCCGAAAGACGTGAGCAACTTAGAATCACTTTATATTTTTGTTTAGTAGATTAACTACTTTTCGCGTGATTTACAAACAAATCAATTTGCTACTTTTGTTACGTAAATACAAGTTTCTCGTTTATTTGTTTTCAATATTCTGAGACTTAAAGTCTGGAGACATTTTCGACAAACTTCAATAAAACTTGTAATAAGATTAACAGGAATAACTTGATTTTGTATAAAATATTGAAACATTGATATAAAAAAAAACTGTATTACACTAGACTAGCGACCCGCCCCGGCTTCGCACGGGTGCAATGCTGATACTAAAATTATACATATAAACCGTCCTCTTGAATCATTCCATCTATTAAAAAAAACCGCATCAAAATCCGTTGCGTAGTTTCAAAGATTTAAGCATACAAAGGGACATAGGGACAGAGAAAGCGACTTTGTTTTATACTATGTAGTGATGACCAAATAATATATGTATAGGCTTAGCACGTATTTAAAGCATTCATGACTAGAAAATTAGCATGGTAATCTGAACTTAAATGATAAGTCCACATTTATATTATCTTTTGTTGTGCCCGACAGGGTTCACGATTGTTACCTATCAAAAAATGTTTACCACCTAAGCCTACATTGTGGAATGCAATAAATAATAAAGTATCGAGTATTAGGTAACTTTGGTGTTCTGAAGATAACATTTTCCTACGGTTACTTCTGACCATTATAGGATATACAGGAATGGTCCTAATTATCCTCTCTTATAACTTCTAAATAAAAAAAATCTTTATCATTTTTATTTGACAAGATTCTATAAAAATGCAAACGAATAAGAGATCCTAACGTGAGTAGCTAATACTGCTTTTATTAAAATCCTTCGTAATTGGTATATTTATTACGAAAATAAAGTTAATCGAATTTCACGTTGGCGATTCATTGAAATAACTAAATCGGATTCTATTTTATATATAATACGAAATAACAAGAGACAAAAGTTACTGTAATAGCTTATTACTTTTGCTCACAATAAAGTAATTTTAGTTTCGGTATAGAAATTTTTATTTTTAGACTAGCGACTCTCCTCGTCTTTGTACGGCAATGTTATAATATAACGGTTTAGCTGTTTCCGAGATTATCGCAAAAAGACAAAGCAGTGCAGGACTTTTTTTTACTATGATAATATAAGTGTAGTGGAAATATTTTTTATAGAATAACTAAGAGAATTGAAGCCCTGACATACTTTTTGGAAGATCATTGATTGCCACATCGATTTGTTTCATTATTGATAATATTACTTTATTCTAGAACATAATCAGCTAGTTTATTATCTACAATACAGGATTTGATATGATATTAGGTAACTGTGTTTTATTTTGAGCAAAGAAGTAATGATTGAGCAAGGGCTGCCATCTTTTTTTTGGCTCTAAAGCCCTGAAAATTTATGTACCCAATAGGGTAGTTGACAACTAGTCAAATTCAATGCTTTTATTGAACTGTCAACAAGTTACTTTCTATGCAATTTGTATGAAAATAAGAACTATGACGTCACATCAAGCCATATAATTATTTTGCTTAAATAATAAATAAAGAAAAACAATTTGTTTTTCCTTCAAAACGATAAATGAAAGTGACATTATTTTAAGATGTTTTACCAAATTAATATCATCAAGCATTTTATTTTCGATTCAGTCAAATACCCAATTTATTTTCATGGTCACTTTTTAAGGGTTAGAGGAATTTAAGAAACTTTCTGCTCAATCATTACTTTTTTTATTAGTTTTTTCCTAATATTTTCACATAAATTATTTGGCAAGTTATTTACATACTACCTTGTCAAATCACGCAGTGCATTGTCCAATAGACGTTATCATCCGTACAGCTAGATTCCTAAAACTATTCATTATAATTATTAATTAAAACTAAATAACTAGGAAGTGTGAGAGAGTGGGAAAAACGCGTGGACGGAAAAAGGCTAGAGGAAAATAACTTACATAATAATAAAAAGAATATGAAAATTAGTAATAATTGCCTCGAATAGTATTGCATTGATTTGCATTTCCTTGTTCGGTATATAAAAAAAAAAACGGATTTTTCCTTTTTGTGATAAAAGATTTGTTGGCAATTTTTACTGATTTTCATTTTTTTTTATTTTGAGTGGCATACAATATTGTTCAATAAATCAAGTGTTATCATATTTTAAAACCTCAGAACTATCTAAAAGAAGAATGAGCAAACTGTTTAAAGGTTGCATCGCAAGATCTTCTCAAATGCATTTCGTTCAATCATTGTGGTTAATTACTAAGAGGTTAGACCACTTTTAGATGTTATAATGACTTCATTGAAAATGCGAGTCTTACAAGAAATTTATATCGATATTACTCGACAACAGAGGAGAAATATATCAAAACACTCATTCTCCTTTTATGAGGACAAATACGTATGAAATATATAATTGCAAAGAAAACAAAGTTTTCAGCAATTAACCACTCAAAAATAATCAAGCTACCTAGATATACTAATTCTTTACTTATTTATAAGAAAAATGAGCTAGATTGTCTTTGGTTTCCATAATTATTTCACTAATTTGTCTTCACTGTTTTATAGTTACATGGTGTCTTTTATTAATATTTTAATTTAATCTAAAACTTTTCTTGTCGATTGTACATTTACAGTATGGTACAGTCAGAAGAAAAAACGTTTAACTATAAATTGAAAATTAAAATAATCACAACCTTAAAAATAACTAAAGCTTTTTAATATCGCTTCTAATATCTTTGGCATATAATACTGATGACTAGGATATCGTGAGCTATAAGCAAGCTATACATTACCGATACATTTTTACAATAAGTTATAATTTTATAAATTACAATTTAAATACATTTGATATGCTATGTTGCTACGGCTAACACGGAACGTTCATTTTATTGGTTTATCACTTTGAGTTCAAACATTGTTTTGTACTTTGTACAATTTGGTCGTCCAGTAGATCTCTCAGGAATAATAATGAGGAGGACGTAGTTCATTTTGTTGTAGATTTCTTTATACATATTATTAGAAAAGTTCCTTTCATTTGGCACAAGCCGGAGCAGACTGAAGTGTCCTTGGGATCCTAGTAACTCCAAGTGTCTCAGCCATATAGCCTTCAGTCAATCTGATGACTATCTACCTGTCTCTCTGTCTCCGTATCAATTATTCACCATTTCACGTTAATAACCCAGTATTTATTAAGGAAATTTTCTTTGGCTTTTAGCTTCCAAACTGGGCTATTCATCACTCTTCATTATAACATCAGCTTTCGTACACAATAATACGTACACAAAAATCTTTGCAACAAAACGAGATCTACTGAGTGAAGACGACCAAATAGTCCACGGGCTAGGTACCACAATGGAGTATCTTCCTGAAGGCCTTCCTGAACTCGGGGTTGAAGATGGTGTAGATGACGGGGTTGAGGAAGGAGTTGATGTAGCCCAGCCACGTGGTCAGGATGAACACGGTCACCCCGGGCGAGTAGGGGAGGCCGAACTTGTCGCAGATGGCGCCGAGGACTGAGCATGTGAAGAATGGTGCCCAGCAGAAGAGGAATACACCTGGAATAAAGGAATACTGTCACCGATTCAACATTAAAAGCAATATCTAATTTAGGACATCTCATTTCTGTATATAAGGGTAGGTAATTTAGAATGATTTTTCGTGACTATTATAAAAAAAAAACTTTAGTAACTTTTGATCCCAAAAAGTATCAATAAAAGCAAATCCTGTACATCATGTTTGCATGTAATTAGCTGCCGGATTTTTAGGATTCTTTTTTGTTTATTTTTCAATTAGGAATTTATGCCTCATCTCATTTCACATGCTACCTTACCTAAAACTATTGCCAGGGTCTTAGTGGCCTTTCTCTCTTTCTTCGCAGAAGACTTCTCTCGTTTCTTCTTGCTTGCTTTATTTGCTTTGTATATCGTGAAGCGAGCAGTCGCCGCACTTGCTTTCCTTTCCTTTTTGGAACTGGACCCGTCTCGCAGGTCGAACTGACTGGCTGTCACCTCGTCGTCTGACCGTAGGGCTAAGGAAACGTTTCTAGGACAGAAAAATACAAAATTATGAATAGGTATACATAGGTGAGTAAGTAGGAAGAAATTTGTCTTCCACCAGCGGTTTTAACTTTTTTCATTAAATGGACTAAAAGATAAAAGATAAAAAGTCATTTATTCAAAGTAGGCTGAAAATCAGCACTTTTTGAAGGTCAATTCTACAAAAGACAGCCCCAAAAACGCCCGCCCTTCACCACTTCCTATGTGTTATCGCTGGGAAGAAGAAATGGTGGAACAAACTCCCCAGCAAACTAGATCTAACAATGAATTTTTCCAATCGATCCCGTAGTTTCTGCGATAAGCGCGTTTAAGCATATAAACTACAGCCTCATAATATTAGGACAGATGAAACTGGTTCAAAATCAGATTCGGTCTAGTACTTTATGTATAGTATTTTGTTTGACTAAATTAACGTAAAAAGAATATTTGATGAGTGATTACCAAGATATTACGAAATTTAGATTATTTTACGCTTATTTTAGCGTACTTTTGTTTACAGCTTCGTGTACGGACAACACGAACTAAACGCAAAACTAGAAACACAAGAAAGGTAACTTGTGTACGCATTTCAATTTGCTGAAACGTTTGTTTCTATTGTACACTTCAAGATAAAGTATACTAGTTTAGGTAAAAAGTTTAAGGATTTTCCTGTCTATTTTGTTCTACAAGGAAAAATAGCCGAAAAACGCCCCTTGTCCCGGATAAATAGAAAAAAAAACTTAGAACAAAAACAGCCGAGGAAAATACGTTAAAGTTGCAGAGGTGCGAAACAAAACTGTTACGGACTGAGACTATAAGTTCCTAGCTGGTAATGCTGGTTGTACATTTCTCTCGATTGCATCCATCATCTCCCGAGCCTTTTCCCAACTATGTTGGGGTCGGCTTCCAGTCTAACCGGTTTCGGCTGAGTACCAGTGTTTTACAAGGAGCGACTGCCTATCTGACCACCTCAACCCAGTTACCTGGGCAACCTAATACCCCTTGGTTAGACTGGCGTCAGACTTACTGGCTTCTGACTACCCGTAACGACTGCCAAGGATGTTCAATGACAGCCGGGACCTACAGTTTAACGTGCCATCCGATCTCTCGATTGCACTCGCTGTCGCAAAATATTTATTAAAAATTAACCTCAGTTGAAATAATTTTTGTATGATTCCAAGGAAAAATTGACGAAAATCAAGAGATTTTTCGTAGCTAATGTATCAATCACAGTGTAACCTTTCCACACATCATGTTTCAATCAAATCAGTCCAGCTGTTTTTACGTTAAAGAGTAACAAACATACATCCATTCTCACAAACTTTTGGTATTTCACAAATGGTGATAAGGTATGAGAAATAATGGTATACGAAAGGTGAACGCAACTCCTTTTATATTCCTCAATAATACATTGGACATTAAAAGTGGTAACTAGCAAGTGACTTGTACAACGAAAATGAACTTTATGGTTACGCGAAATAGGGTTCAGAATCCAACGACAACTATTCTCACCTCGAATCTACAGATAACTTAGAAGTCTTCCCATTCTTTTTCCACTTGGAGCCATCACATGCCATGTTCTTGAGCACCGTGGCGTCCTTCAACCCTGGTGAGCCGGGGGGAGACACGTGCTCCCTGATGGTGTCCTCCAGGTTAGAGGGCGCATACCCGGAGTCATTGTTCCCGTTTGGGTCTGGGATTGGCTGAGATTTTATATTCCGTTTTGGCGTGCTGGGGGAAAGAAACTTATGTTAGAAACAGTAATTTACTTAATGTTAGATTTAGAATTTTTCGCTTTATCGTAAATATAAAAAAAACTCTGTATCTTATCTTAGTCCTAGATACTTTAACAAGAAAGTAAGTAGAGGCTGTTCATGAATGGAGAAAAAATCTGATTTTTCGTTATCGATTACGTTATCAAATTGAGGTTTATTCAGATTACTTAACACCTACCTTGGTGCCAACATTTGAACCAACTTGTGACATAAATTCAACATTTGTGTTTCTCTGTACTTTGTTAAGGTAAAACTAGTTTAAAAATGATGAATGAATGCTGTCTTACTTGGCCGTCTCCTCAGCAACGGTAGCCAACATGAACTCGGTGGACTTATCGTTGGGTATGACGTGGCAATCGTCTGCGTCCGCCTCCAGGTCTGCCGACCTCTTGTCGAAACTATACAGAAATATACACTTTTATTACAAGTCATGTGTGGTTTATACAAATTGTCTTTTCATAATCTATCTGAACTTACGCGGTCTTCTTAAAATCGAAGAATTATTTTGTTTATTTTTTCTAAAATTAGATCCCTCTTGTGTAAACTGATACTTAATAATCAAAGTGCCTAAAGAATTTTTCTGCTAAGAATTTTAAGAAAATTGATCGGAAAATTCCAATTTTGTGACGAAAATAGCCATTAAGGTATTTATAGAAAGTTGGGTTGGTACACTTAATTAAAAAGCTTCATAATTTCCGGAAAATTATCAAACAATATAATTTTAAACTCCTTATAAAACTTAACCAATACAGAATCCGTTTATAATTAGAGCCTCGTGGTTTTAATAAGAATATTGTATCTTGTGTCGCCCTCCACACGTGTTGCGCAGGTTATTGCTAGACTTAAGAAAATAATTACATTTTACTCTGTATCTCGAGCTAGCAATTTGGCACTAAGTGTAGCGTAGCTTCAATATCTTTTACTTACTTTTTGTTTACAACTTCATCGTGCTCACTTCTTTTTAATTCATTTAATAAAGAAAATAAACTCAATTGAAATATACACTTATACCATCAGCTCATAGTTCTGATAGAAATGGCTAGTCAGGCTTTGGTTAAATAATGAGGTTCACCACAATATTTATAATAGACTTCATCGAAAAGCAGCTGAAGATGAATATGGAATAGAAAAAAACATGTCACCCAGTGTATAAACGCGAATTGAGGTAACAAGCCTATTAGGCACACTTCATAGATGATGATTACCTTAACTATGTAGTATTGTAATTAAGTACAAAATAACTTAGGGAGGATCTAATAATGGCTGATATCACAGAATTCGTGCCAATTGTGGGAAGTCAGATGGACGTGAGAATATATCTTTTTTGTTTTCTACTTCAAAAAATTTTGTTTCTCAGTGTTCGATCAATACTTATTATCACCAAATTCTGTATAACAATTTCCTCCTTTATCTCACCTGTCTTCATGATCATCCTCGTTACTGCCAGACCCAGTGTTAGTAGGTCTGTCATCATGAAGCGCAGTCTCTGCTAGTCTTCTGGTCTGCGCCACATTTTCTATCACCACGGCTGTGGTGGCACCAGTGTTGGGGTCTCCAGATACGGGAGGCTTTTTGGCTGCTCTCTGTTTTTTTGCTCGGTTTCTTAACGCCTAGGTAAATTTAAATGTGAATAATGATGTGGTTAGACTGACAGATAAAATAACTTTTGAGGATTTTGAGAGTTCATGATTTATCATAAAGGATCACTCGAGGATGACGTGTTTGCGTATCTATGGCATAATAATTAAAGATATCAAAACACGTGTTTTCCAAAAAAATATCGCCACTTTTAGAAAATTTAGAAGTCTAACCAAGTCCAAAATAAAAGGTAAAAAATAAAATAAACGTCTATCTGTTCCGGAGAGTTCAGACGTAAAATCTAGCACGTGTTACGAGTCCGACCTACAAACTTTGCCAGCTTGCAAAAATGCGACGCAACAGTACTGTGTATTAGTGGGGAAGGGGGAGGCGGGGTACAATGCTGTACATGGACAACAAAGCAGGGGTTGTGCCAAAACGTGTGTACTGCATGTGCGGGATACTATACTGCTAGGCTAGCAATGGGATATTTAAAACTTTAGCTGATATTACTTATAGGGTTAGTCCATTCTACTTATTGGATTTGAATGGCAATGTTAGAAGGCATCGGAGTATTATCAAATAGGTTTATTGATGTATTTATAATATACAATTCTCGATGAATAGGCCAAAAGATTAGAAAATGTGTCTCAATTGTAGTTTGATTATACATGAAATGACTAGGATATGTGTAGGAAGATGAAAAACCTATTAATTACGTTGCAGAGATATTAATAGAAAATATAGTAAATGATTATGTTGATCTAAAACAAACAAAACCCCTAAATCACATACTTTGATATCTAGTAGAACATAATTATCTCCATAATATCATAATCCATAAGAAAATATAATTTTAACTGGAAAACTGATACTAATTTTCAATACTAACCTTAAAAATATTATAATAAAGGAACATCATCATGATGCAGGGGATATAGAAGGACCCTAAGGAGGAGTAGATGACGTAATTCTGGCTGTTAAACAGGCACTCGTCGAAGTTCCTATCGGGAGTGTCGTTGAGCCCCAGGACTATGGGTGCGCCGATGGCTGCCGAGATCAGCCACACCAGCACTATGGTGAACCAAACCCGTCTGTTGTTCTTGTGCTTCGCGTATTTTATTGGCTGTGTTACTGCTATGTATCTGGTGAAAAAAAATGATTTTATTCAAGCTTATAACTTCAGCTGGATTTGATTAATAATTCATAATTAAAGTACCGAGAATGTATTTATTTATGGACCGTAAAATGTTCTTTCTCTGTAACTACGTTCTGTAACTACGCTAAATTTAGTAGCTTTTTTGTAACATCAAAAATTTAAAGATTATATTTAATTTTGTTTGCTGCATATCCATCAGCCAGTACCATTGAAATAGCATTATTAATATGAGCAGATTATTCCCTTTTTATGAATTTAACAGTTTCGGCAAGTCTTACCTATCAACAGATATGGCGACAAGGTTGAATATGCTAGAGGTGGACGAGGTGACGTCCATCGCGATGTACACGTCGCACACGAACGCCGGCAGGCCCCACGACCCGTTAACCTGTAACAAATAGAACGTATTTTAGAGATAGGATTTCATCAATAAAGTGAGCTGACCCGGTAGTAGAGTAGATATTTGTTAAGCCTAGGCATAATAATAATTGTTAAGGATCCAAACGTTGAACGATAGACCCTTAGTCAAATTGTTAATTGAATAGTGTTCTGACAAAGAAATTTCTTTAGAACTAGAAAACTATTTGTATTTGAAAAAAGTTTTAAAACACCACTAATTAAAACACTAGAGAGGCAAATTATTCTTCAAGGAAACCAGATGCCACCCAAAGATAAAGCCCCGTTATCGGGGCTCAAATTGAGAAATGAACGCCTAGAGAGCGTGACATTTAATTTAGATTAAACAAACGTGTGTACAGCATCGGATGTATCCCTTTTGCGTTGATTCTCGTACTCTGAGCATTTAACCAACCAGACACGCCTGCGTAACACTGCCATAATCTTCCCTCCTGCCGAAAGGTATGAGAACCATAGAAACGCTTAGGTATGCATCAAGTTTATGTTTGCCAATTTTTTCGTTTGGGTGCGAAACGATGGTTGATGTTATATAAATTGTCGCACGGTAGTTTGGATGTTTAAATGCTCTAAGTTCTCGTATAACAAATGTGACCATCTGTCATGAGAGAGATTTATGCGAACGACGTGATGCGTGTCAAGTGCGCACTCTGACTGACAACCGATTATGTGGCTATTCCGTTTGCGATCGGCAAATATATAACTTGTACCTATTGTGCTGAATTTCTGATTTCTGTTATAATAATTGTTACAAGTTGCTGCTTGTTTAGGGGACTTCGTACAGGTTTAAGCAGGTATTTTGTTACCGCCGCTTTCTCAAAAACCTTTAGAGAAGTTCAAGATATTACCACATTTTCTCTGAGAATGAGTAGAGTAGAATGAGCCTGTCCGTGCATACTGATGACTTGTGGAGTGCAGTTTAATTAGTCTTAGTTTTAGTATAGTTTAGTGTCCTTTTCGACGCCTTTTGTTGGTTGTTCCAACACAATAAATACTAAAGTCTGTTCCACTTGCGGAGTAAATAAATATTTAGGAAATTGTCCTCTGACGATGAGCCAATTCGGACGAGGAACAAGCTTCAAGCATTCTGACTGTGATGGACATACTTACCAATTTTTTTATTCGTAAGTAGGTCATCATCATCATCACAACCTTTTTACTGTTCCACTGCTGGGCACAGGCTTCCTCTCCCACGGAGAAGGATGGAGGTCCCAAGGAGTAAGTAGGTATTTCAAATCAATGTATCTAGGCTATTTCATTTCCCAAAAAGAATAACAAAATCTCCATAGCAACACTTTTCTAGCCACATATTGACGTACACGTTGCGGTGGGTACACAGTTCAATGCCTGCGCATGAATATTCATGCTATTGATGCGAGCTTGATCCATGTGATCAGGTTGTATGGTAAATTGGAAAGTTACATGTGTATGTCTATGTGTGCTGCTGGCATCGTCTCATTGAAACTATTTTTTAATGATACTATAATCAATTAATTTTAGTATGCATCATGGAGGTACGCATGCATTTTTAAATCTCTTATTTTTGAGTATTCAATAAAAAAAACAACAGCAGCTTCAAAACATCTTTACTACTATATTTCCAAAACTACGAAGGTACCTTATCATGACGTCATCAAACTTCCTGTATCCGTACAACTAGCGTCCGATGTCCTCCGACCTCTGTCTTGTCCCTCGTTTTATTAGTTTGTCCTCTCCAAGGTGCTTTGTTCCTGTTATAGGTAACGATACGGGGACGATGCGACTGCCTTGATGTTTATTGTCCAAATCAATTTCTATACTTACTTGTAGGTGGGGTTTTGTGTGTATCCGTTGCCGTATTGAGCTTATGATAAAGTATTTTGTGTAAGTCTTGTTACTAACCTAACTTGATAAAGTAATATTTTAATAGATTAGTGTGATCTTTTACAACTTTGAGACTTTAAACATGCATGCTCATATCTGAGATCTTCTTACCAACTCCAGCAGTTACCAAGTAATTTGATAGTTCAGCATATTGATATAACTAGAACAACAAAAGCAGGGTAGAATAAAATGTAATCTAGCTGTACTAAAAATCATAAAAATAATAACATTCGATATGACACCTTCCAATTTCATATTAGAGTAAACAGCATTATCCAAAAGCAATCGTGTAGTGTAAATATTTAATAATCGCCATCTGCCGCGTGCGACCCCGGCTGCACATTATACACGGACGGGTCCGGCCCGATGTTTTCTTGAGTTCCCTATACTATAATCCACTACATACTGCGCCTACTACAATAGTACAGTACCTAATATCTAATGTGGAAACTTCTACGTTAGTTCAATTCACAGGCTAAGAGCTAAGAGTCCAGATTTATGGTCAATTTATTTAATTTGAATAAAATTTTCTTCTACCTTAAAAGGAACGTAAAGTTTCATTCATGTTTTTATGACATATGTAGATTATGTCATTTATAGATTCCAAAAAATCTAAATAAGTATTTTTCTATTTAAATATCTTAAAAATTAAAATAATGAAGGTAAGGACTGGGGACGTAACATTGTTCACATTTACGAGCGAGTGAACCCCTACAACCGACAACCCTAGTATAAAACCAAGATCCATCCAGTGTTACTGGGCGTCTAATATCAGGGTAGGTATGTGACCTCCTTTCGTTATAAATGACACTATGCCACATAATGTGTTTTCGTGAGGGCACGGCTGGGCCAAGGATTACTTGACGTGCCATCTGTTTCCTCTTATGATAAGCCTATTAATAATGAAGGAAAATCTATTGTTTTAGATATGAATGGAGTATTTGAGGCTGTTGATTGAAGGTAACATAATATGGAGCTTTAAGACATGCGTGATGAGGTATCGATTTACAAGGAAGTGTGTATAAGATTTGAAAGACATGTTTTGGATTTGACTTTATTTATAGTAGAAGAAGTCTAGCAAGGGACAAAGTTCCCAGTAGTCTGGCAGTTTATGTATTTGTAGAAAGTATAATTTTTGGAAAATCCTAGAATTTGCTCCATCAAGGTAAAAGCACACAGACTGGGTTGTACGTTACACAGCAGTACTCACATACACGTTTACACTATACTAGCTTTCGCTAGCGATTTCACCCGCATCTCGTGGGAACGACTGGTCGGATTTGAAAAATTCTTATAGTGTTAAATACCTATTCCACTTCTTGAGGAAGGTTATTGGCTACTTTTATCCGGGTGCCGGAAGACGCTGTCTGAAGTTAGTAGTATGTAAAACAGGATTTGGACTCTCAGCTAGTTTTATTTATTATCTGTCAAAGCTGTTAATCGTGGATACCCAGTAAGTCGCTATACCTAGTCGCTAACCTACCTAGGTAATACAGTCACCCGCACATCAGTGGAAACATTTGAACTGCGAAAACAGCTCTTATGTCGTAGGAAATAGAGGCGGTCTCAAGGTCAAAGTGTGTCTACTGATGTGCGGGTGACTGTACAACGTTGCAAGTTGTGCCGAACTCTCGGACTATGTATAGTATCGTGTTATCTTCTACGAAGTCTGTACGTGATACACTCAAACTAAACTTGTGCGCTATATAGATGATCTTAGAAGATTACAGCTTATTTATGTGGCATAAGGTCATTTGATCTGGGGTCAAGTTTATGACTTTATGCATGAAATTATTGTTTTAAAGGGTTCACTCGTAACGTTTTGAAACAGTTAATCCAAGGTCGTTTGTACCACATAAGAAACAAATGTATCTATTTAGGTACAGGATAATAATTTTCGAGTTTCCAGCCGCTAAGGTATTTTTTATTAATAGCAATATATACTCATCATACATGAAGTTATGAGATATTCTTAACCCTAGTAATATGAATTCTACGAAACTTAACTAGGCAGATAACTAGCGAAAAGTAACTGAAACTAGCTTCAACTTCTGAGGAAAAGTTTGTAATTTCAGATCTCAAGAAACTTTGAGCTACTTTGCCAAATTGTGGATACAAATGACTCGATTGAAACCATCACTTATCTCCGTCTAGTCTGATAAAGATATAGCGAGAACATCTACATAGATTAATATAAACAAAAAGGTATTTATCCAAAAAAAGACACAAGTCACAAATGTTCCCGATAACAAACCGCTTACATACAGTAATGCCATAAAAACCGAGCCAGCTAAACTCACTCATACTCGCTTTATGGCACATAAACGGGCTTTGAGGAAAAATATATCAAAACAAAAGGGATCTTGCACAAAAGTATCGGCACATAGACACTCGGTTACGGAATAATCGGGCGTTTATCAGTACATTTGGGTTGGGGCTGGCTTGCGTAAGGATGAAATCCGTTTTGGTACGGAAATGTCCGACAGGGCATTATTCATTCAATAGACCTTGCTGTTTTTTTTTATCTTTTAAGAATCTTTGAATGTTTTATAATTGTAAAAGTTTATTAAGCTCCATGGAATACTAAATTGATATATGTATGTAATTAAGGGCAATGGTTTTTATTCGCATTTTGTAATTTCTACTTCTTATTGAAATATAACGTTGTCTTTTATTAGTGCGTTTAATACCCTAACAGTTTCCAAAACATACTTGTACAAATATCCCCTAAAATTCCTAAATCCATACAAAAGACTTCAAAAACATGTCGAACAGGACTTGAACTCGCTATCATGTATATTGGGTAGAGTTTACTTAGGATGGGGCTGGTACGTACATTAATGTACATACATGTACAATGTACTATACATCTCCTGTATAGATACTCGTCTGGGACACCGTGCGGTTAACTGTTCGCAGTTAAAGGTCGAGATGAGTTGACCCCGATCCTTCTTATTGTAGGTCGACCTATAGTCAGAGTTAAACGGTAACTTTAGGGGTCTTTTAGGTATTGTTGTATTTTCGCATGCGTTGTTGACTTTATCTAAATAAAGTTATTGAATTTTATTCGCTGACGATTTATAGGCAGGTGGTTTTTGCAATAATATATATGGGTCAATAGATGGAGGGGACTTCCCAAGACTAAATATGTAGTTGAGTGTGTACTACTATGTTAGGATTTGTGCCTACTTTTACCAACTTTTTTATATCTCATATGATCACTGCAATTCAGTCTGAATATTCTCTTAGGCAGCCCTAGCTTGACCAAAAATCACTATCTTCAGGGCGGTTTTCGGGGCATACAGCGATTGGGGTAGATGGGGTATGTCGCCAACGACTCGCGGAGGATTATGGCTGATTGATTGTGTGTGCTATTGCTTATGTTGTTAGTCCCGGATTAAGGTCAGTTCGGCGAGAATTATACACGTGTAATTTATTGATATGTGTAGGTGGGATATAATGTTTTTTGGTGAATGTGAACTGAGTTTTTCCAGGATGTGTTAATTTTGTCGTTTACTATTTAATCAGGCTTTGAGCTTCGGATAAACTTTTATATAGACTTATTTGTAAAATTGGAGTACATAATAATATTTATTTGGTATAGAGATGCATTTCTGCAATAAAACACTAGGTATAGAATAATATTTTTAAGCACTAGGAGTCATCATCATCTCCCGAGCCTTTTCCCAACTATGTCGGGGTCGGCTTCCAGTCTAACCGGTTTCGGCTGAGTAACAGTGTTTTACAAGGAGCGAAGCCTATCTGACCTCCTCAACACAGTTAGGGCAACCCAATACCCCTCGGTTAGACTGGCGTCAGACTTACTGGCTTCTGACTAAGAAGTACCAAGAGTAACAACAAGAAATATAGTCAAATTCTTAATTCTTTATTCCTTCCAGACGCGACAGAGTCTAGGACAAACTTTGAATACAAAACACAAGATTTATTCAACCTTTAAAATGGCGAGAGCTACTAACTTTGAAATCCCAACCGCAGTGCTATATCACTTAAGATTTTTTCATATTCAACTGCCGTTATTCCCAGAGCGGGCGTGCAAACTTCTTAAGAACTTTGTGCAAGCGGATTTGGACTTTATCTTTAGCGGGTTGGAAGTCAAGAAGGTGGCATATAAAAGTTTGTTCGAGTGTTCCCACTGTGACAGCCAATCGTGGTGAAGTAGAATCGCTCTCCGCCAAGGTTCTGTTACAAGGGGCTATCCTTTTTAATACAGCCTCTGCTTTTTACCCTTTGAATTTGAAATAATACAGTCACGTGGTGAGGGCGTGATCGGAATATCGTGGCTAGGGCTGCCATCATGCGGATATTTTGGCATGCTTCGGTTATGGTTGCGGTTACTCGGATACTGGATGGTTTGTAAATTTGTCAAGGGTTGAAAATTGTTGTGTTCCGCATCGTGGGGTTAAGCGGAATACATAATGGTAGGTCAGCCACAGATTATCCAGGAGCAATATTAAATAAACAATTCCTATCGACCAGGTAACATGACCGTATGAAGCTATGTGGGAAGTTCATTTATTTGAAATTGGCCCATGATGGTATTGCGATTTACGTAATATTTAGTTCGAGAATTATCGGGATTTTTATAGGACATACCCATGGAAATAATTTTCTAGGTATCTTAGCTAGGTATCAATACAAAAAGTGAGCTAGTTTTAGAAAGTAGTAAATTATGTAAGAATTTTATTTATCGACATTTTTTTTAATATATTATGTATATTAATAAAAATACATCTTTTATGCTAGATACGAACTCAAATAAAGGCGTCATTTTATTATAGCTTTTGTTAATTAAAAAAAAAACAGGTCACTATAATCCAGGAACCTATTTTTTTTTGGCTACTGAAAGCCCTGAACCAATCCCCAATGTATACGCGTATCTGTGACATTTTGCGAAATAAAGTTTATCGCGTAATATGATCGAAGTTGGGCCCTCTACGTAAATCGCAGTGCAGGACAAGCTTCGAATTTTTAGTATCTTTTGATGTGAAGAAAATGTATTTTTACTCTCCCTTTGTTTAAAGAAAACCTTAGATATTGCGTAGTTTCATGATGAGATATTATTAGGTAGTAGCTACAACATTTAAATACCTGCTTAAGAGATAGTAGACTAGCACGAAAAGACCTCCAGGAGGAACATAGTGGGTTTTAGTCAATAGCAGTCATTGACTGCTGATGTATGCACCGTCGACATATTGATTGTCACCTATCCACCAGGCATGGTGGATATTAGTATCTAAATTGTTTCTGTGTATGTATAATAATGACGGCGATTAAGTAAGATTTAATATGCTAATAAAGTAGGTTTGGAGTAACAAAGCTATGATTGGTATAAGTGGGGTTAACTAAAACCGATACACTTCCAGCAGGCTTAGCGTGGCGATTTTATATATATATATATATATATATATATATATATATATATATATATATATATATATATATATATATATATATATATATATATATATATATATATATATATATATAAATATAGTCCTCTTCTCGTAAATTGTTGATCCAGTAACAAGTCCGAATAAAAGTTGATCCACTTTTAGAACGTGTATACTTGGCTCCGTTTTGTTCGATTTTAACCAAAACACTATATATCAGATCCGGCCGCCATGACACAGGACCTCAAATGGGAGCGAAATGAAATACTCGTCGTGACAAATTCTGTACATTGCTGATCTGTAACGGCTAAATAAAACATACGTATTCAACATTTTCAAATCCGTTTTGTGTTCGCGTCGTCTACGGTAAATGTTGATCTAGGGAATTCTGGAGCCAAAAATTACGTAAGATTTAACGAAAATGTATAAGCATTAGAAAGAGACAAAGCTATGAAGCTGAATACGTGTTTATGATGTGAATTTAGTCTTTTGTGAACTGCGCGTGCCAACACACGTCGTTGACGTGCCATTTATCACTATGGCTGACGGAACAAGGATAAAATACATGCCGCCGTGTGCTGTTGGGCAAGAATTACACCACCCCATTTCTTCCCGTGGGTGTTGTAAGAGGCGACTAAGGAACATAAGGGACCCGGGGTGGGGGCAGCACCGCCCCCCTCAGAACTGCAATCCCCAACTCGCATGCCCAGCGTGAGGATTATGGGCGTTACCCCCTTTTTAGCGGAAGCCTATGTCCAGCAGTTGACTAATATACCTAGGCTGGTGATGATGTCACATGCACAAACACTACACAGTCCCGAAACAACTATCTATAGATCAAACAAATATTTGTTCCGTGTGGGAATCGAACCTACGACACGTAGGGCACAAACTAATCGCTTAGCCACAACACCAACCATGCATAAATGTTGAATTTACTAACTAACAAAAAAGCATCATGAATTTCGTGTCACGAACCGACTTGCGCGAAGACTCGACGAATTCCAACCACCGGAGCAGGCTGGGTTTCGAAGCGGATACGGTACCATAGACCACATCCACACAGTGCGGCAGATTATACAGAAGACCGAAGAGTATAATCAGCCCCTGTGTCTAGCACTTGTGGACTATGAGAAGGCCTTTGACTCGGTTGAAATCTGGTCTGTTCTGGAGTCCCTGCAGCGTTGTCAAGTAGATTGGCGATACATCCAAGTGATGAGATGTCTCTACGAAGCCGCTACAATGTCCGTCCAAGTCCAGAATCAGCAAACAAGGCCCATACCGTTGCATCGAGGAGTGAGACAAGGGGATGTTATTTCCCCGAAACTGTTCACTAATGCAATGGAGGAGGATATGTTCAAGACGCTGAACTGGAAAAGACGCGGCATCAACATCAATGGCAAATACATCTCTCACTTGCGATTTGCTGACGATATCGTCATCATGGCGGAAACGCTGCAGGACCTACAACAGATGCTGAACGACCTGGCTGACTCTTCTCTACGCATCGGCCTACGGATGAACTTGGACAAAACCAAGGTCATGTTCAATGAACATGTTCTACCGGAACCGATTGCGATACACGGCGCCGTTCTCGAAGTTGTTTGGAAATATGTATACCTCGGGCACACATTGCAGTTAGGTAGAAACAACTTTGAGGACGAGATGAATAGGAGAATTCAGTTAGGTTGGGCTGCTTTTGGGAAGCTACGTCGAGTCCTAACGTCGTCGATCCCACAGTGCCTAAAGACAAAAGTCTTCAATCAGTGCGTCCTACCTGTCATGACTTACGGAGCCGAAACGTGGACACTGACGGTACGGCTGGTCCACAAGTTTAAAGTCGCTCAGCGGGCTATGGAAAGAGCTATGCTCGGCATTTCTCTGAGGGATCGCATCAGAAATGAGGTAATCCGTCAGAGAACCAAGGTCGTTGACATAGCCCACCGAATCAGCAAGCTGAAGTGGCAGTGGGCTAGCCATATTAGCCGAAGAACCGATAACCGTTGGGGTAAACGAGTTCTAGAGTGGAGACCACGCCTCGGCAAACGTAGTGTAGGACGTCCTCAGGCACGGTGGAGTGATGACTTGCGCAAGACGGCTGGCAGGAGCTGGATGCGAGAAGCCGAAAATCGATCTCAGTGGCGTGCACTTGGAGAGGCCTATGCCCAGCAGTGGACTGCGATAGGCTGATGATGAATTTCGTGTTACTAACAAGCCAAATGTTGTTACTTCATCAACATTTTCGTAACCTTATATAAGCTATATAAACAAATGCCTCTAATGTGTTTTTTGGGTTTCCAATCCAATGAAATTATTAAATGTCCCAATCAAGCTAATCATCAGGTAAAACGTCTATGATTGGTCCATTTGAATTTTTGAATCGGATCAACAAATTACTACAGGTGGATTAGTATATGTGATCAACAATTGCACCTTAGTGTCATGGGCACTCAAACGTAAATATTGGCTCCAACAAAAATCGGCATGGAGCCACATTAGTTTGCACATCTTATAAACGGATCAAGAAAAGCGGTTCGGATCAACAATGGTTAACGGATCAACTAAATACTCGTAGGACACCACGCATGATCAACAAAGTACGGTTAGAGATAACTATATATATATTCTATTAAGAAAAGACAAAGCTTCTTCCGTCAATGTCAACATGTCTTCTGCCCGAGCATGGCGCGACCTGTCAACTCGCATATAATCTCTTGTAGATTTATGTCGATCGAAGAAAAGAAAAATTACTTCAAAAATGTCAAAAGAAATCTTACGTCAATCTGTCACTTTTCTGTCATTATGTCCATTTTCCGGTAAACAAAACTTGTTTCTACGGATGCCATGCTAAGCCTGCAGGTAATAATCAAATGAAATAAGTAAATCGTTATCTTAAGTGAGTATTAACTTATGTTTGTTTGTGAATTTTTTACAAAGTTATTGGAGATATAACTTTATAACGAGCTGTTACTTGAATCACAACAATAAGTCCAGACAGACAAAAGGTCAATTTAATTAACGAGAAGAACAAAACAGCTTCAGAAGCAGTTGATGAATCGATTTTGTAATAATAAGGTTGTATTCTTACATTTGCACAATGTAATACATTTTCACCATATTGTGCATATCTTCATCATCACCACGCTTGCTCAAGGCGGCGATATCAGACTTTAAATTCCAGGTTTTCTCAAGATGTTTTTTCTCAATTTTCTTTACTCAATCATTGTTGTCCAAGATATACACATGTATGTACTTAGAAATGACACTTAATTAAGAACAATTACATAGGTAGATATAGACGCCAGCACATCAAGCTACTACAATCTGTCAAATTTCCTTAATAGATTTTCGACTTATCGCTGATGTATATGGTAACCATATGGAAGCATATGGAAGCATATGGGTCAAAGTTGAACTGGGAAAATTTGTCAATTTCAGGTAGCTTGATGTGCTGGCGACTGTACTTGCTTGACCTCGAATTGAGCTGCACTCTCATATTTGAGAGACCAATTATGTAACGTGTAAATGCACAATGAGCACAATATATATCTTAAATCAGTCAATCTATAATAGCAATAACTATGCATATCCCTTCCCATTAAACCCTACAGCGAACAATTGAAATCATAACCAACTACCAACTTTATCGAGCAGAAACCAACCCGCTGATTGATTCGGCCTAAACGATAGCATTAGGGCTGTTCTGTCGGCCGAATTCGGCTCACGTCCGGCAGCGAAGGGTTGCGGATATTACGTATCCGAATAGTGCGGTCATTCGTACCCGCGGCGTTATTGCACGGGTTATTAAGTTATCTTGCTTGTTGCTTACATGTGTTGGTGGATTGTTCCTTGTAATATTGTGTAATGGTTTGTTGGATAATTTGTTTATGAGTTTTACGTCACGAGTGATTGATATAATAGAATAGAAAGTAATTCGTATACCTTATAAAATATGGTCTATATTGGAATATTAAGAAAAAATATCATCTTAATTAAAAACAGTTTATTTAAAATCTTACCTTTCGATTAATAGAACAATTAACTCGACACGCACTACACTTACATAAATAATTGTTTAACAAAATAAAATCAATGGATTATATACTTACCTACACTTAAAATTCCTATTTACCTACCTAGAACAGAATCATGGTACAATGATTTTGATATTAAAGATATAAAATACTCATCAATACCACAAATGTTTTAATCGACGGTTTTTTCATTTACTCTAAAGTACAGACGCAAGCACATCAAGCTACCCGAAGCTGTCAAATTTTTCAAATCAACTTTGAACCATAAGCGTCAGAAATAAAGTTGAAAATCCATTAAGAAAATTTGATAGATCGTAGTAGCTTGATATGTTGCAATCAAAAACTCAAATTCATATTTTCATCCGGGTTCATGCTCAATTCTCCGATCAATGAATTCTGTTCGGCCGACATCGTGCTCCTTAGGCTGGCTACACACGTCTTACTCCTCCTTAGAGGAGGTCTGCCTCTGATCCTCCCTTCGTACTTATGCCTCTTGTGGTTCACAGGACTTTCTGAGTCGGAGAGCTCGTCGCACTTACGCTTTGAGGACGATGTGGAGGAGTTGAAGGAGAAGGATCTAAGAGGAGTTGTTGTGGCTGAAAGAGAGGAAGTTTTAGTTTAGGTATCATCAAAAAGGTACCTTGACGATATTACGTACAAGTAAAAAAAAATTACCCTTCAAAAAAAAAATATTTAAGAAAGACAAATCTAATAAAATTAAGATAATGTAGGTAATGACGTTATAAAGTTTCAATCTTAGAAGGTCCCACGTGAGAATGTTTACATTGTATAATGTTGCAGCCATAACATAGATTTCTACATAGCATAAAATACTCGATAATTACATGATAAATCTTTTGCTCACTGACTCGCATGCTGTCAGTTAAAGTTATAAGGTGACTGCAAAAAGATATGGCTGCAACATAATATACGACGAAACGATATTGAAATCATCCGAACATTCCAACATAGAACAGAAAATGATATATTTCGTAATGTAGGTTTTATAAAAACATCAATCAAATCATAACTGGCAGATTAATAACAGTCACAGGGCGATTTATAAATTTAAATACTTAAACGGGTGACAAAATAACGTGATTAAAACGTCGCCATCAATCTGAGAGTCGAGGGACAAAAAATCTAAGCAACAATTTCCGAACTGGGAGAGCGGAAAGTAATAAATTTAAAAGAAAAAAAGATTTAAGAACGCTAGAAAAAAAAAATGATAAACCACCGTCTCGCAGTATGATTGAAGCGAGCTCCTCATGAATAGAAAAATGCAATATTGCCTGCCACTTGACACGGAACGGAATTACGGGCCGTTGCAAAATTTACGATTTGAATTCCATTCGCAATTTTTTTGCGCCCCAGAAATATCTTTCTGACGTTCCTATAAAGTTTTTGGACGAAATCCAGTCGTCGGAAGGTGGTAATAAAATCTTGGTGGCAAGAAACATTTTTCAGAATTCCTGTTTCGGAAACGGATGGAAAGATATTGCTGGAACATGGATTTTATTCTGTACATCTAGTTAAATGGAACAGATGAACGATCCAAGAGTTTCTTATATTTATGAAGCAATATCCACTTTCTGCCTTTATTCAAAAAAAGGTACCTATTCTTTAACTTCACGCAGTATAAGAATAGCCATATCCGCCTTGAAAAATTTCTGCTTTTTTGAAATCGGTTAAAAAAAAACAAAAGATTTTATTGAATTCGGTCACACTGCAATTATCTATTGCAATTTAGAATCCACTTTTTAAAGATAATTATGGGAATCAGATGATTTCTGATAGCTGTGTGTGTAAAAAACCAAAACTGCTTAAAAACTGATTAATGTTTAACTAGAAGACTGAATGATTATAATCGTTTCCTATTAAACTCACCGGTAATATAGATTATTGATGCAATTCTACAATATGATATGTGTCTATATTGTAGTGTCTACTCGTGCAGCTATGCCAACACCGTGTTTGGTTTACAAGCTTCAATTAGCAACTCAAGATACCACATGATATCTACACTAACAACATTGTGATGTTACCTCACTACCACTATTTGCCATTTACAGGTTTATTTAAGTTAATCTTCCTTACAAAAAAATACGGCTGTCTTTTCAGCTTCATCGTTTTGTTTCGAAGTAATAACATAGTATGTATCTTTAAAGTGAACGAAATTCCTATTACATGTCTTCATGTTATCATTTGATTCTCAACCTTATAAATATGTGGAAATAAAATTCATTTTCCTTCAATTTATCTTATATGTAAAACGTCTATTAATACGATGTCAAATATAATCCTCCGTAGAAGATTAACTTTCAAGAATTCGAAGAGTTAAGTGTAGAAGAACAATTTTGATTGCTCGACATTTTATTTGCACAAAAGGCAGGCAGATTATCCGAATAAAATGCGAAAGGACACGAAATTCCAACAGTGGAATGGTGAACAATTCTTTATTGTTGCTTGTCTTACAATGGCTTGTTACTTCCAAGGAAGTTTATTTCCGGATACTAAGAGAGGAAATGAAAGCAATATTGTTATTAAAGGCAGAAAATACAAACGGACAGATCAACAAACAGTTTTGTGACCGGTGATGTTCGGAATATAAAAAAATGACGTGTCTTTCATTGACTGGTATTCATAAAAATTCAAGTCTTTTCTCAGATATTGCGAGTGTAACAATATCGTAAGAAATCCAGAATCCAAGTACCAGTTATATCGATAGACACTTAACTTAATATGAAGTCGACATTCCCAACTTATCTACAAGTTTATTAAACTTTATAAAATAACAATTAAGAAGCAGACAACCTACCCAAGTATGAAACAAAATTATTCATCGCAAAGTACAAAAAACTTAAAACCACATTATTAAAACGACACGCTCTTACCCCCGAAGCTAACTAAACCCGATATTGTCCCAAAATTCTTCAGCACCGCATCAAGCCATTAAAACTTCCACCTTTTTCAAATGAGTTTTATTGCCCGTGAAATAAGGTCTATTTTCCAATAAAGGTTTGAGTTAAGAAGTTTTGATCGCAAAACATGATGAGGTTGTCAATATTTGCTCGCAATGTTTGCCGTTCGCAGCGAGGGTGAGTTAATACGTTGATTTTAGAACGTAATTATTGGAAAATTTCAAGCAATATGAAAATTGGTAGAAAATTTGATGTGGGGTAAACTGGGAATACTCTTGGGTTGACGACATGTTCTTGAACACTATACAAATCTGCGTTATTCGAATATAGTAATTAAAATTGATTAGTGGTGGCCCACAAGTGTGCATCTGTATCATCAAATTCTTACATAGCTCGTAGGATTGAATTTCAGTTATGTATACATATGTATGTACTACGTACGTTTTTGTTACAAATCATAGTACAACTTAATACACGTCCACAAAAGTTACGACGAACATGGAAACTGCGGGCCACAAAAATAAACAACTAAAACACCCCATTAATAGAAAGGAAACCAATAAACGTACTCACCGAAATTACCGCTCTGCTCACCCCAGAACACATTTTTCACAGCTCTCGCCACACTCGACCAGATGTTCTCTTTAATCGATTCCAGATTCTTATCGATTGGAGTCGATTTCTCATCTGCCGTACCTGGACATTCCTCCACAAGCCTTTTGACGCTAACTTTCTTCTTCGTTATGACAAACTTAAACTGAATTTCAGTTTCTTCTTCCGTATTCATTAGAACAGACGAAAGACAGTTCTGCAACGTGCCAGCTATGTTCGTTGTAAATGCTGATATCGCATTTCTGCCTACTTCTGGAGTATCGATACACGTTTTGAATAATTCATTCGATTCTTTTGAGTACTCTAATTCGATTTGGGGACTGTCTTCTTTAAAGTTTATGGCTCGAGCGTGCATGGCTGAAGGTTCCCCGACTGATGGAGTGTTTTCCTGATTGTTAGTAATTTTTTCGCTTGTTTTCGGAGTTCGTGCCATTATCATACCCTGGTTTTCAAAACGGTTGATTAAAGCTTGGAAGCGAGGGTTGTGACAGAATTTTGGCCTTTGTGGGCCAGGAGTTAGCATTCGCTTTGGTTTTCTGAACACTGAAAAATAAAACACAACAGGAACATTCATCTTGGTTATTCACGTAAAAAAATCAAAACTTGGATCGAAACTTGGTTAATTTGGGTGGCTTTTGGGAATATGCAAAGTTTTATGTTATATCAGCTGAACATTAAAACTTAGAATAGCTTTAATCATTTCAGACATTAAAATACATAGTAATGATATTTTACATAAAACTCATTTAACTTTAACAAATTGTCTGAATGTTATTAGTCTGTGTTCTTGAAAGATGTACAAATACGGTTGTAAAATACCTCCTCAACAAGACTAGATATCTTTAAGGAAATATTTTCTGTTGCTCATACAAATTTCGAAGGTCAAATTGCAAGATTAGAGTTAAAATATTAAAAAATATGTATGTACATCCTATTTTAATTATGGTCAAAATACAGTGTGTTCGTACCTCTCTTAGCTTTAAGCTGTTCAAATACAGTATCTTCAGCGAACTTGACCTTCTTAGTCTTTATGGAGCCCTCGTTCGAATCCTGGAAGGTGACGTGTTTCTCCGTACTATCCTGACTCCCGACACGAACTTTGCTGCCAGTCACTATGATACTCTTCAGTTTTGGCGCATCTAGATCTGATTTCGAGGGCTGTAGAAGAAGAGAAGAAGAATGAAGGAGTTAGTAAATTTAGTTTTGATTTCCAATAATGTATTCAATACTGGGCATCACTTAAATTGAACTAAATTATTAATTGGATAAATAACAAAAGTTAATAAAGAAATTATCAGCCTTGAACTACGTAACCATTCATCTTCTACCAAACAAATTTAAAATTCAACAAAGCATGAACAATTTCATATCTTTTTAAATAAATGAAACAGTAGTTGCAGACCTAAGAGAAATTATTTTCATGTCACCTACATATACATATTATGTAACAAAACATGTACCTCAATATTGATACTCTGAGCAGGACTTTCAGTAGTCTCAATCTCTGATAGTGGAGAATCAGCTCCTTGATCAGCAAACAATGGCCAGCCGTTACCAGCGGGATGGGTGGGGGTACTCGTAGTTACTATCTGAGCTAACTTGATGAGGTGCGGTAAGTGGGAGGTCGGGGTTGTCATCTCCTTTTGTGGATCTGTTATCGGTGAATGATTAATTAAACTAAATTATGATGAACATAAAAACGTGATTAAAGAATTTAGATGATGGTAAAAACAATTTTAAATTTCGAATTGTCGTTTTGTGACATTAAGCAGTAAAAATGGTCAAACTGTATTATAAAGCGAATGCTACACTCACCTATATTACTCTCAATTCTCACTGGTGTAGTCTTGGTTACTGATGACCCATCAAAGTTGTCATCCCCTGTTGTTTCCTCATATTCTTCCACAACTCTCTGTCTCATCAAACTCAAAAACTTTTTAGTATGAGGTGTAGCAGCCCTTTGTCTCTTCGACCTTG
The DNA here is from genome assembly GCA_958496145.1 of Heliothis peltigera. Taxonomy (NCBI): domain Eukaryota; kingdom Metazoa; phylum Arthropoda; class Insecta; order Lepidoptera; family Noctuidae; genus Heliothis; species Heliothis peltigera. The sequence goes on from OY292333.1 coordinate 474,067, forward strand.
GAGTTTTTGGAACCAATTTTGGATGAGGAGTCATATTTTCTTCCATTTTGATCCCTTCGTCTTCACTGCCACTAGACTCGTAATCAACTAAATATTTCTTTCTGACAATCGGAGTAATAATAGCAGTTTTACTGTTCTTGTTAACAGAAATAATACCTTCATAGTTCTCACCATATTTGCTAACTTTTTCATAAAGAGAATCGAACTTTTCATCTACTTCTTTAAGTTGGGTATTGCTATCCTCGGCTTCTTTGCCAACTAATTCAGAGATGCTTGTACACTTATCTATGTTTATAAAATCTTCCATTTTATAGAAAATTTTGTTGCACTTTTTACAATGTAAAGGAGTATGTTCTTCAGTTAAGTGTGTAATGAAATCTTGGTTGAGTTGTTCGGGTCTGCAAAGGAACTGAAATCCTCGACAGATGGGGCAGTCGTATGTGAGGCCGTGGGTTACTTTCTCGTGACGTCGACGGCAATCGGCACAGCAGAAAACTAATTGACAAACTATGCAACGTACCTGAAAATTTATTAATATCGAGTTAGTAAGTTTTATTTTTCATTTGAAATTATTTAATTTTAAATGCCTTACTTAATCACATATTAACAAGGTCTATCATTATGAACCATATATATATCTAAAATTGATATACACTACAATTAAATGAAAGCGCTCAGAAACTGTCCAGAAGTTTCATTTGAAAAAATCTTATTTAAAAAAGTGTTAGAATGTGTGTCATGGTGTATGATTAGAAGGTTAAATGCTATTTTTTTGACCGGGTGCATGAATTAGTTCCTACGGCATGCGGGTAAAATCGGAGAAGCTAGCATTATATATTTTCTCATTAAAATTAACGACATCATTCATATTTCCTTCTGCATCAAAACCTTGAAAATTCTCATTTATGTATCTTCAAATTCCCATCAGTTGCGGTAACAATTTCCTTACCACTGTGGTAATTAAAAGCTGCATCGTCTGCATGTGTTTGCGGTTCTAATTGCCTCGTTGACCTGATTGCCAGCTCGCTAGTAATGCCATCATCATCTGATACTAGATCTTCGTACTGATTGCTATTATGATCTTCGGTTGTTGATGTACTTAGGATTGTGTTTGAGAGTCTATTGATTTATGGAACTAACATTCTGACATACGTAGTCCTTATTGATTAACTTGCTAAGATAGCTTTGGATATTAGCCGTAATTAGTACTAACGTAAATAAAAAAGCAATGATTTGAAGAGTAATGTGAAGTATTTATTTACTTATATTCTAAAACTGAAGATTTTTATTGTTAGTTTGAAGGTGCTCAGGAATCACTAGAGCGACTTGAAAACATATCAGTATTAGATAGCCCATTTATCGAGGAAGGCTATGGGCAACTTTTTATCGCGGTAAACCGAGAAGTACCCAAGAGACGAGGGTGAAATCGCTAGCGAAGCTAACATTGAATACTTATATCCTATACTAGTCAGCAAATTTAGATGCAGTAAGTATGGATTTTTGATAATCGTTTTCATCAAATTCACAGCCACCTAAAATATGTATATATCCAAAAAACAGTCTCCACAAACACAATTGTCGATCACAAGCCCAAACCTAACTTGGATCCAACTAAGGACATTCCAAGTCCGGGTACATTCGCGCACATAACTCCGAACTCGGCCGGGACAGGCTTAGCAAAAAGCGAAAGCGTGTTCTCCCCAACCGTATTACTAGCCAAATGTGTAACCAAGGCTACTCCTGAGTGATGGAAGGACGTATGTGATGTTAGAGCTTGATCTAATTTAGACCGTAATTTGTGGCGTCTAGATTTGATTTTTGGTTGGGCTCATTTTGTAGCAGTTGATTGGATTGTTTTGATGTTTGAATGTAAGCTTCATGATGATGAAAATTTATTAAGTGAAATGAATTATTATTTTTAAATTTTGAAAGGGTAGGCTGAGTCTATGTCAACTATACGAGGACTCAATTAATAGATTTTTGTGATTGAACCTATTTCTGAACAAGTAATAAATATACCTATAGGATATGAAAGAAAATTATAAATCTACCACTATTTCAAAATAATATTTCCGTTTCTTTAAAAGACGCGAATTACATGTTCCATATAACAGTAACTTACCTTAACTAATCCACGTTACACATACAAAATACTATATAAATAATATTACAGACATATTCCTAATACCTTCATATTTCCCCCACAGCCTACACATAAGCCTCTAATATTTTGACACGTTGTCACGAAATGTCACGACGTGTCCCGAAATGTCCCGACGGGGATCAGCCAGGTAATCATATCGGGAATACGTGTCCTCACTCATACACTGCGTAAAGGGCTCAAATACAATATGGTGGATGTAAGATTTGACGTATGGTGTACTTAGTATGTTGTACTGCCTCGATGGTCTAATAGGCAGGTAACAAATGCTGTGCACGGGGTCTCGGGTTTGATTCCCGGGTTGGGCCGAAATTACTTCTTTGATTTTGAGAAACTTTCATAAAGCAGCCCAGAGACTGGAAGTTGGTGATTGATATACCCCTGCATCGGAGTGCACGTAAATGTCGGTCCTGCGCCTGATCTCTCTCCGGTTGTGTCTGATTGCCGTCTCATCGGACTATGAGAGTGAGACACATAAAATGTCTTGCGTAGCTGGTTGATCTTCTAAGAGAGAACGGGCGCCGTAGCCGACAATCAGTATGTCTGCGCTGGTGTTAGCATGTAGTGTTCGTGAGTACCTATGGTATGGATAGAATCTATTATGTCGTAAATTGCTTTATGTATTCAACAATAATTACGGCCAAAAATTACGAAGTAGTTGACACCAATAGAGATATTAATAACAAGGATCCGTTACACATAATGACGCCAGCACAAAAACTGACAAATTTTCCGAAAAAAACTTTGATCCATATGCATTAGCGATAAAGTTGAAAATCTATTAAGAAAATTTATGACAGATTGCAGTAGCTTAATGTGCTGGCGTCTGTACCATTGCTACTTTTCTTTTTTTGAGATGGTAAATACCTTTTCTACCATGGGTAAAGAAGGAGGTCAAAATTTTACTGAACTGAACCCAGCTTTTTTGCATCTGGACCTACATACTATTGTTACCTTCATTCTAAGCTAATAACAACACCAACGATCACACTTTTGTAAAATTTTCTCATACGTAAATTAATCTAGAAATCTTAAATTAAAAAATTAAATCACTAATTTCATATAGATAAACGGAACATACATTTTTCCTATCAAACATTCATTAACCTTTGTCTTTCGTACGCTAAAACACAACCCCTTCATATAAATTTCATAGCAAAGCGTATCTCCCATCAAGAGCGAATAGTAGATTAATAACTAAACAGTGATGTCCATCGATCCCGGATCCCGGTCCCGGATGGGATTGTTCCCACGGGATCGCTCCACTGAACGCGGCTATACAGATGCAATTAAGATTAACTTTGAACGGTTTTTTTTTTTCATTTTACGTTGTAAAACGATGTATTGGGAACTGCTGGCTATTCATTTGTTAAGTATCTTTTTTGTTAGGGATCGCTTCTAAATAACCTTTTCTTTTCTTTAAGATAAAGTTTTTCTCTTTTAAATAGGAAAAAATACCTAAATGTACAGACGCCAGCAGGTCAACATACCCAAATCTGCCAAAGTTATTAATCGAATATAAGCTTCTAGTATTGTGATAAGGTTGAAAATTTATCAAAGAAATTTAACAGATTGTAGTAGCTTGATGTGCTGGTGTCTATATGTACTTATCTGTCAACATAATTATAATAGTTAGGGCCAGTTTCACCGGTTGGTGATAAGTTTGTCTGGCAGATAATTTCATACAAATTCTGTTCCCTTTTTTAATTTCTCTGGTAGATAGTGGCTATCCGTGACCGGTGAAACAGGCCCTTAAAATAATCCTAAGAATAAATTATTGTTAAGTATAAAAATATCTATGCATAAAGTAAGGTTCACACAATTTACTGTTATATTCGCAAACATCCTGATTTTTTATCCGCCAGCCAAGACAGATTATGTACGAGTACATTTTTATCTTAAAACACTAGCCTATAAAAGTAATTCCAAAATTACTCACCTCGACAGCCGGTTTCATTGTTATTCCATTTTACACATAATACCAGATAATAATATCCAGATAAAAGTTCAAAGAAAATAATCACAATAATTTAGTGAACGCACTTTGAAATTACTCAAGTATTTTTTCTGTACGGCTCTGCGCTATAACCGTCGATACTGGTTCTAGTGATAAACAGTTTTGTGAAGTACCCACAAAATATTTTACTATCAAACATTATTCGGATACGCGTACCAGAGTAAAGATGAAAACATATTGATAAGTTAGTTTTTTTGTTAAATGAAATAAATGATAATGCTGGTTTTCAATTGGTTGCATTTTGTAAATAGTGTGATGAAATATCGAAATTTATTCCCACCAAACCCCTTCCAATATCGGACTACGTACTAGATATTACATACCACAAATAAAAATATTTAGAAACACGATCATTGTGCGAAGCATTTAAGAACTGGAGTTCCTTGCCAGACTCTGTTACTCGCTAGCTATAAACTGGGGGTCTTTACAGACGCCAGCACATCAAGCTACCGGTTACCGTCAAATTTCCCCAATCAACTTTGAACTAAATATATGATTCAGCGATATAGTTGAAAATGTTTTAAGGAAATCTGACAAATTGTAGTAGCTTGATGTGCTGGCGTCCGTACATTTAAGGAGTAGAATTACCTGCCAGTCTGTGTTTTCTGCTAGCTACAATCTGGGAGTCTTCGATTCAAGAGTGTATAGGTAGTATGTCTAAGCAAGCGTGCTCCATTATCACTTACCGTTAGGTGAGATAGTGAACAAACGCGTGCCAATTCTGTCACCCGTTATTTCTTCAAATTTAAAATCCTCACAAATGAAAAATAATATGAAAAAAATACTGATATAGAATATTCCTACTCAATATTAATAATCAAACGCTGATAAATCGGTCTCCAACAAAAAAATTGGACACTGATTCTGTCGGGCGTCGGACGGCGAGTAGCTGACGTCACCAGCCGTCAGTCATATCGGGGAATCCAATTTATTGGCTCGCTCAACCGGCTAAAAATACTCGGACCCTAACCTAATAGACGTTTTACACTCAAATGTGAGGCTGGGTAGATTTTTTTGTTTTTCAATGAGTGGTGTGTGACGCCTAGTGGTTTTAGATATGTATTTGTCTATATCTATTTGCCGACGGATTAGTTAGTACATTTGTAAAATGAATTTAAAATAATTCTATATAGGTCTATACGAATTTGTAAGTGCTATAAGCGTTTTTGATAATTATCTGTTAACTTATGAGTACCTATGACATAAATTGATTAAAATAAATTAGTATTTTCTTTATTATTATTTTTTTGTACTATTATGTTCTTCTAAATAGAAGTTGCATGTAAAATGAATAGCATGACTTTTGGCTTCATGAATAGCTATCAATTTAAGTCATTATTAGAATATGACGGGTTAGGACAAGCATTCAGCTATGAAAGAAATAAATATTACCCCTTAAAATTTTCTACAAAAAAAAACATCATTTTAGTAAAAGAACATAACATATCAGCTTATTGCTTTAAACAAGCCTTGTTTAAATCATAAGTTTTTCTATTAAAAGCCTATACTAGAACGGAGCCTAGAGTGAAACGGAGCGGTTTCCTGAAGCTCACACAAAGCGGCAGGAAATTGCGCTGTGTTCACTCGGGAGCCCACAGCATACTCCGTACATAAATATCATGTACTGTATAAAATATACTAGCTTGTGTACTGCGGTTTTTCCTCAGCTTAACCAACTGACTTACGCAGTGCAAGTTTTTCTTTTTTAAATATATTTTTATAAGGCTCAAAGTCATTGTAGCCTAGTGGTTAAAGCACCAGTCTTTCAATTATGAGGGTGCTGGTTCGGTTCTAGGTCAGGCAAGTATCTCAAGCTTTACCTCTGAAGTGTAGCTTACCTGTAACAAACAAAAGAGAATCATAAATTAATGGCATTTAGCTTAATAATTAATAAGATATGCAGAGTTAAACGAATGAATATCTAAAATTTTTCCTTAGTATTCTGCTGAGTACCAGTGTTTTACGTGGAGCGACTGTCTGTCTGACCTCCTCAGCCTAGTTACCAAAGCAACCCGATACCCTTGCTACCAGACTTTCTAGCTTCTGTTTACCCGCAACGACTGCCAAAGATGTACAAATGACCACCAGGAACCACCAATTCAACGTGCCATCCACAACACGGAGTCACTCTTTATGACAAGACTAGCGGTCGCCCGCGGCTCCGCCCGCGTGGATGTCGGTTTTCGCGACAAAAGTAGTCTATGTGTTATTCTGATGTATAAGCTATATTGTGGTAAATTTTCATTCAAATCCATTCAGTAGTTTTTACGTGAAAGAGTAACAAACATCCATACATCCATACTTACAAACTTTCGCCTTTATAATAGTAGTAGGATGGTCACCCATCCATGGGCTAACGCGCCGATTGACCCGTGCGGCTTTTACTTAGCCACAAGCTCCATTAGTATTCATCATCCTTATTCAACTAGGATCATTTTTATCAACCACATACGTCATCCCAGGCGCCATAAATAATATCATCCCTATCTACATGTTGTTCTTCCATTTCTTCGAAACAACAAAAATACACAGTATGTTCAAAAAGTACACAGCTAACACACGCCGTGTACACAAGTACACAAAGAGGAAACCTTTATAAGCTGGCATTTGAAACCACCTGTCGGCCACCTGTTGGCCAGCTCATTTAAAATTTCGCAGCTAAGACAAAGTTTACGCTTCAAGTATTTATGCTTTTACTTATCAAAGGCTAGAATTATCCAGTTTATTGTATGGAAACTAGGTGGGGTTCAACAGGTTGTACTGTATTTTTTGCAGCTATAGCTTTTTTTGAAAATTATTTTTAAACAACGACACTATACACCGTGATTTTTTAGTCATCTTACAAAAGCAGCCCAGTTCATGTATCCAATGATTAGTAAACGTTCGTAATAAAAAAATAAGAATTTATGAGATTTGAAAAATAAAAAAAAAACATTATTGTGACGCAAGACGTAGTTAGAAACTCCCTTGTCTTCTGATAAATGGAGAAAGAATAATCTGCTAGACTCGTGCACTGGGTAGGTATACTCTACCGTTTGATACGTTAACATTTTTAATAAGGTGTTTTATTGTAATTTATTAATTTTAAAAATTTATAAATGATATAAAAATATAATAATTATAAAGGTATTTTATGTCGGATACTTTAGGTGGACCACTTTTGTAAGACGACAAAAAATTCACGGTGTATACTTGTATTTGCAAGTGTGTGTGTTTATGTGTGTAATAGTTAAATGTCAGGATAAAATGAATGTCGTGACGGTGACAACATTAAAATACGACGGAAAAGGGTGCAGCCTGTCGTATAGACTGTCATGGAAAATGTGTTAGTTTTGGACCTTCGGTGTGCGTAAATAGTTTCAATTTCAAAAATATTTTCCGCCTTTTCTCAATGGTCAACTTTTGATATTATTAAGGGTTGTTTGATACACTATCTCTAGATCTATCTGAGTACCTAACAGTGTATAAAAACTATGGTATACTCAAAATATTCTATATCAAATATCGACGTGATCTAGTCCGAAACTACTATGGGTACTAGACTTATATTACTACTACTAATATACTTTTCTTTTGTAAATACATAAATATTGTGCTACATAAGAACAACTAGACTAAGTCAATCACCGATGTTCATGCACACAAATTTTTGACTAATACGGGAATTGAACCCGTGACCTCCAGCGTGGCAGAGAGATTTACTTACTACTACGCCATCTGCAGGCTTAGCATGGCAACCGTAGAAACAAGTTTTGTTTACCGGAGATCGGATATATTGACAGAAAAGTGACATATTGACGTAAGGCTACAAGTGATTGTATGCGAGTTGACAGGTCGCGCCATGCTCAGGCAGAAGACATGTTGACATTGACAGAAAGAGCTCTGTCTTTTCTTGACAGAATAGATATAAAATCGCCGTGCTAAGCCTGCTGGTCATGAACATACATAGATTGTTCAGCTCTGCCTCGACATAATAAGTTGCATTCTATCATCTATCTGCCGTAGAACGGACGGACGAACGTACAGACGAACAGAATAACGGGACAAGCACTAATTGGTTCACTTTGCCGCCCAGGGCGTCGCGAACGAGTCAATTCGGATTTTTTTACTGTCTTTTATTCAATTTGCTATATTTCTCATGTTTTTTGCATTTCTCGTTATGAATTTTAAACTTGGAATATTCCAGTTTTTTTTACATACAATGCTAATAAAGAAATAATGAAAAAAAAACATGTTAAATAATAGTATCAGATCACGTCAAAAATGTCAAATGAAAATTTCAGAAGTGACGTCACAAGCTATACGCGATATCACGTCATTGGAATCGGCGTGCAGATTGATTCGTAAGCTGTTGAGTTTGATTGCACGTCGAGATAGCCGATACCACTGGATGTGGATTTTTAAAATTACAACCTAGATCGTCGGTTTAGTAGTTACAAGCGCGACTTTTGGGAATGGGGTTAGCAAACCTGTAACTCACATCTTAAAAAGACATAAAACACTCGAAGATCTTTGTTTTTTTTATTTGGTGCAAAATCATCATCAAATCACTCCTCCCGCTGAGGGTGCTGCTGAAGTATCACTAAAACCCACTGTATTCCTTCTGGAGGTCCCTGTATGCCAAGGCCGCGGTAAGTCTTGCGAACAACCCGCCGCCCCGGTAGAAATTTACCTATATATTATATTCCTTTAACTAATTTCAGAAGTCGTTACATAAGTCATGCGTATGATAAAGATAAAAAGATAAAAAGTCATTTATTCAAAGTAGGCTGAAAATCAGCACTTTTCGAAGGTCAATTCTACAAAAGACAGCCCCAAAAACGCCCGCCCTTCACCACTTCCTATGTGTTATCGCTGGGAAGAAGAAATGGTGGAACAAACTCCCCAGCAACACAATTCTGTCTGTATGGTTTGAAGAACCGATTTTATATAAAACAAAGTATACATATACACAAAGTACAACAATACATGAAGTATTAAATTCACTAAATATCTAACCATGTTGGCTAACACACATCTTTCTACCCATACCTATTAAAAAAAAAAAAATAATTATCATTAACTCAAGCAGCTAGAAAAAAAAAACAGGTTAAATATATTCTATTGCCTCCATTTGGGGTAATAAGTAAAGGTATATATGTTACGGTTAAAACCCGAAGTGCGGCTACACCTAGTTTTAGCCGGTTAGAACTAGGTGTAGCCACTCACTCTTGGTTACACCTAGTACTAGCCGATTGTTTTAGGGTAAAACTAGGTCTATCCTTCTACAACTAGGTCCAGCCATTCCCTGTTGGATAAAACTAAGTCTATCCTTCATCGTGCCGGTTACAACTAGGTCCAGCCATTCCCTGTTGAGTAAAACTAGGTCTATCCGACATCATTCCGGCTAGAACTAGGTCCAGCCATTCCCTGTTGGATAAAACTTAGATGCGTACCCCGTCACGCCTTCACACTCATGGCTCACAGCATCTGCAGCAGCGGCGCGGGGTGGAGACACGCGGCTCTGCAGGTTGAGAGCGCCAGGTGCTGCTGATCTATTGCAGGTCTCCTAGCGAGTGTGACTCACAGCGTCTGCAGCAGCAGCGCGTGTCTTAGTTTTATCTAACAGGGATTGGCTGTAAATAGTTGTAGCAGGCATGCTATCGGCAGAACTTTTTAGATATAAAAAAACACCCAATAATAAGAAACGTAGAGAGTTTCGTTATTCTTAAAATCACATTGTTTTAATTAACACCAAATATTAGGAGTATAATTTTTATATAATAGGAACAATCAGAATTTTTTAACAACATACAATTTGTTGTATTTTATAATTTAAAGAATATGATTATAATTATAAATAACACTTTTATATTTAGGGAATGGCCGGACCTAGTTCTAGCCGGAATGATATCGGATAGACCTAGTTTTACCCAACAGGGAATGGCTGGACCTAGTTTTAACCGGCACGATGAAGGATAGACCTAGTTTTACCCGAAAACAATCGGCTAGTACTAGGTGTAACCAAGAGTGAGTGGCTACACCTAGTTCTAACCGGCTAAAACTAGGTGTAGCCGCACTTCGGGTTTTAGCCGTAACATATACATGGATTGTGCCCACCAACATGTGTAAAGGTTTTGTGAAAACGGTGAACTAGGACCACAATTCACAATACAAGTAAAGCAAATTGTATAAACTAAGTATGAAAGAATATGCAGTCAGTAAGACGACCTGGCATCACAAGCAGCACCCGTTCACGAGCATAACGCGAGGATCAGCCATCGCCTCCCTCGCACATTTTTGAGGGAGGGAGGCAACCCGACCGCCGACGCTACCGCAAGCAATGCCTTCTAAGGGAGCATGACGACTCACTGCTGCTCAACAATAAAGCGGATAACACTATTAAGTTAGCAGTCACTAGTAGACCATTTTCAATACTGCAATGCAGCCCATCGTAAATAAATTACACGACGAGAGTAATTTGTCAGTGATAATATAAAAAGCATTAAGAAATTAATAAATAAATTGTCATGGATATAAAGAAAAAAAAAACACATCAGATTACAATGATAACCTTCAGGAGCTGCCCTGTGTTTAACATGAGGACCAGCTGCATTTATCGTTTATATAGTCATTAATAGTATAGTATGCCTTCTTTGTGAAAATAGATTTAACTTGTAGTTTAAATTTATCAAAAGGCAATTCTAGCAACGACTGAGGAAGTTTATTATAAAAACGAATACCCAGCCCCATAAATGATCCATGTACCTTGTGAATTCTGTGAATTGGTACACACAGTTTATGCTTGTTCCTAGTGTTGATACTGTGGACATCACTTTTCTTGGTGTATAGGTGAATATTCTGCCTAATGTATAATATATTGGCAAAGATGAATTGCGATGCCACAGTAAGAATACCTATATCCTTAAAAAGCTCCCTTAATGAGTGTCTACCCAACTGATATGTGTAACAACAGCACATATATCATTGCAGAGTAGGTCCAATTAAACATAAAATTCTGTTTGAAACGTAAGTAAAACCGCATGGTTTCGTGTGCCTTGGGTAAGTCAATTAGAATACCCTAATTTTGAGTAACGCTGAGGTTATGGTAACAGAGGAAGCGAGTAGCGGAATGACCCATTTTTAAAAGATATTTGCCTATTGTGAAGGACATAAAAAGCGCTTTGGATCATAACCAATTAGAAACGGCATTGCCTTTCCATGTGTTGAAGGTAAGAGACAATCCCGATCATACATGCCTTTGTGTGCGTCAAGTTAATCCTAGTGTTTGTCAATTTTGTCATGTGTAACTGGCTTCTGACTACCCGTAACGATTGCCAAGGATGTTCAATGACAGCCATTTAGCGAAATCTAGCATTGCTTAATTACCTTAGATTCATAGTCGTCTTTATCTTCACGAGGATATTGTGACCCGCGGTTTCTAGTTACTAATCTCTCACCCTACATGTGTTAGGTTATTTTTTTGTAAAAAGTACTTCATCACGCGTCTAATTACTGTGTACATTTTAACGTATGTTAAGTAACCGCGGCCCAGCTGACGAGACACAATTTTTAATGGAGCGGTAATGATATTGTGGAAGTTTTTATGAGAATTATTACTTTGTTTTTTGAGTTAATATGTATTATGTGTAAAACATGTGCAGCGTCTGTCTGTCTGTTTGCGATAAGCTTGAAAACTACTTTTTTTCTCTTCATTCAGTTTTCACTAAGTAAAGGGATTATGAGGAACGTTAAAGTGTATATTTTTAGCCAGGTCGAGCCAGGGCAGGCTAGCAAATATTCATTAAAAAACAACACTAATATATGTAAAATTTGAATTTAATGGCCTTTTTTTGAGTGTGAAAGATTCGAATTACCTCTTCCACTGTGGCTGCAGCTGGAGAGATGGTCAGACTCTTACTGACAAAATTTTTTTGTTTCTTCGGTAGATCTCTGTTTAGTTTAATGGCCTGGAACTCATTTAACTTAGTGATAAATAACATAAATTCCCTTCTCGAACCAGTTTTCTCAAACAAAGAATATAAAAAAACAAAACAGATCGCGACAAATCGTGTTCGACCTCATTATTGTGACGTCATTGAATTATGATGGGTACCCGCGTCAACGTGATGGCTATTCCTGTCTTATGACGAAGGGCTTATTGACGACGAGAGACCTCGTGTGAGAATTTGTGAAACAAAGGCTTGAGATGGGACGATTGAGGAAATGTGACATGTCGTGTTTACCTCCCAATGAGGATTATGTTACCCTGGACCCATGGGATTGCTATAAAAAGATGACACCGTTGGCGCAATGGTTAACCTGCCGAACTGGGGGTACCGGGTTCGTTTCCTAGATCTTCCTAGATCCTAGACTAATGCTCAATTCTTCTTCGTGTGAGAGGAGTCCTATGCCCAGCAGTAGAACGATAAAAAGGCTGACGATGATGATAAATACAAAGATATAGTTACTAGCTACAATACTTTAAATTCAAGCTGCATATTTCAGTGGCATAATACCAGGGAAGTGGCCGATACCCTTGCGAAACTAAGCCGTGACCCTGTATGATATATATTAAGACCGCCATCCATTTAGGAAACGGTAGGCCTCATTCCTTACCTCAAAACTTGGAATATGAATGTGTTATATAGCGCAGGAAAGGACATCTTGGAACTACTTGTAGACTTAGAGCAAAAACCATTTTATTATTATACACAATTTAAAAATATATTTTTTATAATAATTTTAAAATAAATTGCTTGCAACAAATCTTACATTAACCTAGGCAAATGATCTTGATAAAAATATACTAAAATGTCCATTCAAGAATCACTTTACACAATTCAATGGAAAAACGACAAAAGAACTTTATGGTCTGTTTCACCACCTACGAATAAGTTCCAGTTAGTTTATTTGTTAGATAATTTCGAACAAATTCCATTATATCATAATTGTTCCATTTTTGAATTTATTTGGTAGATATTCGAACATTGTGAAACTCGCCCTTAGTATCATACTGTAAAATTATTGTCAACTAGTTTATTAGATAGTCGGATTCATACCCGATGGTTTGAACGTAATTTCCATAACAAAGCCTGCCCGGCCAAAAGGAGAGGACGCTAATTACACTATATTTCTTTCACACGGCTGACATGACAATTTCGCAGGCCTAATTTAAATATACCACAGTGCGTGCCTCAAGGTCCACTTAACGTATTTATTTTCTCCATTGAGTATTTTCAGTTGGAAAACTTTAATGATTGTATAAATTTTATAGGTACGGACGCCAGCAGATTAAGCTTCTAAAATATCTCAAATTCCCTTTATAGATTTTCAAATTTATTGCTGAAGCATATGGTTCAAAGTTGTGTGATGTGCTGGCATCGGTACCTGCATTTATTTTTCAAGTCACATGAATCTAAAACTCACGAAATATACCTTTATCGCTGTCAAATATAACAACTTAAGGCCTGGAGAAACCTCCTGGGCTGCGGATGGTTCGCAAGAGTTACCGTGGCCCTGGCACACAGGGACCTCCAGAAGGAACATAGTGGGTTTTAGTCAGTAAGAGTCTGACACTTCCTCCAGCTGTACCCTCAGCGGGAGAGGTCATTTGATGGCTTCCCACGAAAAAAAAGGCCTGGAAAATTTACATTAAGTTAATCATTGTATAATTGAGCTTCTTTAGATCTAAGCTCTCTTGCTGCAGTATCTGGAATAACGTGGTACGTACAGCTGCACCGAGAGAGAGTACCTACTGAAATAAAACACAATTAAACCTATAGCCGTAATCCCTAACTGCTACGATAAATATTCCTTTTCCTCAATTAATACGGAATACTAAAAAGTCTTAATTTACTGGAGTGGCTTCGTAATTAATACGAGTACAGCAACGTCTTCACGGGACCTAATTTACTGGCGATCCGTAAGAAATTACCATATCTTTTTTTTGTTCGAAGTCGGCAAAAAATGGCATTCATTATTTATAGCTAGACCGTTTGTTGTAAAAGAAAGGTGCGTATGTTATGAGAAAAGTAATTTATTATATTTTATGACATTATCTTTATATCTTCCAGGCTTGGAACATTAATTAAAGAAAGCCTTCCAAGTGCGAGACTGACACAAAGGGTATTGCCATAATATTGTACGATTTTGGCAAGAATATTTTCAGGTTATTTAGGTAATTATATTTTCTTTGATTTAATATTGGCCAAAATAATATTACTACACACTTGATATTTCTGTCTGTCCGTTGGAGATTAACTGAAAAAAAATTACAAATGTTGTTCTTGCAGTTTTCCTTGACGTTCACTTTTTATCCGATTTTGCATAGAAGTTTTCAGAGTACGTAAATGAAACCAATGGCTGATACTATTGCTATATAGACACCAGCACATGAAGCTACCCAAAACTGTCAATTGTTACCAATCAACATTGAACCCTATGATATATCGATAAAATTTAAAATCTATTAAGGAAATTAGACAGATTGTAGTGCTTTGATGCGCTGCTCGCAGCTTGATGTGCTGGCGTCTGTATAATTATTAGGTATAGCTAAACGATCTGCATGTTTTAATTTTCACAAATTCTCAATTATGCAACTAGTAAACTAAATTACTTCCAAATCAATAGTACTTACCGTTTAAGTCATTGATTTTATAAGGTCTAACAATACTAGTGCACCATATTTTTACAGGTCATCTAGAACATGCTAAGGATCCTATTTACCGCATAAAAGGTCATGAAAACAACAACATATATTATTATTAAATTAATCATCAAAGTCGCCTAATTGTATGCATAACGCCGCCGGACTCTATGATATCGCTAGATCGTTTACACCTAGGTCATTCAACTTTTTTCGTGGTAAACATGATCCTTAGCATGTACGTTGCTAATTAAAACTGACAACTTCACTTAATGAGAAGACCTCTTAACAAATAACCCTTTGTTATTTTATATAAATAAAGTCCTCAAATAACTTATCCAAATTAATTATGTAGGACTGCAATTAACTGCACAATACGTTATTAAAATGAACAAAGGACTTGTCAGAACGCTAATTACGACCATTAGTCATTTGAATCAACGCTGAGCTCAGATTTGACACTGTAGCGCCACCTGTTGATATTAATTAAGTATAAGTGACTAGATATTTACTGCGGCTTTACTCGCGGAGTTCCTCCTAAGCGAACGCAGGCTAACGCACTAAAAGTATGCGTTAACCATCTCCTTGTAATATATTAGTTGTACGTATCTTACGCTAGATTTCGACCGTGGTTTCGCCTTCGTTTTGGAGGAACTACGTCGCTTATTGCATAAAAATGCAAGGTAAATAGCCTCCCTTGGTATATTTTATTGAACCCGGATAAGTATTTTCTGAAACCAGAGCGTGCAACTTTTGCTTGTGCAACTGTCTGCTTGAAACGCCGTAATCGCACGAACTACTAGACCGATTTGACAAAATTGTGTTAGATAGCCCATTTACTATTTAAGGGTATAAGCTACTTCTTATCCGGGTGCGCAGAGTAGTTCCCATGGAATGCGGGTGAAACCGCTGGTGGAAGTCAGTTTGTATTGTGAGGTACAAAGTAATGGCATATCTAATAATGTGGGTGTATAGGTGTCAACTGATTGTTATGTTTACCTACCTACAAAGTTGAATTAATTGACTATTGCTGTGTATTGTGTATTCGTGCGCAAATATGCTGAATATATAATATGCGAGAGACGGGTAAATTTTTTAGCACGTTATATAAGGCCGAATAAACGCCAATATTCCTGTCAAAAATGTAAGTAACTAAACTTGTAAAAAATATGTATCCCCATTTAAGAATATATCTACGAGTAGCTATATCTTAGGCACTTTCATACAAGAAAGGGTGTAATCGAATAGATCCAAATTCACAGATAAGTCTGTTTGTGAACAATCCAATTATTGCCACCTTTTATTACCTGAGAGTTAACGGATTTATGGGTACCAAAATCAGGGCCTTTGTTAAAGAATGCCATGCAATATACGACTTTTTGGACTTGTACAAAATCATTTGATGATTCAGACGCCAAAACATCAAGCTACACGAAACTGTCAAATTTTCCCATTCAACTTTGGACCTCATACTTTAGCAATAAAGTTGTAAATATAATAAAGAAATTGGACAGATTGTAGTAGACTGTTGTGTTGGCGTATGTACAGTATCTTATACACTAATTTTTCACCATTCTATTTCTTATCTAAACCAATGCAGTTATTCTGTCAGAGGATAAGTCAATAGGTTATACGAGTACAAAGGTGTTTTGGCCCCAATTAACAATATTGGGGACAAAACACCTTTGTATTCGCGTATACGTCCGTCGTTTTTGTCATTTATGAAAATGTCATATAGCACCCAAATTATGTTTATCTCCTCAAGTGTTTTGTGAATAGTACAAGAACCCCTTTGGATATCCTAGCCTTGACAAAAACTAACATTTCAATAACACAGTCATTAGTTACCATAACGATCAATGGTATAAAAACACACGACAAGCCTACCGGGACTAGACAAAACCCCGAACACGTTCCCATTCACTGGCATTGAAAACCGATACAGGCTGAATAGGTCCTACGCTATACAAGTAATTGTCAATACCACAATGCGTGATGAATAATGTAACTCTCGGGCGTGTCGCATTTCTCTGTCGCACGCGTCGCGTCGTGAATGTCCGGCTTTATTTGCCGTAATTAATTCGATTACGCGAAGCATTATGTGGGTGACAGCAGCGCGTGTGACGAGGGTCAACTTTTCACGAACTTATATGTTTTGTCGTGTGTTTTGTTTTTTGGGTATAATTGTCGATATTTTCTAAAAATATATCGGCGTGGGTGCTAAGGGATAATTACGTAGGTTTTCAAGTTCTATTTTTGGGGGACAATACTTGGCCTTCTTAGGGGATATTTTTAGATAACTGGTTTTGATTCCCATTTACAATTAATTTTAAATCGTGCCCCATATCTAACCATACTAAAAATAGCTTGCTTTGTAACCACAAAATTATGTGTCTAGTTAACCTATTTCCACAACCAGATCCAAGTTTTCTAGAAAAGAAGGACAAAAGACACTTGCGTTGCGGGATTACAACATCCCTGAATATTATGTATAGTCGTATTTTTATTTAAACGATACAAAATGACGTTTACTGTGTTGTCAGTTTTTGATGAAATAAAAATAGTGTTGCGAAAAAGTGAATGAATGGAAAAGTTCCTGAATTAATGAAATTACTTAGATTGATTAGTGAATAATTAGTGTGCCAACCTATTGATATCGGCAAGGGGTTCGAATTTTAGTGGTGCTTAGTACATACCAATGAGTTTTAGACCTATATATGTTTCTATAGTATTCTGAATACTACCTATATTGAATAGACTGTTTTCACAAAAAATAATGAAAACAATGCGTGGAAACTTGTAGGATTGTCCTATTTTCAGTAAATCATGTAGTTGAAACAATAGATGTATAAAATATATCAATAATAGGTACTAGGAAGGTAATAAAAATAAAAAAAAACAAGGCTTATTACATAAATTATTTTTAATAAGCTGCGTTTTTTAATAAGCCGACCTAAAACGGATTGTAGTTACATATATACTACTAGTAACTTATATCAGAGCACTTTTTCACTATTTTATTTTACACATAATATTCTTTAAAAATTTCAAATGTATAATTATGGTTCACTCATAGTTCATTCATCTGATTGAACGAGAACTGAACCCATCACTATTACTTTAAATGTGGCCACATTATTTTACAAAGTGACATTAGCTACTGTCATTTTGTATCGTTTAAATAAAAATACGACTATAGTGCTCATGTCTCTTAAGGAACATTTGCGCCTTAAGTAGCTACCTATACATTGTCACCTCAGGTTACAAAGAAACCTATGTACTTGTCTGCACGGAACCGAACCCATATACTCGTTTTTAAGATGCTGTCTTGATTTTAAATAGTTATTCAAACTTCATAATTATTAGTTAAACAATGAAAAGAAAATATTGTGCAAAAGGCTGATGATGATGAATAAATGTATTTTTTTTTATTTTATTAATAAATAGCGTAGTCAAATAAGATAGCAAGTCAAACCTGAATAAAACAATATTTAAGTATATTATATGTATAGTACATAAAATTAAGTTTGAATTTACATAAATTATTGCGCGAAACAATAAGCCTAGGTATTCAAGAAAATTTGTTCATATTTTATAGCATTTAATATTATTGCCTAAAATATTAAAACCACACTTAAATTAACACAAAGCGAATGCCCAAACCCTATTCAGAATTGTATATTTTATGTTTTAATTATAATATAACATTATCGCAAATTGGCGGGCTTGCACATAAAACTGTACCCTCGTATTTTCAGGAATGTCACAACACGACCCACCAAGATGGCTGCCACACAAAATGGCGCCCTTTTATTGCTTATTTATTTAAATAAGTTCTAATTAGGAAGGTCGATGTGTTTTTTAAAGGAATTATTTATTGGGTGCTCGGACCAATTTATAATTGTTACTATATTACTAATTAGATTTATTTCGTTTATTTTATTGTAAGTAATTAAAAGTTATTTATTGTTTATTGAGATTTAGTCCCTGTTGTAGTAATTTATTTTCTTAATTACATATTGTATTATTTTTAACGGCCTAGTTATTTGAATATATTCATGCATTCCATAAACTGTATCATTGATTTCTGTTTTTTTTTTTTCATAATCGTGTCTTATATATATGTTACGGCTAAAACCCGAAGTGCGGCTACACCTAGTTTTAGCCGGTTAGAACTAGGTGTAGCCACTCACTCTTGGTTACACCTAGTATTAGCCGATTGTTTTCGGGTAAAACTAGGTCTATCCTTCATCGTGCCGGCTACAACTAGGTCCAGCCATTCCCTGTTGGATAGAACTAGGTCTACCCGATATCATTCCGGCTAGAACTAGGTGCAGACAATCCCTGTTATTATAAAAGTGTGATTTATATCTTTAAATTATAAAATACAACAAATTGTCTGTTGTTAAAAAATCCTGATTGTTCCTATTATATTAAAAACTTTACTCCTAATAATTTGTGTTTATTAAAACAATGTGATTTATAAGAATAAAGAAACTCTCTACGTTTCTTGGTATTGGGTGTTTTTTTTTTATATTTAAAAAAGCTCTGCCGATAGAGTGCCGGCTATAACTATGTACAGCCAATCCCTGTTGGATAAAACTAAGAGACGCGCTGCTGCTGCAGACGCTGTGAGTCACACTCGCTAGTAGACCTGCAGTAGATCAGCAGTACCTGGCGCTCTCAACCTGCAGAGGCGCGTGCCTCGCTACGCCCACCACCCCGCGCTGCTGCTGAGCTATGAGTGTGACGCGGGGCGGAAGGCGTGACGGGGTACGCATCTAAGTTATATCCAACAGGGAATGGCTGGACCTAGTTCTAGCCGGAATGATATCGGATAGACCTAATTTTATCCAACAGGGAATGGCTGGACCTAGTTCTAGCCGGAATGATATCGGGTAGACCTAGTTTTATCCAACAGGGAATGGCTGGACCTAGTTGTAGCCGGCACGATGAAGGATAGACCTAGTTTTACCCGAAAACAATCGGCTAGTACTAGGTGTAACCAAGAGTGAGTGGCTACACCTAGTTCTAACCGGCTAAAACTAGGTGTAGCCGCACTTCGGGTTTTAGCCGTAACATATACATTATATACATACTTCTGAAAGCGTTCTTAGCTCTCTTTAGCTTCTGAAAATCGACAAGGACCAACTATAAAATCGAGGTATATGAAATATCTGGAGTCATTTCCAACATCCCTATTTTTTTCAACTTTCACAATAACACTGAAAACAGTCATATAATCTTCAATACTAGATCATTGAGAGTTATCTCACAAATAACCACGAAACAATATATAATTAAGGCCACAATCACTATATCAACAAAGCATCGCTGAAACTGTGTCGCGTGCAGAAATTTCAGAAGACGCCAGATAAAGGTTCTTTCAGTGGCTGAAAAGGAATTTGAACAAAGGCGTTGAATGCGGAACTTAGCCACGAACTCCAGGGCTGGTCAAATGTGGAATTTTATGTGCTCTCAAATTGTCTATTATAATATTTTGGGAAAGCCTCTGGAATTGTGGAAGAATTTCTTTTTTGTTGACATTCGGTGGACGCGAAATTCGAGGAATGCATAATGAATTCGTTGTTTGAATCTAAGCTATCAGTTAGCTTTTAATTTGCAGTTTGATGTAGATTTCTAGAATTCGACCAGATAAATATAGATAAAAAGTCATTTATTCAAAGAAGGTTGAAAATCTGCACTTTTTGAAGGTAAATTTTACAGAAATCACCTCCAAAAACTCCCGCTCTTCACCATTTTCTAGTGTTATCACTAATTTCATAGAATAAAATAGTTTTACCTTTAAAAATTAGGTTTTTAAAGAACGTGGTAATTATTATCAAACCATCAGAGAGAGTCTGGCAGATACCTAACTGCTACGATATCTAGCATAGTTTTAAAGAAACTTTCGTTTATAATGCATACATTCAAACATTTATAAATATAAACTAAATAGGTATCTACTATGTTTCCAATATATTTTCACTATTTTATTAGAAAAAATCAATGGCAGGCACCCCTGAGGTCCGAGCAATCAAGCCACGCATCCGTCCGGAGTCGTTTAAGATATTTCGCGCTTCACACAATGAAGTAGTTGCCAACTTCGATCTGAAGTGCACGTAACTCGTCTTCAGACGAGCATTTATCTAGATTTTGTGTATTGTTCACTATTTGGATGAAAGGAATCATTTTATCATGCATCTTGTGTTTTAATACAAGGAGCAATTTAGGAATTTATTTAGATAGCTAGAAAGGCTGCTGAGGAGACGCAAGATAATCTACCAATGAAGGAGCTCAGAAAGCAACCATTTAGGATCTAGTTAAATTCAATATAATGTGAATGACATTGACCGGTATTTTTTCTCGTCATTGCCAATTAGTAATGATACTAGTAATTACCAACAAATAAAAAGTGCTGTAACAACATGACTGTCCGAAATATGAGTAACTTTTCCATAAACATAAAACATGTAGATACCTGTATATAAGAACATGATGCCTTATTTTGAGTTGGAAATATTCAAATGACCCCTCCCGCTGTGGGTGCAGCTGGAGGGAGTGTCATACTTTTAAATACAAAAACCTACTATGTTCCTTCTGGAGATCTTTGTGTGCCAGGGCCGCGGCAATGTGCGCAAACAACGCGCATAAGATTTGATACCCTGACTAAACTGTTAACTACTCAACAAATCGCCGAATAGTCCCAAATTTCATCACAGTAAGATTTAAATCACGCTGAAATGTGCTGAGACGAATAGTATGGGCATCGAAGCAACGATACATTTTCTCACAGTTTTGTGAGAGCTATTATCTACAATGGGTTTACTATTATTGCTTTCTTTTTTAGGCTCTTGTCCTATTGATAGCGTAGAGAAGATAGGCGATTAGTTTGTCTTACTCAAGTTACATGACGTCATGTGAAATTCTTTGGTAATGCCAACAGACTCTTTTACATATAAAAATCCAAAATACATCATATCTTATACAAAAATATTGATAAAAAAGATCTTTCTCCTATATTCAGTGTTACAACTACTTGATAAGATTAAAAAAAAAATAGAACTTGAGAATACATATTTTTCTGAATAAGGAATAGTCGCAGGAGTGGCGCAGAGCAAAAAAACACACACGCAGCTCGCAACTCTTCGCGAGATGCATACTCGGGGCATATTTACCAAATGTGGACGCACCTTTATAAAAGGTGTTACTAACCTAACAAGATGGTTTTTTTTTGTCACACCTTTAAACATAATTATATTATCTTTGCATACTGGCTAATCGCTTTCAGTGGTACAGAAGCCCTAAACGGAAAGTCGTAATCGATAAAGACTTCGCGGAAACAATATTTTTCCTTAATGCCCCGCTTACGTTCAAAGCCGGAGGTCTGATTACCTTTTTTTGTCAGTTTTGGGGTTCAGAACGATATCTCGAACGATAATACTCTAGGCTTAGCGTAATTATTATTGTTCTCACATTATTTTAGAATTAAGAAAGATTATTTACTTATTTTTTTATTACTTAATTTCTTAATCATAGGTTATAATAATAAAACCAAATGTTTAGGTGATTAAATAAATATCTACAAGTAAGAAGAGAAATACTTTAATATCTTGCAAAGAAAGTGAAAGAAAAAACAAAAATGAAGAATGTATTTATGAGGTCATTTTAAATTTTGGTAAAACAGTAATGTAGCAATAGAATAGCAGTTTATCTGGCTGAAGAAATTAGTTCGTCCAGGACGCAGGAAATAACGCAAGCAACGGCTTCTAATTCATAATCTTCCTACATAAAGACTAGCAACCTCAAGAACCCATTTTATGAATCCCCCCTTTTCTCAAAAAACTTTCTAAAATTATTACCCCTTAAGTATTTGACAGCTTACCTGCTGAATATAAAACACGCATTTCCTCTCCATAAAACCAAAGATGAATGGTGTTTTAAACACCATTAATTTCGTCTCCCTATGTTCCCCCATGAACGTCAAACGCGCAGGTGAGGGAAGGGGGGGGGAGGCTTAATGTCATAGAACACCATGGAATGTTGTAAATGAGACTATGGGATATTTATTATCTTGTGAATTTTTAATGAGGATTAATTTTGAAAAAGATGATTATGATAATTTTCTTTTTTTTTAAGATTCCATAATATCATGTTTAGGTATTATTTATACTAATGTTATAAAGGGAGTCCGTTTATTTGCTTCGTTGTACGCAGAAGAAGCTTACTTTAAAAAACTCAAAATTAATTATTTTTAACTCTATTAATGTCTGCTTTTTGGGAAGTTTTTTTAAAATAATTTTTATGAAATTCGATTAAAAAGAACCGCTGGACAACTACTTTTAATAAAAATAAACCATTCAGATCGGTTCATCTGTTTAAAAGCTACATTACCACAGATACAAAGACAGACCAACAAACACACATAGCTGTCAAACATAAAACACCTAACTTTCTGTATGGTCAAAAACTAATTGAAAAAAAAGCAGAAGCAACGCCACACGTTTATACTATGACTACAAATCCCAGTATCAGAGCCTTACAAACAAACCCACGCACACACTAAACCTTGTATTATTGTGCTGTAACAAAAGGCATTACGTGCGAATATAAACCTAGGCACAGGAGTGCGACATACAAAGCAGATTAAATGATGCAGGGAGCTGAAGGGATATTTGCTCAAATATACTTGTAGATAAAATTAAAACCTGTAAAAATATGACTAGAGCCTGTAGCCAAGATGTCTCTCTACAGTCATAAACGCTAGTAAAAGCGATAAAAATGCACGAAAATGACATTTGAAATCGATAAATCTCGTGGTCATAACGTGAGTCGAATGTCATTTCCATACATTTTTTGTCGTTTCTACTAGGATTTACAAGTGTAAAAAGACATCTTGGTTATGCCCCTAGGTAAGACCACGATTAATCTGAAATAATCTGAAAAACCTATGATACTATTTTACTTTATTTATACATCTACATATATCATCTCCCGAACCTTTTCCCAACTAAGTTAGGGTCGGCTTCCAGTCTAACGGGATTCAGCTGAGTACCAGTGTTTTACAAGGAGAGACTGCCTATCTGACATCCTCAACCCAGATAGAGGTAACTGGGTTGGACTGGCGTCAGACTTACTGGCTTCTGACTACCCGTTACGACTGCTAAGGATGTTCAATGACAGCCGGGACTTACAGTTTAACGTGCCATCCGAAACACAGTCATTGGTGTCCAAGATACACTTAGAAAGTACATATAAACATAGAAAAGTTGCATTGGTACTTCCCTGACCTGGAATCGAACCCACGCACTCATACTTGAGAGGCTGGCTCTTTAACCACTAGGCCACCGCGAGCTACACATCTACATACATATACATATGTCACCGGTAGATGAAGATATCAGATATTTCACGAAATCCCGATAGATGTCGATACCCTCGTTATACCAATTGGTAGCAACACTAGACAAATTGAAAAGGCCTTGCATTGTTAAAGAGGCTCATTTATGTAGGCCTGAGATCGTCAACACTGTCTAAAACCAAATTCACCTTACTAAGTAATACATTAAAATATTCCTTGAAAACTGGAATTTTAATTCTTTTAATGTGAAAGGAGATTGCTCCAGTCTCCGAAGAGAGTGCCGTTGTGCTTAAAACTATCTTATATTAAGATAATAGCTTTAAGTGCTGGATTTCATGTTCTCCGTGCGCTCATTTCGCTGAAACATATTTTTGTTTTAAGCATTGTTACCTTAGCACGAGTACTATAGTGCAAGAAGTTGCGTGTTGTCTATAACAAGACAACACTCATGGTATTTTTCAGATTTTTTGTGATTTTCAAGTGTCAAAATATTATGTTCTGTAAAACTGTATATGTATGTGTACGAAATAAATCGTTCTCCCTAAATCAGATTATGACGTAATTTTTAAATGGTTAAGGTTAGTTAGAAGCCGAAAATCGATCTCAGTGGCGTGCACTTGGAGAGGCCTATGTCCAGCAGTGGCTGATGATGATGATGATGAAGGTTAGTTTTAGATTTTGCGTCCGAAATATGAGAAAATTGTAAAGGGAATCGAACCCAAGACTCCGTGATCAGCACTCGCGCCATGCGACTACAAGACCAACGATGCAGTCTCCTCACTCATTCTCCCTATTCGGTATTATGGCTACTATCCGCTGTTATATCTGCGTGCCTTGGAAATTACTTTGTGACTATATAATTATGCACCCGTTAAAAAGCTCTTCTCGATAAACGAGCTATATCACTAAAATAATTCTTTAAATCACACCAGCGTCTGTGGATCCTCAGATAAGCTTTTGTAATCAAGCAGACTAGCTTTGGGTATAATTTTAGTACTTGATGCCTAACAACGCGCGATATTTTTGTATATAGGGTTTTTGATCTATGTTTTTATATTAGTTTTAAGTATTTTATAAGTTTGTATATATTTATTTTAATTGTATGTACATACATTATATAGATTTATTCAATGAATATTTATTTATTACTTATTCTTTAATTCCTTTACACAGCTACCCAATATGAAATTTAGTGTAGGTACTAATTTTCAATGACCATGTTTTTTCCAAAAACTATTAGTTGAAACCTGGTTGGCACGCCTGCCAATTTCTGCATTCGGATATCGTTTCCGGGATCGATTGCGAGCCAAAAAGATAGAAGCGAAATAGGTTAGAGGTCGCAATAAACATTTTAAAAACTCGGTTCAAAGTCTTTGATTTAAGAAATACAAGCAAGATTTAAGAAGCAACCTGTGAAACTGGCCCTAAATGTTGTTTTTTTTTTGAATTGTTGTAGAAGTTGTTGTACAAGTATTACCAGGGATACAAAATAAATCGGGCATGCAGACTTCAGGTTCCCTCCATGCACCATGTGGGATACATAGCAGGAGCAGATACAGACGCCAGCACATCACCCTACTTGATTCATTTTGAACCTTATCACAATCATCATTATCAGCCTTTGTATCGTCCCACTGCTGGGCACAGGCCTCCTCTCACACGTAGAAGATTTGAGCGGTAATCACAATACCTGAAGGTTTGTAAAATTTGACAGATTCGGGTAGGATGACCTGCTGGCGTCTGTACAAGAGATATACTGAGGCATTTGATATTCAGAAAGAAAACTATTAAATCGATTAATTGACAAACTTAATTAAGAATAATATACATTCAAATTCGTTAATCAAGTTTAGGTTGCCTAATGTGATCATTCGACAACATGACATGTGAAATTGAGTTAAATTCAAAGTCTTTGAAACAAGATTTTATGTGAAACTAGTAAGGTCCTAAAATCTTACTAAAAGTCTTCCTTTTAACTAGATGTCTTTAGAAAACTATATTTCCTCTGGCATTTCCGTACGTTACCAGGGTAAGTGGAAGTTTAAGAGGCGATAAAAGACGTTGGGTGTCTTCGGAACGGTGAGGACTAATGGCAGTACGTAGCCTGTGAGTAGCAGGAGTGTTTTGCAGTTAAAAATTATGTTCTCATTATTTGATGCACACTGCACAGGTTATTTCTGATGGAAATGCAATGTTTTAAGGAAATGGCTGACATGTGTTTGATAGGCAAATTTGTAAATTGGCTCAAATAAACTCATACTTTTTTGGCGTAAAGGGAGTAAAATTTTCACAATCAACTTTGAACTATATGCTTCAGCAATAAAGTTGAAAATGTTTTAAAGAAATTTGACAGGTTGCTGGTGTCTGTACTTGAATTTACTGATTGTTTTTTTTTTAATACTTAATTTGTTTGTTACAGGAATCGAACCTACGATACTTGCAAAAGATTTAACCGTTCAGCCAATACGCTCGTACAAAACTAGATATTTGGCAATATACGAGATAGCACAAATCAAAGAGCTAGTTCATATTTTGCTGCATAGCGTAGAGCCATTTGGCTCATATATAGAAAGATTTACATCAAATTCAGATTCGTGATTTCATATCTTCTTTGTCTCATACAGTTGTATTTTAACCCCCCTCGCAATAAAACGGTTAATTTTTGATCACATTATTTATGAGATCAAAAATGTATATTTAGGGCCAGTTTCACAGGAGACGGATGGTTATACTAAATAAAAAAATGGAACAGAATTTGTATGAAATTATCTGACAGATAAACTATCTGGAACTTATCGGTAACTTGTGAAACTGGCCCTTAGTATTGCAAATATATTTCAATATTTATTTGGTGTCCAAGATATACTTAGAAAACTTAGAAAAGTGTGCATTGGTACTTGCCTGACCTGGAATCGAACCCACACCCTCACACTTGAGAGGTTGGCTCTTTAACCACTAGGCCACTATGACATTTACTATACATAAGTGTGAAACTGAAAATACAATCGTGTGTACAATATTTGAGTTATTATTGGTTTCTGGTAGCGACAGGTTCAACAGTTGAATCCACAAAGCGAATACTTTATGAAAAACTGACGACTTGATAGAATTGTCATAGTGTATGGATACGTTTGGTTATGACATGAGAAATTTGGTAAAAATATTCATGACAATGTAAAAAAATATAAAACTTTATAGTCATGGAAAGCTGCTTGATTGTGAACAGGTTAAAATGCGTGCGAAGTTTTGAATATACATATGTATACAATACCAAAATCAAATATAATAAGTACTTGTGAAGGTTCGGCAACCGTTGGTTGGTCGTTCGTTGGTGCTATGGTTAGAACTAAGACTACCGAGCTGAGGGTACCGGGTTCCATATCCGTTACGATCGACATTTTGTGTTATGAGCATGCTTGTTGGTTGTGTTCTACGTGTTTATTTATAAATAAAATGTGTAAAGTATTATGTAGTTTTTTTTTATTTCAACACATGCTAATCAATAGTTTATCTTTGAGGCTAACCGACCGTGTGTGAAAAAGTGTCCCGATGTATTATTTTTTTAAAAAGAAGGGGACCATTATATAGAACGGTTTTGGCTGTAATTTTGTTTTATATTTCATGTGCCCCAACAAAAAAAATATATATATCGAATAATTTTTATATTTTTTATTTTTATTGCATTAAATTATATTATTGTAAGTCAGGTAATAAATAAAATCTAATATATTAACACTAAGACTAATCATTTATTTCCGTATTGTTTAGTTTCATATATCATTGATTGAACAATAAAGAAAAAAAAAAGAAAAAACTACACCAGTATAATCACGCTGAAAGGGTACTAACTTCACAGGCAACTTACTGAAGTCTACCTTCCACATTTTATCTGGACAACGCACAAACTCTACTGCTTAGAATATTCTTGTTACAAAGCCTTCAAGACTAAGAATTTATTCGCTACGAGATAAAACTGTTTTCGCTTTGGGTATTGGTGTTAGAGTTTACTTTATAACTAAAGTATATTAAAAGTAGAATATAAAAATATCTTCTTAAATACATATAAAATACAACTGGCTTTCTTGTAAATGTTCCACGTGTATATTATAAAGTTGAAGAGTTTGTTTGCTGGTTTTATTGATCGCGTTAAACTCAGGGGCTAATGGACTAATTTGAAAAAATGTGTCAATGTTAGATAGCCTATTTATCAATGAAGGCAATAGGCCAGTTTTTATAAAAGTGGGCGGAGTAGTTCTTACGGGAAGCGGACAAACCGCTGGCACAAGCTAGTTAAAGCTATAAAATAAAACTAACTAAAAACATTCCAAACAGAGTAAACTTGAGCCAATATGCTTATAAAGTTCTAAGCAGTCCAAATGTTACAAATTAAATTTTTTTGCGACTAAACTTCTAACCATAAAATAAATAAAAACTATCGGTACAGATGACGGCCGCGCCGCACGTCCGCACGCACTGAATACTAAGCAAGAAATGACACATGACTTTGAAAAAAGAATTCGCCATATTTTTTTCTTGCGGTGTGAATGAAATATGGTGTTGGTACATGAGAAAGTACTGCTAATGTTTCTCTAAGATGAATAGGTATGAAAGGAAACGGGATTTCGGAAAAAGAAAAATGGTTTCCATGTCTTTTTTTTACATTGATAACTGAATTATTCTCGGTCCTATTATAGTGCCTATAGTAAGTTTTGTTTATTTATTTGTGTTAGTTGATAGCTCGCCATGAGCAGCGGATGGAAGACTCAAAGTTCTGCCAATCTGGGTCCTGAAATAATAATAATTTAGCTCACGAGGTTGTCAACATTTGGCCTGTGGATTCTACAATTATTGTGCCAATGGTCGTTTCCGCAAAAGATTTAATTATAGTCGATTCACACTTCGAGACGGTTGGGTTAAACGTTTGATGCAGAAAGCTGTACTTTTGGACACGGCACGCATCGTCAGGAGGTTTCTCTCTGTGGAGCCCTGACCGCCCGGTAGCTTGGACCATGTTCCTGCTGCCGGCGACACTATTTTTATATCTTTTAAGGGTTTTATTTTTATAAAATCCTTTTGGAAAAAAATTGTGATGCGAGCAGAAAACTCGTCACATTATTCAGAATCGGAATTCAATTGTTTATTTACTAAGACGAGTCAGGTCGTCCATTTCTTCCACGGAAATATTTCCAAATAATTTCCACGAGCCGCTATAACAAGAATATCTATTACACTACTTCCCTTTGTGTCTTTATGTATCTTTTGTGGCCCCGAATAATTGTGGCGAGGTATTGAATTGGTCCAAAATATCAAATGTCGGACATCAAAGATGGATCTTGTGAGGTATCTTTTTGAATAAGAATTCTCGTCATCATTAGTGAGCCTTGACGTGCTTCGTGGTAAATTAGAAGTATATTTATAGATATGTGTTATATGTTATACCCTATATTTGAAGCTACAGCTGAGATTACTTTTTCCTTTGCAAATGAGAAATTAAAGTTAAATTAAAATTTTAAGTTACATGAGTTTGTAGACTTGAGTGGACATAAAATGCGTTCAAAATTTCATTCTAATGTAAAATGGCTGAATAAACATATTTTGGTAACGTTATAAAACATTAAAAAGGACAAATTAAAATAATGCAAATATAATGTACTCTTAAATGCAAAAAAAAAGTAATTGATTATTTAAAAGTTCCATTTAAGTGACATGTTTTCCATCCCGAATTTACTAAATAAAGGCTCAGTAAGTGTGCCTTCCCAAAACAGACGTAAATAGACAAGGAAATCCATTAGGTACTTAATTGGCACAAATGATTATTGCCACTAAGCTATCATCAAGTATTCACGTCACTTTCAAGTGGTTTCGCATTTTGCGTTTTCCTCAAATTAAGAGCAGAGTACGCAAAATTCTTTAACATTTTTTTCCGATCTTTTATTGATTCCGCTCCACGTGTCAAAAGGAAAAACTGGTTTTGGGAATTCTGATCTTAGAAATATTTTTCTTTAAAAATTGGAGTCATACAGACATTTCCTCAGTAGAATTTTAAATTCATCGCTGAAGCATAGGGTTCAAAGTTGATTCAAAATTTAACAGTTTTGGGTAGCTTGATGTACATCAACTTGAATTATATTTAATTAGTTTTGCCTTCACGAAAATATTTATAAAAAGGTCGTGGTCTAGTCATCGCTTTAGAAACACAGAAACAGAAACTGAAAAAAAGAAACAAAATGATTCCACAATTTTCCGTAAATTTTTGACGTACAGACGCCAGCACATCAAGCTACTACAATTAGTAAAATTTCCTTAATAGATTTTCAACTTTATCACTGAAGCATATGGCTCAAAGTTGATTATGAAAATTTGACAGTTCCGTTTAGCTTCATGTGAAAAAGAAGCTAGTCATGTCCAGCTAACAAAATATTATGTCCTATACTGTCACGACAAGCTCTGCTCAGTACGAATCGATGGCAGCTTGAATATAAGCCAGACCTATATCAGTCCATTTGCACCGGGATCACGTAAAACCCATTGAACTGAAATAATATGAGGATTTATTTTATTGTCGCGAGAGATACACTGCGCTCCCTTGATGGATGTATGTACGTACCTATGTGGTACACAAATAAGATGCATGTCCGATTTTTCAGTGTATGTACATAGATGATTGGAACTACGGTCAACAATTGATGGAAGCTGGATGCAAAGAAAAAAAATTATTATACTCAATACTCAATTCTTTATTAGCTTTCCATATGTTATACATTTTGTAATATAGAAAAAACAATAATATATGGACCCGGAAGGGCACAGCTTAAAGAAGTAGGAGAGCTTTGCAGTAGCTTATTACAAAGATTATAACATATTATTTTTTTATATTATAATATTTATAATATATTTTTATTTTATGTTTAGCTACTGTATGAATATTTTGTGTGAAGATATAAGTAAATTAAATCAAACAAGGATATAGGAATATATTCGTATCTGACCGGTATATGATTGTCATTCCTTGATTTATGATTGTATCAAATTATAAATCTTGCTCAATCATTAAATTGCCTTTAAAAATGTTCATCATACGTATACGAGTATTTATTTGTACGTAGGTAATAGGGATGTAAAAATGCTAAATGGTCGAAAAAACATTCCGAATTGATCACATAAATTCGTTGTTGTCAATCGTCATCAAAACCAAGCTGGCCCCTATTGCAGCCAGCGTGAATTTATAGCTTGTACTCAGCACTTAAGCGGCCATGTTTATCGACCAACACTAAACGACGATTCTCGATATAATTTATCGACTCTTCCCCAACATTGGTTTTTATTTTTTATTTACGATTCGAATTTCTGATTGCTATTTTTACGATAGAACGTTACTTCGTAGATACAGGTAAGGATACCTAATTATGCTGTTAAGGAAATTATTGCAAGGGTTTTTATGGGCGTTTTGGGGTTGAACATATGCGCCCTTTTTAATAAATAAATTAGGTATCAAGGTGTTATAGGTGTAAATTCCATTTGGGAATGGCTCATAAAGTGAGGCGGTTGAATTTTTAGGAATATTTCAGAAGCGTAGGCCGGTGTTTACATAACGAATTCATGGAACGAGTAAAC
Source organism: Heliothis peltigera (assembly GCA_958496145.1). Taxonomy (NCBI): domain Eukaryota; kingdom Metazoa; phylum Arthropoda; class Insecta; order Lepidoptera; family Noctuidae; genus Heliothis; species Heliothis peltigera. The sequence continues at coordinate 505,847 of OY292333.1, forward strand.
ACTCCTATTTCGTTTCAGGTAAGAAGTGGGTATTGAACACTATTTGAGGTAAAAAGGTGATCTCAATTACGTGCCGCTTTTTTATTATGGACAGAACAGTAATTAATTAAAGAGAATAATCAAACCGTTTTAAATCGTTTTTTTTACTGAAAACATCTCATCATCAAGTAAAGTCACAAGATTTTTTTATCGAATAAGAAATATTTTTTATAGAAAATCTCGACTAAAACAACTTAAAAATCAGATCCATATTATGGTGAGCCTATATAATAGCTGACGGATAGTTCACGAAGTGCAATATGGCCAATAGCCTATACTCGATACTTAATTTATTTCAAAATAATACCTATACCGATTTTACGACCCCTATTTTCTTCATAAAAGCCTTAAACTCAATTTCGTACAAATCTACTAAAGTCCAGTTTCTCTATATTGCCTAAATCCCTTTTTCATCAGTCAGTAACAACATTTCCCCGGTCCACATGACCCGTACTTGTAATGAAACATATCTTGGACAATAAACCTATAAATCCAAACATAATTGTATTTCTGTATCGATGATACAATGAGTTTCTTTTGTCTATAAAAAAAATATGAACTAAAAGTTATGAAAAAATTGTTTGTTCCAATTTTAAAGGTTTGTTTCCGAAACATGCTGCTCGCAGCTCCGCAGTGTTGCCGGGACACTACTGGTCCCCATACAATTTCCATTAGCTTATATGAGATTACATTCAGAGGCGACAGACCAGTACTGAGACAACGAGAAGTAAGTCGACTCAAAGTAAACTAAAGAATACACAACAACGCATCACCACGAACAGAGCAAGACTGACATCTTGCTCGGAATCGTGGCAGGCAGCACTGCTGGGCAGCACCGTAACGGCAGCATTGCGGAAAGAGCACTGCTGTTTGCTGTAGAGTTCGGTATTATATCTTTATTGTACAAGATACACAAGGTATTCGCAAACTACTATACCTGAAAACAGAAGACAATTAGTTGTGATCAGCAGAAAAGTACGACGCGTCCCAGAAAAGTACGTCGACGACCAAACGGCGTAGTAGTAAGTTAATCTGCCTGGCACGCTTGAGGTCGCGGGTTTCATTCCCGCGTAAGTCAAACATTTGTGTGTATTATTATTATAGTTTTAATTAGTATACCACCAATAAAAACAAAGGAGCAAGTTAAATAGGAAAGGACTCCATCACATCTGGATTTGTGATAAAATCAGTAAAAAATATTGCTGTTAAAAAGGACACCTGTACCAAACCCTTCAGGGGAAACCGGCGAGGTTACATTTACATTTGTCCAACAAAACAAAGGTAAAAGAACAAGCATTTTTTTTTGTATTTTTAAATAGCTCAACGTGGGAGGTTTAGCGGTTACAGCTGCCAGTTGCCGTGAGATATTCCGCCCGCAGACAGAATGGTTCAAACGCGAAAACACGACTTTATGCGACTGACAGGTTTCACGCGACCAAGGTACGAGCGATGTCACTTTTTTTTAATCACTTTTTTTTTCTCTTTTTTGTCGGAAAATCGGTGAGCTGTGGGCAGATTTATTTACATTTAGTAAGAGGCCTATCGTGTTTGTGTTGTAAATTTATAGACTCCTTTTTCAGTTTAAAAATCAGTTCAATAACATACAAATACATAAAATAATATCTCCTTCAAAAAATAACCTCCCCACTGCGACATCTGGGTCGCAAATACCACCATAACAAAGTAATTGAACCCAAGATACACGTTATCAAATTTCGTAGGACGAACGATCTGATTTGCCATTTTTTATCGAGTTACGAAAATACACCTTACGATTTGTTGTGAGTCCCAATACGATCTGTATCGAAAATTTGATTTGGCCTGAAAATAATACTGTTAACTCACCTAAATTCGTTAAGAGATTTTTTATAAAGTCCATTGCTTACCTGTAAGTAGAAAAAAAAACACTTATTATATTTTTGAAACAAAATAATTGTAGGTTCATTACTTGCTGGTGAAGTTTATGAGAATCAATACAACAAAATTTTCATTACTTTTTGATAATTTAATTACACTTCTCTGAAAGCAATATTTTCAATTACAAAGAAAAATTCTCAAATTTAATAATATAAAGTTAATTGCATTTTTTCTTGTAAAATGTTAATTGAACTCAATTAATAATTAACACTATCTATCTGTACCTTTATCTCCATTCACTGCATTAAACCTAATAGATGCAATAAAATGTACATCCAGCCAGATTGCGACGGTATATTAAACGTCTCGCTACCATCTCATTTGATTGCCAAGACCATTAATTGGTTTCAGTGCAATGAAAGCGATTTAATTGAAAGTGAGCAGCGGAGGGTTAAATACACACGTAAAATCACGTGTAGGGTCTCAGACGGATTAATTAGTGTGGCAATACTTAGTACTTGGAAGTAATGAGTAAAATTATAAATAGTATTTAATCACTCCTTACTTTGGTACCAAAGTCTCACCACATGTTTGCACACATATTCTAGATTTACTTTACAAAATAATCTAAATACATATAATAAAATCGTTCAAAAGTCAAAACTGTATATTGAATATTTTTTTAAAGAATAATTGGGGCGTCATCTTCAATAGATATCGAATCCAAAAATATAGTATTCAGAATTTTTATCTGTTTGTCTGTATGTATGTCCGGGATAATCTCAAAAAGTACTGCATGGATTTGCTTCAAATTTGGCATAAATATAGCTAAGAGGTCGGGTCAACATATAGGTTACATATTATCACGCTATGACGTACGGAGGGGGGTGAAGGTTAAATCTCCTAATGCTCACGCGGACGACGTCGCGGGCAACAGCTAGTATTACCATAAAACAGAATAATGGCACCTTAAGTACTAAAGGACAAAAAGGTTAGATCTCATTCAGATCCTATTTCGGGAAGGCTCAGAAAACGTAGAAATACAATTTCATATATTATTTTACCCTCAAACGTTTCAGTCTAAAATAACTCTACTTCACACAACATCTAGTGTTGCCAGAAAAAACTAACCAAAATACTACCTAATGGATCCTACAAATTGTAAGTAAAAATAATACAATTCCTGCTATATATAGGTACCTATGTTTGTTCTTAAAAGAGAATGTACATACGTAACTTTATGTAATGGTCGGAGTAAAAAATATAGATCCGATAGGCCTTAGTGATATTAGGATCGTATATAAAGGTTTAATAAAGGGACATTTACATGTATAAAGAAGTCTTAGCGAATGGGACTTTATGACATTTTTGATAGTAAAATTTTCACAGCTCATATGAAATATGGGCGGATGAAATGTCGCGAGATGAGGTGAGGATAGCCGTAAAATATTAATGGAACACTTTGGAATAAGGGACGAATTGAGTTTGTTTTAATAATACTATGGTTTATTTCTTTGGACAGAGTACCGTCATAGATGGAGTTATTTTTATTGTAGCTTGAGAACAGTACGAAGTTACTACGTTTCGCTTCATAAGAAGTTTTCAATCGGAAAATATTAAGTAGTGTTTATTTGACTATTTTATACATTCACTTCTAGATTTTGTTTCGTGACCTCGTCTATACGTCGAGGGAATCACATTCACGGTCCGATCAAAACTAACCTATCCCTGTTTGCGTCTCCATGCGAAATTTCATCTCAATCGGTTTGGCGGTTTTAGCGTATAAGGGTAATAAACAAACTCACTTTGCATTAATTATAGGTAGAGAGTAAGTGTTGCGACTAGCGACACTGAATTTAATAGTACATCTTCTTATTTGGAAATCAGACTAGCACACAAGCCGAACTACAGTCTGCTGATACGGTTAGGATGATATCAGCAGCATCTCATATTGATTGCCGGTCTCCATTATGATGTAACCATCAAGAGCTGAGATTCAAGAGGTCTGGTGAAAATGATCAGTGATATGAAATTGCAAAATCGTATGCATGCATCTTTACAAAATATACCCAAATGTTTAAAGTTCACTTCTCTAGGGACGTTACATTATATCGTATGCAGGATAATGAAACGTGGAATTTATGATGGAATTAAATTTAAAATATGCTGTACAGGTAACCGGGTTTTTTACGTACGTCTGAGTTAATTCGCTGTTCTAACTTTGATGACCTATAAAAGTTATGTGAATATATGTTTACTTAATGTATCTCTAATTCTGCGCAGGTTTGTTAAAGCGTAAACAAAAAACGAAATGGCCAAACAAAACCGGATAATATAGTAAAACCAAACATCGGTCATAAAGACTGGTTATTTGAATTCGTTCTAATTAAAACAATTGATACAAAAAACACATTGAACGTATCCGCTACATACATAAAAATAATGTTGACTATAAAGTAGTAATTTTTGGAAAATATATCATCTGCCTAGCCTTTTCCCAACTATCTGGAGGTTGGCTTCCAATCTTACCAGACGCAGCTGAATATTGGTGTTTTACATGGAGCTCTTACCATAAGCCGATATCTTGGTAAGATTGGTTGTCCACGATGTTGACCCATCAATTTAACGTACCTTCCGATATACGGAAGAACTTGTCATGATAAGATGGTGACACCCATTCACGGAGCACGCAGCTATGATCAATCGACTAGTGTAGCTGTTGCTTAGCCACGTTCCTACTCCCAGTAAAATACAATAAAATTCTAAGCAGGACTAAATTGCTGCTTTTGATCGTCGACTGTTAGCATGTTTTCTTTGGTGAAAAATGAAAATGAAAAAGTGTTTATTCGAGAAGAAAATCATTATAACACGTAATACTTCTGCCAAACTGCAAAGCAAATCTTTCATACCTTCTGGGTGAAGACGTTTGACGTAAGGTCTAACGACATACCAAACAAACATTTGATGAAAGTTAAATTATTTTAGAAAAATTGTATTTTAATAGTATTTCCAACCATTTTTGGACAACATTGGGCATATCTACGACCTTCCATAAAAAAAGACACAGTTTCAGTTCGTGTTTGACATAAAAATGTTCCCAGATATCGCTGACTTTAAAAAAAGGGATATAACCCACACCTGACTACAAAAATCCTTGGAAAACGATGGAAAAAGTATTTTACGAAATTTTTACACTGGTTTTGTAACTGCGTTCAGATACCGTTGTGTCCTGCACGGTCACTGGCCATATGTAAAGAGAAAAAAATATGTTTCAAAAATGATATTTTTTATGTACAGATGCCAGCATATCAACCTACCTCAATCTGTCAAATTAATTTAACAGATTTTCAACCTTATCACAATACCGGAAGGTTTGTTGTATCTACGTAGAAAGAGATACGAAAATTACTTAATATTATTATATTATTGCCATGAAAAAAACTAGTACATTTATACAAAGAATTAAATTCAAACAGGCTTATATATGTACAGACGGCAGCATATCAAACTACTATGATCTGTCAAATTTCCTTAATAGATTTTTAACTTTATCTCTTGAGCATATGGTTTTTTGACTTGTTTTTTTTTTGGTTTTTTGAATTTGACGTTTTTGGATAGCTAGATGTGCAGGCGTCTGTACATATTTGTACGGATTAACTGCTTATTAAAAAAATACTAGCATAGCAGTTTTACCATTATAGAATAAAAAACGCGAGCGACAACACGAGACGTAGCTAGTCTCTAAGTAAAGGTTACCGTAAAACAAACTCTAATGACCCATGAAATCTTTTTTATTTACGTTTAATGGTTCATAATGGAGATAAAATCATATCTGTAATTCAAGCATTTTACATGTATAAGCTTTTTATTTTTGAGCGTATAATAATTCATTCTTATATACGTCTCTATACGTGTTTTTCTTTTGTTTTGAAATATCGATGTATGTTTGTTATTATTGTAAGTCAGTTGTAATGATTTATTTATTAAAAGAATAGGTTGAAATCAACACTTTTACACGTTAATACATTCAATAGAATAGTCATTAGGAATCTAGGCTCATAACATATTTTGCTCATGACTTCTTCCAAGTCCAAGAAAAAGGCTTTGTCTCCACGTACTGCCTACATTTATGCCAAATTTCATCTCAATCGGTTCAGCTTTCATTTTCGCATTTATATTCCTTACTTAAAGTTGTTCTTCAGCCAGTAAGTCTGACGCCAGTCTAACCAAAGGGTTTGGGTTGCCCGGGTCACAGAGTTGAGGAGGTCAGATAGGCAGTCGCTCCTTGTAAAACACTGGTACTCAGCTGAATCCGGTTAGACTGGAAGCCGACCCCAACATAGTTGGGAAAAGGCTCGGGAGATGATGACTTAAAGTAGTTCTTCTAAAGTTATGCCTCACTAATTTCCACTCCACAAATTATATTTTGCTTTCATCAATATTAATCAAATTACAAAGAACACAACTAAAATTTAATTTCCCCGTCGGATTCCTAAGTTAACATTGAAGTAAAGTTAATTAAAAAACGGCTAATTTCCGGACCGGTCACAATTGAACTAGCGGAATGGAAGATAAATACGGAATGGCTTTATATTTTACGGGAATATCGAATTATATATAACTTACTGTCCATACTTATTTGTGGAAGGTTTACCTTAGCGATTTCGTGTCGAAGTTGTTATTTATCTACTTCATGAAGGAGATTTTTTAAAAGTGATATTATGTTTCTTTTTTTAGTTTTTCAATTTGTTTTTTCCCGTAAAAAATTGGGTGTGCAAAAAAAATATTTTGTAATAGGGTTTTAGTGACTGGAATATTTCTTATAGGTTCGTTAGCTTTTAAAGAGTTACCCAGGCATGAATAAAAGTATTTTTTTTTTGAATATGTTAAGGAAAACTGATGCTGTAAACAAGTTATACTCCATACTGAGAAGGGATCATCATCTGCCTAGCTGTTTCGTAAGTATGATTGTATCACCTTCCAGTCTAAAAGATTTAAAACTACAAATTAGAACGAAAAAACACACAAAAAAATTACAGCCATGCGGATGAATTTTTTGACGCATTATTTTCTTTGTATGCAGTTTTATCTAGGTTTGTAAATATATGTAAATATCACTGTAAAAAAAGAAAAAAAATAAAGTATGAGTCCTTACCCATTAAATAACTCATTTATCACAAGGTAGGTTTCTTATGCTAAAATAATAAATTATAAGCATAATTCGCTCCACACGCATAATAATTTCAAAACAAAGTATCGAAACAAACCATGATTCCTTGCTTTACATCATAACTTGGAAACTTCGTGGGGTATAAACTTAGAGCAAATAACCAACAGGAACCGCAATAAGAACTAATCCTTATGCAAAAATGTCTGGAATTTTATGATGATTACAACATTAATTGCTGTTTTTTTTATTTATATTTTAGCGGTATTATTTTAAAAAAATAAGTACCGCGGACGGGGAATGTAATTTTGCATTGATAGAAATAAAAAAAATAAAAAATCCTTTGAAAAAATGGAAGTGGAATATGATTCAAAATAAGGACCTCAACGCAGGGTGCATTCAGCTCCTTATTTCATGCATATAATTATTATCAATCATGCGATCATATCAGTCTGCGGAAGGCTGTCCCTTATACCTACTCTGTACACATAACTATGAACTCGACGCATAGGTACGTAAGAGTATAACTGCTGGTCTCACACCTTTGGCAAAGTAGGGAAGGCACGGCAACGTCGCTTCCGATTGGATAAATGCTCTAAGGGTATAAATTATAAAATAATTAAAACTTCCCAACGCAGTTTGAAAACATTTTGCTTACAGATCCATGTGTATTTTATGTTGGTGGGAGATCAGAGAAGGAGTTCCCTTGTTCCTTTAATGTTCTTTGTTTTAATGCTCCCTTTTTTGTAAATTAACTTTTAATATCATGCGCAATGTTTACCAAAAATTGTTCTCGACTTCGCTTGTATATTCTTTTTCTGTTTTTTTCATTATCCTCTGTGAGTTTTGCCAAAAAAGAACTGTTATTTTTACTTAGGTATTATTAGCAAGATGTTATTAATAATCGTTATTGTATTCACTTAAATTATTAGGTACCTACTGTAAATGAACTACCATACTACTATGTCCATAATGAGCTATACATAAAAATCTATAAAAACTATTATAAAACCACATTGCCGGTAAATAAATGATTTATTAATTAATAATTACATATTTTAGCTACATTACTGCTAAGATTCATCAAAATCCGTCCAGCCATTCTGGCGTAGAGAAGTAACAAACAGACGCACTCAAAAACTCTCATTTATGACATTACCCTCATTACCCAGTACGTTCACCTTGCGACTTCAAAGATATAAATGACCTACAAAATTTTGTAGATAAATAAACAATAATGTATCTCAAAGTTGCCAAATACACTATACTGATGTTTCAGGCTTTCTTTGATAAATTTTTCGGTTGGATGGCTGTCTCCACTTTCATGAGTACAAGATAAACAATTGTGTAGATTCGTTTGTTTTGCTCTTTTTATTGTAACATGTTGTTTGTCGAACCGTGGTGATGAGATGTTGACAAACTTTGCAATCACTTGGTGGCAAATAATACATACTTCTATGTTTTGATTTATTTACCCTTCTGGTTTTGAAAGAGAGAATAAAAAATAGTTTTGCCTTAGTTGAAATACTAGATGCTACCCGCGACGTTGTCCGCGTGGGCATTAGAGTAGTAAAAATTATAAACTTGCTTTACGGTTTAATTGGATGCAAAGCTTAACTCCATGTATGACATTAGGTAATAACTATTTACCCAGCTGCTAATGTTGTGCTTAAAAATATATACATAGATAGCGTCTAGTTAAATCTTACAAAAAAATGCTTTATTGTTCATCCCCCATAGTTAATAGCGTTACAATAAATAGCCTATGTGTTTTTCTGATGCATAAGCTATATGTTTGCCAAGTTTCATCTAAATCCTATCACCCGTTTGGCTGTGAAGAAATAACAAACATGCACACACATTCACAAACTTTTGCATTTATATATTAGTGTAATGTGATGTGATGTGATGTGATAGTGTGATTATATCATAGTCGTAAGACAGGATGATAAATTTCCTAATATTTCACAACAAAAATGTACCCATAAAGCCTTGCATGGCATGCAAACCCAGAGGTCTAGATTAAAGCCCGCATACCTCGATATTATATCGCCAGCAATCCCGAAACGAAGTGCCTTGTTGACACCATTTGTAGGCCCTTGACGTATAATAATACCGTACTCCAGTTAAAAAATGTGAAGCCATGAAATACTGGATGAAAAACAATGTTTTGGAATAATGTATGACTATTAAGAGGACGAATTGGAAATTTTGGCATCAGTGATATCTATTTTTGTCAGTAATTACGGAACGAATAAAAATATGAGTTGGTGACCTGAACAGTTCATGATGAAAGCCTTATTTTGTTAGTTTTCATTACATGATTAAGTAACTTTTGTAACAGAGAAAAAAATATCAAACATACCTCTTTTTAAATAGAGATTCACATTTTATGGGCAAACGGGACCGATTTTGGCCTCTCAACTTGCTCTGTAGACAAGTCTATAAATACTCATTAAAATTGTAGAAGGAATTTCTCAAGTTATCATTTTCGACTAAATAAAATAACAAAAAGCATTTTGTCGTTTACGTCGTTTTGTTATAAGCTAACGCCATATGCAATCCTCGCCCCGCTGAGACGCTCAGTCCCCTCTTGACTATTGTCAGCGACGGGTCTGTGCTAGTTGGCTTCCGGACTGCATCGGTGATTACGTGATAAAATTTAGCGGTTTTATTGAATAAAAATGGGAAAAAAGAAAGAAAGATGTTCCAAAAGAAAAAGGAGAGCATGTCTTTTAGAAAAATGTGCAAATATGACGAAAAGAAAGTAAGTTTTCATTATGAATTGTGTAATGTGAAGCGATGTAGTTTACTAAAAAAGATGACGTTCAAAAAGTCACTTTGACTGTGACTTCAATTATGTTTATTTTTTGTATATAAATATGTAAGTAACAAGCAATAAGAATAAGAAGAAGATTACAATATCTTCTGTAAAGTAATACTTCAATATAAGTTTTAAAAAAATATATATATTGTGTTATATTTTAGGAAACAATCGTTGGAACAATGTTCGGAGAACGAAACTATGGAGTCGTCAACTTGCAACAAAAATAAAGAAATGACAGCTTCCTTTTTAGGGTGCGTATGAAAAATTCCTAAACCGCCTAACGTTTTGTAAAAGCTATAGGTATTATTATTATTACTAAAACACTTTTTCTCGTATCTTCTAGAAATGAAAACGACGTTTTACCTAATTATGCAGAGTTGCAAAATGTGTTGCCCGCGTAAGTTTTTATTGCTATGTATTATTCAATATTACAATCAATATACCTTTCAATGATTAAAATTATAGAACTTCCCTTATTTTAGAAATGCTGATACTAATAAAATATATGACAAGAACCTCGTGAAAGCTGAGAAAGAGAAACAAATGAAGTATCTCGACTTAGCACACGAGGTTGTCGCCATGTGGGATGTCGACACGGCTATCATCGTGCCGATTGTCGTTACGGCCAATGGTCTAATGGCCAAGAGCCTCGACCAACATCTGAAGTGGCTCTCGTTAGGCAGCTGGATCAAGGGACAGATTCAGAAGGCAGTACTCCTTGAAACGGCACGTATTGTGAGGAGGTTTCTGTCTCTGGGACCCTAACTACCGGTCGCTTGGACCCTGTTCCCGATATCGGTGGTGACCTATTTTTTATATTTTTAAATGTTTTTTTTTATATTAATATTTAAAAATGTAAATAATATGTTTAAAAAATAAATAAATGTATAATAACGATAATACACACGAAGTGTAATACATACATATGTGTTTTATTGTAAATGATATCAATGTAGAATAAATTATGTTCCTAGTCAAAATAAATAAACACACACACTCTCACAATAATTTAATACTTACAAGAGAAGGTTCCAGCCTTAGAATACTTATTATGTAAAAGTAAATAAAGATATTTTGATCGTGTAAAATATTAAAAAAAAAATGATTTAAAAAAATATTTTACTTTAAAAAGAGATGTGCTAGTGTTTTTCAAATCACGAAAATCTTTATCTCGTTATTTGAATAACACTAGCACATAGTGTTAGTTTATTTCCAAAAAGTCATAGGTAAATTCATAAAAAAATATATAAGACAACTCCAAGGTGTCTATGTTCCACGCCGCCACCGCCGCGCGCCGCTCGCCGCCCGTTGCTATGCATACGTTACTTACCGGGGTGCGTGCGGGTTGCGGGGTGCGCGCGCCTGGTTTTAGAATTATTGTTAAACAATTCGTCGCCTTAAGGAAGTGTTACCAAAAAGCTATGCTGATAAAATATGAAACTTTACTGGGTCAATTTCATTGAATTTTTTTGTGGCTTGTTCCTGATTCTTTTATACGCTTACAAGACTAAAAGTGTCATCATCTGCCTAGCCTTGTCTCAAGCTATGTTGGGGTCGGCTTCCAGTCTCAACTAGATGCAGCTGAGTACCAGTGTTTTACGTGAAGCAACTGACTGTCTGACCTCCTTAACCCTGTTATCTGGGCAACCCAAGACCCTTTGGTAAGACTGGTTGTCAGACTTTCTGGCTTCTGACTTCCCGTAATGACCGCTAAAGATGTACAAATGACAGCCGAGACAAGATGGTCACCCATCCATGGAACGACCGCACCAAGCGTTGCTTAACCTTATGATCGATCGCCTTGTGTGGCTTTAGCTTAGCCATGAGCTCCTCCAAATAGACTTAAGGATTCCTCAATCTAAAACCATAAAACACAAAGAGTAAACAAATAAGCAATTTAGAGAGATTTGAATAAGTGCATTGCCAATAATGATCGTGGAAGAAAAACAAGGGGGACAGGATCACCAGTTTGCAGTAGACGGAAACGACCTCGAAGGACTTTGCCCTACTTTCCACTTCTAAACAAAATATCTTTATATGCAATAACAGGAAAGTTTTGTCATTAGGAATATAAAATAGCTCGTGTTCCATGACAGACTTTTTGGCTGTAAACTTCCTTCTTTGACAGTAAAAAATATACTCGCCTATTAATTTCTTCGCGCATTTGATTTAGGTTTATTGTTTTGTAGTATATAAACAAAAAATGCAATTCACTCTCTACATGAAAAAGTGTATTTTACAATAAACTTTATAATATTTAAGGCTTATTTTAGAATCAAACCCATTAACTTTAGATAATGTACTTTCTGAGTATGTCTTGAACACTAAGCTGGACTAAGTAAAGGTGAAGAAAAACATGTCGAGGAAACATGGACTATAAAGTCTGAAATCACCAACCCGCATTGTGCAAGCATGGTGATTAACGCTCAATCTCTCTCTGTGTGAGAGAAGGCCGATGATGATGAATATTTTTCGATTTAGAAATGAAGCATTACTTCACAAAAAATAACCTAGTGATAGAAATGACAGAGACGACCCAGGAGTCAAATTCCCAATTCAGATATGAACATTTTGACCAAAGTTTAGCAACTCCTGACACTCGTATATAACCGATACACAAACGCGCTCGCATTATGCAATAACACGAACTTGTCAAATAACAAGGAACAACGGTGCAACTTTGTTGGAATCTGTTATTATTAAATTTCTTGACGAAGTAATTTTTTTGGGGGGAATACTTTCCCCGTTGCGGCAGCCATCTTTGTTTCTCAACAATAGCATCGAGGCGCATAAGTAATGTAATAAATCATTTATGGCAGTTTGGTGATTCAGTTGTGATAGGTTGTGAAGAAAATAGCCTATAGATTTGCTGTGTCTATGTTTTTTTCCTTCAGCCTATATTGTCCCACTGTTTTGCAAAGTCTTCCATTTATCTCTCTCTGAAGCATGCTGCTAAACAGAGAGGAAAGAGTATAAACCGTCTCCCAAGGGCTTCCGTGGTCTACCTCTATGTTACTGCTGAAAAATATATTGATATTGAGATGAACCTTTGTTAACATGATCAGAATTACTAACAACCTCGTTTTCAAAATTTTTGTCATGAGCCAATTTTTTGAACGGCCTCATTGTGAATTTTCCTTCACTTGCATTTTCTGCTAACTTTTTATGAAGGTTTCACCTGCGTCGCTGGGGACTTACTACTCTTACCCGAATGAAATTAATGTAGTCCCATTTAAACAGGAACAATTAGGCAAATAATTTTTAACAGTCAAATAGTTGTTAGGTTTATTCTTTACATAAATACCTTCAATTTTTATATCTTAACTAGCAGCCTCGGCCACACATTGCTGTCGCTAAGATTTATGTATGCTAGCCTATCTTTTAAGTCGGATCAGACTGCACAAGGTGTGCAAATTCTATTAAAATCGATTAAATAGATCAGAAATCCATTGCGCACAAACAACGGGATAAGATAATATGGTAGTGTAGTACTAGATTTCTCACAGCTGATTTCCATCATTAAGTATGCAAGGAAGCATTAAGTCAGTCTCAAATGAGGTTATATCCCGTTCTTCATTAACCAGACCAGTGATGAGCTCTATAAAGGAGTTCATTATTAATGGATCGTTTGCTAATTAGTCGCGGTTCACGGAGTTTCTTACAGTATATTGTTTAGGTGTTACTCTTTTATAGGGAACTCGAATGTGTTCTACAAAATGTCACGGGACTAAACTTAATTTTAACATCGAACAATTAGTACCTACTTTATGCCATGTTTGAATTTTTATGCGATTTCCAGTAACACATAGAGTTTTTCATGAGGACGTTTAAAGTAAATCTGACATGTTTCTCCTACAAGGATTTATTTTCCAGTCAAGAAAGCTTCAGTTAGATTCACATTTCCGAGACCAGAAGGTGACACTAAGCCACTTCATATTTTGTTCCCAGACACGAAAATAAAATTGTGCACCTCGGAATATTTTGGAGAATTCTACCAAATGTGACAGTCCTCTAAGTATATCTTCGTTCCACTTTTATGGGCTTAGATAGCAATGCCAGCGTTATCGGGACGCTGCAGCCTTCCTAGGTAGTACTCGTAATAGCCCGGAATGAGGTGATAAGTTACCACTATATTTCTTCCTAGATTACCATGCTCAGTTCTCATAGCTCATTCCCAAATAGCGAGATTCCAATGGAAGCATTTCCAAACTGAAATAATATCATCTTTATGTAAAAGAAGGCGAATACTCGTCGTTTTGTGAACATAACACACAGATTCGAGTGCGCTGAATTAATTTTATTGTTGAACTTAACTTGTTTTTGGGACCCATAACTCTAACTGGCTCAAGGTCCGGGGTCTTTCGACAACATTTATTTTATTGGTCCCCAAGTGTTTGGAATTTGAACAGCACTTATTTGAGTTTTTGCATAGAAAAAATATTTTGTTTAAGTTAGCTCGTCCCCTCTGCTTAGGTACGAAGTTTTTTTAAACAATGTCTACACCTTTACATAGCATAGAATATATATTGTAACCAATGACAAACGTCATGAATACCCCTTTTACCTATGGGTTACATGGGGTACAGACTCAAAATTCCTTGAAACAAATACTAACTACAAAAAAAAATAACCCAATATTTTGCCCAGTAGGACACAAACTACCTGAAACACAAATTAAGGATGATCAAATAAGCACCAAAAACTTTGCCATAGACTCGTCTGGAGACGCCTAACGCAAGAACTGTGATTAGCTTTTATGTAACGAGAAGTAGCGATCCCAAATTGTCAAGTAATGTACACTTAGACCCTTTGTTCCGGCCTGAAGTTTATTATTTTTGTAATCATACACTAGTAGGTCGAGGGTGCACTTAAGGCCGTATTTACGAAGACGAGGGGATGTTTGCCGAACAAATGAGTTCAGATATGCAATTTTTGTTATGAAAATGTTCCTGTCAGATGGAAAATGAAAGAATAACAGACGAGTTGAGTTTGTGAGATACACGGGAATAGATTAAAGTGGTGCTTATGTAACTTATGAAGAAGTTTAATATCAAAACAAATAAGGTTAGGGTTATCACATCTGTTTGACTCATGTTTATAAAAGGATTGAGATGCTACTTATCATAGTGATATGAAATAAAACTATGAATTGGCTTTCAATTGAAAAAAATATTATTAACTAATCCTAATATTTAGAGAATAATACTCTAAGTATAAAATAAATATTCTCAAAAACCTTTCATTATCATCAGCCTTTTTGTCATCCCACTGCTGGACACAGGCCTCCTCTCACACAGAGAAGGAATGAGCGTTAATCACCACGCTTGCTCAATGCGGGTTGGTCTCGAACTCAAACCTCTAAACATGCTGCAAAAGTTAAAAGAAAACAATAGGTTTTTCAACAAATTCAAGTCTATTTCCATAACAGAATCTAGCCAATAGTGTCTGTTCAGTAGCTCAAAGGAGCATTTCTGCAGGATAAGTGGAGGCAACAATAGGTTGGGGCCTGAATGTGAGGCCAACAGCCTGTTTGCTTGGCCCGCACTTCTAGGCCAGATAAGTCACGCCTCGTACGCTAGCAGCCCTAGGGCTGCCCCGAAACTTTCAATTAATTTTATAATTTTTATTTTACATTTTAAACGAAATTCAGGAATTTGTATAAGCTCTTCGTTCCTGCATACTTAGCTGTTTGATAAACAGCCTATGCCAAATGATATGATTCTTGAACTAGTTTTTTCGATCAAGCGATCAGCTGGAATATGGAGATAGATAAACTAACAGCATCTTGGGTATCAGGTGTGGATACTGCAATTTTTTTTAACGCTATGAATCAAAGTGCACTTAAAGAGAAAGCTACCAATATTCACTGATTCCATTGCTCCGTTTAATTGTCGAGTAAATAAAAAAAATGTGAACGCATTAATTTTGCACAAATGAAAATTTTTCGGCGTGAATTTTCACAGCACTGTGGAATTTAAATTGATCGTCGATATTTTATTACATATTTGTACTAGTAGTTCATACACCAGCTCGTGTGAAATGTAAATAATATTATTTACCATGCATTTGGTTTAGCAATATACATAACCTGCGGCTGTTTGAATCGAGTACGTTATGCTAATGGTTTCTGTTAGGGTTGGCACGCTTACCTTTTTGTGTAAATAAATTTCTGTTTAATTTACATATGTATAGGTTTGAATATTAATTCTGGATTACAACAGTTTCATTTTGGATTATGGTTATGAATTAAATTTATTTGATTATTTTATTAAAATTTAATTAAGATCTAGTAACTACTGTTCTAATAAAATAACACACATTCTACATAATTTTAGACCTATTTTTTTAATATTACATAAAACAACTACGATAATAATACATGTTATATCATCAAATGGACTTTTTAAAATTTTATTAGAGTTTTAAGTTTTATAATGTATTAGTGGCAGCCCTACATCACAACTCTCGTAGCGACAAGTGACGTCATAAATCCTGCTTAGCTTCGTTCGCGTTCGTGTATTTTTGTATTGTCGCTATAAGTTTGAATCACATGCCTTCAATTTTGTTTGTATTTACGCCTTTATACATCTAAATCGTGTGCAGAGGCATTAGTAAGAAAGAACATTGATTAGTTAAATAGCAGTAAATCTATAGATTAGAATTTTGTACAAGTTTAAGCGATAATAATTACGTCCTTACCGGCTGAAATATTATCAACAGACAGAACAGATAATAAGCATTGTCACGTAGACTTGCAATGCAGCCAGTCTCTTGGGCACGCTCCTAGTAGACAGCGATGGGGATGAATTTTTTGACGCCTTTTAATTTATTATGTCATTCGATTTTTTACAGATTGTTATTTTATTAAATGCTTTAAATACACTTTCGAAAATGTGCTTACTATGTTTTACTAAAATAATAATAAAATAAAAAATAAAACTTATTTCTTTTGCTTAGGTCAGACATTTTTATATCCTGCATTATGACATAGCGACATACATTATCGCATAGCACTTTGGTCCAAGTAAGATAATAATCTATCGTTAGACATTTTTCAATATTTTACCATGTCGGTGACTCCAAAGGAAGTAGGAACATTAGTTATAGACTACAGGAGACCATTACCAGGATCCGTCGATGCACCTCCACAGCATGACTTTCATTACTTGTGCACAGAGACAGCGCAGCTGCTCCATCCATATTTTATCTTCTACAAAACCAAAATGTACAGACGCCAGCACATCAACCTACATCAATCTGTCAAATATATTTAATAGATTTTCTACCTTATCACAATGCCTGAAGGTTAATATTCGTTTGGTAAAATTCGACAGACTCGGATAGGTTGACATGCTAGCGTCTTTACAAAATAACTTTGATTCAGCACTTGTGTAGCTTTTCTGGTGGGCTTCTATGGATCCATCATGGACGGATCATCCAATAGTCTTCATCACTGTAAATGCATTGAGCATAAATGTATATAAGTAGACTTATATAGTGTAAGTAAATATTCCTGATAGCAGCCAAAAAAGCTTTCTAACAGCTAATGGGGTCCGTTTCTACACAGTGTATCAGTAGTCAGAAGTGGGGCTGTTCAAAACCTATATCTGAGGTTGAAGAATTGGCAATAAAATCTAGATCGTTGTTTGCTTTGATTAAATATAATTATATAAATTATTTTAATTGACTATATTAGTAAGAAAAATGTTTAAGTTATATAACAGCTAATGAATTTAAAGACCTATCTAGTTTTGATGGCCAAATTCTGTCACTGGCTGCGGCCATTTGAATTTTTTAATTCGTACCTATTAATATTCTTCCTAATACTTCTAACTTCATCATATTCTCTTTCACAACTATGTTGAGGTCGGCTGCCAGTGTTATAAGTGGGTGAGCGAAAGCCTATCTGACCTCCTCAACTCTTTTAGATGGGAAAGCTGATGTCCCTAGGTAATACTAGTTATTTCACTTAAGGACCCATCGATTTTTGAAGGGGCTGCGGGTTTTTCACAAGAGTTTCCGTGGCTCTGGCACTCAAAGACCTGCAGAAGGAATATAGTTAGTGTAAGTCAGTAAGAGCTGCATCCTCAGCGGGAGGTCCCACTCTCTCTTAACTCGTTATGATAGAGAGATCAAATTATGACAAGATGGTCATCCACGGACTGACCGCGCCAAACATTGCTTATTCTTATGATTGATCAACCCTAATATATGTAATTAAATAATTATCAATAAACAAAAAACGAACCACCCTACACAACTCCATTAACAAAATATCTCAGTACCAACCAAGAGGTGGCATCGTGCCACCCTCCATACAATCCCTCCTCCGTGGTGTGAGTAATGGATCTCAGATCGATCCTCTTGCACTGATTTAAGTCTTCAGGCATGTTCTCTCAATACTGTGAGTCAATAGATATTGTCCGTTTCGTAATTCAGAATTATTTTTGTAATAGATACTAGTAAATATTAAAAAGATATATCAGCATCACCAAAGGCTCTGGCGGGAATTTGCCAAATACAGGTGGAAACTGATAATAAGATTATAGGATCAATTAAAGCATAGATCAGTTGCTATCGTATTTTTTAATTGGGTGTGTCTTTAAGGGTTTCGCGTTGAGAAAACGGGACGCTATAGGTCTGTCCGTCACCAAATTTTCACGCATGATGTATTTCGTTTGCCGCTATAACAACAAATAGTGAAAACTATGATGAAATATTTTAGGGGGCTCCCATACAACTAATATAATTTCTCGTTACCGGTAACAGATACGGTAACCAATAGACGCTTGAAATATTACCAGAATATAATTCATTTTAACAATATTTATAGTTGTATAAAAATATAATTAATACTTCAGACGGTTACAGCAGTTATGATTTTTGGATGTTTAATGATACGGAAACATCCACACGTGAGTTCAGTACTACTCATCAAGCACACAAACAAATTTTTATCAAAATTAAACACTCCGTAGCTGCTAGTAGAAACCTAGTAACCTCATTACATGTAACAAGGCGTTTAAAATAACCTACAGCTAACAACAAGCACATAAACACACATGTAATGCCAAAACATTATTAAAACACCATAAACCCATAACGCGGAAGTCTTCAAAACATAAATGAATAATTTAAACAATGAAACTGTAGCAATTACCAATTCAAATCGTAACGTTTACCATTAAGTTTACGTTCGTAATCTGTCTTGTTGGCGTTTCGGTGAGATTGCAATTAAACCAGGTTTAATTCGACGATTAGTCTTAACTGGCGTGACCCAATTACTATTGAGTGGCAGGCTAACGGAAGATTTGGGGAAATGACGAACTGTCTGCCTTATAGATAGGTTCTTGTTACATTGAGAGAAACTGCAAAATGCAGTTGCATAAAATAGTGCCTTGCTTCTAGTTGGGGGGAGATAAAGAAACAACTCTTATTAAATAATATACCTACATTACAAGAAGACGTTATCGATACTAATCTGTCTGTCACGGTTTCACGCCAAAACTACTGAACTGATGTAAATACAATTTAGTAGACACATACTCTTCTGTCTGAGAAAGCAATAGGCTACTCTTTTTCCGGGTGCAGCAAATGGTTCCATCACCTGGAAAAGGAAGATATTGTCAAATTTTGTTAATCCAGTGGGCTGAGGTACGATCTTTTAAAATTCGTAAATACAAGCAGAAACAAAAACTGCAAATGTTTTTTTGTTTCCTCTAGTGGAAATTACATTTTATTACAAATCTCTTTACGACCACGTGATTTGGAAATTTCATGTCCATGAAAGATATGTTGCCTTAGTATATAACGTCTGATAAATATATGTACAACAATTTTTATTTTATTTCCACTTGATTTAAGAAAGGATCGATCTTTGTACTTAACTAACGAAGCATAGACACAAACTAAAATTTCCGTTATGCTTAACATAACAGCGATGTTTACTGTCAAGCTAGCCAAAATTCCAACGCACAATTAAACAACAAGAATAGACCAAACAAATTCTGAATGAAGCGTTCTAAATCACCAGCGTCACAATATCCAGCACCAATCTTCGTCCAACTGCCCAAAATTACATGAAATCTTGCCAAAAGTTGGCTAAACAATTTCGATTTATTTTCAGCCGACCGCGACTTAAATTTGAGCAATCTGTTAAATTGGAAGCATTGTCGGCACTCCCGTTAACGACGAAGCATTTGAACGATAGACCATTGATTAAGTGGGAATTGATAGATTGTTTTGTTTCGAAATTTATTTACAAAAGCTATATTGTTTGAGTTGAGTGAAGATTAGTGGGAGAAACGGTGAATACAGCGGTTCTGTTGAAATTGTAATTAATTGTTTAGCTGCAGAAAATAGATGGTTTCCTCAATTTGCAAATAAGACGCCGCTTTATTATTGATTCAGTTAGATACAACACAGTATTGTAGGGCCTGTTTTACCACCAACGAATAAGTTCCAGTTAGTTTCTTTGGTAGATAATTTCAAACAAATTCTGTTCTATTTTTGAATTGATTCGGTAGATAGTGGCTATTCGGACATTGAGAAACTGGCCTTTATTCTTTAAATTTTCCAAATAAGTATACTTTGTTTTGTTATTGTGTTTTTCCTGAAAAACAACATGAACTAATCAGCATGAAATTGTGGACGGGGCACATGTTATTCATAATAATTTATGTGCATACCATTACATGTGTTACAGATGTCAAACAAGGCTTCAAGCTAAGGTCTCAACAAGTTTGTTTCTTCAGAAATCCGATCAGAATCTAACTCACAATGCTTATAAAGAGTAAGGACTGAACTCCGGTAGAAAATCAAACATTACCTGAAACATTCATTCAATTATTGGTGTTCAAATTAGATTTGCGAACTTCCATTGTTTGTGCTACAGTTGGGAGAAATTCCGATCGTCGAGTTGAATACATCAATTTTAAAGTAAAAAAATAAGTAAGAGTTATTTAAAAAAACGCTTCTCGTCTATTTTAATGAAGTTTTAACAAAATGTTATTAAAATAAGTTATAATGTGGAATTACGAGTACTAATAACAGATTCAAAATTAGTTCCATTAATTTAGAATTCTTTAAAAATGGAACTAGTGATAAAAAATCTATCAGTAGTTCCATCATGGAACTTGATGGTACTAGTGAAAAAGAACCATAATTTTTTAAACATCACCGTGATGACCAAAAAATTATAAGTGTTGTGAGTTATGGTATAAGTTAATATGTTTGTGTGTCTATCTGTGGCATCGTAGCTACCTATTTTGGAGCCATAAATGAATAAAGATTAAAAGGCGCAAGGAATCGTTCGAGGATATTTTTAGGGTTCCTTTAAAAGGATACCTAAATAATTTTACTATAACCAGTGTATGAAAAAATATTTAAGTCTTTCAAAATTATCTACTTAACGAGCTGATAGCTATATGAACAATAAGTAATAAGGATATTTCTTCGAAGACAATAAGAAGATATTATAAGTCAAGTGCGTATTATAAGGATTTCATTAAGTGTAATGCTCAATCAAGATAAGGAAAAACTCTACTAATAATGTTATCATACATGTGTTCGGCATCCATCTTGTTTAATAAGTGTGCATTATTAGATGTATGATTTCGAAAGCAATAAAAACCCCAAAGATTCCAAAAGACTCCATCATCAGCCTTTTTATCCTCCGACTGCCGAGCACTGGCCTCCTCTCACACAAAGAAGGATTGAGCGATTATGGTCACACTTGCTCAATGCGGGTTGGCGGTTTCAGACTTTATAGTCCAGGTTTCCTCGATATTCCGTCACCTTTAATCAGTCATTATTAGCCAGGATTTACTTAAAAAATAAAAAAATTGAAAAGGTTGAATTTGTACATACTTGCCTGACCTGAATCGATCTCGCACACTCATACTTGAAAGGCTGGTGATTTAACCACTAGGCGAAATACTAGACTTCATAGAATACACCACATAAAGGTCGCTACTAAACTTAAAAAATTGCAGTCTATGTAGAACCTCCTTTTTTTGTAGTCGGTGAACAAGTTGGTAATTTGTAAGACTGACCAACTTTTCTTAGAAAATAAAGGCCAGATTTACCATTACACCACGATACTGGCACAGTATTCATCACCATACTCCTCAAACAGCAAAACTAATAGCCGTATCTGTCAACCTCACTCTCTTGATTGTATTGTAAGTCTTTGGACTACTATGAATAAAACTTATCGCGTTCCCAGAAAAGAAATTTGTAATAAACATTTTTCACAGCTGATAATCAAAGGAAAGTGTTTTTTTGTTACTTTAAATACTAAAGAAAAGGAATAAGCAATCACTTCACTTGCTCTCAAGAGAACTTAAATTTCTTAGAAAGGAACAAATATAAAGGAAAATGAATTTCTACGGAACCTCTTCAATTATTCCACTCAAACTATTTCTACGAACAAAATATGTATGTGGTAAAGTTAAAAATGTTGCGTAAACATTCCTATGTATATACGTAATTTGGGTTACACAAAATTATAGGCATAGATTTTTTCACAGCACATTTTCAGAATTAATAATTTTATTTTAAACTATGATGATGTTGTTTTATTAAGATTTAGTGTAATTCAATTAAATTGTATTACGTGTAGGTATAGTTATCATTAATCAATATTTTTTCCTGGAAATAGCACGCATCATCCGTAATTATTTAAATTACGGATCAATCGATCAAAGGTTAAGCAACGCTTGGCGCGGCCGGTCCATGGATGGCCGCCCACGTTGAATTGGTGGACTGTCATTTTTACATCTTCACCCAGAAGCCCGAAAATCTGACAACCAGTCTTAGCAAGAGGTATTGGGTTACCTAAGTAACTGGGTTGAGGAGATCAGATAGGCTGTCGCTCCATGTAAAACACTGGTTCTCAGCTGCATCCAGTTAGGACTGGAAGCAGCTTAGGCAGCTTAGGAAAAAGCTAGGCAGATGGACTTCTTTATTCGCAATTCGTATATCCTTTATATATGGGATTGAAAATCAAGTGAATTACCAGCAAAACAAGTTGATTAAAATTTCTAATGTTGTTTTAAATAACAATATAGTAAACACATTAATATTAACAAGTTTAGAATTTGCATTTCAGTTAAAACGTGTAATGTGGTTATTTACGGCTTCATCGCACGTGTGAGCACGCTTAATTATCCCTTGGCTTTGATTTTGATTTAATTGAACTATATTTATGGCGGTTTTCCCTTTAGAACGTTTTTATGAACGGAAATAAAATTAAAACCAGGACCCATAGTCCTGGTTGGAAAATCGATACAATTTTCTTTGAAAAATCAACGGAGGTTAAAACCACAGTATTTGTCACTGTACATGTACGCCAGCACATCAAGCTACTCGGAACTGACAAAATTTCCAAATTCCGGAACTTCAAAATTATGGGGTAGGAGGAAGATGGAATACTTTCCATATCAATGCATCTCTTTTTTCTAGAACTAGCTATTAAAACCAGCCTGTCCGTCATCTCTTTGCGCAGAGTAGGTAAATGAATTTTTCGTCACATTTACCGAAAAGATAGTAAAATCTCGACTAGCTGAACAGTGGAAAGTAGACGACAGAAGACAATGACTACGACAAAGAGATTTACTATTATCACAAACAAAATATTTATATTATGTAATTCCAGTAAGAACTATATAAATATAGTTCAATATGAAGGAAATACGACCTTTTTACTGAACATTTTCCAAAGCCTGATAAAATCTAGCTGTTTGGACCCAATCTCGATATTTTCCTTACCCGATCAGCAATTGATATAGCTTCCCAAATATATACATTAATGTATATATGTATGGGTTCTTGGAAGTCCCATGTGTACCCCTACGGAAGGGTGTTCTTGGAGCGTTAAGCAAAACAATTCAGTTTTCACACAAAATCGTGGTTGCTGTGTGGTAAGTTACTGTGAGCTTTACGAAAAAACGCGTAACTTTATTTTGATAACTCGAGTATAAAATATACTTTTTTTTTTAATTTAATAAGTTTAGTAAGTAAGTATCAATCAAATTTGATATTTTGGGTAAATATGTATACTATGTCAATGATGTTTTTTTTTCTTTCTACGATTACATAATAATATTCGTCTTTAGTCCTAATATAGTTATTCTTGAAAGAATTAAGACTTATCACGTACGTACAAACTTATAACATTTACGTATATTTATAAAAACATGATAAATAAGAAAAAATAGTAATATGTAAATATGCTCCATATAAAAAGTAAAAATTTACACAAATTTAGATGCTACGGATATTAAATAAATCTCATGGAAGTGTTACCTTTATGTGTTAAAAGCCGGAAATGCAGCCTCCATCGATGTTATCAATAATTAGGCACGGTAATTGAACCGGCACTAACGGTTCCCAAACGCCGGATGAATACTATTGACAGCTCCAGGGGAATTACAGGAAATACATAGCTAATTGATTATTGACGTCAAATAAGGGGTTTGTCAGAATTATGCACTCGTGCGTCAAAATTGTACCCTATAGTTAGAAATTACCAATTTATTCATTAAAAAAAAACTTTTTTAGGTAATTTTTAAGATTAGCCATTAATTTAGGCCTTGTTTATTTTTATGTGTGTAAATATCATTACAGCATATGTATAGTTAATACAAAAAGTACAAAAAAAAATCCTAAAGCAGTTGGCTATTTAGTCACATAAAACTACGGTAAGCATATGGTATGTGCATGTTATGACCATAATACTATAATTTTATAATATACAAATTAGAAAAAAAAATATATATTCAATAAAAAATATAGTCGGTATAAAATACATTTTACCTCGCTACATACCTCACAGCATCCAGTCATACAAAAACGCTGGCGTTTAATTTTATTTTGTTTACTCACAGGGAGTTGAGAGGGCCCGAGGGTAGAGGGAGAGGTACTCTTATAACAACATTGTCACCACAACGCGCCGCAATTTGCCTGATTATACGAACTCTGGGTTCAATGGACTCTAATATCATGTTTATTCGCGGTAACTGAGAAGATGGTATGTAAAGTGGCGACATCTATTAAGATTTTGTAGACTAATGTCAGTTAGCAGAGGTCATCATGTTATTTTTTGCATGAATTAAAATGGCAACAAAAAAAGACAAATATCTAAAAAAAAATAGGTACTAGATTTTCAAGATTTAATGTCTGTGGCTAAAACGTAAAAAAAGTAATTTATATTCTTACTTATTTCCTTTGCATTCTATTTTAGTTTCTATGCTCAATACGTTATATACTAAAAACTAATGACCTAATATAACTAACATGACTAAATTTTTAGAATTTTTATTTAATAATACATTCAAATAGGAAATATCTCAAATATACAGGATTACAAAAGAAAAAAACTTCTGATGGGAGTTACATCCCAAAACGAATGTTATTCCAAGTTGAATCTTCAAAGTAGGAAAATGGTATACACCAAGTACCTTTATGTTTTTCATTTCCGTGTACACATAGAATATCAATAAATATAATGAAAAAAAATGGACGCTCATTTGTACAAACACACATAAATTAAACTTGACGAATCAAATCACTTGCGTGAGTTTCAATGATAAACTAAAAATGCATGTGTTTACGTTTTACACCATAAATTCTGAAAATACAAACATAAAACGTCAAGTAGTTTTATTAATGAGCTCTCAACGCTTTCCGCTTTTATTTTTCCACGATATAATCGACCAATTTAAACCAATGCAATTGTCGTCATTAAAATACTACGGTTCATAAGATTTACCGCTGCAGTAATTAATTAAAACAAGTGTAAATTGCATTCCGGATTGTTCATTTCATCGGATCGTGTTGAAAAGTATGAAAAAAATTGGGCTCGTCCGGGATTTGAACCCGGGACCTCTCGCACCCTAAGCGAAAATCATACCCCTAGACCAACGAGCCAACTGTTAACATAGTTGAATTTAAAGATTTGATTGTTTTATTGATAAAAATAACTCTGTAGCAATAAAACTTTATCGATCGAAGAAAATCCCATGAATTAAATTATTATCAGATATACTTTCTGTATCTTATTATTGTGTTTATGGTTGTAGATATACATATTAAGAAAGCCGCTTAGGTATTGATAACCGATATTAATTGCTACCAACCAATTTATGTTAGATGAACCTCTAATAATAAATTCCACAGCCTATTACTTTATAACATTATGGTCCTTCTGCCCTATTCACATTTTTTTTTTTTGGGATCAGCATATCTTGGTCCTCCATACAATTCTGATTTAACAAGTAACAATACTTACCTATGTCTAGTCATATTTTTTTTGTATTTAACACATTATAGGTATCCAAAGTTACTTTTTTATCGCTTCACATTCAAGCTCAAGGCCCATAACATAATTTATTTTCTAAAATCATACCTAATTATATTTACCTCTGGACTAGTTGAATTCACTATTTAAAATCCGTGTATTCTATCAAGTCTTTTGTTTTCATTATCTATTGTTCAAGTCTATTCTATTAAGTCTATTAAGATACAATATATGTATTTTTATCCCTGCTCCTATCACGGATTGTATATAGTATATATATTGTAGTTGCTGGGGAGTTTGTTGCACCATTTCTTCTTCAAGTGGTGAAGGGTGGGCGTTTTGGGGGCTGTCTTTTGTAATTCTTGACGTTCAGAAAGTGCTGTTTTGCAGCCTAGTTTGAATTAATGATTTTGAATAGAATATCATAGAGGATGAAATTTTAGTGCAGCAGGACACTAAGCGTATTAGGAAGCCAGTAGAAAGATATGGTGTGACCAATCTCTGTATTCTGGATAACCCTGAAACCTGTGATGAAGATCTCAGTTATGACGCTGCAATGAAGGGACCAGAAAAGGAACAGTGGAGGCAGGCAATGGCAGATGAACTGAAGGCATTCGATGTTCTGAGTTTGAGTTTGGATCCCTCAAACTACAGTTCCATAAAATTAAAACTTACGGATTTAAAAACTCATTAATTTACTTAGTATTAGTTTAACTTTCAAAAGGAGGATACGAAAACGTCTCCAAGCCATCCCATTTCCCTTCCCATTAAAGACCATAAAACAATCGCATTCGCCACCGCATCAAATTTATACCTGCCCCTTATAAACAACGAGAACAGCACCCTGTAGGCTCGTAAACACGTAAGTACACACCCTGTATGTAGCAGCGTATAGCAACCCTATAGTGCAGTATAGCTTTGTATCGCATGTTATCTATGTCACCGGGAAAGTGTAAATCTGCGGTTTCCCTAGCTATTCGTTTCCTACGGTTTCCCCGATGTAAAAGGTATAATAACGTATTTTTTTATCGAGGTCTGCTTAGTAGTTTTTGCGTGAAAGAGTAACAAGCATCCACTCTCATACTTTCGCCTTTATAGTTTTAGGGTGATTGTGCTTTGTTAATTATTAATATATCTGGAACGAAGAAAGATTTAGAAATGGAATATAAGGTAATTACAAAAAATCGTATAAAAATAGATTCAACAGTATTTTTTTAATTTATAAGAACCAGACAGATAAACTTGGTAAAATAATATGTCCTATAAATAAATACATATACAAGAATTACAAAAATGATTATGTGAATTTAATTTTACGTCCTGATTCACAACAATCTACCGAAATTGACAAATTTTCCCCATCAACTTTGAACCATATACTTCAACAATAAAGTGGAAAACCTATTATGGAAATTTGACAGATCGCAGTACCTTGATGTGCTGGCGTCTGTACATTGACCCACTTGTAAGGCATATACATAGATTCGGACACAAACGCACTCAGATCGGATCCAGAAAATACTGCCGCAACGATTAGGATCTTAGATATAAGTATGTGGATTTTATTGGAAATTCTTTTGAAGTAGCTGCAGTTTTGCTACCATTAATAACAGAGGTGAACGTCGCTTGACTTATAAATTGCAGGCTATTTTCTTTGCGCGTAACAAAATCAATTTGTAAATATTGTGGATCTTAAAAAAGTAATCTAGTAAATAACATCTTTAATAGCTTGATGAAAACAATAAATTTTAGATTAAACATCAAGAAAAAACAAACAGTCTGTTTATTATATTAGTTTAAGTAGCTAATAATATATAGATTTAATTTTAATTATTGTACAAATGTGTATATATAGGGTGTTACAAAACTAGTGCACCATATTTTAACAGGTCATCTAGGACATGCTAAGGATCATGTTTACCACAAAAAAAGTTGGATGGCCAAGGGGTCAACGACAGAGCGCCTTCATAGAGGCCGGCGTTATGCATACAATTTGGCGACTGTGATGATAAATTTAATAAAATACGTTGTTGTTTTCATGACTGCTGATGTGGTAAACATGATCCATGATTTCTATAATAATAAATTTAAATAAATTGTATGTAAGCATAAATAAAATAACCCATAAATTTGATAATACGACTACTTTTATACGACTTTGAATCATTAAGTACACACTATACGACTTCCAATTCAAGTACTGAACAACAAAATACTCCAGCTGACTTACTCAACAAATGACTGATAATACAATTTAACAGAACAGAAGGGACTGGCAACATTCGGAGGCTATACTTAAATAAATCCATAGATCCATAGTTAGTTGAAGATTGACCTACTTGTACACGCAAGCTCCGCAAATTTTATCAATAAGTTTGGAACGCACCGAGCTGTGAATTCGTACATTGATGAGAGAAGTATATTCGTAATATACTCACAAAATGGTACTTTGATTGGAGCTATATAGAAGCTAAAGAAAGGAAATTATTGATTCACTGATTGAAAGAAAAAACGAAAATTCATCTATTATCTACCAAATGTTTGACCTGTGTAACGCCTGATACCTGAATACAATTTAACATGGAGCGATTGCCTATCTGACTTCCTCAAACCAGTAGCCTGACCTAATATCCCTTGGTAAGATAGGTTTTCAGACTTTTTGACTTCTTAGTATCCGTAAAGTCTACCAAAGATGTTCAAATGACAACCTGGTCCCACCAATTTAACGTGCCTTCCGAAACACGGAGGAACTCGTCATGACAAGATGGTCACCCATCCAGGGACCCAACGCGCCAAGCGTTGCTTATTATGATCGATCAACCCGCTTGCCTGTTACTTAACCAAGAGCTCTGTTTGTCAATACATCATTATGCACTTAATACGAGTATATCTACGTCGCTGTCTTAAGAGCTGTGATTACAAACCGAATCTCAATTAAATTGATAGAGAATAGATATCAAATGAGTTCTAGTTAAAATGACAATACATTAATTAATATTGTAATCAATTGATGCATAATCGATTATACACAGATTCAATATACAATAATCGATTGGATTAATAATTAATTATTCATTATTATTTGTGATTAATAGCATTAAGCTTATAAATCAGACGTTCAAAAAAGGAATCAAAAACACCTGACTTACTCGTCCTAAACTTCTTTTTAAATCTTCAATAAAATATGTGAAAAGCAAAGAAAAGATCAAAGAAAAGGTCAAAAAATATGATTATTTTCACACTACGTGAAGAAACTATTTTGCTTTTGTAGGATTGACGTCACGCAGGCGTGCGGTCGTAAAACTTTGTCAGAGTCTTTGTAGCTGGATATTAGGATACATCATCATAACTTCAGGAACTGATTAACTATCCCACTTTACTTACTACAGTGGTAATGTATCTTTGAAGACTACATACAGAGCTGGACATAAGTGAGACTATGAATATCAGTCTGTCAGTCTGCTACTAGGCATATCCTTTCCTTAGATCCACTACATAAGCCAATCCTTGGTTTTTTGCATCCAGGTCATCATCCTCCGGTCCTTATTCCAATTTTTATTTGTGGGTTTTCTTCTTCCACACTCTTCTATCGGCCATCATCTAAAAATTAATATTCAATCTACCTAGCCTCATGCAATATACATACATATACTTCGTCTGCTTTTCGAATAAAATAGAAAAATAAACAAAAGCCTATCTCCATCTCCAGGGCACCGCATATCAATGTGCCAAATTTCATGTCGATCGGTTCAGCTTTATTGTTTTAGCGTGAAAACATAACAAAGAAATACACTCAATTTTGTTTTAATAATATTAAGTAGGGATTGCTGGAACAGTTAATCATAAAACAAAGCATAATAAATAATGCTGCATATAAAAAAAAAAAGTTATGCGTATTTATTGTTCTTGTAAAGAGCGTCCATAAAGTATATCTCTCGTTGCATCCCCATCTCAAACACCAACTTATACGTAAGTACATCGTAACCACCCAGTCTTGATCTACGTTCAAACGTATATTTACGACGAAAACAAACATCCTCTCCTATCTATCTGAGGAGACAATTGTTTTTTATGGAACTGTTATTGGTTGGGGAATATCTTACGTAACATTGTTATGTTGATTATAGATTTTCTATGTTCATAGTGATTGTTAAGCGTGAGGTTTACGCGGAACTTTTATGGGAGGTCATGAACTCGTATCTAATCGAGTTCTGAAGATTCAAAAGAGTTTTCACCTTTTTTTGGATTCTAGAGGAACATAAATAATTTTGTGATCCTGGCACACAAAGGCCTCATACAGAAGAAAAATAGTGGGTTTTAGTAAGTCTGACACTTCCACCTGATGCATCCTCAGTGAGGATATTTGATGATTAGGTACCCACGAAAAAAAAGTATTGAATGGTCCCAATTTTTTTTTTACTTAGCTCGAAACATCTGCACGTAACCTGAACTATAAAGTTTGAAATCGCCAGCTTGCATTGAGCAAGTGGTGATTACCGCTCAATCGCTATCTGTGTGAGAGGAGGCCTGTTTTCAGCGTTGTCCAGCTTAGACTTAGCTGAATGATGAATTGATGTATTCCTCACACAGAACCTGTATCAGTACGGAAGCAGTAACCACCAGTAACACTTAAGAAGAACTCTCTAAGCCCCTCAGAAGACATATTCAAACTATTACGGAAACTTCTCCCACAATGCAGGCACACAATTATCCCAAAGTACCCCTCAAATGAATTGGGGTAATACTTGCACCTCAATTCATTTTTAATAGCAATGTGTTGTAGTTAAATTGCTCGTTAGGGGTACAATGTACCCCTAGCCTAACGAGGAATGCTCGTATAAAAAGCTGGGGTAATGGGCAATGCGAAGCAGTTTGGCGGTTATACGGTACGGTTTTTGGAAATTATGTTTTTGGACTACAATGTCCTTAAGTTAAATTGTTACGTTATTTTTTTCTAAATTGAGCTTTATGTTGTAAATGTTGGTATCTAATAAGAATAATTTCATAAAACATTTTTTATCCATTAAGATTAATATTTTAGTCATAATTATGTAACTTGCATCGTCCTTGAAAAGCTATTTGTACAGACGCCAGCACATCAAGCTACTACAATCTGTCTAATTTAACTACGCTGAAGCATATCGTTCAAAGTTGCAGGCGTCTGTACCAGGATTGTGACTTACGTTGATTTTGGAGTTCTTTTGATTAATTTTAGGCAAGGCATTATTTAAGCACTCAATGGACGAATATCTATTCATTGCATAATATTTTTTTTCTTACTTCAAAATAGACGACGTCTGATATAAAACTAAGCATTAAAATAAAACAAAACAAAAATTCATTGCACAATAAAAGTAATTTCAGTCTAAAGTTTTGAACTTCTTATCCAAAATAATAGTTGAATCAGGTCATTAGCATGAATGAACTAAATGAAAATACACGATAACCCACTTCACAGCTCCACTCTAGCTCAGTATAATGGCATTCAAGTATAGCTTAGCGCAGGTATTCTAAGCTAATGCTTGTACGTGCTACGTCTAGAGGCGTTTTACGTATAACATGTCTTACCCACTTTTACCTACCTCTTAATAGCAGATCGTTACACTAGATTGCGAATACAGGCACTAGAGGTGGGTGAGTATCGATAGTTTTTGGTAAAGGCTTTTTTTTTGCTTCTGCTTTTTTTTTGGTGTAGGTTTTCAATAAAATTATTGCTGATATTTGCAGGTTATTTTACTTTCCGTTATATCGGTGTAATGACTAGTAATGAATACAAATCAAAGTTGATTTTACTGTACGCAACTGTAACGATATATTTCCTGATGAGATTATCTGTACGCGTCGCTTTCAATACTAAGGTGCAGACGCCAGAACATCAAGTTATTACAATCTGTCAAATTTCCTCAATTGATTTTCAACTTTATCGCTCAAGCATATGGTTCAAATTAGATTTGGAAAATTTGTCAGTTTCGTCAAAAATAGTAAAAATATTAGCTTTATCGATAGTTGGCCCCTACACTATCCCAGCTGGCACAAGAGCGGTGGTCGGCGTACGATAATGTTAACGTTAATCACGGGATCCCGCCGTAATGAAGTTTCTTGTTAACTTTACTAAACGCAACCTCTTGCACGCTCCTGTCAAACTGGTACTTCCAGCGGCCATCCGATATTATGTAGCTGCAGAAATAAATAACTGTTCAATAATCCAGCGGGGTTAGCCGAGATGTCTTTCTAAGTTTCTATAATCGTAAATGATTCTAGAAATATTTCAAGTTGATAAACCACGTGTTCCAAACGTAATTTGACATGTAATTCCAATACATGTGCATTGTTTCTAGTATCATGGACGATTGTAGAAAGAGAACTTGGGGTTACCGTCAGAGCTCTTTTCAAACTTTTTTACAACAATCTCATTTCAATATTACTTTCGGTCTTTTAACATTAGCTTCATTGTCAAAAAGGAAAAGGAAAACACAAGTAAAATAATAATTGTATTTAGTGCGAGAGCTGGTAGGATTTTGAATAGGTATTTTCCAAGCTCAACATCTTTGAAATATGTAGCCCAAGAGCTGGTCCAGATGTGAGTAGGTATTTGAGGGAAACTAAAAATCTTTGAAATATTTCTAACAATTACCTAAATTAAAGAACCAGTTCACCAGTCAGCTCTGTAGATCCGTATTGGAGTATTATAAGAGGGACTGAAAAATATAGAAAGAATGAAAAAATATTCAATTTGCGCAAGTTCACACACGACATATCACTATCACTATCACTACATAGTATAAAACAAAGTCGCTTTTTCTGTCCCTATGTCCCTTTGTACGCTTAAATCTTTGAAACTACGCAACGGATTTTAATGCAGTTTTTTTTAATAGATAGAGTGATTCAAGAGGAAGGTTTATAGGTATAATAACATCCATTAAATAGTGGAGAAGTACTGTTATTTTTGAGGTTTCTAATGTGATGTCGTAAATATTTAATTTTTTTCCGCTTACATTGCAAACGCAGGCTGAACCCTACGAGTTTTATCAAAATAATGTACTAAGTATTGTACACATTGAAAAGGTCTACAGAAAAGTCCGTGATGGTATATGTCTATCTCTTATGGATAACCCACAATAACTCTTTTTTGTCATTTACTTTTTACGACAAATAATGGCTAATTTTCGAAGCGATTTTAACCAATACAGCATTAATCCTTAACCAATTAAATATCTTGAATACATTGTTCATTTAATATAGATCTATATGGCCCTGTATACCGTATGGTTTAAGTGAATATTTTCGAAGATATTACAGATTTAAAAATTGCGGGACGTAGCGTTTGCGGCGGTACCGGCCGGCCAGTATGTTTTTATATACAACGTTCACAGTTTTTCTGCCAGAAGTCAGCAGTGGCGAAATCGAGATCGCTCTGAGGCAGCTCAAAAATGGAAAAGCCCCTGGCGAGGATGGCATTACAACAGAGCTATTAAAAGCAGGAGGTAAGCCCGTACTGGGGGAGCTCCAGAAGCTTTTTAATGCCGTCCTGTTTGAAGGGAGAACTCCAGAGGCGTGGAGTAGGAGTGTTGTCGTCCTGTTCTTCAAAATGGGAGACAAAACCCAGCTGAAGAACTATCGACCCATTTCCCTCCTAAGCCACGTATATAAGCTGTTCTCAAGAGTGATCACGAACCGACTTGCGCGAAGACTCGACGAATTCCAACCACCGGAGCAAGCTGGGTTTCGTAGCGGATACGGCACCATAGACCACATCCACACAGTGCGGCAGATTATACAGAACACCGAAGAGTATAATCAGCCCCTGTGTCCAGCATTTGTGGACTATAAGAAGGCCTTTGACTCGGTTGAAATCTGGTCTGTTCTGGAGTCCCTGCAGCGTTGTCAGGTAGATTGGCGATACATCCAAGTGATGAGATGTCTCTACGAAGCCGCTGCAATGTCCGTCCAAGTACAGAATCAGCAAACAAGGCCCATACCGTTGCATCGAGGAGTGAGACAAGGGGATGTTATTTCCCCGAAACTGTTCACTAATGCAATGGAGGATATGTTCAAGACGCTGAACTGGAAAAGACGCGGCATCAAAATCAATGGCGAATACATCTCTCACTTGCGTCTCACATTCTCTCATCATGGCGGAAACGGTGCAGGACCTACAACAGATGCTGAACGACCTGGCTGAATCTTCTCTACGCATCGGCCTACGGATGAACTTGGACAAAACCAAGGTCATGTTCAATGAACATGTTCTAACGGAACCGATTGCGATACACGGCGCCGTTCTCGAAGTTGTTCGGAAATATGTAGGTATACCTCGGGCAGACATTGCAGTTAGGTAGAAACAACTTTGAGGACGAGGTGAATAGGAGAATTCAGTTGGGTTGGGCTGCTTTTGGGAAGTTACGTCGAGTCCTAACATCGTCGATCCCACAGTGCCTAAAGACAAAAGTCTTCAATCAGTGCGTCCTACCTGTCATGACTTACGGAGCCGAAACGTGGAAACTGACGGTACGGCTGGTCCACAAGTTTAAAGTCGCTCAACGGGCTATGGAAAGAGCTATGCTCGGCATTTCTCTGAGGGATCGCATCAGAAATGAGGTAATCCGTCAGAGAACCAAGGTCATTGACATAGCCCACCAAATCAGCAACCTGAAGAGGCAGTGGGCTGACCATATCAGCCGAAGAACCGATAAC
Source organism: Heliothis peltigera (assembly GCA_958496145.1). NCBI lineage: Eukaryota > Metazoa > Arthropoda > Insecta > Lepidoptera > Noctuidae > Heliothis > Heliothis peltigera. Next base: position 540,731 of record OY292333.1, read on the forward strand.
CGTTGGGGTAAACGAGTTCTAGAGTGGAGACCACGCCTCGGCAATCGTAGTGTAGGACGTCCTCAGGCACGGTGGAGTGATGACTTGCGCAAGACGGCTGGCAGGAGCTGGATGCGAGAAGCCGAAAATCGATCTCAGTGGCGAGCACTTGGAGAGGCCTATGTCCAGCAGTGGACTGCGATAGGCTGATGATGATGATGATGATGATGACAGTTTTTCTGTAGTGTATTTAGTATCAGCATTGCACCCGTGCGAAGCTGGGGCGGGTCGCTAGTTATTATATAAATTTAAAAAATAACATTATAAGCAATACAGATAGAAGACACACAGTAGGCCGAAAAGGTAAATCTAAAAGTACTAATATCAATGAAATTTTCAGTTTTCATGTCATTCAGCAAAAAGATAAAATTAAAATAAAATAGAAAAAAAATACAAACGTAAATAATATATTAATTTGCACGAATTCAATAATACTTCAATAATAGTACTTGATGGCTATTCATTAATTAATTTCAGCAGATATTATATTCCAAGACACTCATACGCTCTACAATTGAGACAGGTCCGAGTATTCTTAGTATTCGCAATAGGTGTGTCTTCAATTAATTATGCCGTCTGAAGCCGACAGCTGAGTGTCATCCTCTCTACATGTAATGTCCCAAAAACTTCTTCGTTTGTGTCTGACATATATTTTCGAATAATATTAGTAGGCATGTTTCCAAATTTTGGGGTTGAAATAAAATTCGCCATTTTTATTTGTACTAACGCCAGCACATCAAGCTACCCGAAACTGTAAAATTTTCCATATCAACTTTGACCCATTATGATTTTAAGCCATAAAGTTGAAAATCTATTACTATTAATCTTATGATTCTTGAAATAAACATTAGATATAAGTAGGTACATACATATATTTAATACAAGATCGGTTTCATTTGTGTCCCAGAGGAACTCCTAGTCTTTTACCTTTGTTTGTGCTAAATTTCATGTCAATTGGTTTAGTAGTTTTATAGTGGTTGCATAACACAAGACCGAGTTAATTTCACATTTATAGATTCAAAGATTCTTCGTCATACGAGAAAAAATCTCCAACCTGCTTATTTGCCATTGAAATATTTATGAATTACTTTGCAAAACATCAAAATAAAATACAGTATTGTCTCATTATAAGACGAACCAATGACAAGAACGTTTACCAAACCAACCTAGACCCGAAGGTCGAAATTTAATAAAGCTATTTATTAAACTTATCAAGTAACCACTTCATTTAAATATGAGACGTTTTACAACGAGACCCAATTTTGCAAATACGCAAATAAAAATAAATACAGAATAATTTATTCGTATTCTACTTTATCAATATTAGAAATGTGGTATGAAACAGAAGTATGGTTATTTGTTTCATTCTAACAGTAAAACTGCTCAACGGATTACCCTATAGGTAATTAAGAAATGAGACCTTCATTTAATGTATATATTGTTTTTTTTTAAGACAGCTAGGACTAGCTTATTTGGCCTTTACTCATCTTCTTCCAAATCTATCTAACTATCTAAATTGAATAGGCTCCGAAACTACTTGACCGATTTGAAAAATTATTTCTCTGTTGGATAGCTACATTATCCCTGGTGGACATAGGCTAATAGTTTTATTCAGGTACGGGAAGAAGCTGCTAATAACCGCGAAGAACTGCTAGTTGGTTATATATATATATATATATGTATCACTGCAGGGTCCTTCAACTTTTTCTCAACATTTTGACTCATAAGGATAATTGACCAATAACATAATTAAACGTTAACACGGCAAACTACCCCCTACCCTTGCTCTTAACAATTTGCTTGGCCGTGCCCAAATCTGTCAAGTTTGTCCATAAGGGCACATTATAGGGCCCACGTTATGGCAACATGTGGTCGTGCCCAAATTGATTTTATGCTTCAAGTTTGACACCTTGTCCTAAGACGTTGGGGCTTCTCGAAGTTTCGGGCACTCTCGGAATGATATTATTGTTCGCCAAGTTAGAGGTGTCTAGGAAACATGTCGTAGCATTAATGCCTCTAATCTTTAGCTTTGTCTTGTACTTAAATGGAAGTTATATGTTTGTTCATTGATATCAGATTAGTTGCTCCTTATTAAGGTAATTTTGTGTTTATTTTTGCAGTTTCAAATATTAAATAAAGGACATTTAAAAATATGAAATAGTGTTCTACCGGTATCAAGGACATGGTCCAAGCTAAAGGGAGGTCAGGGCTCTGCAGAGAGAGACCTGACGAGGCGTGCCGTACCCAGAAGTACCGCTTTCTGCACCAAGCGCTTGATCCAACCGTCTCCCGAGAGCCTCTATTTGTTATTCGAGGCTCTTGGCTATAAAGGCATTGGCTGAAATGACTGTTAAATTATCAAGTTTCGATGACTGGTTAATAAGAGTGTCCCGTGAAGTTATTTTCTAGATTGTGTCTATAAAAAAAGATTGCGGCCACTGATATCGGCCATTTAATGCTCGAGGTGTCTATCGGTTCACGTGCTAACTAGTAATGAAGTCTAACTGGTCGTAATGTCGTATTATAATTCTCCGTCTCCTATAATTATTAAATCTTCAAGGAACCCGCGTACAATACCCCCAAATCCTGATAATTGGTCACGATCTAGTATTCGCATAAATCATGCGAATAAATTCGCCCCGAATACTAATTTCGAACAGAATACCAATAAGTTACGTTTTTAATTTCATTCAGAACTTTCTGACCCGAATAAATTCTTATTGGGCTAAAATACGGGCATATTTTACGAGCCTCACTTAATGAAACAAAAGTACATTCGTGTAATCAATTCTCGCCCTTCGCATCCCGGGGGTGTCAAAAATCAAAATGAAACGATATAATATAAAAGGGCTTGGATTTTAATGCTGATAAGGTGGAATTTACGATCATTTTCTTAACTAAGTAGATAAGTAAAGCTACAAAATAATATTTCGTATCATCACCACACACAAAATAATAATAACATGAAACCAATGATTTTCTTTGGCTATATTTCCATAGTGTAAACAGGTTTAATTGCCGGTTTACTTTCATTAAAGTTGTCCCAAAAGAAGTTGAAGCCAACACGCTGAAGCCATTTTGGGCCCCACGTTCACCTTTTAAAAATTCGGGGCACTATTATTGTCCCGTGGTGTAGAAGAGACATACATAATGCAGTCCAGGGCAAGTATCATCTGGCTGTGCAGGAGATAATAATTTTGTATGTCTCTACTAGACCGCGGGACTACAGAGTCGATTAATTACTACTAATTATTATTATACTAGCTTCCGCCAGCGGTTTCACCCACTTTCTGAGGGAAGTACTTTCCATACCCGGATAAAAAGTAGCCTATATGTTATTCTGATGTATAAGCTATATTGTGGTAGTTTCATTCAAATCCATTCAGTAGTTTTTACGTGAAAGAGTAACAAACATCCATACATGCATACTTACAAACTTTCGCCTTTATAATAGTACTAGCGACCCGCCCCGGCTTCGCACGGGTGCGATGCTGATACTAAAATTATACATGTAAACCTTCCTCTTGAATCACTCTATCTATTAAAAAAAACCGCATCAAAATCCGTTGCCTAGTTTCAAAGATTTGAGCGTACAAAGTGACATAGGGACAGAGAAATCGACTTTGTTTTATACTATGTAGTGATTAGGATTGTGTAGATTATCCTGAATGCACGTGAGGCCTTAAAACTCTTATTTATCCCAGCCCAATGTATTTAAACACAAAATATTATCAAAATCGGTTTAGTCTTCAAGCGCAGATGCAGTCAAACAGATGAAGTTAGGTACTTTTATATATGTATGTATGTAAGGACTGCAGATGCCTAGATGGTATCTCCTGGTAATACCACAACCGGTACAGAATACAATTTAGCATAATATTGCTATAAGAATTCATAAAAAGCAAATAAAAATCCTTTGAGAGCCATTCTAACGTTGCGTATCTGAGAATGAATCGAGCTGAAGCATAACATTTTTTCGTATTGTTGCATTATCGTTCCCACTGCAGACGTAAGTGCATACTTATTCACATCATGATTATTTTGTTTCAGTTTCAACAGCTTCAGTGGTTTTTTGATAAAAAATGTATACTTTACCAAAATTTTAGCTTATTTCTATAGCGAAATTTTCAAGGAAAATTATTGATAAATGATTATTCATTTTGGAAATAGGTGGAAATCAACTTTTTTATTTACACGTCAATACTTAAAAAAAAAACGAGATCTGGTCGGCATTTCCTAACTAACGAAATAAACTCAAGAGATCAACAGCTATACTAGTATCGATACCATTAATATACATGTACAATATTAGTAACTAACAGGGAAGAAATTTGGTAAGAACAATTACTATTAGAAGCCGAAAGAAGGTTTAGTAGCCAGTATTATTAAAGACTTAAAAAAAACAGACAATACCAATAAAAAAGACAAAACAAAGACAGCAGAAATATCTCAAACACAGCAAAGATAGGATTTAAACAAAATCGTATATCCAGCGTTCGGCACACACTACACTGCCGGCTTCGAGGGCAAATTAAACAGAGCGCGATTTCGAACAAACAATTATTATGTACTGCGATCGAAGTACGCCTATCGTAGGTTATCTCCGTTCCATGTAGGCCAATGATCTGAGTCTGTATGCAGTTTTATGCGCTATAGGAACTTGGATTGGGGATACAAAGATATACTCTGGATTATTTTCACCAACGAGATAACATTGCGATTACTTGTTTAACCTACCGATTATGTGATCAACTGAAACTTTCGTTGTAGGGATCTTAGGAACTTTCCTTCAAGAAAAGAGCATCATCATCTCCCGAGCCTTTTCCCAACTATGTTGGGGTCGGCTTCCAGTCTAACCGGATTCGGCTGAGTACCAGTGTTTTACAAGGAGCGACTGCCTATCTGACCTCCTCAACCCAGTTACCCGGGCAACCCAATACCCCTTGGTTAGACTGGCGTCAGACTTACTGGCTTCTGACTAGCCGTAACGACTGCCAAGGATGTTCAATGACAGCCGGGACCTACAGTTTAATGTGCCATCCGAAACACTTCAAGAAAAGAGCATACACCTTTCAAATAGGTTGACAACACACTTGCGACTTCTCAGGTGTTGCAAACGCCTATCGTCGGTGATAATCGCTTTTCATCAGACGATCCGTCTGCTCGCTGTCCCTGGAAAATATTAAAAAATGACTGAAAACATGACATCCTTATTCAGGATGATGATGATGAGATGTACATAATCTGAGCCTTGATAGATGGAGAGTTAGTAGGAATAGTGGGACTTTCAGACAGACGTGTTGTTTGACATTGAATCTTTTCCACGTAAAAAATATTAGAGATTTAATATGCATGTGTGTAAGTCCCTTTATACAATTCGGGACTTCAGGCCATCTTTGTCAAATTCAAACTAGAACTACTTCCGATCTCATTTCTCCAGGGAATCGCATTGAAAACCACAAACGCTCTATTTTCTAAAGATAAATATTTAATTTGCCCAAAACCAATATATTGCCAGCACAGCAGAACAAAATAGTTGGAATCCCATTTTAATTGGCACCACAAGGATTAACGAGGAATCGATGGAAATTGCGAAACAATAGCATTTGTCGGGATTCCAGTCGCATTAGTCTTGGGACGGCGTCTGCAAGAAAATTAATTAGAATGGGAAGTACTAGACAAACTAGTTTCTTGGTTAGCCTGAAACATGTTGTGGGCCTTAATGACATTTATTAGCGATTCAGTGGTACATAGCTTTGTTCAAGAAATGGAATTGTTTATACATAGCAGTTTTACTACCTACTATTCAACAATGATTTCAGTTAAAAGCAACCCGAGTACTAGTGAACACTAGGGGGATCATTTTTTTTCATGGGAAATCGTCAAATGACTCGTCTCTCTAAGGGAGCAGCTGGAGGGAGTGTCAGACTCTTATTGACTAAAACCCAGTATGTTCCTTTTGTGCGCCAAGGCTTCGGTAACTCTAAAAAGTCTTGGGGGAGGTATGGTCAAATTGGTCAAAGATTACAAAGGGAAAATGGTATAATAATCCGTCAGTTTCTTAAAAACAGAGGACTTATTCAATACTTACAGCCACTTGAAGTTGGTTCATAGTTTTTTTTATGTCTGCATAGTGCATAAACAATGCATATTTTTTATTCTAATTGATAGTAAAGAAAATAAAACAGCCCCATTTGTTTTTAATGTCCCTTTTTGTAAGAATTATAGGGTTGTATGGAAGCAGAAATCACTAGTATAATAGAATTAATTTTATGGCTCCATTAAACATTTCAAGGTCAACCACCAATGAATATTCCACCATTCCACATTCAACACTACAACGTATAATTACCATCAAGCCATTTAATGCAAAACTTGCGTGCACCGCCGTACAATAACAGGACGGCCAATGTTAGCGGTCAAGTACACCCGTGCAATCAAGTGCTGCTGACAGATTTATGCGAGGAAGTACCTTTTTCCATAGCCTGCGTGGTTCACGAAATTTATGGCCTCAGAATCGATATTAAAATGCTTTCAGATTTATCGTTTCGCTTTCATAGATAAGAGAAGGTCAAGGTCATTTGTTGAGCAATTATTGTATCCTGACCTTGAAAACGGTAAGGTATAATTAAAATGGATGCTTTGTGAGAAGTGTATAAATTATACAATATTATTTTAATTATAGAGGAGAGCCCAAGTATATAGCTATAATTATTTTCACGGAGATTCGTAGGATAACAATACTAATCCGCGCAGCTGGATAAAAGCAGACTTTTGCAAATTTTTGGAATAATTTTTCAAATTTATCAAACAAACAATCTCTTCAGCTTTATGACATAACATTTTTAAATATTAACTGAAATTGTAAACTAATTAAATTTTAACATAATATTTGCTATCATCATTATTAACAAATTAACTATTTTTACATTAAAGTCGCTCGGCCAATCAACAAATCAACATTGCTTGGGAAAAGGCTAGGCAGATGAAAGTTATAGTCATTTTAGTATATTATTATTCTCATACCTAGAGTTTTTACTCTAACGTTTTGTAAAAAGTGAGCTTTTAAACTTTAAAAAATACTCCAAGTTAACTTATGCTAAAATATTACTGCCGCATAAATAAATTCCTCTTAGCCCAATTAATTTGCGCCTGATGTAAGCCTTTCCTATTTCGCTGCTTTAATTTGATAGTGACACATCACAAAATGTGTCATTTTACAGATTATGTTACCATTCGACAGAAACCAGTCTATACCTTCATGTGAATAAAACTCATATTCCTATGTATACATCTGACTACGTGGCGTGACTGAATGACGTTATCTGATTGGTCGAAATCGACCGCCATTTTGTCGGTACATCGACACAACGCCAGTTGCTTCGAGTTCTCGCAAGGAGATACACGCATTATCTCTCAAATACAGGCATAAAACAAAGTAATCCGAAGTTAGTGGTGAATTTTTTTTTTAGATATGATCCTTTTTTGGTTTGTGACGATATTCAACTAAATTGAATGTCGTAGTTGTGTTACGATTACTTTAAAGAACCTGGTATTTGGTGTTGCGACAGTATCTAAACAAGTAAGTAGATAAACTAAATAACATATTTCAAAATGTGTCTGTATTCAATTTTTTGTTGTTGATAATGAATTGATCTAACACAAAATATGTCAATTTTGTTTTAAAAGTTATTATTTTTTACGACTATTCTTTGCAAAATATGTCGCTTTTTTGTGCTATTGTTGAATGATTTTTAAACATGTGACATTATTCAAGATAACTGCATTTAAAGATTTTTTTATATGACATTAAGCATGGTGTAGAAATAATGAAATTAAATACCGAACTCAATAATGATTTTATTTCTTGTTTGTATAAATGTATGTTTTTATAAATATTTCATCTAATTATTTTTATTCTTTCAGTGTATAATCGACGTACTCTTCAGATGTTCAAAAACTTGAATATGGAGAAAAATAAAAAAAAAACAACTCAGAAGATGAAAACAATCCTAAGGTACTCAACGAATTTCCGAATTCGTTGAGTACCTTAAGATAGAAGAGCAATATGTTTATTCAGACGATAGTGTCAAGGATCCCGACTACGAAAATTCCTTATTTTGAGAGTGACGTACAGTCAGCTCCAAAAAGTCGATGAACAGAATCAATTTTGCAAAATACCTGTTCACAATAAAATGTCATAAGTTATAGTTAGCTAGGAAACAAAATAGCCTGTACACCAGAAATTTACAAAAGTCGCTAAACACGACTATTTCAAAAGTATCTGTGCACTAGTAAATTCCAAAAGTCGCTGTACACCATCAATCCAAATGGCGCTGAACATCAATGTATCAGAAGTCACTAAACAGCAGTAAAGACATAATTAGGTTAAGAAAGTATATTTTCAACCGACTTCAAAAAAAAGGAGGAGGTTCTCAAGTCGGCTGTGTTTCTTTAATGTTTGTAACTCGATTTCTCAAAGATGCCTGGACCGATTTCAAAAATTCTTTTTTATTTGAAAGGGTATGCTTGTCATTTGGTCCCATTATCATCAGATCAGGACCTGGTGGTGGAAACCCTGATAAATCGAGGGCGTCTCTTGAAATTGTACGCAAGCATGGGGTAAAAACTTGATATTAATGTGTATATTTGATGAGACTACAATGTTACGGAAATTTAGGGCAAATCTGATGATGGAGACGAGGGAGGATCGGAGGAACTCCTCACAATGCATCTTAGCTACCTAGTGCTTGGGCTTATTTTATTCGTGTTGACAAGATCTTTACAGCGAGTTGGGTAACGACCTCAACTTCAACATCCGTGATGCAGGTGCAGTGCAGTGTAGGTAACTCCTAAATGGTTGATAGTAGCTACATAGTGTTTGGGGTTATTTTATGCGTGTTGATAAGATCTATACACCGTGATGGGTAATGACTGCCATAAGGTACCGATAAATAGCACAATAATGCCGTATAATGTGCATATTATGGAGCATTATGAACGTCACAGAATTGTTTTCTCGAAAGAACAAGGATACAATGTATCAGAAATTGCTGCAGAAGGTTATGGCTATAATTTATTATACGAATACAGTCTTCATCAACACGAATAAAATAAGCCCAAACACTATGTAACTGCTGCCAACCATTAAGGAGTTCCCTAAACTGTACTGCACCTGCATCACGGATGTTGAAGTTGAGGTCGTTACCCATCTCGCTGTAAAGATCTTGCCAACACGAATAAAATAAGCCCAAGCACTAGGTAGCTAAGATGCATTGTGAGGAGTTCCCTCGATCCTCCCTCGTCTCCATCATCAGATTTGCCCTAAATTTCCGTAATATTGTAGTCTCATCAAATATACACATTAATATCAAGTTTTTACCCCATGCTTGCGTACAATTTCAAGAGACGCCCTCGATTTGTCAGGGTTTTCACCACCAGGTCCTGATCTGATGATAATGGGACCAAATGACAAGCATACCCTTTCAAATAAAAAAGAATTTTTGAAATCGGTCCAGGCATCTTTGAGAAATCGAGTAACAAACTTAAAAAAAAAATACAGCCAAATTGAGAACCTCCTCCTTTTTTTTGAAGTCGGGTGAAAATATACGTTCTTAACCTAATTATGTCTTTACTGCTGTTTAGTGACTTTTGATACAATGATGTTCAGCGCCATTTGGATTGATGGTGTACAGCGACTTTTGGAATTTACTAGTGCACAGATACTTTTGAAATAGTCGTGTTTAGCGACTTTTGTAAATTTCTGGTGTACAGGCTATTTTTTTGTTTCCTAGCTAACTATAACTTATGACATTTTATTGTGAACAGGTATTTTGCAAAATTGATTCTGTTCATCGACTTTTTGGAGCTGACTGTACTTGTTTGGTGAAAGAAAGTTTTAATAATTAGTATTATTTTGATCTCTTTAATGTAAAAGACTGATTGAATATAACAAAAAATGACATTTTATAATAAAAATGCATAAGCTTTGTATTACATTTTCCATAGAATAGTAATGTATTTGTAAATGTGACATTATTTTGAAAAATACCTTATACTAAATAAATGCATCAAAACAAATAAACCGTTGTTAGAAAATAACTTAACTGAAGTATTTGTTCTATTAAGAATAGTGTCGTTGTTCACAAAAGGATGTTGTCAAATTGAAGGTCATACTACAAATTTGTGACAATATTGAAAATAATAAAACTAAAATATGTTTGTCATATGTCTGAAGCATGTTGCTTTTTATTAGTTTTTGTTTTAGTTTTATATTTAAAGAGCTAAGTAGCTTATACTGCTAGAAATTTAATAGATTACGCATTGATTTAACCAATTTTCAAAGGATTCTTATAATTAAAATAAAAGTTATAAACAATTCAATTATTTGTTTTATTTAAACTGTTCTCCTGAAAAAAGTATTTTTTTGAGATCTGTCGTCATCAAATTAAAGCAGCGATTTATTTTAGTACAAAACGGTTTTATACAAAATTAATACGCATTTAGCGTTAATTTTACAAATGCTTTATTAATGCGCTCTGTGATCCCGTATCGATCAGCCAATCCTATCAGTTCAAGTGATTCGCTTACATTATGAATGAGTTTAACAATTATGTAATCGTTTTTGCTGTGAATTTTAGGGGATGTATAAAAGTAAATATTATTATAATACTAGCTATTGCCAATACGAAATTACTAGCCAATATATATTAAGACTAGTCATTGGAGGAGCTCTTGGCTAAATAATAGCCGGGCCTATCGGTCATAAGTTTAAGCAACGCTTGGCGCGGTCGGTCCGTGGATAGGTGACCATCTTGTCATGACGAGTTCTTTCATGTTTCGGAGGTCATGTTAAATTGGTGGGGCCCGGCTGTATTTTATTTTTTATTTGTATATCTTTGATAGTCGTACCGCGTAGTCAGAAGCCAGAAAGTCTGACAATCAGGCTTACCAAGGGTATGAAGTTGCCCAGGTAACTAAACAGAAGACTAAACACTGGTATTCAGCTGAATCTGGTTTAGACTGGAAGCCGATCCCAACGCAGCTTGGGAAAAGGCTAGGCAGATAATAAAACTAGCCTCTGGCATAAATTATAAACCGATAATAAAACATTTCATTACTTAAAGGGTATTGAATTTTTTTTCTATCATAGAGCATGTTTCAACAACAAACCTGATAAAAAATAAAAATATGCCCAAAGCATGGACACAACAAAAGCTTGCCAGTAACTTGGCGCACCCTGTATAATACCCACTCGTGTGAAGTTTACACCTATTAAAACCTGCGAGTCAGCATATTCAGCGGAAAATGTTATTTTACAAGCTAGAGGGAAATATTTTATGAAGCACGCTAAAGTTATGTTTTCAGTGCACTGCAGGAATATTGCTTTGAAACGCTTTGTTTGACTCAATTTTCGACATTTTTTTCGTAACAATTGCATTATGCTAACGACTTAATATTCGAGGTAACATTGTGAACAACCTGTTTGCTAAATGACGTCGCTACAGCCGGAACAAAATGTTTAACACTACTGACTAGGCTGACTGAACTATGTCCCTAGCTAGCTGCTAAAAGTCCTTCTACACCAAATCAACGTTGGTGAAAATCTACCGTGTAGATGTTGGTCAGCCGACCTATAACGTTGGTGGACGCAGTCAACTACTTTGGATGACCTCGGTCGGGAGCGCATCCATCCTGACGGGCTATGTCCGTGGTCGGCCCCAACCGTGTCGAATGATGTCGGCCGACGGGAGACGCGATCAAGGTCACTTCTGTCGGCGGTCGGTTTGGATTGTGTAGAGTGCGTTTAAGTTCATAGCTGGAAGGCGAAACGAAGATGAATAGGAAACTATAAATATACAACCATCCAATAACATATACAGTATCTAGATACCTATTGAATATCAGTTCATGCGAGATAAAAAGCACACCGGCAGTCATTATAGTTTTGAATGTGCTATGAAAAATCTCAATGAAAGGAAAGCGAGGCAGCGTATCAAACAAAAATGCTTCATTACAACAAAATGCTATTATTACAAAAACTTTTTTGTCTTATCTATTCTAAAAATGGAGACGAAAAAATATGAATCCAGCAATACGACTGGAGGCACAATAAATAATTAATTATGAGCTTCGCTAATGAGGGCGCGCCAAGTTTTTCAATTAAAATAATTTTCTTGCTCACTTCGTCTGTTTTAGATGGAACCGTAGATACAGCTGCGGGGTTGGCCGTTATGGAGAGATGAGGAATTTTAATAAAAATGTATTTTTGTGAACTGCGACATTGAAAATGTAGAATCTATAAGTGCTGATTTATAATGTATAATATAGCACACTGGTCTTACTTGCGATGAAAATGATAAAGTTATCCTACTAATGATAGCGTCCAGGCCAATTGTCGGCTACGGCGGCCGTTCTCTTTTTTTTAAGGAGACCAGACAACTGCGCAGGACATAATTATAGTGCACAAGCATTCGCGCAGATGCAGGTGCACTCCTTATTCCTTCATTGTCATAGTCTGATGGGCCATGACCAGAGAGAGATCAGGCGAGAGACTACGAGACCAACGAGGCAGTAAAAACTGATGATATAATATTATATGTTTTTAAGTCGTGAAAATATTTATTTGCTGATTTATAACTCCAATATCTTCGTTGCATGCAAATCGTGGCGCACTATCAGCGAGGCGGTAACGTTGGCGCGGAGGTAACATGGCCGTCCATCATCCATAGACAGTCGATTTGTTCATCGAACGTTCGTTTGTCACGCACAGGAAAGCTATGGATTCAATGGATTAAGCCTATAGCACGTGTGTTGATTGGGGGTCTGTGTAGGCTTCAACAAATAATTAAAATGTGATGTTATTTCTAAGACTGTTACTTAGTTTTTTTTGGTGTACACGTGTTTTTGAGTCATCGAAACACCGAGTTTTAGTAGGAATCGAACAATCCTTTACATTTTTTTTTATTATATCGCAACCATATAAAAAATAAGCTAGATTCATAATCAGTACAAATTGTGTACAGACACCAGCAAATTTTCTTAACAGATTTTCAACTTTATCGCTGAAGCATTTACTGTTCAAAATTGATTGGGAAAAATTTGCCAGTTTCGGGTAACTTGATTTCCAGCAGGCTTAGCATGGCGATTTTATATCTATTCTGTCAAGAAAAAGCTCTTTCTGTCAAAGTCAATATGTCCTCTGCCCGAGCATGGCGCGACCTGTCAACTCGCATATAATCACTTGTTAGCCTTATGTCGATCAAAGAAAAAAAAAATTACTTCAAAAAGTGACTAAAGAAATCTTACGTCAATCTGTCACTTTTCTGTCATTATATCCAATCTCCGGTAGACAAAACTAGTTTCAACGATTGCTTAGCCTGCTGGCGTCGGTAAGAATGCGTAGAATTTATTTTTTATTCTGTAAGATTTGTGACTTGTGGTTATGCGTTTATTTTGATCTATCTGAAATAAACTTTCTATTGCGATATTTATAAGCAATTGTGCACCTAAGCTCTTATGAAGAACAATTATTGCGATAGAATATTTGCCTATTATGAGAGACACAAACTCACGCCTATCTTTTTCTGATGCATGAATGAAATAATTGAATGGATATAACGTAAAAAAAATAATGTTACATTGATGATTTTTGTGAACAAATTGACTCTTGTTAAACGATGTTTAGATCAAAGCCTAGCTTCAGGCGTTTTTTCCGACGGAGGTACAAATTGTACAGTTTATTTGTTCGGCACAATATTATCTGATTTTTTTGTAATAAGTACACATACATTTTCTGTATGTACTCTCATTGAATACTGTGATATGTTTTGTGTCTGTAATTTAATTTGTGTTTAATTATTAATGGTTATTGCTAATAACTATCTCCTAATAAGATTGTAGTCCTGAGGGCCTGGTGATTAAAGCACCTGCTTCTCAAGTATGAGTATATTCAGGTTCGATGCCAGGTCAGGTAAGTACCAATGCGAATTTTCTAAGTATATCTTGGAAACCAATTACTGATTAGAGGTAAAGGAAAACATCTCGAGGAAACTTGGACCATTAAGTCTGAATCGTGGTGATTCACGCTCAATCCCTCCCTGCGTGAAAAGAGGCCAGAAGTACATAGATGACAATAAAAAGGGCTGATGATGATACCATCGTAGCACGTAACCTGAAAATATTGGTCACCCCAATTTACACCGAGGAACTTACAAACATATCCCATATCATGGTATTGACACAAAGTTTATCCGACACATCCCAGATGTCCCGCAAGCCATCCTACACGCGACAATTGAACACTAAATCTGTTTATTGACGACCTACTAATTAGGACTTGGTGTTAGCTCTGCACCCTGCCAACGTTTGCCAAACCAATTTTAATCAAGTTTTCCGGATAATACGGATATTTCGGATATTCCGGATAATTACGCGGTCACCGCTTGGGAATGTATCCGCTAATTATTTTCGGTTTCTAATTGACATCGCTGCGGTGGAAGTAAGTTTTAGTTTGTTTAATTAATTTAAAATTAATTTAGACATCTGGCGTTTTATGTCTACGTGGTAACTATGAGGTCATACAATTTTAACAGCCTTACAAATATTACAGACAAAGTTATTTTGTCTGTCTGTTAGTTAGGCTTCCCCTGTAATATGGTTGAATTATCGAAAAAGGTAAAATAAATAAAATTATTCATCGATCGTTGGACCAGTCTACCTAGGTATATCGATATGCCCAAGATACTTGGCGTAGAAAGTCAGATAGGCAGTCACTCCATGTAAAACACTAGTACTCGGCTACATATTATTATGATCTTCGACTTTAAGCCAACACCTAAATTATTGGGAAAAAGCTATGGAAATGGGTAGTATTAAATTAACTAATGTAATTTTTTTGCAATATTATATTTGTTTTTAAGATATAGAGACAGTAATTTTATAAGTTAAACACATTTGTACGACCCAAGGATTATTTGCAAGTTCAATACACAGAGGTTAGCATTTAACATCAATCAGGTGAGACTGTAATTATAAGCTAATTAACATTTAGTAATTAGCTCGGCTTATGCCTAATGGGATGTCTATAGACATGTATTGTTGTTTTGTTACAGGCAACGATAATAATATGCATGATTGTGTCTCTTGCAAGTTGACTTCTACGGCGAATTTCTGTATAGGCTACTAAGAATCTTTTGATACTAGTCCATTCAAATAATGGCAAATTACAATTTCTAGTCGCCAATTATAGATACATAGGGTAAATCGATCGATCGTTACCTACAAGAGTAGTTTTAAGACGCGTGAGTGCAGTATATGCAGTCGCTTGTTCTCGTGTTTTACTGATATAATGAGGGTTTGACTTCAGATTGGTTCCTTATATAAATACATATAATAAGTTCTTCCTAAAGATTCAGACTTTCACTAAATAACATTTTATGTAAAGCTTAAAAGTATTTTAAATTGTAGGTAAGAAATCATATAAACTTTTCTGTATTTTGGAATATTATTATTTTGCAGTATTAGTAGAATACGTGTCTACAAAATACTTTGTATTTATTTTCTGTATTTCAAAAAAATATCTACATTAATTCAGCACTCATCTGAGCGACCAGTATTGGCACAAATCAACAAAGGTCAAATAAAAGTATCCCCTCCCAATAAATTCCCATCGTTCTGACCTTTTAAACTCGTTACAAAAGCCATCGCCGAAAAGTTTGTTCTCGACCGGGATTTGAACCCGGGACCTCGCGCCCTTAGCTAGAATAATATCCACCAGCCAGCTTAATTGAGAAACATTTTTTGGTTAAATTCTGTTCTACATTTGCGACTGAAATTGGAATAAAAAGTATTAGTGACTTTTTAGTGCCTCTGTGTTTATCGGATTGAGTAGAAAACATTTCTGCACTGTGGGTCATTGGCAAGAGTTGGCTCCAGAAGAAACAAAACTAATAGTAAAAGTCTAAAACTCCCTCCAGCTACACCCATAGCTGGAGGAGTCGATTATTGATAATCGTTTAAAATTTCAACAACAGCTGTTTAATTCTTAATTTAAGTAAATATGCGAGTAAATAGAGTGATTAAGTAATGTAAGCATCCCAAAATTTAAGTCCAAAAAGTTGGGCTCGTCCGGGATTTGAACCCGGGACCTCTCGCACCCTAAGCGAAAATCATACCCCTAGACCAACGAGCCAGCTGACTGTGATACCGAAACTCAAGAGACCGAGCGACTTGTATCAAACGCCTTTCACTCAGATAATTACATAATGACACTCGCATACGAAGATTCAAGAAGATAACATGGGTACGTTATTGTATTATGGAATTCCCCAGTAGTCTAGTCGTGGAGAAGTATATATGTATAACAGTTGAGCTGGGATTTATTCCAACATTGCTCAAAACTATGGTGCTAGGATTTCCATCAAAATTGTTCTTAGTTTAGTCGTCTTTCTGGAGTTGCTAAAAGGGTAATGAATGTATTGTCTTCTAAAAGTAACTAGGTTTATGTGTGTGATATTTTACTTTTAAGTCAGTTTTTATTAACATGGTAACGATGTTATTTTCTACTGTAATAAGTGTGAAGATAAACAAAGATAATGCAATGAGTTGTCTGTCCCAGATTCAATGTAAAAGTAAACTCTGTGATGCAGATTTTTTCAACGTATTCATTCATTTCGTATTAACATGGAAGCCGTGCAGGTTCGCCGTTTGTTTTTTATTTGTATATATATCCGGTATCATCTTATAAATAGCATGGTCTAGGTCTTTATAAAGAGCTCTCTAAGCGGCTAGTTGACGCTTCCAGTGAGCCAAAGGCTGGCTATTACTTGTTCAGATAATAAGCCATTCTGTTGTGTACGCTCCTAGTAGACAGCGATTTGGATGACGTTTTCGACGCTTTTTAGTTTTTTTATGTAAATATTATATATATATAAATACTCTATTACATTATTAAAAATTTTATTATTAAAATTATTTTCCCTGTATAACATTATTTTCTGAATAAGCTTTGATACAATAATCAATGATATTACTTATTGTTTCTCAGAAGAAATATTTAGTTATTTTCCCGTAATACTAAGTTATACTATGATTATTACAAATCGGCTGTGAAATATCAAAACCTAGTATCTGCATAAAACCAAATTTTACAGGAGAGCCGAAAAACGATTTCATATCTTTGACAGCTTGCCGTTTCAATAATATTAGTCGTATCTTCTTGGGAGTGGTTGCAAAATTTGAGGTACATAACAGGCTTTAAAAGAATATAGTTTTAATGCGTCTATTACAAAATATGTACGTACAGGAGCAGTTACTAATAAAAACATTGTTTTCTTAGACCTAACTTTGTGAGTGTGACAATTTCAAAACCTAGTAAGATCACTTGCTTTGTTTTCATCTGGTTTTAAGTATACTGAGTGGGGACTAAACGCAAATTAATAGGCTTAGTAAGATCACTTGCTTTGTTTTCATTTAGGTTTTAATTTACTGAGTAGGAACTAAATGCAATTTATTAAACCTATTTAGTAAGAAACAACAGAATAAATTCATTAAAACCAAACAAGACACGAAACAAAATCTCGCCAGTTACCAACAAATCTTACTTGCTTGTGTAATTATTTTGAGGTTATGCATTTTATTCATAAAAAACCTTGAAAAAAAATCTTGACATTATTATACACTGAAACGTACTTACATTTCACCATGTTGTTCTTTTAAAGTACTTTTTTTTTGTGGGATATCATCAAATGACCCCCGCCGAGGGTGCAGCTGGAGGGAGTGTCAGACTCTTACTGACTAAAACCCACTATGTTCCTTAGGTTCCTGTGTGCCAGGGCCACGGTATCTCTTACGAACAACCCGCAGCCCAGGCAGACCCTGGCCCTAAAGGGCCCCACCTATGTTGCTGACATCTCTTCGAGGAGCGCGTGGAATAGAACGCGCCGCCGACACAGGCCTGTCGTCCTTAGACGTACGGACGATGAGCTGCCCACACTCACCGCCCACAGATCCGCGCCTACGGTGGTCGGGAGTCATCCCTCGACACCCAGCGCTCGTGATGTCGACCGGTACCAGCCCTGCCGCGACGGGTGGGATGAGGGTGCGGTCTCTCAGCCGCTCCGCCGCCTCTTTTGCTAGCATAACTGCTTCACAGAAGGAGACGACGGCATCCCATTCTCTCTCGCTCCGGACCATGGCCTGGATCAGGGCCGGACGCGATAGGTTGTGAGGACACGGCGGTGCTCCGCCCAGGCAGAACACACCTCCACCGTGTGCTCCACCGTGTCCTCTGGCTGGTCCGCGCAGTGGTGACACCCAGGCGTCTCCTCCCGCCCGATACGATGCAGGTACCTCCCGAAACACCCATGTCCGGTGAAGACCTGCGTCAGGCGGTAAGAGAGGATGCCATGACTCCTCCCAATCCACTCCTCGAAAAAGGGCACTATGGCCACTATTTTGGCGTGCCCGGCACGGGGTTGCGTGAGGCGATCTCTCCACTCCACCGTGAGATCGCGTCGGAGGACTGCCCGCTGCACAGCGATTTGCCGCAACAACATGGAATACCCCCGACGCAGCGCCTCCTCGCGTTCTTTTAAAGCACTCAAGATCAATTTCGACCTTTAAAACGGATTTTTACTCATTTTTAAAGACAAAAACCCGCACTTGCAACGACTTTTTCTCACTTACTATAGTTGCGCAGGAGTTTTGACGTTCATTTCAACCATTTCATTCACTTAGTATCTACATGAACCATTTTATAACCAAGTAACTACAAGCACTTACTAGGTTTTTAAAATGGTTGATGTTAGATACTATGTTTTAATCTTGTAATTTTTGCATTTTGAAAACGTTTGCTGTAGATACTAGGTTTCGGAATTTCTGTAACTTCGTTTTTGACTTATTTTTGGGAGTTTTCACTATCCTAGTATGTGGAGAGTGGTCTATAAGGTCGAAAAATGCAAAAACACGCTTTTTTTCAAATTTGTCAGATACTAGGTTTTGAAATTGCACAGCCGAAATGTGTCGTGGTAGACAATGGAATACCATATTCATTATCACTATGATAATTGTAATTTATGACATCTTATTTTATCTAGTTTGGTGGGTAATCTTTATTGAGAGTAATAAAGTAGCAATTATTTATCGCATTTATATCTGAGGATAATTCTAAAAAGCTGGTTAGTTAATAATTTGATAAAGATAAATTACAAAACAGTGAATATCCAGAAAAAAACTGTTACTGTATCCAATTTATTTTCTTCTTGTACACTTATTTCGCTGCTGAAGAAACTTAGTCAATACAAGAACTACCTTCTTTGAAACACTAATCGTTTAAAAAATTGGGCTCGTCCGGGATTTGAACCCGGGACCTCTCGCACCCTAAGCGAAAATCATACCCCTAGACCAACGAGCCAACTGTCTCTTATAAACAAAATTGATGACCACTATCAAACTCGCCTAGTGAAAGGCGACCTACATACATGCGTTTACGCATTCTACAACTAACGCTGACGTAACAAAACGTGTTTTAAATCGAAAGTATAAGCGTGATAAAAATATTATGTAAACTAATGCTGCTGGACTATGAAGAAGGAGAATGTGATACCTCATTTGGTTTGAAAGATCAGCTGGCTCGTTGGTCTAGGGGTATGATTTTCGCTTAGGGTGCGAGAGGTCCCGGGTTCAAATCCCGGACGAGCCCAATTTTTTAATGAGGTTAAGACTCTAAGGCTACAGCTACTGTTTTCACTGTGAAACTGAAAAAAAAAAACGTTTAGCTGGTTGTAATTTATGCTATTTAGGGTCTGTCACCACCTACGAATATGTACCCACCTAATAATATAATAATTTCATACAAATTCTGTTGCATTTTTAAATTATCCGGCAGATAGTGGCTATTCGGACATTGTGTAACTGGCCCTAAGTATCAAGAGACATCTACATTTTTTAAAAGCAATTTTAATTATGTATGGCTCTACTAGACCACTGGACTACAGAGTCCCGGATTTTTAGAAGGCGAACATGGGGCCGAATCCAATTTTAATTATTATTACAAGTTCCATCTGAAGTTGCGAAAATCACTTTAAGCACCAGATTACAAAATCTCGATTGATAAAATTATATTATACTGAGTCCCGTATACTCCCTTCTTTCATGAAGTAAGTAGGTTACGCACCTGATTGCCCTTTTCGTAGGACATTCCCGTAAGGTAATTGTATGTCCTTTAAGATCCCTTCCGGAGTCCTACCTCTATAAATCCCTTTCGTGATTCGTCTTATTACATCCTTTCTATATTACTAAATCAACGGAGCAATGGGGAAAGGAAAAAGGGCTCACAAGATGCTCAAATTTTGTGCTGCCAGGTGTCTGACAAAATCTGTTTAAGTAAGTACATTAGGTATTATATGATTCGCTTTCATTAGTTTTATTCTATCCTGATTATTTGCAGCAAAAAAAAAACTTAACCAATAATTATTAGGTCACTTAAAATTTGTTTCCATATCTAATGTACTCTTTCAGGTCAAAATTTCCAATCCTAAAATACCTTCAGGGAAAGCTTATGACCACGCGCCGATCAACGATTCCTTGTCGTCTTCAGAACTGACATGGTCCGCTAGGGAAACAGTACCTAATGAGGCTATCTGAAAATTCGGGGAAAGTTGAAGGCTATTTGCAGGAATATACTAGTTCTAATATTTTTTTTTTGCTTTGAAGGGTATGCATGTGTTCCAATATAATTATGTATGTATGGATTCTTATCTTCGTATGCGAGTGTCATTATGTAATTATCTGAGTGAAAGGCGTTCGATACAAGTCGCTCGGTCTCTTGAGTTTCGGTACTACAGTCAGCTGGCTCGTTGGTCTAGGGGTATGATTTTCGCTTAGGGTGCGAGAGGTCCCGGGTTCAAATCCCGGACGAGCCCAATTTTTACTCAATTGTACATACCTACATTTTTTATTCTGGTCCGTGAATGGTTTTAACCATTTCTTAGAGGAGAGGTCCGGTAGGAATCGAGAATACGTTGATGAAATACTTTTAAAACATTTTCATTTTATACAGGGGAATATTAAAATAAGGAATTGTATACTTAATTTATTTTTTCTTATAAGATAAGTTTTCATTCTTATAAAATAACAACAAATTGAAAACATAAGAAAATCATTTTACATATCATAAATTGTTTAATATCTTAATTGTTTAAATATAATGTGCTTCAGTAGATAATTTCTCTTGCAAGGATATTGGTGGTGAATATTTAAGTTATCTTTCACAATGGCCGTGATTAACGTTATCTTGTTAACTTCATGTCTGAAACTTCGCATTGATTCTACGAATGTCATAAGACTTTAATTTACGAATGGATTATGATGTAAATTTTTACATAACGTCACGACACAATTACCCATCAGTGTGAGAACGGTCTTATAACGTATAATTTTAGACAGTCTGTCAGTTGGCTCGTTGGTCTAGGGGTATGATTTTCGCTTAGGGTGCGAGAGGTCCCGGGTTCAAATCCCGGACGAGCCCAAATCTTTTTCTAGTATCTGAGTATTTAACTAATAGGTAATGCTTGTTAATGACCTACATTTGTGATAGATTCGAGGCCACTGCACTTGCAATGAAACAATTGTTACACTGAAGGTGGAAATGTTGCAACGTTTACTACCGAAATCTATAATTCACGTTACGATATGCAATTAAATATTCTTAAGTATACTCAAGTTTACATCGAGATTTTGACTTCGTCATCTCGAAGTGAGAAGTAGGAAAGCTATTATAATGAACCACTGCCATTGGAAAAAGAAGTCTACAAAAATCATTCTGAATACTCCTTATAAAAATTACCTAGTTCGCCTATACGTTTCAAAATTATACTCCGTATGGCTAAAATAAAATGAAAAGTTGAAAATTATAAGTGATGCTATACTCTCATGACGGATGCCGATAAGTTTAAAGCTATACCGACATACAACACCACCGACATAACCCACACGCAGCGATTAAAAGGTTAAAAACATCATCATTGAAAAAAATACATGAAAAAATCTATGACTTGTTTTCCATTGAAGAACATAAACAATACACGTGCTGATAGAAATACTACCGAAAATATATTCAGCCTACTACCACTCAGGTAGATTGAAATACTTGATGTTTTTCTCTTTTACTACGTCAAAGACAAAAACCCTAAAAATCTATATCAAGTAATTTTTACTCCACTTTATACATAAACGAACAATAAAACATTCTCTTCATATTTCTTTTCTTTTTTATTGTACAGAAATAACATTTCTTTTAAGTTATAAGTAAACATACAAGTTTCATTTTGAATAACTTGACTTCACAAAGGCGAGCTTAACTCAAAATTTTGTTGTCTGCCTTTGAACGAGATAGAGACACATTTTAGAACAAAATCCGCTGGTAAATTGTTATTACAATTTAATAATGAAAAAAAAAATACATAAAATTCTACACGTTCGCAAATTAAGAAGTGGTATTGTTTCTATTTTAGGGAATTTATGAGTAATAATACAAGCTTTTTGTTATTTAAAAGATTAGGTACCGATTAATAGGCTATAGAATACATACTTTTTAGAATATTTTTTGAGTAACTTAAAAATACAAATTTAATATTTTGATGTCGGAGCTTCATATATATGAATCTGGTTCTTCAAACCTACAGACAGACATAATGTGTTGCTAGAAAGTTTCCAGCCACTTATTTCCAGCGAAAACACATAGGAAGTTGTGAAGGATGGTCGTTTTAAGGATTGTCTTTTGTTTTGACGTTCGAAACGTGCTGATTTGTCAGCGTAAGGGTCAATATCACGATGTCCGAAAATGATAAATGATAAATGATAAATGATATTTATTTTGCAAATAGGTTGAAATCAACACTTTTACACGTCAACACATTTTTTTAAAATAAAGAACGAGATGAGGTCGGCATTTCCTAACTGACTACCTTGAGAAGAAACGCCGAAACAAACTCAAGGGTCACAGTCTCTTTTAGAGTCCAGACATAAAAAGAGATTACATACTTAAGTATGGATGAGCAATGTAGGCTTGTGTCTGAAATGACCTTTTGAGGAAAGTGTCATACAAGTTTGAATGGACCTGTCCAGTCAGCTGTTAAGCATTTGTCGGTCTTCGTTGAACTCAACAGTAACATAGGAGCTCAACAATCCGACGAACATACCGGCAGAAAAGACATTTGGGTAGGCCACTTATAATATTCAAACTGTCAGACATAATTAAATTCTTAAACATAAAAGTAAATAAAAACAAAAAGTAAACCCACATTGTTCACGCACTCACAAAATAAAATGCATCTACTTTAAACAGTAGGTTTACATGTCAATAAGAAAATAAATATAATAAAAAAAAAGAATGTCATAACTAATAGAATTATTACATGTCAATAATTCTGTACAATAAAATCAGGAAAAACAGTAGCCACTATCTGCCGAATAAATTAAAAAATGGAACAAACTTTATATGAAATTATCTACCGATTAAACTAACTGGAAAGTATTCTTAAGTAGTGAAACAGGCCCTAATTGTAATAAACTGCGGGACGCGAATGAAACCGGGAGGAACAGCTAGGATTTTATAACTTCTAATGGAAGTTATTTGTCTATTAGATATTTTACAAGTGCAGTTTCAGCGTATTCTGTAAACTACTAAACACGTAAACTGTTGACTCGTAATTTCGGATTCCATTGGTTTAGCTAAAGTTAGGCGATTGGATACCAAAGCTTCGGCTTAGTACCGTTTGGGAAGGCCGTTACGGGACCACTATCGGACGAAATCTATTACACGGATTATAAACCTAAATAAGGATTTAATTATTGTATTGTAGAAGTTTGTAGAACTATTGTACGATTTGTTGTTTTTAGTTGTTTCAATAGCGTCCCAAGGTAGCTGATATTACTGATTATTATTAACATATTTTACACCAATAATAAGAAACTGATGAGTTGGTTTGTTTACTTGCTAAACTGGTCTGATTTGAGAAATTCTTTCAGGCGAGGTGAGAAAGGCCATAATTATACCACTTTTTGTCGGAGACCGCGAAATAGTTCCTACCAAGCACCGGTGACGTTAGCTAGTTAAAAACGTGTACAAATACGTTAGTTTGTTCCTAGGCTTGATATATTAACAGCTTTTTAATTAATTTATTTATACAGCATGGAAGACTTACAGCAAAAATTTTAAAATTAATTTCGCAGTGTGAAGTATCAGCGAGAAGCCGAAAATCGATCTCAGTGGCGTGCACTTGGAGAGGCCTATGTCCAGCAGTGGACTGCGATAGGCTGATGATGAAGTGTGAAGTATTTATTTTTGAAAATAAGTGAAAGTTCAAAAATAACCTATTACTTTTTCATTTATAATAGCGAAATTTACTATAAATATTTTTATAATAATTCCAAATTGTAATGACAATGCCTACCTACACACTTAATTATTGTGTGTCTATTAGGCAGGGTATATTATAAATTGATACATTAATATAAGTTACCTGTTCTTGCCCTCAATAAAGATATTTTGACTTGGCTTTGCCTGTTATCAACATATCTTCTTTCCACAGAAAACCAAAGCACAAACTTCTTTTCTATATCTAAAGCAGCACTTTAATCGCTCTAAACTCAATAACATCACGTTACTAAACAAACTATTGACACAAAATACGTTTTGAACCAGTTCAGTAATAACTGCAAATAATATTCCATCGCATAGATCAGAACAAACATAGTCCGATGCAGCGCTGTATCTTTGAAAAGCAAATATGGTGGCATAAGGCAGTTTGCATGTTATATTGGATTTTGGAAAGATAAAACAAAACAATACGATTTAAGAACTTAATCTTCTTAATAATTATATACACCGTGACTTTTTAGTTGTCATACAAAAGTGGTCCACTCTATGTATCCGACATGAAATGCCTCTACATGCGATTATTATTATTTTTGCATCATTAATAACAAAATTAATCATTGATAAATAGATACATAAGAATTGAAGGGACGCTTAAATTAATTTATTCTGACCTTGAAAATTATAAGTGCTTAAAAATTTGGGCTCGTCCGGGATTTGAACCCGGGACCTCTCGCACCCTAAGCGAAAATCATACCCCTAGACCAACGAGCCGCTTGTATATTGTTTTAAATTTTACGTACAGGCCAAAGATTGTTGTCTATGCGGCGCCTTTCACTAAATTAAGCAATAAAGATAGAGGTATTACTTAATCAATGTAGTATGTTTATTATAGCGCGAAATATCGACGTTATCATTGAGTTATAGATACCTATTAATTTCTGATCCCCCTTCAATTATACGGCGCTAAAATAAAATTAGTGCAATATGGCTTTAGTCTGTAATTATCTACGTAATATTAATGGGATAAAAGAAAAATCAGTTTAATGGTTTCCTACTGATACATTGGTGTTACTTCTTACGTTAAATATGCTAAACGGGTTTTGATAAAACTTTATAGTAATATAGCTTAAAAATCAGAGGCCACTTTTCATCCCGGTGAAGGATGAAAATTACGCAAAATAGCCTGCTTTTACATATAGTACAAAAAATAAATGACAAATATTTCATTGTTAAATCCTACGATACGATTTTTTATTTTTCGTAGCTAAAATCGCTCCGTGTGTAACGTGCCTAAAAACAAACATATTCCAACTAGCAATATCATGTTCTGTGACTATCTTTTTTGTAAACACACGATAGATGGTGCTATACATTATGTACACAGAATTGCAGATAAACAAACAATATTGCTGTCGATAATTCTAATAGTTTGAAGTGGTAATGGTGGAATAGTTTAAGGTGATAATGTTTAAACACTTTCCATTGAACCTACCTGATAGGTGAAACAATTAGTCATGACATATATATAATAGGTACTTATATTATGATTGTCAACTATTGAAGACGTGATTGTAAAAAGCGATAACCAATCGCGAAGTTTACGGAGCATTTTGAACGGCTATCAGTCGGCTCGTTGGTCTAGGGGTATGATTTTCGCTTAGGGTGCGAGAGGTCCCGGGTTCAAATCCCGGACGAGCCCAATTTTTAAATAGCTTCAGTATTTGTCCCTGACTAAATGAGTAATTTTAGTGTAGTCAAATTTCCCCATAATATATTTTGTGTGAGCAGTAAGCACATCAGATTGAAGAACTATAGGTCGCCCCCTTCATAGCAATACAAAAAAACTAGCAAAAAATCCAGGTACATACACTTTTGGGAGAATAAAGGCCAGTTTCATAATGTCCGAATAATCACTATCTACCGAATAAAATCAAAAATGGAATAGAATTTGCATGAAATCATCTACCAAATAAACTAACTGGCACTTACTCGTAGGTGATGAAACAGGCCCTAAGAGTCTTGACGGCATTTAGAACGTAATTATTTTAGAAGAAAAAACAATTGAAATTCACAAAAAATCTCACTCACACAAGGCTTTACGTAAACTGCATAGCTGCAAGACGCAAACAGATTTACATTGCAAATCGCCAGCGTCTGTCAGAGGCTGTTTGCAAGTGTCACTATCTTTCAGCTGAAATGCGAATAATGTGGCGGTGTAAAGAGCTTCTTTGATGTTTCACCGTAAAACCGGAATATTGTTTGGGAGCCATATTTTAGTAAATGGTCTAATCTTCGCTTAGTTCTCTCTAAAATTCTGATTGTGAATGTTAGTTACAGTTTGGCATTCTCTTTAGCGAATAATACCTACTAATGCCCTTTAGTTACTATCTCACGTCGCTCATACAGATTTGTTATAATAGTTTGCAGACAGATTGTCGGCCAAAGCGGTTGTTCTCGAAGGAGATCAGCCAGCTGCACTAGACACAATATTGTAGAGTACAGGGGGACGCGCGCTCATAGACCGATGGAACGCAGTTCGACTTGACCGGGGAGAGATCAGGCTTAGACTTACAGGTTTAACATGCTCTCCAAGGCATGAATAATAATTATCAACTGCCATAGTCCTGGCTGCTTGTTAAAAGTTTCTCAAAATCCACAAACCGATTTCAGCCCAACACAGGAATCGAACCGGAGATCCCGTGCCTGACAGACGAGCTTTGCAACCGATGTAACAACAAACAAACGGATAAAGTGGATACTTCAAATTAATAAACCGCTTCTGGCCATTTCAACAGTTGATAGCTCCTACAATAGCTCAGATTATTAACCAGATAAAACAATTATTTTCAAACCTTTAATATCCGTTATAAATCTTTCCATTTTTACTGTAAAGCCTTTTCATAAAATAGCGGTTATGAACCTTAACAATATCAGAATACCTATAACAAAACAACAGTGAAATTAATCGTTTTATTCAGTTCCGTCACCACGCGAGAACGTCGAGATAAAACAACAATGCGTACATATAAATCATTTTTTTATTGAAAGCGAGGGTATTTGGAAATTTCAGCGGGTTGATAAAAATGTTTTATGATAACATTGCTTAACGTTTTCGAGGAGATTATGTGTGTTATTCACGGTATTACTTATCAGGTAACCGGGCTTGTATTGTTTTAGCATTGTTTTATGATATTGACCTTTGCAGCTATATTTTAGCTACTTTAAGCACTTTTTCTGTCGAGATTGCTTTTTCAACAATTGTTTTTGAAATCCAAATGGGTTGCTCTAAATTTTAGTATTTTGGCAATTAAAGAAATGTCAGCAAAAATCATAATTGCCTTCAATGTTAAGAGACCAAAAAAAAATTCAAATTTGTCCCTTCACACATATCGTACAAAACTTTCAATGACTGACGATGATGACGCTGCACAAATATTTGAGATAATACGCCCCTTCGATTTTTCCGGTTTATTGTTCTCAAAACTGTGCCAGCTATAGCCTTACTTGCAATATGTTATACGGCACATCACTCTCATACTGTGTCCCACAACATTTTCCGCGTGAATGCTCCACCTAACATTGTGGCCAAATGGAGATTTTACGATGTCACTAAAATTATTATTGTTGTCCGACATCATAATGGATGTGACCAGCGTATTTTTTACTCCGATGGTCACTAAAATAGTGAAGTGAAAATATCTAGGTATAGTTACGTTGTGGGGTTATTGGGAAATCATGTCTTGGTGTCTCGTCTGCTTCTAAATTACAGCGGCAAGATTTTGTGGAGTATAATTGAATCTAAAATAAATTTACAGTTTTAGATTGAGTCCAAAGCCTTCCAAGACATGAAATGGCGGACCAGGAATTTATGATAAAAGCTGGAAAAACCTACATATCAGTTGGCTAATTAAAATAGCCTGATGACGATGCTAAATGAAATGAATTAAGAACTCCAGATTAACCTAGGGGAAGGATTTGTCACATATACGGTGAGCAACAAGCTTTAGATCTTTGCTGAGGTAGAAGGACCAAATCAAAGCTGCAGTTATCAATCTCGTGCACGAGTGCACATGCAAAGCAATAGTCTGTGGAGTACTGTGCCGAATAACTGAGGTGGGTCACACGTTGCACTGAAAATTATGGTCTGAAAAGGAAGCACAGAATGTTACATTCGAGTCTGCTGTTTTCTATGATTTTAACTACTTCATGTTTCAAAATAATTTATAAAAATTATAAAAATTTATTATAAAAAAAATTATAAAAATTATTTCATGATGTTTTTTGCATAAGTACGATTTTTTTTCGAAATTTAATCAGTATTTTGAATATGCTATGTGTTGTTATTTATAAACTAGCTTTCACCAGCGGTTTCGCCCGAGTCTCAAGGCAACCTCTTTCTCTACCTCTGTCTACCTAATACTGAAAAATTTTTCAAATTGCTCCAGTAACTTCTTTGATTACCGCGTTCAAGAAAATAGAGAAAACAGCTCTTCTGCTTTATAGTAAAAGATAAAAATGCATTAATTCAAGGTTATAGTAGTATACAGCCAAACTCCCCAGTATTATTTTTTTAATAGGTATGCATCGTTTTTGCTATGTCATGGAATATTACTCTGATGCGCTAGAAAGAGTAACAGATCTATGGATGCACCATTATACTATGTAATTTAATGCCCATTGAAGATTCATGTAAAAGGTTTTTTCTAAACTCCCATTTATATAAAATGGCAACATGAAATAAAACCTAGCAGTACTAATCTTCACAGATTGCTCAGTGGGTCTACATATAGTAAAGTTTTTAGGTTCTACAAAAATATTTGCCTCTATAAACCTCGACTAATCCCTGCACTTCAATTCAATTAAAGATAGATACTGGTACTTAGGCTTTGTAGACTTAGAGTTTTTATTTAGGTAGACTAAAGTATTTGTCATTCGGTTCAAAACAGAGGGTTTTTAGAATTCTTTTTGGCTAGTTACTAATGACATTAGAGTCATTTAGAAAATTGTACACATTCTGACAAACTAATGAAGGTAATAAGTTATCATTAACTTTTTCTGCACTTAAAAGCATTAGTGTTTTGTGTTGAAAAATAATTACACCCATTATTACTATCAAAGGTATCATAAGGTCTGTTCAATTAGTCGTTTTGTAGAAGAAAATACATTTATTTAAGAATGTAAGGACAAAAAATAATCTTGCAAAACGAAAATGGAGTAGGTTTTACTATCGATTTTTTAATGATTTTTTCAATTCCTAACTGGCCTAAGTATCTGAAAGAATCATAAAACATATAGACCGATCAATCTTCTTGTCTGATATGGTTTAAGATATTCGTACAAACGCCAGCACATCAAGCTACTACAATCTGTAAAAAAATCTTAATAGATTTTCAACTTTATTGCTGAAACATTATATGGTTTTTTTGTTTGATAGGGAAAATTTGACAGTAGCTAATTTGATAGTAGCTTGATGTTCTGGCGTCTGTAAATTGTATGTGTCATTATTGAAAAATATTACACTAGACGTTATTTCGGCGTCTACTTCATTCAAGTTAGGAAGTTATTTTTCTTACATAATTATGTAAAAAGTGGTCTTCTGGAAGGCTTATTCCTAACCTGTCACTGTCATCAAATTTATTGTTCCGATTGCACGGTCTATAATGACTTACTCCATTATTCATTGGTATCCTGGTGTTGCAGCGACGAATGGAAATGACTAGGCCATTTATAGTCATCGACTCACACCGCGGTGATTTATTGGTTTAAGCCTTTGGATTGCTGTACCCTTGACGGAGTTTAGTCGTGCATGGCTCTCGGAAAATATTATTTTTTGACTGGTTTGTATGTATCGGCTTAAGTTTGAAGTCATCGTAATATAACATTTTAAAAGTTATTTTGAAGTGTTAAATTTTTGTTTCTGTTAAACATGACCTGACCTTAAAATTTATCTTTTTTAAATTTATCCAAATTTTAAGCAAAAATGTTTTAACGATTTTTGGGGCTGTCTTTTTTAATTTACCTTAAATAGTGCTCATTTTCAGCCTACTTTAAATAAATGACTTTTAATTTTGTCTTTAATCTTTTAGAAACGGAAAAGTCGAAAAATAGTGCAAAATTTTCTTTTAAAATACTATCAAAAAACTTTCAGTTTAATATTTGATGAGCGCTTCAACATTTGTTATCCAGCGAAAACTTAGACGATTTATGTGAACATATAAGCAAGTCACCTTAGGCTAGATAATATTTCAGCCTAAAGACCTAAACACAGAACCAAATGAGCCGTGAAGGGATCAGATTACTGAAATGTCACGGATTTTAACGATATTTAGCTGATGGTCATGAAATGGAAAAATTAAATTACTGAAAACTTAAAAAAATGCAAATCTTAGGTAAAAGTAAGAGGCACCAAGAAATAATGTTAAGACTTTTCTTATTTTGATCTCAGTAAAATCTGAGTTAGATTTTCGTAGTGTTTTTTTTTTTAAATACATTGAGGATATAGGAAGAGGGAGAGGGAGGAGAATGCCTGTGGTATATAGGACCCTCCCTCCTGAATGGTTTTGGTTTGTAAGGTATTTTGGAAGGGTATGTGATCAGATAGATGACGATGATAGGTGAGTTTCGGAAGGTTTTCAGTAAGTACACAACTCTAGCTAAAGAAATAAACTTGTTATAATCAGATTTATTTGATTGCAAAAGCTCCGAAAGGTAAGATATAAACATATAATATAATAAGAATATCCTTATGAGGGGAGGTCGTTGGGCAAGAGAAGAAAAAAAAATGATGATGATGAAGAAGTAAAAGCAGGAAGCCTTAAGAAAATTTCTGATAAACCATCTACACTGCTTATAGAACGTGATCTGATACACAAGCGCGTCCAATACGTATCTACGATCGTCGTATTTCAGCGGCCACCGAGACATCCAGTTACGATATAACGAGCAGGATTCCTGTACTTTATACCCATAGTACGTTGAACTGACTGCTCAGTTCAATTCATTGGTTTGCAATAAGATTTCTATACGAAGAAGTGCCGTATTCGATATCTTCCAAAAAGGGATGAGGGCACATTGATTGCAGCAGGCTATATTGATGCTTCATTGCTAATATTGTTAAGACTTGTTACTTAAATATGCTCACAAGAAAGATACTTTGGCCTTGAAATGGATATGGTTATTATGTCCTCAAAAGATTACTCTGAGAGTCTGCTATGGAAATTCATGCAGATACTTCTTTAACAGTAACTATTCGAGCTAATCAAATGCCTCTGTACGAAAGTTGATATTCATAAAATCTATAACCCAAGTTCTCTTAGAAATATCTGTCATACATACTTTACTATGATGCATGGAACACAATGCACCGTCACTCAATATGACCCTGCATTTTCATAGACGTTTGAATACAAAAGAGAAGAAACTCGTTGAAATTTTGTATAGTTCAAGAACTACAATATTGTAATATTGTTATTCCTTGTTACTCCATCATATTGAAGCATTGAACTATTAGTAAACTTATTCGGAGAGATCAAAAGGTTCACCTGGGTACCTTATCTCCTTACTTTAATAGTTATTTCTGTACCCTTTTGTTATCCTCCCTTTTATTCGATCAAAGAGCACATAATATTATTTATATTATAACTTCACTTTGAAAGCTACGTTAGAGAGAGATCAGACATATTTTCGAAACTAGTTTGCATACAAAATGTCTCCGAGGAATGGTTACTTGATTCAGTTGAGTAATTTAAAAATAAAGTTTTTTTCTCATTTACAGCAGATACAGGCTCATTAGCACTTTTTGTCAAGTTTTGTCAAGTCAAACAGCAATAAACATAAATATTGTTAGAATCAAAAACACAAATGTTGAGATTAACAGCTGTTGCACATAAAAAGTTAAAACTCCAACATTCAGTATTCAGACGGTGACTGCAGCTCAAAGTCCTAATTAATAAAGTATCAACTTTTTGTTTACGAAACAAACTTAAACTGCGAGATAGTTGGCAAAGACCGAGTGTGAAGATGAACGTTAATTAAACGGCGCCAAAAACTTCTTCAAGCCGCTTTGGGAATCGGCAAAACGTCGAAAATATATACAATTTAGGGCTTATACATAAATCTGTAGTAACTGCTTAGTATTTCGATCAAAAAATATGGCATTATTTTAGATTCAACAATAATAGTTTGATGGAACGTAAACAAAAATGTAAAAAATGGATTCAGTGAAAACAAAAGAAAAGACACTTATGATAAATTCGATAAAGTTAAAGTAATTTATGTATATCTATACTTTAAACGACAAATTTTCGCTATAAAACATATAAAGAACTGTGATGTTTAATTTAATTTTCAGGCGCGGACGACGAAATATAATGAGAAGGCAACTTGTTTTAATGAACTTTATATTGAGTGCTGCTATGCAAAAGATGGGTAGGAGTATGCTAATTAGGATAGCATCAAAGCCTTTATCTATGCTCTTTGGGTAGTAAATTCGCTACTATGCTTCGTGGCTAGCTCGTAATGAATGCTACTAGGCTTTATCTTTGCATGATTTTCTAAGTTAATTAGTCAGAAGCCTCTAGATGTATCTTTGTTACACAATGCTCTGGAAATATAATTTTGTGTTACTTCGCTTACTAAAGCTTCTAATATTTGATTCTTGCTACTCCATCATGTAACTAAAACGAACAATAATGACAGGTAAACTTAATATTTTTTTAATTACTCTTAATTTAACTCAATACACAGTCAAATTCACAACTCACTTAAATAAATCAATTCAGTTATATTCCTCTTACCCAGTATTGACAGTAAACCGTTTAAAGCAGGGTGTACAGTGATTTTATAATTTTGCTGACCGAGATCGGTCTTATGTAATCGTTTTATCAAATACCGTTCATTCCATTATTTAGTACGCGATAGCACCATTTCACATTGCGTGAATTATTTAGAGCGCTGATAGGTTCCCCAATCGAACATAAATTTAAAGGTAAAAGGGATATTATATAGTTAAACATAAACATTTATTTTTGTTGACTCAGCAGATAACGTTTATTTGGACGACATTATATTGTCCCTTTATTGCTCTGATATGACAACATGTTGTTACCGATAATAGCTAACACTACATTAATCCATTCTCTCTAGATAGACGATAATCTATTTATCAGCTAAAAGACTATTGAATTGATATTTTTTTATTCAAGATGGTAGAGTCTCAAGATATAGTTATATAAAAATCTCTACATACATAAAACCTTTATCAAAATCCATTTTTACTTAATAGTTAAGATCCAAGAAATCATTCCCATACTCAACATGTAATAGAGCACTCAGATTCTCTTGTAATATAATTATTAGCGATAATTCCCTCTTCTGAACACGTAGAAGGGTAGCTGGGGGCACTTATGCAGAGGGCTCCTTGACATTTCACTTGGATAGCACGTCAATTTCTTGCTCATTCAACTTGATTAAACAATTACATAAGATAAAATGATTATGATTTTTAGGAGCAAAAGACAAAATAAAATAACTTTATTTTCAGTAGGTACAATTGAATTATATTTTAAACAAATTGCATAAATTTTATACAAACTATATTAAAAATGTCGAATAGGTTAAAATTAAAAAAAATGCATTTCAAAACCAATACGGCAACTATTTGAATCAGTTATTGGTATTGGATCGGGGCTACCGAACTCCATTAACATTGTAATCAAATTAAACCCGGCGAGCAAATGATAAAGTGTCCCCACGCCACGTACTTTGGTACATGCTATCTGAGGGAAGTGTGCTTCTAAACCTATATGTAATTTGAAGTAATAAATTTTGATTTTAGTATCAATAGTTTGTGTATCATGAGGAAAGTGAACCCGCTCACTTTATATAATAGAGAAAACAATAAATTATTTATGTCAATAGATATGTAATATATCATGTTTAAATTATCTAGTTGCAATTTTAAGATAGTTTTGCCCAACAAAATTGTATGGGCTTTCATCTCACCAGCCAATACGGCCTGTCCGTAGTTCCATTAATGTAAACCAAAGTGATAAAGATTTTCCATCTGTATCCCTCACATACATACACAGCCAAAATGCCTAATACCAACCGCAAACTAACCATAACAATAAACAATTTCAGATTGGACGGTGCCATGAAACCACACGTCTGAAAATCCGGTCTCTCCTAATCAGATCCCGATTTATGGAACTTCCCAAAATTGCCAATGAAATACCAACTTCACACTCTATTTAATAGAGTTAAATATTCCGTAACTGTAGAACTATCGAGAATATTTCCAAAATTTCCAATTAAAATTAGACTTTAGAATTAAAGCATTTGAAGCGGAATTTTCTATCCATATATTACCTCAGTGCGGATCAGTTATTATATTGATATTCACATGTTTAACTTTATGATTTATTTGGAAGTTCTTGCCTTTGAATGAATGAACAAGCCATGCTTTACCATTTAAAATAAAATACAACTATTTCAGGCTTGTTGTTATCATAAAACAGTAGTAGATAGAGAAGTTGAATAACAAACCACAAGAAAGACATGACCTATGTAGATTTAAGAATAGAATTCCAATAATAATACACCAAAGATGATAGCTCCAATAATCATCAAACATAACGCGTAGATAGTAATAGCACGCTCATGGACGTTTGCGGTGACGTAGCATGCGTGACAACCACAGACGTGACCGCGGAATGCGCTTCGTTGACGGCCAGTAACGTCAAATGGACGGCGAGAATGTCCAACGATATAATAGTTAACGTGACTTGTGGTTTGCAGTTTTCTTCCTCATTTTTCTGTGTCGTTTCTTTTGTTTTATGTGTATTCCCCAGTTTCCGTAATCTAAGACTCTCATCTAAGACAATGGTTGGTTTTTCGTTTAAGTCATGCTTAACAAACAGTGTTGTGTTTTCCTGAACTACCAATTGAGTCTATTGAAATCTCTATCATATCTAACCGTTAGCTATATTTAGTGAAAACATGGTACTTTTTCCTGTAATTTTACTAGTTGCAATTTAATAACGAACTCTCCAAAAAAACTCAATTTCACGTTGAACTTTTCTGCCTGTGTAACAACAATTTTATTTTGAAGCAAATTAATTTCGCTCGTGTCATTGGCTTCCACGCGTCGTTTGCACCAATGATTAATTCTGCCACTTTTTTTGGTCACCTGATGTTAAATGGACCATTGGAAAAGCAGATACAATCCATCAGACTTTGATAATGTCGTGTCGTTTGGATGGATGCGGGTACATGGGTCATAGGTTGTAAGCGATTTGTTGCTATGCGGATTTGAGGAAGAAATTTTTGCAATTCATTCAAAATATACTTTCACCTAATTTTCAAAACTAACATTAAATGTTACATTAAATGTTATGTACAACTGTGTTATTTTAATGAGAAAACTAATTAATACAGACTTTAAATAATTATTTAATTATCATCATCAATAAATATTCTGAAAGTTTTTTTTAAAACTATAGTGTTAATTAAAATTGTAGAAGGTGAACGTGTTAAAAGCTAAAAATATGAACATATTATTTCTTACCTGAGTAACGATATTCCTTATTCAAATTCACGAAGGAAAATTAGGTGCAAATCCTGTAGTCTCTCCTTGTAAACTTCAAAGCACTTTAACTGCTAAAACGTTTGCGCTATAATTCAGACCGAAGTTGCCCGTCAAGGCATTGCTAAAGGTGTGTCTTGAGTACCATTGGATTGACATTTAAGATGCAGAAAGAAAAATATTTTTCAACAATTCAAGTAAGCGAAGGTATTCAAATTATGCATGAGAATGCAGAATGATTTCAGATGCCAGCTACAATATGGTTCATAGCTTGTATCCGATTATTGAGGTTGGCAAATACTAGTAGGGATTATTAGATATAGGGGATAAAAAGAGTCAAAGGTCCCGGCTGTCATTGAACATCCTTGGCAATCGTTACGAGTAGTCAGAAGCCAGTAAGTCTGACGCCAGTCTAACCAAGGGGTATTGGGTTGCCCGGGTAACTGGGTCGAAGAGGTCAGATAGGCAGTCGCTCCTTGTAAAACACTGGTACTCAGCTGAATCCGGTTACACTGGAAGTCGACCCCAACATGGTTGGGAAAAGGTTCGGGAGATGAATATGATGTTCTCAAACCGAAGAAAACGTGTCACATTATGTTCACATAATCATAATAAAACAGAGGCCTGAAACATAAACAATGCACAAAAACCCTTCTTTAGAAAATCACAAAGCGTCAACAAAATTGTATTTATTATGAATTAGAGAACGTAAACGCACATTACTTATTCACTTACAAAGAAAAACTTTTCGTGCGATCTTCATCCCATTATGAATATACAAAGAGAATTTCACAGATGTTGCTTTATTCTTTCTTATTTGAATATTTTCTTTGTATGCTTGGAATTCGCCAGGCTGATCCAGGAAGAAAAATATGTTGTTGATGAGATGGCAGACAAGGTTCTTGGTCAAAATAAGGAAGATTTTTTGGAGCTTTTGTGGAAGTTTTGAAGTAATTTGACGATATTTTTTGTAATAGTGAACTCTTTTTATGCATTATTTGAGTAATCTACATATAAGAAATATCAGAAACTATAATTTTAATTTTATATATTTATTTAATCCAGATAAAGTGATCCAATAAAATATGGTATGGTACCTACGTACAAATTTGAAATTTGGCAGGTAGTCGTAAGTTTTCATAGGATTCATTACGCAGATTTTACGAAAGGTGGAGGTTTGGGTGGAGTTTAGTAAAATCTAACGAGGTCAAACGATGGTTCGAAGTTTGTATGTAAGACACAGTACTTTCTGTAGATAATTGAAATTTAAAATCTATAGATGATGTGCTTATTGTACTTCAACTTTAAAAATAAACTCCCTTTCGGGGCTTTACCGGAGGATGGTAGTTTGTATGAAACCATTCCATTAAAATCACCAAGAAAATAGGAGTTAAAATACTATCCGATAATACGGCTGCCTGAATGTTTAAAATAATTTCAAAATATTCAGTTGTTATAACAAATGGTTACCCCCAATGAAGTGCCACTACAAACTTGAACATAAGTACCTATTCTCGGACATTTCACCCTCAAATGTTCAAAGTAGTTTTATGTAAAAAGTAGGGTTTTAGCTCCAACGCCGTCGTAATAGCATGTTGAGATTGGGACTTTTTATTAATGCTTTAGGCCAGTAATAGAAAGTCTAATCTCTTTTCCAAAAATAAATATACTTTTTGTATGACTGAGTAAGAAAATTTGTCCTAAATCATCAGAGTTGGTTTGTAAATTTGAATATATCTGGATATTATAAAAAAGGTAAACTTCAATATTTAAAGTTAGTCAAAATCAATCGCATTTCAAAGACTAGACTATTAAGATTTTCAGAACCTTATATTTCAAAAAATTGTTGACACTTCTGAAAAAAAGATTTGAATATTAAACACACTATGATAGCAACGATTAAAACAATCAAACGAAATAGGTCACCCGTGACTAAAGAGATTCCCAAAGAATACAGACAACAGACTCATTAAATAATGATTGATCTCAAAATATATCCCTACAGAAACCTAACGGGGTTTAAATAAAACATTTTGAATACACGCCTCGAACCAATAATGATAATATGTGTCGCCAGAGATTTGTGTTCAGTAAATATATTTGATCTGACAATCTGGAAAAGAGAGACATATATGAACGTTCTACATTTTTGTTGGTAAAAATAGCTACTTATCTGGATTTTAAAGTGGATTTGTTTGGTACTGAAAAAAATATGTATATCTCAAAGAAATCACATTAAAAGCATAACTTCGAACTATCAAACACTAAACTTTTAGTACCTTCCTTAATTATAGGAAATGATCAAAACATCGACATAGTTATGAACAAACAGTAAATTTATTTATTACAAAACACTTCCACAATAAGTGTTATCCAATGGGAAGACAAGCTATATAATACTCGTAAGGCTGCAGCCGACATTTGATCGACGTCGATAAAAGACATCCGTAACAAGTGCACTCTCATAACATCGATCGACATTCGACATCCAGTCTGACATCAAGCAAAAACCAATCGACATTTGTCGGACTCGTCCGACCAGATCCTTCCATTCCAATATCCATCCATAGATTTATCGTTTGACGTCAAGAGTAAAGTCTGTTTTGGGTATGAAATGTTACTCAATTGAAATCAATTTTTATTTGACCAAATATGATTGAATTACGCCTGATAAATCGTAGTATGGATGTCATGTTGGCAAAATCTTCGAATTTCTATCACTTAAGCTTCAATAAAACATCTCAATTCAAAGAACATGAATTTATGTTACAAAAAACGCAATCGTCTATATAGCGAAATATAATTTTATTAGATATTTTATGGCAAACTGAAATTCATGTGGCACCCTAAAATTTTTACGTTGCTCTGTCTGTATCGGGGTGTATCCCATAAAACGGATCATGCGTGAGAGAAGCAGTAAAATTGTGGGCTATCTTTTTATTGTGAACGTCTTATTTGAACAATGTGACTTAGATGAAGTTATAGGGACAGGTTTAGTGGGGAACTTTTATCTGACTTTTCTGAGTTATCTTTACGCTCTAGTTATGTTTTGTTGTGCACATATGCAACATTGTTTAATAGTTTGGTAAAGCTGTTACACAGCCATTGGTGTTATTCATTTTCACAAATCTGCCAACTAAGCAGCAAAAAAATTGCAATGTATCATCGTTTTAGAACTAAATTTTACCAAAACAGCAGTGAACAAAACAAACAAGTACTCTCAGTCTCACAATTTTGTCAACACAGTTCTTTAATTCCATAGACTTTAACTCGACTACGACAAACGTTAGTGCAACGTACAACCAGTAGCAATTTCATTTAATCCTTTTGTTTAGTAGTTAGCTAGCTGCCACTGTCTCTGGAAACTAGCGACTGTTCCACGTTGGAATTCCTGAGGATTCCAACTTACTACTTTGTGTTGAAAACGGTTTGTGTTTTGCAAGATAGTTGCATTTGGTAATTTTGTTACTGAGCGCCGTTTGTGCGAAGATGTTTTAGTTACGTGTAGTTTAGCTTCTGATAAAAGTAAATCGGTGTTTCTGTTGTACAAGCAACTATTTTATGCTCCTATTATATGTATTAGAATTTGAATTAGATTATGAAGTATCAATTGGATATTATTATAAACAGCTATGAATATTTCCAAAGCTATTATTAAATGCTCCAACACTTTTTATACCTAGCAATTTTAATTCTTATATTTTATGCACTTATTGTCAATTAAAGTTCCAAATAATAACTCATACCTACCATGAAAAAGTGCAATGTAAATAAACACATGTACGACCTACTCAATCACCAAAGTAGT
Source organism: Heliothis peltigera (assembly GCA_958496145.1). Classification (NCBI taxonomy): domain Eukaryota; kingdom Metazoa; phylum Arthropoda; class Insecta; order Lepidoptera; family Noctuidae; genus Heliothis; species Heliothis peltigera. The sequence goes on from OY292333.1 coordinate 580,544, forward strand.
TCTCTAATATACTCGTAACTAAAGGTAGCACTTTCAGAAATAGGAGAACACGTTGTCACTTCCGTATATCACGCGTGTTTATGATAGCCGCTCGGGGATCGGTGGGTTGTTAAAAATATTCTCTCACAAGGAAAACGCGGTGTTTATCCGCTAAAAGGTTCTTGAACCGAAACCTCTTACTCTGATAGCATTGATGGAATATGATGAAACGATCACTTTGCACAAATTAATGAACTGTAGTCAGAAGAAACACTAATCAAAGTGATATAGAATATATGTTATTTGTGCAATGAAGGATCACTAAGTCTAGAACAATAAATCGTAGATGAAATATTAAGCAAATCTAGGACTCACCAAATAATAAACTCCGAAGGGCATCACGACGACCGCCACCAGCAGGTCCGCGACAGCCAAACTCACTATAAAATAATTAGTAACAGTTTGCAGCGTCCTCTCCCGCACTACACTCATAATCACTAACACATTGCCAAACAACGTGAAAAAAGGAAAGATTAACAGCAAAAGCGCCCACAGATTCTGATCAGAATCATCCACTTGTCTATTAAAACATGATATATTGAAAGTGCCGTTAAAACTACAGTTTGTGTAACCGTACACGTCTGCCAAGTCTAGGCTCGAGTTGGTACTAAAGTCATGGGACGTGTTACCATAGAAGTAATCACTGAAGTCTTCGACTAGCTTCATAAAGTCACCGCTAGTGTTTGTGTCTCTGACTTCGAGTTTGAGGGTTGCATTTCTGACGTCAGGTGGTCGTTTGGATGGGTAGAGGTATGTAGTGTAATGTGTATTGTTGTGGTATGGCACTAGTGTTGTGCTCATTGTAAGTTCAGTGCTCGGGTTGGAGCTTCGAGCCTTCATCGTCGTTCTCCCGTGCCTCCGTCGCGGCCATTTGTGCTAGTTGACGCGTCGCATCTGCAACAATGAAAAAGTTTGATTAATGTTTATACAAATCGAGGTTATTTGTGAGAGTTCGCGAGGGAATTATTACTATTGTACCATTTTTATGATTACTAGTAGAATTCTATCCTATATTTTTTAGATTAGAGGCTGAACTGTGGTATACAGAAAATTGTCGTTGCTATCGTCTCAAGCTCAATTATTAACAATAATTAAGTTTATTTTAATTACAACATGGTAGGAATTGAGGCGATGACAAAAAAAAATTAAGCTTGATTATCTAACTCAATGATTCGCACTTAAGCTCAACAGATCACAGAATTAAACTCATCAATCAATCTTCAAGGACGTCAATTGAAGCACTCATCCACAATCTTTTTTATAATTCTCCAAGTCAATTTAAAATGATTGATTCGGGAAAAATCAGGAGTGGTTATCGGCGTGATAGATTATACTTAAGTTTCCGTTAAGTGCCGTTTTAATTGCTGTCCCTTAAGTGTTTTGAGATTGAAGGATTAGAAGAAAAAGTAATTTTGTTAAAGTCAAGTTAAAAACGTACAAAAAATTGCGACAAATAATGGTTGCTAACGATCTTATTGTCGAGACTCCATAATTGATTTAAAATAAGAAGAAACAAAGTTTTGAAATAGTTGAGTTCAAATGTACATACGAACATTATTCACATTGATAAAAATTCTGTCTAATAAAAGAAGCAATAATCGACGTTTACTAGGTACTTGATTTGAAATGTTGTCTATCCATACTAATCTTTTAAAGCTGCAAAGTTTGTTTGAACTAGTGATAAGATTAACAAAAAATTGTGTGAGACCTGTTTATTGAGGAAAGATATCCCCACGGAACGCGGATGAAACCGCTAGCGGAGGCTAGTGATGTATAAAATCGATTTTATATATGTAGACTTTGTAACATATCTAAATGTACGTCTCAATGTCCATTATCTCCATATTACAATAACATTGAGCCCAAAGTCTACGAAAGTCGTAGTTAAATCGACTTCGCCTAATCTAAACGTCTCACATTTACACTAGACCTAATTTCTAATAGAATCAAATAATAGCGTGCACCTTCTCAAGGTTCACAAAGCCATAATTTCATTCACCTTAACATGGACTGAACGCTTAATAGCTAAATCATATGCCTATCTCACCATAATGACTGACACTTCCAATTCTGCTCACCCATTTGCACCACCATTATGCTCTAATTAAGTTCACTCACATGAAAACGGCATGACTGACACAATGACAGCTTTCTTATTAGCATTTCACGTGATAACGCGCTTCTAGAATGTTCTCGCGATCAAAATCTAAATTGTTGTGTCGTCAGCAGAAAAATGTGTTTGTTATCTGTGTTTGTGTTTTAATGGACTTGGAAGGAGCACATCTTGTATTTGGCAGTTTGTGTGTTGTTCTGCTCTTGTTTTCTTAGACCGTACTTATGTCATTATAGTTTTGTTTTGATCGTCTCTGTCACTGAATGGTAAACAGTTACCAAGAGAGTTTGATATTTGAGATACGTTACCCTTGATTCGTTAGAAATAAATAATTAAGGAAAAGGAATAAACAATTCCACATTCCTTTTTGATCCACCTGGTTTTTTGATGGTTACTAAAAACATTGGCTCATCAATTATACACGCTGAGCCGCCAGAAATTCCCGGTGCTTTGTGTGTGCACAACAATAAGCAATAAATTGTCCGGGAGAGGCCGGGATCCGTCAAATCCCGGGACGGGACATTACCATAATGCTCTTCATGATCAAACTGGCGAACTCAATTTTCGACATTATTGATTTTCACCTGATCATTTAGTGGGTAACTGAAATTAATGATCTGTAAGTCATAATTTGTCATTAAAGTGCAAGTTTTGGCCAGATATTGACAACAAACTATTCTTCATAGTTTCACTCGTACTGTAAGCTGGTACCTATTTCATATCTGGATTAAAAGGACCCTATCCTTTTCCTGGATATTCTTTTTCAATTTGAGAAGCTCTTTCAACTCAGAACAACGCTATTTCCTTACCACTTCAATATAACGATGCAGATGCAACATTTACCACCTAAGAATCGTTCAAAAACTTAAGATCGTTAAGTGGTCCAGCACCGGCTCCCGCCATGATAGATGATAGATCACGCCATTAAGCCAAGGGAGCTCGGCAGAACTCATTTATCTTAGCCAATTTATACAGTGACACATGAAGGCGTAGTTTTAGTTCAGTAATTAGTTTCGACGTTATAAATGGGTTTAAAAGGAGGCTTAGAAGGTGGTTTTGGAGAAAACCACGGCACAGTTGGAAAACTGGAGAATAAAAACGGTTCAGATCTTTATACATCTGCTGGCGATTAGGCTGTTATAGAGGTTTAATAGCTACTTGCAGCATAGTAGTGGTGTGATTAAGTATGTATTTATCTCTACAGTTGGTTGGATTTAATATTGGATCTGCTGATAACATAAAATGTAATAATAAATAAATTACATTTCATTACAAAGAATAGCGAATACACTGCAATCAAAAAAATTATAGTAAAAATATAATATACAGATAAAACTCGATCAGTTATTAACGGTCTCCAATATAAGCGCAGCACTATCCGGTAAAGTTTTATTTGAAACCAGTAAATTAACTATTTGACGTTAAAATTGAAATATTTGCAAACCAAATTAAATGGAACGGCGTCAAAATGAAAATAGCATTTTGAAATGAAAATTATCATCTTTTGTGTAAAATATTTGCAGCATTTTGTGAATTCAAAATAATTTCGAGTGGGTTATAAAAAACGATTACAATTTATTTTCATGCTTAACAACATACCGTTGCAAACATAACAACCGTAATATTATTTCGTTTACAAAATTATTTGCACTTTTATTTAACTCGCCAAAATTAACAAGTTGATTCACTCTTTTTCCAAACCTGCCTTTAATCACGCTTATCACCAAACACCCGTAGAATCCCAAAATATCAAATTGGGTATTTATGTGACGGACAAAAGCTGCACCCTACTTATCAACAAACACCCAACGGTATTATAAATTCTGTAAATAAATTAGAGCATTAACAAAGGGTTACCTCTATAGAATAACATTGAGTGTACATGGATGACATCATTATTTTAATCTCTTAAGCCTTAACCACAAGTATTTCTAAATACTAGAAGAGTCTTGGCGTAGTTGAATTCTGCTTGTTTAATGAACTATTGTAAGCTGTCAAACTAGTTTACTGAATCTTGAGAGACCTTTGTCTTCCAAAAATTACAATATAAAACCGTAACTCCAAAAACCAAAATAAGATTTGCCAGTATTTCGATCATCAGTATAAAAATCATTAAACGCACGCGTGCCAGAGATACAACATTTCCTAACCTCACAAAAAAATACTCGATTTTTTTATACAAACTCGCTGGCAAATTTCAGCACGATGAAATTTCCTGTCAGCGCTCGAAAGAGGCACTTAAACACCGCACAAATATTCGCGCCACTACCGAAGCACTATATCATAGGCAAAATAAATATTTCACAAGTCGCCTACTGCTGAGAAACGACACATAACTTATACTTTATTCGAGAGAAGCGTTAGTAATGAAACATCTAGGCTTCAGCGCTGTCACAATTTGTCATACTAGTTGAAAGCCAACTCTTTATTTGATAGCTTGGAGTTTACTTTTTTTGTTTATTTTATTTTCAATATTACTCTAGACACTATTTTGAAGTAGAGGTGAAATTTCTAATAAGAACTTACCGAATATTTTTCAATTATTCAATTCCAATCTACAGAAACCAGTAGATTATCCCTATAAATGAGCAAATTACCATTTTTTTTAATCTACTGTGATAGGTAGTTGTCCTTTAACTTTTTACTCACCCATTAGCCAGCTCATATGCGTAATTTAAATAATCTCTGTCTAATGTAAGAATAAAACTTCTAATCATTGCTAAGGGCATACTCAAAAAGCTATAAATCTTTTTTATTTCTTTGGATATACTTTACATAGTTCTAAAACAAAATTTCAAAATTTCTGATCCTAAAAAAGGCACTTATGTAAAAGTGCACAGAGTTCAAACCCGTACATATCGTAAATTATCTAAAATATAATATTAAATATTTAAAACGAATACTGGCTTCACAAAAACGATGAGAGCGATTGTGATAATCTTGCAACTATAAAGCAGCACATTTGTAAAAAATATTTACATATTTTCACTCACAAACACAACACAAATAATCAAATCAGTAACTAGGGGACATCACACCTCCTGAGGGTTTTTTTGTAAAAGGTACCGCGGGTCTGATACATAAAGAGCTACAGGATTAACATAGATAGCGTTTAGTAAGTAAGAGTCTAAGGGTCAAATTATACTAGGGCAGGGCCAGAGCGCATCGAAGCGTCTATTTAAAACTGAACATAACAAATTCAACCTTAACTCCACAGCGTGAGGTGTCACTTAATCATCATCCCCTGCCTATGCAATAGCCAAATGTATACCAGAATGAAAATTTTGGAGTACACAAAAAATATCCTTCTAGGCACAACCTGTCAGCTAATTCAGTAGAATTGTGACGTCACGCGCTATAGCATTATTATTATAATTATGTCGGCCTGTCAAGTACGTGCTCTTAGACCGTTCGTTATTGCGTTAGTTTTTTGTGTGTTTGTGCCGGATTTTCTCCTTAGTGTACCGAGTGGCCTGGATTAGGAAGTTTATTGTTTGATTCGTCTTATTTTGTTTTGTTTGTTATGATATCTCTGTGAATTGCCTGTTTTGATCTGTTCGAGGTCAGTGAAGGATTGTGATAGATGGATTAGTGGAGGCACTTAAGTTTTATTAATAATTCAAGCATAATGGAATATCTGAGGAAGTGAAGTTTGAATCTTTGTCCGTATCCAAATTTATCGGCCGTCATCTTACTGTTCTCCCCCTTCATGCCAATGTCACGTTTCCTATAATCTATTCAGCCAGCATTTTACGAACCCAAGATAACTGAAAATGGTCAAGACATATTACGTACCACACAAAAATACAAATCCACAGCATCAGTTACATAAAATTTCCTAAAAAAGAGTCTTCTTCCTTCAATACTGAGTAAGCTTGACACACAAATCTCGATCTGTCGCTCGCCCAACAGACCTAAATCAATCAAAGATTGCGTTCAAGGTCATTCAACATCTGAAGGTCTAAAAATAAGGCTCCGTCTGGTTGTTACGACATCTTCACGAGAAAAGCTTCACAGATTTACGACCAGAAATATTAATTTTTATTTATGATGTGTTGACGGCGGATACAATTTATGCGCGACTGTAAGCATTTGATATGAGGTAAAAAATATGGGGATGCCTTGAAATTATTTTACTTTATCTTATTGTGACAGAAAGATGGCACATTAAGTTAAATTATATTACAGCTTTTACTTCATTTGGTATTTTTTCAAGTATTATATATCTAATTTAGTAATGGCCAGAGCCAAATCTATCAATTTGTGAAAAACATGAGCTTTTCAATGAATAACGAAATAACAAAACCAAATCTTGTGTTAGTTGCTTGTCTTTTAATGAATGAAACCTTTGAGTTGGTAGTTACTAATAAAATAATTTACCGAAGAGACAAAATTCATGAACCATTACAGAAATAATAGAACATTCATTGAGTCTAGATTGATAAGTAGAACATTGATTACTGTTGTCCACGAAATAATACCGTCCACATCGAACCTTCAACATGAGAGGAATATCAATGTTAAACAATATTTATTCACTGCCCCTATTGATACTGTGACAACAGTTAAAGTAAATAGCTGTGACGTCACTAATACAGTATTAACTTTGGCATCACTATTTGACAATGAAACATTAATTAGTATAGTTCACAAAATTTAAATTTTATTATGAAAACTATGTTCGGACAATTCAAATTCAATTTTATTGTGGTTGTTAATTTTAATTGTATTAGTGGCAACTGTGGTCAAATTCTTCTCCGTGGGAGAGAAGGTCTGTGACCAGCAGTGGGACGATAAAAAAGGCTGTGATGATGATGGTGGTAAAGAGGTGAGGATCAAATTATTGTTCATCAATGAAGTTATGTCCATCCTGTTAGAGTTTTTGGAATATTTGAAATCGGAAAACTCCGTCCCTTGAATGATTCAATATAGTCGATTGAACACCTGATTATCAAATCAAATCCAATCAATGTTGCATCTCTTAATTACCATTGTTTTAAATGGAGCGACTGCCTAATTACCTAATTTGAGATTATTAAGAGTTCTGGTGTAAGATAAATTTCATAAACTAAGTTGACGCTCAGTGTTACTCGTATATAAAACGTAATTTTGATACGTATGAACTTCATAATTAAAAGGGCGGCGTGGTAACATGTAAATTAAGAATTTCTGGGTATTAATTAAGCACCGCAAATATCATGAGAGAGTGACAATGTAATTATAATATTTGCCCTTCGCTTCTCTTTCATAATTTAATTTTTCAAAATTGTGTTCCATTCTTCACAAATTATAAAAATAAAATTCACATTTTTGGTATTGTAAAATATGTAGTCATATATGCATTGTCGTTGCCTTGAATGATACTGTGTATCTTCATAGGCATTTTCATAGGGTATTATGAAAATTTCAGAAAAAGACTCTCAATAAAAATCGATCCTACAAGCTTCACCAAAATTGTCCCTTTCATTATCATAGAACCAGAACCTACAAATAATGGCAACCCAACAATAAACCAAGAAGAAGAATAATTAGCAGAGTAATGTACGTCACGTCTCCGAAGCCCTAAATTTAAATCGAAATGCGTTTGAGAGTGTGTTAACATTATTCATGTCACGTAAAACAATGGCAGGTAGTAATTCCAACATGTCGTGGAAACTGTTCCAGACTTGTTTGGACCAGATGCTTTTGTAACAAAGTGGGTAGAGTTACTTTGTTAGGCGCTACGGAGGTAGATTGGAGCAGTACTGAGGATAATTGATAATGGAAAAGTATACAACTTATGAAAAAAAGGGAATTGGATGACTGTTTCTCAAAAAGTTATATTCGGGTGCTCCCACACCGCTGTCATATAACGTTATACAACATTATTACACGATGTGTAACACGATAAACCTTATAATATTATCGTGTTATACAATTTTGTATAACATTATATAACTGATGTGTGGGAGCACCCTTATGTACAGTTGACATAAAAACATTGTGAGATATCTATTTTTTTGTTTACTGCGAAAGTTTAACATAGATGAATTGCAAAACGTGTTACATAAATTGTCTTTACACAAAACAGATCTTGGGAACTGTAACAGACAATACATTTCCTTACATAGCATCGACTATTGATTTAAACTATCTACTTCAAACGTCGCAACTACTGTAGTGTCGAGACCATGTTTTTGTGTCCAAAACTTTGTGGCAGCGGTCTACACAGTGTCCAATACTGATTTACCAAGTTTCCAGTGTCCTTGGTTCATAGTTTGTTGCAAATTTATGTTGACATAGTTGTTAAATCCATTAATAATAGTTGTGAGTGGGTGGTTGATGTTTCGGTGGTTTTCTTCGCACATAGTTATAATGTCGAAATAGATTTTAGTGATCTCTACTAAGCTATCTATAACAATCTATTAGTTATAGCTAGTATGTCATCTTCTCCCGAGCCTTTTCCCAACTATGTTGGGGTCGGCTTCCAGTCTAACCGGATTTGGCTGAGTACCAGTGTTTTACAAGGAGCGACTGCCTATCTGACCTCCTCAACCCAGCTACCCGGGCAACCCAATACCCCTTGGTTAGACTGGCTTCTGACTACCCGTAACGACTGCCAAGGATGTTCAATGACAGCCGGGACCTACAGTTTAACGTGCCATCTGAAACACAGTCATTGGTGTCAAAGATATACTTAGAAAGTACATAAAAACTTAGAAAAGATGCATTGGTACTTGCCCGACCTGGAATCGAACCCACGCCCTCACACTTGAGAGGTTTGCTTTTTAACCACTAGGCCACCACGAGTTATAGCTAGTATGTATGATTAACTTTTTATCTCCAATATTTCAAATTTCAATATTCAACCAGTATTTTTGCCTTGCGTAGCAGATTAGGAATTATCTCTTAAAAATCTTCAAACTCCATTTATTTATTAAGTATTCATGTTTTCCCCCTCAAGACACGGGTACCACCTGACCTTTATCAAGAGACAGCATCAAAAATGATTCAGAAATATCGCATTGGAGTGTTCCCGAGGGCTTTCACTTACATTTCAGCTGTAAAGCCTTAATTGATCCTAAGTAATCGCCTCCCACCTGTACTTTCCACATGATCAAATTTTTCTATTTAGACATTCCTTCGTACCTGTTTGGTTCTACTGTATCTTCAGAATATTTTCGTTTACTTTTGTGTTTATCTTCTATATTATTATGACATTTGCATTCAAAATGCAAAACTCCTTATACAGCTCTTTTCTTCATCATATTGTATATTATCATCATCAAGATGATTTTATATTAATTATGTTTTAAAAGTTTTCTTTAACACTACGCAGTAATTAGTTCTCGATAGTGATACTAAAAATTGGGACGTATAAGGAAGTTCAAGAGTTGGCGCACTATAGGCAGAAATGGAAAGACGTGTACCGACAAGAGCTAGGTTCTAAAGTTAAAGAAGTGATGGAAAAATAATTGAAAGATATGAATTTGTAGGTACCGGACAATATTACGGATTCGTTTACACAAGAGCAGAAATTGCAATCAATCACCTGTTTTTGTGCATTTTAATTTAATAACTTGTCGTCTACATGCGTTGATGGAGGCTGGGTAATATGTCACGTGTCAGGCTTACACTAATTAGTTCTTATTGTTCGATATTAATGAATTAATAGAATATCATGTTTGAGTTTATAATTGTCTTTGTCAGGTTCACAAATAAGGGCATTAATTTCACCTTTTTCACACATGGTCGGTTAGCTATAGATTAGCTTGTGTTATGGGTGCTAACACAACTGATAAACTACAATATTTACTTTACAAATATAAACTACATCTACTTTACACATATATGTATTCATAAATATGTCAATAATCATGCTCATCACAAAAATTTCCACCGAACCCAGGACCCTCAGCTTGGCAGTCCGGCGTGGTTACCATTGCGCCAACGAGGTCGTCATTAATTGAATTGAATTATTATCCTGAAGATATTTGCAGTCAATTTGACCAGAATAAGGAATATAAGGAATAACATAAGTGTAAAAATAAACAATGTAAACAGAAATATCTTTTAAAAGCGACAAAAATACACTTCACTGCCAATAACTCGAACAACTGTCGCCGTACTAATCTGGGCCATAAAGCAACATCACGACATGAAATTTTTAAACGACTATAAAGTACCAGCTGAATGACTTTAAAACTTCATTTTATCACAGCTATCCATAAACTGGGAATGCCACTCAAAATCGGCCCTAAATAAAATCTACACCCATTGTAAAACTGTCGACGGATACTTCAAAAGCTATAAAATAGTTCAATATACGATAACTGGGTATTGACACTAACCGAAAATGGCTTAAACCTAGATTTATGGACAATTGGCACTGAAGGTTTTACGTTTACTAAAACTGTGTTTTTCTACACAGAAACTTTTTAAGTTGTTGACCAGACATTTATGTTTGTAGGTTAACGGAAGATTGAACTTTTTGAAGTTAATTGGTAAATGATATTTATTTTTGCAAATAGGTTGAACTCAATACTTTTTTTTTAAGAAGTTCATTGGTATTGGTGATTCAGTTCAGCGAGTGTAATTGCAATTTTGTATGAACCATGAAAACCAGATTAGAATATTTTGTTACCTAGTTGTTTGTGAATTATTGAGCGCATTGAATCTTTCCAATTTCCTAATAAAATAGAAAATTTTTATCTTGTTGGTAGAATTCAAAACTAGAATTCAACTCCTTCAAAGTTTTTGTATCGACCATCCTTTCCGTAAGTCTTCTAGCAGTTCATCAATTGGTAAATGCATCTTATTCCTGAACTAACACTATCCAAACTCAGTTAATTATGCTTCAAGCATTTTAAATTATGCACATCAGTAGTTACATTATAATTGAAAGCGTTATGCTCTACTCACAAACTATTTAGGAAATCTTCAATTTAAGTGAAACTAGCTTTTAAATCACCAAAATTATCACCGACATTTATACAATACTAAAACCATACCTGAACATCAATCTCTAAGATACTTGTGTCTTCATGTGAACAAAGCCTATCTTGAAAACAAACTAATACAACTTGCGAATACAACTTACCCTCCCAGATTGATGTCTTCGCGACACTTTATCCCATCCCTTCCCTTCTATTTAGTTACGAAATCAAATTATTTAAACAAATTTACCGCCTCGCAAATACATTTAACCTGTAGTTGCTCTGAGGTCTGCACTTTAAGACCTCTAATTGGTCCCTGTGAAACTTGGAGCTGCTTACGACTGGTTGTTATTACGTTTTCGGGTGCAGTTATTGTAGGTCAGGTGACGTGGAATGTACCAATTTTGATGCTTGTTATTTTAGTCAGTATTTCGTTGTTGGCATACTTTTGTATAAGCAGAGAAGAATATTTTGATATGGTTATAGTAAAATAGTTGTGTATTGATTATGAATAATTTTGTGTGTATTTTTTTTTTGTTAATTAAAGGTTGTAATTATGTGTGTTTGTTTACCCCTTGATGTTAAAACTAACTGATTGATTTTGATAAAATTTGGTAGTAGTGTAGCTTATTTAACATACATGTCACCTTTTATCTATGTGTAAGAAGTAGTTCTCGCGCGACGCGGGTGAAACCGTATGCTGAAGCTAGTTAGATCTATTTAAACTTAGCTCTCGTATATATGTGAGATTCATTGGGTTATTCTACTTAACTATTTAAAACATATTATAAATTATTAAAAATAATAATATAATTATAAAAAAAGTAATAGCAAATAGTCGAATACATGACAGTAAAAAGCATTTACCTTTGCCAGTTCAAACTTAAACCAACCAAAATCCTAAACCATATTGGTCCAAACATTTGTCACCAACATCACCAACTGCCATTACAGCCAAACTTTGCCAGGTAGCGTCCTACTTAAGGCGAGATTTCGTCCCATCCTTTTGTTTTTAAACCTCTTTGTGTGCCATTTTCTTACTTTTAATGTACTTGTTATGTGAAAATGTTTAAATGTCACTTGTTTTTTCGTTGTTTTCCTATTTGTAGGCGTCTCCGTGTCGTTGTGGCTATATTTTTTTGGTAGGGAAAGTTTTAAGGAGATGGGTATGGTGTCGTTTGATAAATGACTATAATGACCTTAGTGTTCACAAGTTGAAGAGACAAAGTTGTGACAAGGTGAAATATGAACGTTATGGTTAATGTTCTCGTCATCATCACCATCATCAGCTATTTGAGTAAGATTGATCGTTAATCACCATGCTTGCTCAATGCGGGTTGGTGATTTCAGACTTTATAGTTCAGGTTTCCTGTTTTCTTTTACTCACTCATCCATCGGTGTCCAAGACATACATAAAAAGTACAGAGCAGGTCAACCTACCCGAATCTGTCAGATTTTACCAGTCAAATATTAACCTTTCGGTATTGCGATAAGGTTGTTCAAAACCTATTAAAAATTTTACAGATTGTGGTAGCTTGATGTGCTGGCAACTCAGAAAACTTGCATTGGTAGGTACTTGTCTGATCTGGAATTGAACTCGCACACTCAAATTTGAGAAGCTGGTGCTTTAACCACTAGGCCATCACGGCATTAAAGTTCTGTATTAATCTTAAACTCGAGTAAGCTTGGATATATAGCAGGCATAAAGCAGAAATAACTCTCACAAACTAATCTAAACCAAAGGTAAACTCATTTTAAAACTTACAATTTTGTATTCATTACGTACATACATACATACATATAAATAGTTCTACAACTTTAGATCTCAACTCCGACACGCCAAAAGTGCAATTAAACACGAAACATTAAAATAATTAAAGTTCTAAAAAAGTTATAATAAATCAGTTCGATTCTAATCTCCAATCAGTAAGGATTTGGTAGTTGTAGAAATGTCTCGAAATTCATTAGGTGAGGTCGAGTTAATGACCTGACTCCGATTGTGGACCGAAGTGACGTGCAGCCGGCTGATTTGATCAATTATTATTACCGGGAGACCAGGTGGGCTTTTAAACTTGGTTTTCGTTAAAGATTTATGGGCGACTTTTGTCTGATTTTAAGAGGTTAGAAATAACATTTATTTTTGCTTGAGTTTTGTGGAAAGTGCTGATTGCTGCGTCACTCATTTATCTTTGCAAATGAAAATGGTAGAAGAAATCGGGGAAAATAGTTTATTAGAAAATAATATCTTTTTTTTTGTATAGACGCTAGTACATCAGGGGGCTTCGCCAAGATGACTTTCTACAATCGTAAACGCTAGTAGAAACGACAAAAATGAATGGAAATGACATTTTGACTCACGTTATGACCACGTGGTTTGTCGATTTCAAAAGTCATTTCCTTACATTTTTTTGAAAGACATCTTGGCTAAGCCCCCAGGCTACAAAGTTAAATTTTCTTAATAGATTTTCAACCTTATCGCTAAAGCATAAAGTTTAAAGTTGATTAGAATAAAATAACAGTTTCCGATAGCTTGATGTCCTGGCGTCTGTACCTTATTTGAATTAATTATTAATTATTATTAAGACTTTATACTTAACCGGGAGTTCTATACTCAATTTTTCACGAAAAAAAGCTTGACCTCTGTTATTTATTGTAAGCTGCAGTTCCAAAACAAAATTTGCACTAAACACCTATAAATAAACTTGTCACATTTTCAAAGTCATTATTTTTTTCTATACCTACTGCATGCCTGTGATGAATCGGATATTTTTACAGCGAACACTTGATAGATTAGGGAGTATTAGGAGCCAGTGAAGCGTCTCCCTGAGCGATAATGTAGCCTTAGTCGTTAGCTTAGAGCCTCTGTTCTCTTTCTAATATGGACTTTAAAAACGCAAGATAAGAAAAATTAAGTTCGCTTTAGTGTATTAAGTACTTAAAATCTGTATGACCTATGATTTGTCAAAAATCTAATTTGACATCCGTAGCACTTTGAGCTAGTTAAAATGTAGCATGCGTATGAGATAAAGATCTTGCCTATATCCATAATCAATTTATTTTAATGACTATGATAGTGGATTCAGTCGCATACTCAGCTGCACTCGGTTAGACTGGAAGCCGACTCCAACATACCTTGGGAAAAAGCTGGGTAGATGATAATGGTGGATTAGTTCTTACGTGTTCTTCCCAGATGCAGCATAAATCATCTACCTAGCCTTTTTCAAGCTATTGGGGTCGGCTTCCAGTCTTAACCACATGCAGCTGACCAAGGTTTTACGTGGAGTGACTGCCTATCTGACCTCTTCAACCTAGTTTCCTGGGAATGCAGCACAAATCCGTAGTCTTTTGTCACTTGAATGAGGTATAACTTTTATTCTCCATAGAAATTTCTATATCCATAAATAACCACAATTCTCAACAGCTCTTCTTTAGCGATTCGCTTTCCAATTACCCCCCCAGTTCGCAAACGAAACGATAAAAAAGACAGAAGTAGAAAGAACCATACATTCTGCCGGAGCATTGAACGTTGGACCCGAAGTTGTTCGGTAAATCACGGTGCCAAAGATTTATATTACAAGTTTGTGCACCTGTTGGTGTACCGACTTCTGTGAGGTATCCCACACTACCATGCGCTCCAATCCGATTTATAACGCGACTCGTCTGTAACAACGCGCGTAGACGCGTCCTCAGTTAGTTCAGTTTCAGTTTCGCCATGGTATCGATATTGATAAGCAGTTAGTTTAAAAACATTTAGAAAGTAGCTGAGATTCAGATCGATCAATCGATAAGATTACATTGCCTGCCTGCTACTATGGGGATGTGTAATCGTTTTTGAACTTGATAGAAGCAGAAAAACAGCGACATCTTAAATGAGTGAATTGAGAACCTCATCCTTTATCACAAATCGGTTAAAAACAGATGAACTAATCTTTCTAATTCTTTTAAATCTTTGACAATAGAACTTGAAAAAATTGTACTTGAATGCGTTAAATAAGGCACTAACACCGAACCATGACGCGTGATAGTGTGAGATCCGTTTTATACTTGCTGCACAAATATAGCCTGTCTAGGATTGAGTGATTGACTTTTTCGTTCTGAAAAGTTTTCTCTGGATTTATTGTGCTTGTGGAACTTCTAAATTCATAAAAGTCAACTTTGGTAAATTAATGTGAAAGTAAACTAAGTGTCAGTATCTTGTTATTTAGTTCTCCATGGTCAGTATGATGACCGAATTAATCTTATATATTATAAAATTGGAATAATAAGGTTAATTTATTCAAAAAACTTGCGACCAATTTCATCCGGGGCAATCAAATATTGATTAAATACGTTCTTGTCCATTACTTGAAACTAAAATTACATTAAAAAAAAATACATTCGCGGTCGAAACCATGCTCCCCCAAGAAGTTTAGCTATGACGTAATCACTCAACACCCATGAACTCTTGCGGCTTTACTATCTTCCAATTACTTCAAACATTTCTCCAGGAATTCCTCTCACCTCCCAATTTATCGCAAACCATGCCATTAACACAACATAGACTACAAAAACAATGAGTTACAAACATATTTACATATGTATCGCTTTGAACGGCGTAGGAAAGTTCTCAAAGGAGCCGCGGTCTAAATAATATATCGTGTGTAATGTTCTGGGAACTGCGATACGTGCCGCCATCTGGTGTTCAACATAGGAGATAGGCGAAGGTTATAAATGCATGAAGAATGGTTTCACTGTCTTTAAACACTGCGTGAGTGTTTAAAGGTATTGAAATGTCCATTGATGATTTAAAAAATGTAGATTTTATGAGCGCTTGCATTTGGCTACCTCAATTCAGCCATTTTCAAAGCACTCTATAGAACTTTCTCTATATTATATTCTTTATAAGAAGAAAGCAATGAATGTTTTGATTGAGCTAGCATGTAAGTAATTTCTACAGAAAAGTTTTATAGAATGTATGTCTATAATATATCACCAAATATTACAGTAACAGTTTCATAAATGAACTAAACTAAATTACTTCCAAAAATTTAAATCTTTAGTAAAATTTATCTTGACAAGATACATTACCCTCAGATTACACAAACCAAGCAAACCCTTTAGCAGAAAATTTAATTCCGCGTCAATTTTTAAAAACGAAGGACTCCATCTTGGACCGATAATCACAAAAGTCGTTCGCCTATTGTTAAATAATTCATGAAGCTCCATCATGGCGTCCGATGGATAGCCTGTTTAATGTTCAGACAATAGAATTTACAAATGTTTGATTAATATTTTAAATAGTAAACATACTGTGGACTGAAGAAGTTTTTACCCTTGACCTTCGATTGTTTAGAAGGTTGCATATGTTATTTATGTCTTTTAAAGGGCCTTTTTTTTTTTTTGTTTTGTATTTGTTTTCAATGTAACTATGTTAGCTTATGTTTAATTTTGTATAGAAAGATAAAGTACTGTAAAATTTGTCACTATGTGATTTTTATTATAGTAGAGAAAGCCATGACAGACTGCCAGTTTTCCGAAAGCGACGTCAAGGCTAGAGTGAAGTGGAGAAGAAAAAAATAAAAAAGCTGACCCCATCACCATAGGTAATACATAGCTAGAAGAGAGACATCATTATGTAATTATGAAACTTTCACGTAATAACACTTCAAAATAATTTAAATCTCATTTTCTCAACAATTTTTAAGGTCTACTGCAGTAGCTATAAAATATCCAAAAAATACACGACCCCCAAACAACTAACGAGACTTATAATTAAACATTTTATAGACAACATAAACACTGTGCAGTTTTAAAAAGGCAGTTTGAACCTCCCAGATTTTACAGATAGGTAGGTTTTATCATAATAGCAGTAGATTAGCGATGGACCATAAAATTTTCATTTTGTACTGAGAAGCTCGAGATTAACCAGAAGGAACGCATTTAGGCTAATGAATGTACTGATGAAAAAAATAAAGCTTTTAGAGAACGTAATATATTTTAAAAGTAGTACTCTATAAAAGGAAATAGGCGTCATAAACTTGGAAGATATAGATTTGTTGAAACGGTAAAATTTTAAACAAGAAAATATTAAATTGGACTAAAATCATTACACAAACTAAAACAATAAGTATGTATATACCTAGCGTCTGTTACGATAACATTAATACTGTGAAAAATAGTATTATCTGTCCACTTCTTCTTCCAGCCCCTTTGTCAAGTTATTTGGTTATGTTCTCCAATCTCATTCTTCTCATACTAATATCCATTCCCTTCTTAAACATGTCGTCTTTCAGGCCAATCCATCCATCTCCCTTGGTCTATATCTACATCTCCATTCATTTACATTCATACTTAACACACTTTGTAGCATGCGTTTCACAAGTTCATGACATGCCCATACTACGACAAACGCTTGTCTCTATTTTTTCTATCACTGGGGCTACTTTCAGGCTTCATATTTATATATCACTTAAAATAGTATCATCTTAGTATATAACCTAGTTCCTTTTTTTACACAGACCCTACGATTAAATGTTTCTTCCAAAATAATGAACCAAACGCCTTCGAGACATCAGTACCAAAATTTTTTCAACAGTTTTAACTTTTCCGTAGTCCCCGTTGAATACGAAATATCTGACCTTCTCGATTATTTTCATTCCACTTGAAATGTCAGCCAATAATAGCTGAGAGTTATGTCTGTCCGTGTGACGTTAAGGTGATTCTCGTAAAAACCGAGTCATTGAACATTTTTCTATAGGACAACTCCTTATGAATTACGTATTTGAGTTTTAATATCGTCAGTCCTTATTCATTCACGTTGTATTATTTGTAATGCCCCAGTATTTACTTTTAATGTCCCAAAAATGGGTCTGTAATTTTTTATTTTGTTACTTTCCCTTTTGTCTCTTATATTTGGTTTTTCTTTACGCGAAACAATTATTTTTAGAGTTATTAATATTGGGAATGTTTCTCTTGTGATATTGGTTACGACAATTATGTTATGATCTTAAGTTTCGTATTTGTTCAATACAATATGTAGAATATAAGATTAGTATTGGCAAAATAAATTTTGAAGCTGACTTTAGAAGACTAGCAACTGATCAACTAATAATTAATTAACCTAACGCTAAGTTACCAAACAAAGATTTCTCAATTCAAAAAATTAAACAATTCAGTCAAACTCAAAATTATTTATCTAAATTTATTTTTGAACGCCCAGCCTTCACTACTTCCCATGTGATTTCGTTGGGAAGAAGAAGTGACGCAACAAACTCCCCAGCAACACTTGTCTGTGTGTTTAGTTTAAAGAACCAGACTTATGCAAAAACAAGAACTAACGAAATCTCTTTAAATTTTCAGACTGTCAGTGACCATGAAAGTGATGGCCAAGCATCACAGCTCACAGAATCAGGGCCATCCCTCAAACGAAATAGAAAACAGAGCCTCCTCGAAAGCCCAGTCTTAGAAGTGTTATCAATAACTTTATTTAATAAGCCAACAATGATAAATAGCCAGCTCCCGTTTTCGAGACCTCCTTTCAAATTTGTATCCATCGGACCGTGAAAATCATATTTTGTGTAACTGTTAAGGCTTGCCTGAAATTCGGAGAGGTTTTCTTGAGCATGAATTATATTGAAGTCGTGTTTCTTTAGAGGTAATCGTGAAATTTATGGCGTCTTGCCTCAATACTGCGAAATACGGAATAAATGTAGGTAATGAATGAGAGTTTGTCTGTCTGTAAGCCGTTTACGGGTGAACTGTTGATTCTTGCTTTCACGAATCTTTGTATTTGTTAAGTTGATATTTGCAGATGTTACATGGTGAAAATAAAAAAAAATGTTAAAGGCATCTGCCTCTATTTGTCCTTACTTTTGTTTCTCTAGCTAGTTTGTTACCAACTTATAGTACTTGTGGCTAAGTAACAGTCGCACGTGACGATCGATCAGTAAGCAACATTTGGCGCGGTCAGTCCGCGGATTGGTAATAATCTTAGCATGACGAGTCCCTCCGTCTTTCAGAAGGCTCGTCAAACTGCTGATACCACTTGACTTGACATTGATTATCGTATACATCAACGTTGACGTTATATAAAAAGTAAGTGTTATCTTCTAAGAAAACTATAATGAAAACTACACGATTTACGCTCAAGGTCAAGCCAAAAGTTTGATAGTTTGAGCGCGAACTTTAGTACTATACTTAAATCAGTTCCTTCCACTTCAAAGTTCTTTTGAACCCTCACAATTTCTAAAAATGTTCCCTCTATAGCCCGATGATGTCAGTTTTCAGTTTTCACTCAGCTAGCAAATAACGTGGTTACAAAAAGCAGGCGCGGCTACGTTCCGTATTATGTAGTGTGCACATAGGGACACCGGCACATGTTACATAAATAAAACAGAACCCACGATAGGGGTGGCAGTAAATAATATGTCAGCTATTGTTTAATTTTTATTAAGGTGGTTTATACATTTTAATATGGTACATTTATTAAATGTCTGTCTGAAGTGTTTACATAACTATAGTCCCCGGCACATAAGTTGGCAAAAATCGTTAGGGGAAAACAGATCATATTTCTTCGAAACAGACATGATTACAAATATAACATAGCAATAACCATAGATAAAGGGAAAGTACATAAAGGCACCACTATTTTGTGTAACTAAACGTACGATGCGCGAACTTAACCTCATTAAAAAAATCAAAATCCTTGCCAAGTAGATAATCCGCCGGTGACTGTATTGTTCTATATCTTTTGAGATTACTACGTAAATACCAAATCCAAATTATTTTTGACATCATTGTATCATTGGACTGCTGAGAATCCCGGGTTCGATTCCCGATACGACAATTGTCACACTTGTCGACACGGTCGACATTTGTGTGATGAGCATGATTGTTGGCTGTGGTCTGGGTATTATAGTAGGTATATGTATTGTAAATGATAAATTTATATGTCTAAAGTATATGTAGTTTTTAATTGTGTTGGCGCCCATGACACACGTTAGTAAGAGTACCTAATCCTTCCTCATGAGTAATTCTATCTATTGTTAAAAAACACATGAAAATCATTGCAATAGTTTTCAATAGATAACAATGTAGTGATGATCTTGGGTGATCTGAATTCGAAGATTAAGAAATTGCAAAAACTGAAAAATCAAATCAGTAGCAGCCCTACTCCTTCAGGATAAAAGCGGAGCGAGAAGAACCGTTTAAGTCTCTATTTTATTACACTACTCTATAATTTACGTTCTTTTTATACTTAACACAATATGCTGGCTTGTGTTCCAGTTTTATACCGATCTAAAAGTTGAAGAATAAAAGTGCAACAGCTGATTAGTATCTTCAATATCTCGTTAGAAGGATGGTGTACATTTTTGATTTTCGAATTTGAGGTATTGGCGTCCGATTTTGTTAGAATTTCTTAACCTATGTGTTTCACCTTATAGCTTTTTGGCGTAGTAAAAGTGGTGTTTATGATGTATTACTAATTAAAATAAGATTTAATTGAAAATGAGAATTATTACATAGGTGTATCTTACTCCTAAACTCGCCAAACTTTTACGTTTGAGGGCGAGTATATGCAAAGTACTATGTAGTTTATCAGTTGTGTTGACACCTGTAACATAAACTAATCAATAGCTTTCTATGGGGCTAACCGACTTCCGTGTTCCGATATATTCATGACATATTTCCTATCTATTTGTCGATCCGATATATTTGACGAGGAGTCGCTTTTAAAATTTGTCTAGTCGATAGAAAACTTAAATAAAACCATACTTCTCCAAAGAATATACATCTTAATTAAATTTAGAACATGAAAACAAAGAACCTATGGAGCTAAAAAAACTCCCAAACAAAATACAAACAGAATTAAATTTCAAACATAGAGAACCCCTCGATTCCAAACTAATAGCGCCCATTGTTCCATGAAAGCTTAAAAAGAATTAACCCTATAAATAAGAATTTTAATTTAACCCGCCACGGCAGACCACTCGAAGCAATTTGTTGAGCAATCTTTTCAAAGCGAGTATGTAGGAGTGAACTATGTAGATTAAATATATGTCGGCGACTTCCGGGACTTCCGACAGATTAATACAGGAAGCCGGTAACTTGTTGCCTGGCTATCGATGGAGCTTTCGTTTTAGGTCAGAGATTTTTATTGAGATTGCACACATTTTTGTTAAAGTTTTATGATGAAGAATTTGTAGTTAAAGAATAGTTAGTTTGAATTTTTTTAAGCTTTTAAGTCAAACTATAAAGATTGCATAATTTCATGTTACTGAAAAATTACATACAGCTAGATAAAGCAAGTTTTTTTAAATAGTTGAGAATGCAATATCCAAAGTATTTGGAATAAGCTTTAAAAAACTAACTCCAAATGAAATGAGTCCATTCCATTATACATTTTTGAACTTCCTGATAAACCTGTATATAGTTTAGGATCACCTCTACAAGGTGTTTCTTATTGCTGCCTTTTCATATTTTTTTATTATTATACCTTAAGTTACATTGTAAAATGATGATACACGTAACAAAGCATCTCAATTCTTACCTCTGTATTTTACAACCCAATCTAAAGTTGAAGCAATTTTAACAAGAACTCATCAGCGTCGTGCAATAAATTACATTGTACAGGAAGTTCGCTTAGTATTGTGCGATATCTACAAGAATTCCGATATGTTTATTGTGAACTATAAAGTAGTTATGACTAGTATTGTTTGAGATGGTAAGATTAATGTTTAGATTATTGTCGTTTTTATGATCATCACTTTTCAATAAAGTAAGCAGCATATTTACTACTTAGCGCAACTACATTATTTGCTTCATTTCTGGACATGTTGTTTTTCGAAATTCACTTTCACGTGTTTTTGGTGGGAGAGAGATTAGTGCTTTTAGTTTGCTTTTAATAATATCAGTTCTAATAGCTAAATAGTAGTCAGAAGCCAGTAAGTCTGACGCCAGTCTAACCAAGGGGTATTGGGTTGCCCGGGAAACTGGGTTGAGGAGGTCATATAGGCAGTCGCTCCTTGTAAAACACTGATACTCAGCTAAATCCGGTTAGATTGGAAGCTGACCCCAACATAGTTGGGAAAAGGCTCGGGAGATGAGATGAGTTCTAATAGCTAAATACCTACTCCTGCATCCAAAATATTTTCTGATATTGCTATAAAATATCGGCCAAAATTCAATATACGAAAACAAACCCGTCATAGGTATACACCAGAAATTCAGCAGACATGTTCCGATTTGCTTATATTTGAGGCGATAAAGTTCCATATGAGTTGTGTTATGGGTGACAATAACGGTGTACGTCCGTGTGTGTGTCACACGGTGCGGTTACCTATATTGAGCAGTTTATGGAGATACAAGATGGAATATATTAGGAACATGGTGATATAAAAAATTGTATTAGAACAGCTAGTGTGGATACACCCTGTATATCTTAATAATATAGAAATTACGTGTCACGTTGTTTGTGCGCGATGGACTTCTTAACTACTTAACCGATTTTAATCAAATTACCGGATTGCATGTAGTTTGATCCAACTTGAAAGGTTACCTATACCTTAATTTATAGTTGCTATTTGTCATTTGACGGCACGCATGGCATAGTGACCGATGTCATCGTCTGCGCTGTGTGTCCTAGGTTCATTTCCCGCACGGGACAACTACGATTATTTCTTAATTATCTGGGTATTTGTGTCATGTATGATATATGATTGTAACCACACCTACAAGAAATCAAACACTATACAGAAATACATATTTGTGCGTAAACGTATTAAAAAAGGCTCCTGTTTCATTTTGATAGGTCAGGTTTGCAGAAACGAATAACGAGTTTGTATCACCGTGAATCACGTTGCAAAAAAATACATCTTCAAAACATTAAAACCCTACTTTTTCTCACGTTCAGAAAATAGATACATCTTCTAACCCAATACCAAACTGATTTAAAAAACTCTTTCATCACACCCTGTATTCTTTACACTGTAGTCCCCAAAAATCGGGCCCACGTGATGTGCGTTGCAATGACCCGGAACGCACAGATACCGAAACTTAAATTTGCGTCACAACGGAATCGAAGCAAATTTGGGTGAATTGGGAAGTTTGTGTTCCCCGTTTTATGGCCCCACGTGTATGGGTTTGTGTTTATAGGATTGCTTCGATAGGGATGTTTTATTGTTTGTATTGTATTCTGTGTATTCTATTGTAATTTGGGAACTTGGGAACTGGAAAGGGGGTTTTATTGTAAAGGTGTGACTGTTAATCTGATTGGAGAAATACTGAGATTGTGTCCCTTGTTCATAACACACATGTTATGGTAGCCTAGTAGTTAAAGCACCAGCCTCTCAAGTATGAGTGCGCAGCAACTCAAAAAAGTTGAGTGTGCAACTTTTTTGAGTTATTTTCTTGGTACATCTTAGATACCAACAACTGATTAAGGTGAAGAAAAACATCTCGAGGAAACCTGGACTATAAAGTCAGTAATCACCAACCCGCATTGAGCAAGCGTGGTGATATTAACGCTGAATCTTTTTCCGTGTGGGAGGAGGCTTGTGCCATGGGAAAAACAAGTAAATTATCATGCATTTTGAACAAACTAAATCTATCATACTAGTTTAACTTACAGCTTTTTAAACCATTAAGATCTCGAATTTACCTGTAACAAAAACAAAAATTAGTACAATGTAATTAAGCCCAGTATAAGCCCACTATAAGCCCAAATTAATATTGCAGTCAGAATGGTTATATAGGAACATTATAGAAAAAACTTTTAAGTTTTTATTTCGATTAGCCTTGCTTTTTGAGCTCTTATGGAGAATCAGATACTAGTTTGCATGAAAAAGGACCTTTTCAACAATTATATTATTCCAAAAACATCATGATATAGACTTAAGCCCTTTCACAATATTTAGCGGATCAGTCGCGCGAGAGGCAACAAATCTGTCGCTGCGTTTGAAGCGTCATCTTTCGCACCGGTAGTTGTCAATTGTTTGCTATCGCGCGCCTACGACCGACACACCCCGTACGAAACGAGCGTTGTAACTCGGAAAAATCGCGCAGAAAATCTGCTAGTCTGAAAGTGCTGTAACAGCTGTTATAAGGTTATGTAAACTTTAGTAGCCGACGCGAAACTAGAATACTGGCTGAGTCGTCGATATTTTTTCGCTTTTACATTCGAAATTGAACAACGGCTCGCTACCCAGAATAGGATTTGCTTTGGTTTGTGAATGTTGAATACAGAACTGTTTTTCTATTGTTGAATACTTTGCTTACTTTTATAGAATATAAGGCCTTAATAAACAAATGAAATGCTTAGTAGAATCAACATTGCCATCCAACGTGGCAATGTGGCCAGCCTTTTGGGCACGATCCCCGGTGACAGCGATGCGGATGAACTTTTTGATGCATTATTTTGATTTGTCCTTTTTTATTTTCTTTGTATATAGTTTTTTAAAAGTTTGTAAATATGTATATGTAAATATCATTTGTTCGTTCATAAAATAAAAAAATGTGAAAAAAGAAAATATGAACTTCTATACCTAATTTTATTTTCTATATAAACTCGGATTTTATAGCGACGTTTGTGTGTGAAAATGTTAACTGTCTAAGTATCACGGTTCTAGAGATACAGCCTGGTGACAGACGGACAGATGAACCGCGAAGATTTAGTAATGAGGTAACATTTTACCCTATGGAAACGGAGCCTCAAAGTAAGATCAAATTGAGTTTTGGTCCCCGCAATATATCGCCACACCCGCTTAGTCTTATTCGTGCATCATCGTGACAGCTCGTACATGATCGTCAGTTCGTCTCGTGTCGCCACGCGGACTGACGCGGAACAAAGCTTGCAGCCGCGCTAAGCTTAGAAGTACAATCGACCTATGATACGCGTACTTTATGGCTACTGTTATTTTAAGATAGCGTTAATGCTACTTTATGAGATGTATGGTGGATTAACTTCATATGATGGTAAGTATATTAAAACATTATATAAAACTGTCTCGTTGGTCTAGTAGTCGCACAGCGCGACTGCTGAGCATGGGTCTCGCGTTCGATTCCGAAATGAAATTGCTTTGTGAGTTTTTAGCCCAGAGTCTGAGAGTTGGTGATTGATACACCCGTTCATAGGAGAGCACGTAAATGTCAGTTCTGCGCCTGATTTCTGGTCGTGTCGGTTTGCCATCCCATCGGTCTAGGAGAGTGAGGGATGATAAAACGCAAATACCTATGCACTATAATATATCTTGTGCAGCTGGCTAGTGCTGGTGCAAGAGAGAACAGCCGCCATGGCAGACAAACGGCTTGGACACCATTGTATAAAATCATTATTTCGAAAGTAGTATGAAAATATTTTTTCCCTATATGAAATTAGTAAAAGCTAAAGTATTTGCTATATCATATTAAATTGGTATTGCAAATATTTAGTCAGCAATTAATTTAACAAGGCAGCAGAATCTAAACGATTTGGTCACTTATTAAAATATCATCAGTCTTCATAACTAAATTACGTAAATTTACTTCAAACGACAAAATAAAGGCTCAGCCTACCAATAAAAAAGAAATAATTTATTTAAACGTTAATTTATAAATTACAGAAGGCTTATGCACGGTTTCTGACAAAAAATACTCAAAGGTAAAGAAAGAGGGGAAACAGGGAGGAAGGAGGGTCGTAAAAGGAAAATGTCTTGATAACGCAAGTCCCCTGTAAGGAATTAATTAATAATCATTAAGCGTACCATTTTATATATAAGGGCATTAAATAACTCCCGTATATAAGGGACATTTTTCGTTACATAGGGTTTAAACGTTCAAATTCTTTAAGCAGCTTTCAGTATGAAGCTGTATAACTTTAATGATTCTTATTTAGATTAATAAAATGAAATGTAAAATCTCTTTAACATCTTTGTATGGTATTAAATTACATAATTATGTGTGCCTCTTTACGTAGTGGTTAGTAGCATCGCCTGCGGCGCTGCGTGTCGCGGTTTCGATTCCCGCTAGCGGTAACTGTAATTGTTGAATGCATGTATGATGTTTATCTGTAAACGCACACTATTGAAAGTAATTTAAATAATATGTTTATTATTATTAAACTGATTCTCTTACTAATCTGGTGTTTTAATTCAATACACACACAGAAAATCCTAGAGTAGGGCAACATACAAAAATTAATTAAAAATACTTTAACAAGACTAAAACTCAATCAATTAGGTCTCCTCTATCTGTCTCCAAGGGGTAATTTTTTATTCCAAATTTAAAAATCGTAGCCCTCATGTTCTCCCAAGCCTTTTCCCACTCTCGAACTCACGCACTCGTACTTGAGAGGTTGGTTCTTTACCCACTAGGCCACCACGACATTTAAAAATCATGGCCATCATAACAAATACTCTGAAAATATTCAAAGCACAAGAAGCAAGTATTATGTCAGTAGTATTAAACGTGATGCTGGCCACGTCTCAAAGGACCAAATAGCTCTAAGCTCATTTTGTGTTGCAGCGTTGGAGTGTAAGCACAATGCATACTGCATCGCTGCATAAGTAGTGGCGAAATGCCAAATTTATACAAATATTTTTATTAATGATGTAATTTTATGCAGGTCATTAACATAATTGGGAGAACAAGTTTCATTATTTTATGGAATTTTGATTTACCACCTAATTAGCTATCTAGCTCATTCTTATAGCATAAAAAGTTGATTATAGAGAGAATGGTGACAGTATGGTAAAGTAAATTATGGTCATCCATCCATGGAGACTTCTGACTAACAGCATATTTATTTCACTATAAGCAACTAACTGCCTCGTTGATCAAGTCATCGCATAGCGCGGCTGCTGTGCACGGGGTTTCGGGTTGTAATCCCGGGTCGAGCTGAAATCGCTTTCTGTGTTTTAAGATACTCTTATAAAGCAGCCCGGAGTCTGTAATTTGGTGATAGATACACCCGTGCATCGAAGAGTACGGAAATGTCCGTCCTGCGTATGATCTCTCTCCGGTCATCGGCCGTCCTATCGGACTATTAGAGCGAGGGAATAGAGAGTGCACCTGTATCTGCGCAAATGCTTGTGCACGTCCTTTATTATAGCATGTCCTTTGCAGCCGACTGATCTCCTTAGAAAGAACGGCCGCAATTGGTTTGGAAGCCATTATTAATTGCGTTTATGAGTAAAACGTAAGTAAAAGCGTAGTTAAGAATGATATTACTCTAGATGATGAATTACCATAAGATGCATAGCCTCTAAAAGCTTGTCCGAACGAACCCTTATAGTCAAGTTAAGATGGTGTTCAAGTTGTATAGGTATTCACTGTTCAGGTATTGCCGTCTTACGTGTCGTTAATATGCAAAGCAAGCATTTAATATCTTCGCATAACTTGAGAGGTTGTACGGTGAACAGGGCAGTGGGAATTGGGTACTAACTTAGTTGTGTAATACAACTTATGTACGTGGTAATAAATTATTATTTTTGCTGTGATCAAAATTGTAGATTTTTTTTTGTTTCATTAAAGGTTAGTAGAAGTATATTCCCATTGTCCTCCATCGACTTTGGATCCACTTTTTTCGAAAAACATCTGACTTTCCCCCAGTGGGGGACATCGATATAAGCTTTTAAATTCTTCCACTTGGGCACCATTGGCGAACAGTGACATAAATTATTTTTCTTTTTATTATATTTATTTTTCTACCAGACGAGGACACTTAGGTACACCCCATTTAAATATTATTTCTACAGTGAATAGCAGGACCAGATTTTTTGTGAGTGGTGGCGAAAGCCCCAAAATACGTAGGTATCTCTAGTAAAAACATTTTCTTTTTATAAACATATTTTTTATTGATAAGCGGGAAACAAGTGGGAATATACCTTTCCGGATTAGTCTTGTTATTGGGCTTCTAAGGATTTAGCTCTTATTCGAAGAAAAGTTTAAATAATTTTCAGGTAATGTAATGGGCTTTGCTATCAGCGATTATTATCTAAGTAGTGATTTACGCTGGCCGAATTCTATTCTACTAATTAAGCGTATGTTAGCGGTAGGTACTTGACTTTTTTGGTAAACTAAGCATAGTATCAGGACATTCCAGATTTCACTTGGGTATACAATTTTATATTAAGTTATTTGTAAATGTTAAACTGCAAAGCTATATAATCCAGTTACGCAATGCTGTACAAAATCAAATTACGGCCCGTACCAGTAAAAACCTCGAGTGCACAATTCGATAAAATCGATTCAAAAAAGCCTCAATTTTATAACTCTCCAAAAAAGGGAGCGACAAAAAATAAATTTTACCCTAATACGTCTAAAATTATCTCGCCAAAAAAAGTGTTGGTAAAAACGACAGGCATTAGGTTCAAAGGGTACTTGCGCAGGCACCGAACCCGCACTAACGTGCTAATCGATGAGACACATTTCCTGCTGTAAGAGCGCCTTCTACCCAGCTCTAATACACTTTATTTTACACGGAGTTTGTGTTCCTGGAAGCGACAGTCAATATGAGAAAAGTTTGCTCGTGTGGTTTTTAGAAAAATCATATTAAATATTTTTATCAATAATGGCATTGGTTTCGGCCATTTTTATTTTTCGTCAACACATTGATACTTCGTTTTTTGAAATAATAACGTTAATTGAAATTCATAAAGTAATAACTTTCCATTCAATCAGAGAACTTAACAACTAAAGAATAGAATCAAAACGTTTCAGCGTTATTACGAAATACTGAAAAAAATATAAAAGAGGTGTTACCTAGCCATCACTTGATCACTTTTTTCAAGTTGTGCCTGCGTAATATTTTCAAAGCTTTTTAAGCTAGTGGTAAGTAACTCTTAGCGTAAATTACGAACGAGCTGAAGATTTTTTTTCATTCATGAATATAATATTTTATGTATGAATATTAAAAAATACTTCAAAAAAATATCTTTAATTTCGAAATGGAAGCATTCTTTTTCTTTTGCATCTTCATAAAACTTTCCTCTCAATATAATGCTGACAAACGAATCGTATATTCAAAGAATATAAAGTTGGAGCGGCTCTCGTGACGGTAAAGCTCGCTGTGGCGTCGGGCGACCCTCGTCATGTGCGGCATCAAACGGGGCGCGCTGTCTGACCGCGGCGCACGCACTAAAACTACATCACCTGCTCAACTTCGTAGTTTATAAATGTTACTGACGTGTTATTAGAGCATTTTACTCTGCTAGTAAAAAGTTGCAGAGGTAAGTTTAAATCTAGCTTAGTTCTAATACAACCGGTGGTAATGACTTAGTAACTAACCTAAGTTTGAAATTAATGTAGGCACTTCAGGTAAACCTATAGAAATAATAAACAGATATAATATAATAATTCTAAAGGTACTTACAAATATAATTTTATAGAGATTTTTTAAAATGGAGGAAAAACTGGCTAGTTGAAAATAAAATTCAATGCTTCCTTCCAGTATTTGTAGCTCCACAGCATCTGTCCCATTTCTCACTTGCCAATCTAACATGAACCTTACTACCCCACAATAGGGGTCACCTATAAAGTTAGAGGCATCGTTTGATGAAGTTCTAGCGGCATGCAAGGCGTCGCTTCTGCTGAAATGTACGACATCTAGAATGAACATACTTTTTGTGCTATATGATGGATGTGTCTGTCTTTATGAAGATGTCTCGCTTTGGGTTATTGAAATTGCAATTCATGTTCGGTTACAACCATTATTATTGGACATTTATACGTTTCTATGGTTGCGATTGTACTGTGATGTTACCTGTGATCATACCTTTTAGGATTTTCGATAACCGTGAGTTCAGAAGATTGACAAGAAGTGCATACTTTTTTCGAAAGTTCTAGATCGTACTGGTTTGGAACAGAAATGTATGACTGACACGGGTCTGTGATTACCAAAAACGATCTTCAATGTACAGACGCCAGCTCATCAAGCTACCCGAATCTGTCAAATTTTTCCAATCAACTTTGAGCCATATGCCTCAGCAATTAAGTTGAAAATCTATTAAGAAAATTTGATTGCATTAGCTTGATGTGCTGGTGTCTGTACTAAGGTATAAGATCTAGATCTCCCTAAATAAGGGGTCTGGAAATATTAAAAAAAAAAACCATGACCGACAAAATTTGCTGGTTAGCTTATTACGAAAAGCTATACCATTAACATCAGACTACATAGATATAGTCGACACAGTCAAGTCTCAATAAAATAAAAATGTTGTTCCGTATAACGAAATGTACTTTATATAAAACCGAATCGTTGTGAAGTCTAGTTAAAGAGTCGTTTCTCAAACGCGATGCTGTTTATCTCACAAACAGATCTGTGCCTCGTCTCAAAATAACCTAGAAATAACTTCTCCTTTTTCATGTATCGATAAGGAAGCAAATCGATTTTGCATTTAGAATAATCGGTGTTTGATACGGTTATTTTATTCGGGTTGGTGTGTTGACTTTTATTTTTATGGTTATTGTTGTTTTTGTGTCTGCTAAGTTAGTTGTTTCTTTACCTTTTGAAACAGTAAAGTATTGCATTCAACGAACAAGTATTGATATGCTATTTTAAATTGTATTTAAGTAGGAAAGTAAAAATGGATACAAAAGTTTTCTGAAACGTAATATCTGAAATCTCATCTCACTATTTTTTCGCTGAAACATCTATTTCAAAAACCCAACAAACACCCTACTAACAAATTTTGCATATTAATACTCTATCATTTTAGAAGATAACCCTCAAACGCTCATCTCCGACCGTTTACTAATTATGCCAATACTCCTTTACGATGGTTATGATAACAACGGTCCACCATTGGGGGGTTAATTCAATCAAGAGAAAGTAGTCGGTAAAATTACTAGACACGTCCGGATTAAAATTGGAGTAATTAATTGGGACGCCCCTTGGTGATAAGGTTGATTATTTGTTTTAATTGAAAGCCCGAATTCCTATTTAATCAGGTAAACAACACGGATGAATAGAAGTTTACAATAGGCTTGTTGATTAAACTGTGAGAAGTGCTGTTGTTGCTAGCAGAATAGTTACGCATTGTGAAGATGGTAAGCGTTCAATAATTTGTTTGAATTTTCTGTAAGCCCATCTCTTCTGCCTAGCTTTCTACCAACTAAGTTGGGGTCGTCTTCCAGTCTAGTTGGATGTAGCCGAGTATTAGTGTTTTATAAGGAGTGACTACTTCTCTGATCTACTCAATCTGATTGCGACTTCTCAACGCAGGTAACGCAATACCCCTTGGTACGACTGGTTGCGATACTTTCTGGCCTCTGACTACCAATTTAAAGTGAGCATTTAAAAGCCTTTCAATCTCTGCTCATATACTGGACTGTTTGTTACGCCTACTATTTTAAGTCTGATCATCTACAAACGTTTTCGATAAATTTATTATACTAGCAGTTACTCGCGGTTTCTCCTGTAGCCCCAGGGAACTTCTTCCCATAGTGTAGCTTCCCAACAATTAAAGTTTTTTTCATGTCGTTCAGTTAGTTTCGGAACTAGGTTCAGGTTCACACAAACAATCAAGTAATGAAAGCCCATGAAATCTAAAAGATTTTTTTTTATAATTATGTAATGAAATGTAATGTTATGAAAGCCCAGTTGTGCTGGCCTTTGTACTGTTAATTTTGTACCCATATTAAACTTAGTCTCAAGTTGATGCTCGTCCCTTAAACAATAAGTACTTACGAAATAATCTTCAAACCTATTCATACCTCAACAATTAAACACATTACACGCCCACCCATCCAAATTGAAGCTGTGAATTACGCAACTTAAGTAAAACTTAAGATCACATCTCCCCGAAGTACGAGTCGACATATTTCGCTATTATTACGCAGAACTAAGTTTTAGTATACCTACTTGTAAATTAGGATATTCAAGTTTTGGGTTCGTGCCGGTGAAAGGAATTTAGTTAGGAATTGCTTTCATTGATAAGATTTTGGACTTGATTCTTCGAAAATGTTGTCTGAACATCAATACGTTATGTGTGAAAATTGCCAGTGTTCGTCAAATAACTTTGGCCTTCCTAAGTGGGTGACTAGTTACGAGTGTCAAAATTTATGGACAAAACACTAGGTACTACTAGGTTTGCGCGGCACGTAAGAACTACTGAAGGAAGTTTGATGAAAATTGCCAGTATACAATACATCAGAATGATGATGATGATGATGGCATCCATGCCGATTGTCGGCTACGGCGGCCGTTCTCTTATATGGAGATCAGCCAGCGGCGCAGGACATATTATAGTGCACAAGCATTCGCGCAGACACAGACACATCAGAATAACATGTACATAGGATACTTTTTATCCAGGCACAAGAAAAATATCTCCCAGCTTGGGTAATAGAGAAAAGCTAGTATTCAATTTTCCAAATCTTTCGATAATGACTCACTTTGTTGCATGCTGAGATGCTCCAGGTTCCAATATAATATCTCCACTCTAAATTACTATTAAAACCATACACCCTTACTACCATGAACTCAAATCAGGCATTCCTCACCTTCAAATTAAGAAATTAGCGAGCAAATTGAAAACGCAATATTATCATTGAAAATTTGAACATCGTCTAAGAATGTAATTCATTTGAAAATCGGCTTCCATTTTCCAAAATATGTTATGTATAATAAGCGATGGTATTACCCCTTCACTTGGGGCATATGGTTCACCTCATCTACACACTCAAGTAGGGGGAGTTCCCCAAAATTCTTCGTATTCGAGGATATCAAATAAATATCATCGCGCTATGAATATTTTTGGGATCGTTGCCTTTATACACCTGCGAGGTATTTTTTGGAATTTGAAATTATGTTTGTTCTATTGCAATGTTTTGATCTTAGAGAACAAGATTTTCGAGGTTAGTTGGAGGTTAATTTCTATTGTTTGAAAATTAGTAAACTATTTCATGTTGTCGTATATTTATATAGTGGTTTGTCCTTCTTTGGGGTTGAGGTCACCGGTTTCAAATTAGAAAAGCTAAGTGACTGAATTCTATACTCATTGTATGTCTAACATTCAAGTACGTCATGGTTGTTTCAAACCTATACTCACACACTAATCGTCATCACAAAACTTGTCATGTTTGACGATAAGCCCCAAACATAAAACAATGTCGAAATATCAAATGTAACCAATAGTAATGGCTCTTCTGAAATTCATCCACCATAATGTTCCAGATAATAGCTTTTACAACTCGAGCGTAACTTCTAACTACGTTTACAGCCCGGCCGTTGTGGGCGGCATGAAGGCCGGTACACAAATAAACTGTATTCATAAGTCGTTGGCATACTGCTAAAGTGTTCGAAGTGTTACATTAACATTTTCTACTCTGTGGCCGTACTGTCAATGTGCATGTTTAATTTCCGTAGCGATCGTTGAGAGAATGCTGTTTGTGAAAACTTTATCTACTCTAGTACGGCGAAACTTTGTTAAAGAAAATGTTAGTACATTATTCGTTGTTTTTCTTTGGAACTCATTCATCACTCACCTCTTTTGTTGGAGTGGTTATGTTGGTACTTCAACTGTTATTATAACGCTTTCTAGCTAATAGTTTACTCAATTTTATTCTAAGGTTAGTCAGAAGTTTTTGTAATGGATCAATGTCTCTGCTATCTTATGTTGGACGGATTCTTCCATGATTGAAATTGACTTCGGTCCGTAAGGTTCATACTAACGTCATTGAGTAGGAATGTCAGGTTTCAAATCCATTTACAAACTATCAAACTTTATCTATATGATATTATTATTAGGTATCCTAGACTTATCCGAATGGAAATTCCCCATTACTGCTTGGAAGACTACATGATAAACTAACTGCAGCAACTTGTGACCGAGTCTCTGATAGATGGAAACTATCAGCAAAGACCCTTTTTGAAGGCCATAACTCAAAATATCCCAATCTAAGTCCGCATTGACGTAACAGCAGCTATGAGCAGAAATATGGCGGCAGTAATGGCGTTAGCTAGGGGAATGAGGAAAATATCTCCAAACGCAACCCGGCCTTATTGAATGATATTATATTATAAATCCCAATGGACCAGATCTCTTCCGATTTCCGACCGATATTGATTTGAGAACCCTGGAATGGATCGTATGGAAATGCTGTCTTTAATGAAATATGTTGAATGTGTTGCTTATCTGTTTGACTGGTAGCCAGCGTTAGCGTTGACATAACTCATGCTTATTTTCAGAAATTGTGAAAGTCACTCTGAGTCTGCTTCGTTCATCTTTGATCGTAAGATAGATGAACTGATTAGCGGACACTTCTAGTACGATAAATTGAAACTTTTGCAAGGATCACGATTTTTGCCATCTTAGATTTTGCGTTTCATCATGACTCCACAAAACTCGCCTGTCAAGTATTAGATAGACTACGCCGGTGAAATGAGTCAAAATTAGGATGATTTATATATATAAATATTGGAGTTTATAAAGACAAAATATATAAAAGACAAAGGAAATGTGATATTGACAACCAATGAGGCATAATTCTAAGTACATGACAGTCATATTGCAGGATAGGACAATTTTATTCAGCAGCCCCAAAACTTTATCGTTGAATTTCGCTTGTGAGAGAATAGTCTGCGGTTCAAAGCTGAGCTGTAAAATATAATAGATAGGTGTCATTAAAACTTGGGCCTTCCTATTGTATTTGTGGTCAAAGAATATTTTAAAGGTCTACTATATGCTATTGTGATGATACTAACAATACTTGCTATTTATTTATTTACTTATCATATGTCATAAGCTAACAGACTACTATCCAAAGCACTTATAACATCAAAAATTCCGAAAGGCCTTATCTAAAATTTATTTAAATTCATTATTCAAATGTACTAATCCGTCGGCGAATATGTCTAATTCATTGTGCTGAACAAGTATGTCCCCAATAGTGCGGAGTGCACGGTTGGTGGGCGCTTGTGCTATGTGGTATTATAGGCCGAAAAGACATATCAAAGTCTTTGATTCTATAGTAAAATATTATTGTTCTATGCTTTTATTTTCTGGAAACTTTATATAACCAAGAGCTTGAGGAAAATCATCAAAATATCCGTCATTCTGGACATTCATTATAATTTTTCGCGTAAAATAAAATATTTTAACACTGTCACAAAATAAATTCAATTATGTTTACGACACGTAAAATTTGAATTGAGGGAAAACTGAATTAAACGTTTTTACTCATTAGCGTATTTTATAGGACGAGGAGGAAATAATAGGGCCTATTAAGCCAAGGAATATTGAAGGCATGGTAGTAATAATATAGTAGGTATGGTAATAAAATTGTCCACTGCAATGCTCTTAAACTTGGATAAAATAAGTAGGTACTTTAAGGTCGCGGCGATTGCACATATAATCGGAAATAGCTGAGTGTGGACTTACATCCTTTCGAACCAAAAATCGTATATATACATAAATAGTTATACTTGTATGTATAAGTACCAGGGTTAACAGCCTTGTTATAACCGTAACATTTTGTCGAACCCTGGATTTAAAATCATGATATTTACCTAATTACAGCTTTCGTTACAAGCATGACATTTCAGTAACCGAAATGTTCAAGCTTATTTATAGCCTAGATACGAGTATATGTTTAGCTAACTAATCTACTTTTTTAATTATATGGCATCCAGACCGATTGCCGGCTACAGCGACCATTCTAAGGTGCACTCGCTATTCCCTCATTGTCTTAGTTCGATGGGACGGCAATCCGACATGACCGAAGAGAAATCATGCGCAGGACCGATAATACGTACTTTCCGATGCATGGGTGTATAAATCATCAACTCCCAGACTTCAAGCTGCTTTATGAAAGACTTGTAAAACCCACAAAGCGAGGCAGTCATTATTTCTTGATCATATGAGTCTAGTACTAAATAAATTAGATTTTTTTCCATTTGTCTTCGAAGGTCTTATACACAGCTTGAAATTTTATTTTATTAGCAAAGTACGTGAGACATATTGACGTGATCCATCTTCGGTTTCTTAGAGTTTTAGACTCCAATATGGATAGGTTTTTGATGTAAAAGATGCTAAGGACTTTTTTATGGAAAGTAAGTTTGTGTGAATGTATTTTGGTAAGAGTATATATAATTTTAGAAGGAGCTTTTAATTTAATTGAAAATTAATTTGGTACTGTACTGGTTTTATTCTTTTATAATGTGGCTGGAAGCATGAAAAAGTCTTAGAGAATAAAGTCGAAGTATTTTTTATTGTTGAAATCCTAGCAGTGGTTACGTTACTGGGACAGAACTAGGAGACAGAATGGTACTAGGAGAGAACAGCTCTACTCATCGAAGACCTACTTCCTAGAGTACTTGGTAATCATGAACACATTATAGTCGTTATTTCAATATCTATTGGCTAAAGTGTCTTTAGTTATCGATGGCTTACAAGTCAAAATGACCAATACAAAATATGTTACAGGAATAAAATAAAACGTTAAATAATTCTTCAATAATGTTCCATAGCAATAAGAACAATATAATATGCTTGCTATGGGCACATTGCCAGACAGTGACAATTGTGCGAGCATTACGGAGAGCACGTAGGAGTATCATGTTCTACTTAAAATCTTTGCACGCGTGTTATGTAGTGTTATATATAATTTTAGGATCAGAATCTCGTGGCTAAGTAATAGCGGCACGAGCCGATCGATCATAAGGTTGACCGATGCTTGGCCTATCTGTGGATGATATGTTACCATCTATATTATCATGACGAGTCTCTCCTTGTTTCAGAAGGCTCTTTTAATTGTAGTGGCTGTCATTTGTTCATCTTTCTCAGTCGTTACTGTTCAGTAGCCAAATTCTAATAACAATGGTATCGGGTTGCCTTGGTAACTGTGTTAAGCAGAAAGATAAGCTATCGCTCATCTGACCTCTGATCTGATCGCTCCATGTAGAATTCTGGTACTCAGCTGCATCTGAGAGTGGAAGTCGACTCCAACATATCTTCAGAAAAGGCTAGGCATGCAAAAGATTTTCTAATATTATTAATCCACAAAAATATTTTGTGAGAAAATTGGGACACTTTAAAGGTACTGCTCATAATTAAGTAATTAAGAAAGTTATCAACTTAATTGAACATAGAAAAATAAAGGGAAGGTATATTTTTAGCAAACTCAAGGAATAATTATTTGACTAAGCCAATATAGAGTTGACAATATACTGCCTTTATTGCTAACATAAATGAAACAAATAACACACAAAAACAATTCACAAAGATTTTTCAAACTGCTAGGCAAACATATAGCTCCAAATACTCAAAAACTCATATTTTGGATTTGTCGATAAAATTTTCCCAAATAAACGATGATGGTCACTCCGACCACTAATTGCGGCTTTGTCGGACGTGACGCGACCAGAATTCGAAACGAACTACCCAGTAGTATGACGTGCAACTCATTCGCAATTGCAAAAAGTACAATTTTGCGGCAACCGCGTACTAATTGCTCACGTTAAATGATAGCGCTAGCTTTTGTTTTTGTGTTTTGTTCTGTTTATTATTGTGTATGAGCTTGATTGGTATTCTGTTTGAATTGATTAAATGATTTTCGTAGTTTATTTTATTTTTGTTTTCGAAGTCAATTTTGGTGCCTCTATTTTCAAGTTTCAATTTATATTTTTTGGTAATTTTTTTGACGTTGTTTATTACCCCTGGCTGGAAGTTCTAACTTCTAGGTATCCACAAAGATTGTCCGGTTATACAAAACAGCCTTCTAGGCTGAACTGCGCCTTAAAAACGTGGATTATTTTTGATTTGGACAAAATTCTATGTTGTTTTCATGTTAAAATAGTGTTCACGAGTAGGTATTTCTACAAAAATGGACGGTGTTTGTATTCCGAACAACAATTTTCTCTCCTAAAATCAGAAGCTCACAGCAATAACATGGAGTCACGTACAAGACCGTTCTGGCTCCTTAACTTACATAATATTCATAATATAAGACCCCAAACTGTTGAATAAATTCATGAAAATCAAAGTAAATTGAGCGCGAACGGAGTCGCGGGTCGGCACTAAATTAACGTGTGCCGCGAATAGGGCACTTCTAGTTATTAAAATTAAACTGGCTTGTGGCGCTTGGGTGAGCAGACTATAAATATTTTGTGCAGTGTTGCAATTTCATGCAGTTATATGCGAGTATCTTACATGATAATTAATTTTAAAAAATATTATTAAAAAATTATAGCTTGTGGTCAATGCAGTATGCGGGTTCTCTTTCAGGTCAGGCAAGTACCATTGTAACGTTACTAAGTATATCTTGGACAGTAATCATCGATTAAAGATGTCGAAAAACATATATATATATATATATATATATATACATATATAAAGACTCAAAGAAACCTGGACTATAGTCTGAAATTATATACCCGCATTGAGCAAGCGTGGTGATTGATCCTTCTCTGTGTAAGAGGAGGACTGTTCCCAGTTGTGGGACGAAAAAGGGGCTGATAATAACTGAATATAACTTTAATTTAATTATAAATTTAAAATATTTTGTGCGTTAATTATAACAATATTTAAAATGTACATATATGTATGTGTACTATGCTGAAAATTTAGTAGAAAATTTTAAACGTTCTAAAGCCCTTGTGCAGTAACACAAGTAGGTAATCATATGCAAGTAGTGTTTTTAAAATAATTTATCGCTTTTTTTCAACAACTTAGCATAGTGCTCTTGCAGCACGTCAGTAATATTTATAAACTACGAAGTTGAGCAGGTGATGTAGCTTTAGTGCGTGCGCCGCGGTCAGACAGCGCGCCCCGTTTGATACCGCACATGACGAGGGTCGCCCGACGCCCCTGCGAGCTTTACCGTCACGAGAGCCGCTCCAACTTTATTCTTTGAATATACGATTCGTTTGTCAGCGTTATATTGAGAGTAAAATTTTATGAAAATGCGGAAGGGTGAGATAAAAATTCTATCATATTTTCGAGTGGATCTTGCAATTTTTCGTATTCGTAATGAGAGGAATTTTCGCCAAGACAGTTCCATAGTTCACGAATGCAGACATTCTCAATTTTCTTGCAGATCTTTGCTTTCACATGTAATATGCTTTAAGTCATGTTAGATATGATATTTGGCAGACTCCGTATATAAATCTATAAATTATTCTACTCCCTTAAGATATGAACCCGTATTTCGATTCTCAATCATTTCCCTAAGGCTTACCTTGTCTGAATTTTAGATTTTATATCCACTTACATTTAAAAATATATATCATGTTATCATAACGCAAGTCCCTAAAGATATGAGCTTATACTAACTTACACTTGGGAGCAATGAAAGAGTACCTTAAACCATCTTAATTCAAACCAGTTTGTTCATAATTTGTACTGATAAATTTTATAATTTAAGAAATATGAATATTATCATTATAACAAGAAGTCGTGGTGGCCTAGTGGTTAAAGAACCTGCCTCTCGAGTATCAGGGTGCAGGTTCGATTATGTTAGGCAAGTACCAATGTAACTCTTCTAAGTTATACGTACTTTCTAAACATCTTGGACACCAATGACTGATTTAATATAAAGGAAAACATCTCGAGAAAACCCGGATATAAAGTCTGAAATCACTAACCCGCATTGAGCAAGCGTGGTGATTAACGCTCAATCCTTCTCTGTGTTAGATGAGGTTAGTGCCTAGCTGTGGGACGTTAAAAAGGCTGATATTTTAATTTTAATTCGAGTCTTAAAACCAAGATGCAGTCTTCAATGTCCACCAACAGCTCATATTTCAAAAACTAAACCCATGCATTTTCTATCGCGCCCAAAACACCCCTTCAAATGTCATCCTAGTTAGCATTACTTCCACAACCAGCCAACAGCCAGAACTATGAAGTCGATATTCTCTCGAAAACTTTCAAGTCCGTAAGTATCAAAGGCACGTTAATAATATCGGAAAGTCTCAGGTAGGCTTTAAATAGTTCTCAATAGTTTCTCACCGGTTTTGGAGTTCGGGGCCTGTCCTGGGGGAGGGGGCTTTTTCAGAAGGTAGTTATCAGGTTTCAATTGAGTTAGTTGAGGTTTTAAGTTTCAGTTGTTTGTGGTGAATTACTTATGTCATGTATGTTTTTTTTTAATTGGTTACCAGGGGATGTTTAGCAAAGCCATATACAGAAGTTCAGAAAGATTATGGTCTTTACTGATTTTTGTGAACAAAATTATGTATTTTTCTTTTATTTCAGGTAAATATGCCTGTACACACAGGTCAACCTAACCGAATCTGTCAAATTGTACCAATCGAATATGAACTTTCCAGTATTGTGATAAGGTTAAAAATCTATTAAAGGAATTTGACAGATTGAAGCAGGTTGATGTGCTGGCGTCTTGCCGGCG
This sequence comes from Heliothis peltigera, assembly GCA_958496145.1. Lineage (NCBI taxonomy): Eukaryota > Metazoa > Arthropoda > Insecta > Lepidoptera > Noctuidae > Heliothis > Heliothis peltigera. The sequence goes on from OY292333.1 coordinate 620,906, forward strand.
TTCTTTTTCATTGACTAGTTAGGTATAATTTTCGGAACAACTTTCCATCTCAATTAGTTACTTTATGTAAGTAATATATTTCTCTGGAATTTACCACTTCAAGAAATGTTTTCGAAAATTAAGTCAAAGACATAAAATCCACATAAATTCGTACATAGCATCATATCACTGTATTTGCTTTAATTATGTATGTAAATAACAGTTGAAAACTCGCAAATTGTAATATATTAACCAATATAACAAGTTAATTAGAATTTTAGGGGTGAGTTTGAAATGAGGGTAAATTACGTAGAGGGAAACAAGCCAGCCGTGTAGGTGTGTATTTGAATATGATTACATTTTATTACTTCTGTGGTGATACTGACAGCGATTAGCGTATTTCCATTTCAAAAAGAAATGTGCTGCGAATTGTTCGTAAGAGTTACCGTGGCCCTGGCACACAGGGAAACTCCTCCAGATGGAGGATCACCTCAGTCAGTAAGAGTCTGACACCCCTGGGGGGTGTCAGACATGAAAAGACATGAAAAGCTAAACTCAATTATTCAAATTAAAAAAGATCAGAACTTTTCGAACGTCAAAACACAAATTGGCCTCGAAAACGTCCACTCTTCTGAAAATTCTGCTGAGAAAACTACAACTATCTTTAATGTTTTGTGAGGACATTAAGCAGTGTTCTTACTCTCGAAACCCGCTATTTCGCTTTTCGTATGAACTAATGTCAGTTCTCGTATATTCTATAGTAATTAACGTCAACATTATGTTTTAAGATGTCGTCACGTGCCCTGTTCCGTATAATAATGAACTTTTACTTCTTGCATATCTCCTTAGACTATACTTACCTACTACGTATTCAATATACAGATCAGATTGTTCAGATCATTATTTTTTTATTATATACTGCGTCTTTCGCTTATAACTGTAGGTTGATGCATCTGTGAGGGTTTTTAGTCAGTTTAAGAAAAGATACATAGTTTAATTGACTAGGAAAATACTGAGATATCTATTTTTTTTTTAAAAGCTTTAAGCCTAAGATACGGTACTATAGCATTCTATAATATATTATAGTTAGAAAAGACCATTATTATGTAACTTCATCTTCATAAAATAAAGCTAATCAGTGAAGTACCTAATATTTTCTGTCAATAAATCCTTTTAAACTTTTTAGGTATCCAAAAAACCAAAAATGAATTTAGTTACACGATTTATATTTGGTATTTATATAGTAGTTTTTAGTTAAGTTTTATTCTTTAACTATGTATCTATACTAATATATAAATGCGAAATTTTGTTGTCATTTATATTTGCAAATGTACTTATCATCTTTCTGGTCCATTTCCCACGGCACAGTAGAATATTTATCAATTTCGTCCCGATATTTTTCTTTGACATTTCATATGTATGAGATGAAAATATTGGGTGTCCTTGAACACTTTATGGCATTAGCAGATCAAACCTAAACTTTGCATTGTTTTCTTTGTAAGAAACACGGGGATACTATATCATCTGTCGTTCTGTCTGTGTTTGGGTCGGCTTCCAGTCTTAACCCGATGCAGCTGATTACCAGTACTTACATGGAGCGACTGCCTGTCTGACCTCCTCAACCCAGTTACCTGGCCAACCCGAGAGCCCTTGGTAAGACTGGTTGTCAGACTTTCTGGCTTCTGACTACCCGTAACGACGTATGAAGATTTACAAATGACAGCCGAGACCCACCGATTTAACGTGCCTTCCGAAACACGGAGGAACACGCCCGACCGCGTTAAGCATTGCTTAACCTTATGATCGATGGGATACTAAATAACAAAAAATAAAGAACCTTAGTTTGAGTAACATAAATAGAATTTACAACACTGGTCTAGCGATCAAAACTTCAACTCTCAACCCTAAATAATTAGATTTGATTCTCATAATAACAAATTGCACAAACGCCCTTAACTTATTGACCCAAACCTGAAGATAAGACCAGAGACCACACACAACTAAAACAAGTTTCCTTTAATATTAAGGCAAACTTATAACGCGAACGCTTTAACACACCACTTGAAACAAACATAGGAGCAGCTGCAACTGATTTCAACAACGAAGTCTGCTTACACCCTTATGTATGATATCAACAGTTCTCAACTTACGCGATTCAACGAACCGTGAGCGCTAACCGCACTGACCCGTAAATTTCAATCTTTGTCCATTTACCAAAGTTTTGGTACGAGAATACAATTAAACGGTTTTAACTATTACGTATCGGGTTAATGCAGCTGTATTGTGAAATGATGACCACGTTGGCGCAATGGTAACAACGCCAGACTGCCGAGCTGAGGGTCCCGGCTTCGATTTGTCGTTTTTGGCTGTGGTTTATGTATGTATAAAGTATATGTCGTTTTTCAGTTGTGTTAGCACCCATAATACAAGCTGATCAACGGCTTACCATGGAACTAACGGGGATGGTGAAATCAGTTTTCATCAAAGACTTTTTCCTAATTAAGAGTCATTTCAGCAGTATCCTCCTTTGCTATACTCCTCTCTCTGACGATATTTTTTTTGTTCTACAATTAAAGGTAGATTATAATATGTTCTGTGCACGTATCCTGCATGATTGGATGGCATGATTTTGGAATTTTATTATCACTTAACATGGGATACCGGATACTAATATTATAAATTCAAAAGTGGGCTTGTTTGTTTCGCTTTCCAAAATCCAATGTACATTCAGTCAACAAAGTATCGGGAATGGATGATTTTTTTATGGTTCCAAATTCAAATTTTTGATTTTTTTGTAGTTGTTAGATTGGCACAACTGTTTTCCATTTTGGCGCGGAGTTTGAGTTGCATCTGTTATTAATATTAAATACAGTGCTGGTTTTAGTAATATCATATATAGAGTGTGTTGCGAATTTCATAATGGAAAAAAATATCGAACCAAGAGTTTGTCTTAAATTTTGCATCGCCAATGGAATTTCGTGTTCGGAGTCACTGAAAATGTTACAGAAGGCTTACGGTGAATCGACTTTATCAAAAACTCGTGCTTATGAGTGGTTCAAAGCGTTCAAAAGCGGTCGAGATGTGATGGAAGATTTGCCTCGCTCTGGTAGGCCGTCAACGTCTGCAACTGAAGTTAACATAGCAAAAGTGAAGAAAATAGTGACTGAAATTCCCCATTCAACTCTGAGAGAGATAGCCGCCGAACTTTCTGTATCTCACGAGTCGATCCGTGCCATTTTAACTAATCATTTGGGTATGAAACATGTTGCTGCTCGGCTAGTCCCAAAAGATCTGAACATTTTCCAAAAACTCAATCACGTGAAAGTCGCAAACACTCAACACATACCATCCAACAACCACCATATTCACCAGATATGGCTCCTGCTGACTTTTTTCCTTTTCCTAAACTCAAATTACCACTTCGTGGCACCAGTTTTCAATCGATAGAAGACATAAAGGAGAATTCGCGGCGAGAACTGAACTCAATTCCGGCAGCAGCGTTTAAAAAAAAATTTGATGAATGGATTATTCGTTGGCGCAAGTGTATCGTTTCTAAAGGAGCATACTTTGAAGGTGATAAAATAAATTTGGATGAATAACAGACATTTTGTGTATTATTGATCTTTTCCCGGTACTTTCTTGACAGAGTAGTATACCCAATTGTTCCATAGTCTGCGGTTTCGATATGTACTGTTCTATCTCACAAGCCTGAAAGCAGACGGATGAGGTCTCGCTGCTAGCATTTTAGGATATTGACAACAATCCTATAAAAATATAATTATCATCAAAAAGTGTTCTAATTTTGAATCCATGGTTCTCAGTCACCAATTCTATACTTGCCTCCATCGGTCACAGTCAAAAACAATAAAGAAGGATTTTTGAGCCCTAAAATAAGCCACGAAAGATACAGAAATTTTTTAACATAATCCAAGCTTTCCAAAAAATATAATAATTCTAAAAATAAAATAAAGGTGGTCTCGTGTTATTAGCCGCTGTTGAAACAAGATAAAACACATTTGGCTCTAGGCAGCATTTGTCGAGTCTCACTGATTTAAATAGATTAACCCAACATAATACATTATTTGCATAATACAACAGATATTTCCGTAGACCTTTCTTTTCGTTCGTTGTCGAAGCTTGTTTGCGTTCGGACCGAATTTTACAAATTGGTCAGGAACATCATTTTGGTTTTTATGTAAAGTTAAGGTTATCTCACTGTATTTTTGGTGAGTATACCTTAATTTATCTTTCGTCCAAATTACGTTATCTGGAGTACCGTTAACAATTTATTCATCTTACTTTTATTTGGACATTTTTTACCTAACAACGAAAATTTTAATAAGGTCTGATCCTCACCTAAATCAAACTCCTTAATATGTTAAAAAAGATCAATGGGAAATAAATTTATGATACTTTTATCAAATTGTCCCAAAATATCAAAAAGGTCCCAAAAGCATCCCATTAGCCAATCCATACCAACTCATGCAAAATGTAAGGGTACAAAGATTTGTACAACCAGCCAGACCCCAGAATTTGTGGGCCATAACCTTCTATCTAGTAAATCGGTGAAAAAATATACCCGCGGCCGACCTCAGGGGAAATACGGGACCCTCTCACGATGTTTACGAGTTTTGAAAATATTTTGGTAAGCCCGGAATATGGGGAGGCTATTTTGTGGCCTAAGTGGGGAAATATGGTGGTACAAGGATTTTAAAGTGACCATTTTTGCTGTGATGTTGCTTGAGAAAAATGCTGAAATATTCAAGTCGAGGAAGTTGTGTATTTGTGGGGTCTTTGTTGGAACATTAAAAATTCTATTTGAGACATTTCATCTAGTAAGTATATTAATATTTTAGATGCTTATTAATGCGATTAATTATTTCTGTGTGTGAATAACTTTAATCAAGTAACCGGTCTTACAACTTAATGTGACACGTACAGTTCTTAAAAGAGATTGAGTATTTCCAGCTGCAAAATATACCTACCTAGATCAAGTACCCTAAGTTTATCCATCTAAAATTTTCTTCTATACAGGAGGAAGTTCATACGAGTATTTTTCTTCAATTCCCAGTTCATGAGGTTGAGTGCACTTTGTTTCATTTCAATTCGTTGAGTAAAACTCCAGTGTATTTGACTTTGATCCCACGTGAGAGAAATGCTTTTCAAAAAAGTTGAATCGATTTGACTCTCAGGCGGGTTACAATGAACGCTCTATTTTAAAAGGTATCGAAACTTCTAGAACACTACCAATGTTATGGAGAGGTTTTTTGTTTGTAACTTTTTCTCTTTAGTCTCTCTGAAACTACAGGATTGAATGCCAGATACGGCTACATTATGATGGCGTCTAGACCGATTGTCGGCTACGGCGGTCGTTCTCTCTAAAGAGATTAGCCAGCTGCGCAGGACATATAGTGCATAAGCATTCGCGCAGATACAGGTGCACTCTCTATTCTCTGCTCGTAGTCCGATGGGATGGCAATTCGATACGACCGGAGAGAGATCAGGCGCAGGACCGACGTTTACGTGGTCTCCGATGCACGGGAAATATTACATTATGATTTCATACTGTAGGCTATGTTTGGTTTGAATACAGTTCTCGTGGCTGTACCCAAAAGCTATTTACAACAAAAAAAGTAGAAAAAAAACATAGAATGAAAGTTGTCAATCATACAAATTAAAATTACAATTTAACCGTCACAAGCAAATCTTAGTTTGAAACAAAAAACCATTTGTTACAAGCTTCGAAACTTCTCGAAAAAAATGGCGCGCTCGCAAAATTTTAAATTACATTCGCTCTGAAATAAGTTCTATGTAAATCGCTTAAACTTAAGATTTTAGAAACTAGATTTTTTTGATATTTTTATTTCGAAATAATTCTGTGGATATCTCGAAGATTGTTATAGTTTATCTTCGGATAATTTGTGTTGTATTACAATTTAATTTGGGTGCAACCATTTTATGCTGGTAACAATAAATTCAGGGGCCTTACCCAAGATGTGTTTATCGTGAACGCTAGTAGAAACGATGGAAATGACATTTGGATTCACGTCACGAACACGTGGTTTATCGATATCAAATGTCATTTTCATACATTTTTGTTGTTTCTACTAGCGTTTACGATTGTAGAAAGATAAGATAAGATCTTGGCTACGGGCCCTGGTCATTGAACTTTTTTTAGTTAATGATGTTGCAACTGATTTATAGGCCGAAAAATATCAACACCATCGTCATAACGGTCGCTATGTGGGACTGCCAAACTGTGTGGTCCCGGTTTAAGTAAAATTTGATAGTTTGTTTAGTCTAGAGTCTGAGAAAGGATATATGCTACTTTTTTCCGCGTATGGGAACTGGTTCCCTCGGGCGGTGGGTGAAAACACGGGCAACAGCTAGTATTGTATAAACTTAATCTAGCATTTGTCTGGCTACCTTCAAGCTTCAAGCGCTACACATTTACAACATGGCCAGTCGTTTATAAATTAAGCGCATTAATAAAGCGCTTAATACACCGGTGTTACATGTTTATTGCCAGCAATTAAGAGAGATTACAGCGCTTCAAGCGCTTAATTAGCTTAAAACGTCAATTCTACAGAGGCTTTTAAAGATTTAGATTTTATTATCTATACCTACTTGATATCGTTTTTGTAGCTAATGCTTAATGTAATGTGTATTTTTAAATGCAGTCAAATAATGGATACAGTCTTTAGTATGTAAAATTATAAAGCTCATGAGTTTGTTTGATTGAATGAGTTAATTAAACCGCTAACAGAAACTAGTAAATTAATTATACAATGATAAAATTTTGTTAGAGAGTAAACTAATAATTTCGGCAATATGTGTTTTTATGTGTTTGTGTTAACATGTTTTTTTTTTATTAAGTTCAGCACACAATGTTGCAGAATACAGCTGAATACAGTAGCATTATACAACGTCCTAACTTTTTTTTTTCAAATCTGACTTACATGAGTCGTCTATATTAAACCTTATATTGCTAACAATAGGTACTAAGATATAAAAATCACTTTGAAAGTAGCGAAGTTTTTTTTTTCTTTTAAATACAATCACATACCTTTTTCCAATATAACCTGCACTTCTTTACAAATACTATGTAGGCATTAAAAAGTGTAGGAGAACTAACTCTCTCCAAGAACTTTGCATTCGACGTGACGTAACACTGCATTAACCTAAATATACTTAAACAAATGAAGACGCAAGATTTCACCCCAGACTAATGTTTAGGATCCCTGATTATCTGGCTTGTTGCCAGGATTTACTTAAAACTTCTCACTGCTGTATACGAAAGCATATTAAGCTGTAAGTAACAGCTGTCATTTGCAAATCCTTGACAGTTGTTACAGCGCGCACTAGCAGTTTTTTTTTAATTATAATACATGTGCTCAACAATCAATGTAAGAAAAAAAATATTATAATTCTGCCATCCAACGTGGCAATGTTGCCAGCTTTTTGGATACACTACTGGTTGGAAGCGGTGAGAATGAGTTATTAGTATATATTTTTTTTATATGTATTAGGTACCTAGTTGTAAGTATTTTAAAATGTGTGTTTATATTTTGTGTAGTTATAATTTTGTAATTAGTGTAAATATGTTAAACTGTTACTGAAAGTTTATGTAATTTTTTACATAAACTTATGATAGCTATTGAAGGCTATTGACTACTTTATATCTGGTTGGCGCTAAGTAGTTCCACGGGGACTGAATCTGAAACCGCGGGCCAAGCTTAGTATTCATATACATACCTACATAATATATGAAAAATAGTTCACCTATACAATAACACCCAAAAATATTACCACATCCAATCCTCCAACCAGGATCTAATTCTCATAAAAATTTGGCCCCAACGATACATATTCCAATCATGAAGTATGGCTAATAAAACAGGGTATATCTATCTCCCTCTAACGGTTTATTTGAAGCGGTGCTTGTCATGCGGAAAATCAAAGCGTGGCCTATTGGACTGTGAAGCTTAGCGGGCCGGTACGTCGCATGCATCCCGAACTTGCGAAGATGGTTATGCGTTTTTGACGACACGGTATTGTCTTTCGCTTGCAGGTTTGTGGGAATATGGAAGTTGGAGTTGCATTTGTTTTTTGGCAATGAGTTTCTGATTCGTGGAAGATAAAGATAATCTATATTTTATTAGTATTCACGATATGTTTTTTATGAAAATATGGTCTGCTTTTTGTAGTAAGTATAGTAGTTTCATATGACTGTATCCAAAATATTGACAAAAAGGGGTTATTTTTTTAAAGTTACTTGAATTTGAAACAGATTTCTTATTCACGTACTATAATTTTTTGACGCCTTTTAGTAAGTTTTTTTTATGTAATATTATTAATTAACATTCGTAAATAAGTTATAAATATGTATGATAAATAAAGAATGTGTACCCTATGCAAAATAAACTGTTTTTAATTTTAAAATAATATTTCGTTATCCAGTTTCTGTTTACCTAAAAATAAAAAAAATATTATATACTCAAATGTATGAACATTGTCTGATTACGAACTAAAATAATAAAGAACTACAATTCCAAACATTACTAATACAAATCTAAGCCTATAAAATAGTCTAGACATAACAAAGCCTTTTTTGAATTACAGAAGTAAAATAATTTAGGCAAAAATTTCACTAATGCTCCCTGAAATTAGTAAGTCTAAAATAGGCTGAATCCGATGATAGGATTGTCTGAAAACTGGACTGGATTAGTCCGGTTGAAAGGCGTTCAACAGGTGATAAATTCAGTATCGTTGTTACGGGAAATTAGTTACAATCGCTTCTATAAGGTAGTTTAATTATTTTCGTGTTTATTTGAAAAACGAAGATTTTTTTCTAGTTTCCCGTGGTTGTGGTCTATTATAATAAATATTATTTTAAAATTAAAAAAAAAATGTTTAGAATTTCTGCAATACAACAGTTGCAGAGAAAATGGGAGTTACGACACTTAAATAAATAGTTTTCCTTTTTTATTATTTTGATGTAAAAAATAACACGAAAATGCAAACAAATCATGGAAAAAAAAACGTACCAACCGAACTGAGAAACCTTTCTTTTCTCAAGTCAGTTTAAAACTAAATATCGCTTTCAGAGCCTAAAAAGTACATTTACCTCGCAAAATGTCCCTTTTGCAAACAAGGTAAAAGTACCAATTACTTTTACCTAATCACTATTGATGAAAAGACTATACATATGAAAAACCTTAAGTAAATAGTTAGCCGTACTGTACAAAATACTGCGGGAACAAACAAGTGATATATTCTAGCTCCTAGTCTTTGATATTTATGTACTCAATTTGTTCCAATTTACCATCACCAATTGTCTGTTCTCAATGTTATCTATCTACTATTTTTCTGATGGAGACAAATTCAAGAATCTAATCTAGGTCAGGATTTTTTTTCCTGATAAAACAATCAGAAAAGAATAGCACAAATATCTCATTTTAATATTCGACGCTGCTGCGACAACTTAATCGGTCTCTTTTTTGCGTTTTCCTTTCAAAACTACTGCACTGATTTAAATGAAATTTGATATACAGATCTAGAGTCTAAAGCCCGAATAAGAGGGTATATACTACTTGTTACCCAGTTGCGAAAAGTTTTCTTCCCGACGTGGATGTGGATATACATATAATATATTCCATCGTTAATAGGTACCTAGGTACTGTTTTTGACCACAATATAGCTGTCATATTTTTTGGAAATGAATCTATGTTTAATTTAAGCATCGTTTTTAAACTATAAGACTTATAAGAGAGGTAGGTACAGACGCCAGCACATCAAGTTACTACAATCTATCAAATTTCTTATTAAATATTCTTAACTTTATCGTTGAAACATAAACATAAATTTGATTGGGAAAATTGGTCAGTTTCAGGTTGCTTGATGTGCTAGCGTCTGTACCTAAATGGTTATTCCTTATCTTAAACACCTTCAAAACGAATGCCAATATCAAAATACCTAAATAGCCTACATAAAAAAATACCCAATAATAATAAAAAAAATGTATTGCATAATACAAAATAATTTTTACAAAAGCTTATTATGAGAGGCTGAAGTAATCCCCTTCCGCTATCTCATAAACCTTATTAATAGCTGATTATTGCGATACCGGATCAATACCGCCTTAATTAAGCGGTATAGCTGTGACGGTTACCGGTATTACACGCACGGTAACCGGTATTGTTGGACGGTATTTTTATAGCTACCGTATAAAAGTAAGCCATTTGGTATAAAGGTATTAACGTCATGTTTATCAAGGAGCTCGTGGCTAAGTAACAGCTAGACAAATTGATCATAAGTTTAAAACAAACGCCTATCGTGGTTGGTGCATGTATTATATGACCATGGTGACCATTTACCTCAAAATGAGTTCATCCATGTTTCAGAAGATAGACAGATTAAATTTGTGGGTCCCGGCTATAATTTGAACACCTTTTATAGTCAGTCAGGTAAAGTGAGGAAATCAATCAGAAAACAACCAGTCGCTCCATGTAAAACACTAATACCTACATAGCTGAATTCGTTTAGAATGAAAGTCGAACCCAACATAGTGAGAGGGAGAAGGCTATGTATATAATAATGGTTATAGTAGTTATAAGTGTTAGTTGTAGGCTTAAAACCTATTCAAGTGAAGATTTTGTTGAAAATATATTTATTACCTATCCACAAAAAAATATTGTAGTATTAAAGTGTATTTTTATTTACACATTTTGAGTAATGGCTACTAAGCACCTGCCTAAGAAAGTTTTATAATTTAAGATATATTCCATAAACTTTGGTAAATTCACGACTCATAGTCGTCTCAATATAAGTTACAAATAAAAAATATTTAAATATTTTGCTGATTCAAATAAAGAAAGATGGATTAATTTCAGGTCTACTTAAGGTCGTTCATCATCATCACGCTGACCTAATGAAAAAAGAAACAGAGGTTTCCAATCTACCTTGGTGTGATGAACAAGGATCCTACAAAACAGTTGACAAGTGTATTGTAAGACTTAGCAGTAGTCACATAACATTTCTAGATATTTACTTAACTACTCTCCAAAAAGCTAGGTATAGTAGAAAATCCGTAGCTACGTAAGCATAAAACAAGCCTAGAAAGCCCGTGACTTCAGAGGACGTGGGTTAGATGCAGTCGTTTCTAAAATGTCACCGTGTCGCGGCGTACAGACAGATCTATTATCGTGAAGGCTGCGCGTGATAAACAATTCATGCTTGCATGGTGTGACTGCTGTTTGGAACTGAGGAATTTGAGGTTGGTATGGTTCTGGAGAAGTTAAAAAGGCTGTTTCTTTTTATGAGTAGAAGATAGTCTCGTGATTTGAATATTTATAAACCCATTTCAAAAGCCAAAGTCCATATTAGTCCATAATAAAGATGTACCAGAAGACTGAAAAGGAAGAATTAGAAGATCTATTTTTGGATACAAATCAATGCAGAGAAGTGTATCTAAGAGTACAAGACACGCAAAAACGATTGAAAGCTATCTTAATGGTGCTGATGAACGAATGCCTGATAGATATAGAAAATCTTTTTTAATGTTATTTTCTATAGGCTTTACGTCAACGTTTATTGCAAAATCAAAAACATGAAATAAGATACGAAAGAAAACGAAAAAAGAATACAAACATTACATTTCTTATTCTTCCTAAATTCCTTCACAAAGACGCCATTAACAGCTCGACTGACATCGTAACCGAATAAGAGACTAAAATAAGTAAATAATCCGACTAATGTACACAATAATGGGGAATTAATGTCCCCCAGGGTTGGTCTGCGAGCGCGGACAGTAATTGGTGCTGACACCCTAAAGCGTTCGCTAAATATATCTCCCGATACTCCCTTGGGTGGTGCACTGTCCTAAACGATCGCTGTTAATTTAGTTCAGAAGATTTTAATTAATAGTTCAGTTTAAGCTCATGTTTTAGCATATATTTTGGAGTGATATTAAGAGAATGTTAGTAAGTTAATGATAAATTTGAGTATGTAAATTGATAAGTCTAGAATTTTAGGAAATGCTATTGAATGTAATAGCTATCTGATACACACAACTATCTTGGAATCAAAAAATTATGCATTTTAATTACAGTAAGCAATCTGTAACATCCAATATGCTATTACCGAATAAACCAGTTCCCATGGTGTGATTGGTAGCTTTCTATACAACTAGCAAAAATCTACAAATAACAAAACACCACTCTCTCTAAAATCAAATTTACTTCTCCCAAGCAATCCATTTCCAACATTTATTACCTTTCGTACAAAAAACGGGAAATTTTCCGTCGTAAGCAAACGAAATTCCCACACAAAATATTTAAAGAAACGCTTACAGTATGGCCTTGTTTCCAAACAAGGAAAGTTTATTTCGGAATGATTGAACTAGTAAAATGGATACCCAATGTAACGCCTCACTTATTTAGCATATAGACCCTACTGAAAAAACAACGTCAGAACCGAAAATTTACCAAACTCACCGTACATTGCTTCTTCATAACCAGAACAGAAAATATAAGATGTACTAAACACGCAATGTAAAAGTAAATTTTCCAAAATATTGTCTCCAAGTTCAAGAAGGAGATAGCGTCCTCTCCGCTTAAGTTTGTGCCCTCCATAGGCACTTTTACGTAAATTTATTTTATGTTATCGGTTGGCAAATAGCCTTCAAACATAATGGTACATTATCTATGTAATTGTACAAACTCACTAGGTCGTTACTACGTTGATATTTAGAAAAAACATTAATGTCTATTTTAAATCAAACCATTATTTTCTATTTTATATCCAACCATATAAAAGTGATGTTATACTTATAACTGACCTTATAAATGAAAAAACAAGTAGCAAAATATAAATGTGTGTCTATTTATGTAATGGAATCCAAGGCACTACTTCGGTAAATTCTAATACAGTAACCCAGCAAGAACTAATCTCACCACACAACCGACAGAGGGACGTTAGAAAATAAATCAATTGGATAGACAGCAGGAACCACAGGACTGATAGAATCTTACTATGAAAACCTAATTTCCCCTGAGAATTCCGTAGGTCAGGCTGCACTCGCTTGGCCTCGAAATTTCAACAAAAGCAAGCTAGGTGTCACGCTAGTCGAAACTCGAGCTTCTTGAGAAATTCTAGCTGAATTTCTTATATCCAATTTCAAAATAGGACAGTATTTACTATACAGGGTGTAAGGGACAGCCCTCCATAAACTGATAGGGTGAGTTCAGTATACCATACTAAGAAGACTGGTTCATGGATTTTTTTCTGGAACGTTATGGAAACCCAATAAAACTGATTTGTTTTAAAACTTAAAAAAAATAACAGCTGATTTCACGCGTCGATTGTCACGATTAGGTATTTCAAAATCCATTGCTGGATTTTTTATTTTAGGGATAAGATAAAAAAAATAAGTTCTGCGTGCATAGAATGTAATTTTGCATTGAAAGAAAGAAAAAAATACGGGATAATCGTGTGAAAAAAAAATCCTGAGAATAAATCCAGTGCAATATGATTCAAAATAAGGAGCCCTTAAACCCAGTATATATGTATGTATAATAATGATGGAAAAACAAAAGACGATCGTACATACATATGTACCTTTCAACGAAGTTCAAATAAGCATAAGGGCAAAGCCTTTAGAACATAATACAATGTGTAGTATCAAAGATAATCCTTTCTACAATACAAGAGAATATCAGCACAAACTCCGATATTATAGTATTAAAACTTGAAGCAGTTTCGCGTCAGTCTGAGGATCGGGCGTTCTACAACAGACAATGTTCGGAGTGTCGGAGATGAGAATTGATAAGGCATTGTAAGATCTTTGCTTGAAAGGAGTTACTGGGATTTTTCGAAATGATTCTAAGGTCCAAGAAATACGGAGTTATATATAGTATATTTCCTAAATGGCACAGAACAAATAACTGCTAATTTATCAATCTATTTTGATATTTCATTAAAGCTTCAATACGGCTTTATGGAACCTTCAAGTGACAAATTTTCTCTAAATATATCATTCTATTTACACATTTGCAGCCAAGAAAAACGGTCTAACATTAGTACAATCTACGTACTAAAGTGCTTTAATGTAGTACAGACGCCAGCACATCAAGCTATCTGAAACTAATAAATAATCCCAATCAACTTAGAACCATATGCTTTAGGGATAAAGTTGAAAATCTATTAAGGAAATTTGACAGATTGTACTTGACGTGCTGGCGTACATTTTATTTTTCATTTGTCAATTTTTAATATACGATACGAGCGTTCTAGACAAGGGCAATCGTAATGAAAGCCTACAAACGGTTCTTATATAAAAAAAAATAACTACTAATGGTTTTTACCGAATCCACCTAAAAATAATAATGAAAAAGTGTAGGTGTAACTAACTATATTAAAATAATCCAATTTAATCCAACACCCACCGCGACGCGAATACAGCATATTTTAATTAACCTCCGTATAAACAAGATAATTGCTATCAATAAAGAGTAATTAAAGCTTGACATTTAATTTTTTTGAACAAAAAATGTTTTGGGGAGGGTGAACAAGTAATTATTGGGGTCGTCTGATCGTCTGGGGGCTCTCGCTAAATGAATTTTTGCGTACCCCCGACGTGTTTCATTAGGCGATGGTAAAAAATTAATCGCCCGTTAAAAGTTTGAATAGTGTCTCGTGACTATTTTAAAAATCTTTTTCATTCATCGGTATCAATTCACTAGATAATTATGTGGGAACTTAAGAGTTGCAATCGAGACCTTGATCAATATCTGAAAGTTCATAGTTGGTTGTTAAATTCGCTAGTGAGATTGATATAATATTTTATGATTCTAAGAACTCACTGAATCAAAGAATTCATAAAAGTTTTTTGTTTTTTTCCTTCATTATCCATACAAAAGATAGAAAAAAAGGTAAGATCGCGTTTTCCCAAAGTCAGCAATGCAAATCATTGCATTCCCTAATCATTTTCTTGCCAAATTAAATAAAACATGGAAATATTAGACAGCTTTTTGCGATGTTGGCACCTTTTGGAATACGCGGTCTTAAATGGGCATTGCAATATATTGAAAATCTTATAGAAAGTTGCACGTGTTAAGAAGAAGGTATGAATAGAAGACGACCGTGTTGGCGCAATGGTAAACATACCAGACCACCGAGCTAAGAGTTCCGGGTACGATTCCCGGCACGGTCGACATTTGTGTGTTATGTTGTTTACTTATTGACTTTGTGTGTACTTCTTGGCTGTGGTCTGGGTGTTAATACATATGTGTAAAGTATGTGTAGTTTATCAGTTGTGTTGGGACCCATAACATAAGCTAATAATAGCTTACCATGGGGTTAACCGATGGTGTGTAAAAAAAAGGTGTCCCGATAGTATTATAATTCATTTACTTAACAAAATTTCATGTACCCTAGAAGTTAATAACGAGAAAGCGCTCGGATAAAGAAAAATAGGTAATAGGCTTTTCTCAGGATCAATAAGCATGATTGATGAGGTCAACGAAGAAATATTAAAACTGCGAACGTGTAAAATACATTACTTACATATTTTATATGATGAATAAGCCTGTAAGTACATTTCAAGTCCTTTAAGTTAGTAACCTAACCAAATGATATAGAAGGATAATGGGTTACTATGCTAAATAATAATATATAATACATAAAAAAATGTGCCGAATTCGCTCATTTGATTATAATTATAATTTTTGGGAGATGGATCAGCTTATGTTTTCGTATAATTTTAATGAAACGGATTTTTGGGAGATCGCTCAATAAAGTTATTTATAAGCTATCAGGTGCTGTGAGTGTCCTTGATTAAAAGCATTCTAGCTGGAATTAAAGTTGCTCTAATGTTCATAGTACAATAAATAGAAAGGTTTATCATAATTTAGAAGTTTAATTTAATCTCCAATGAAAGCGAAAATTATGACTTTCTTACTTTTCTAAAAAAATACTATACATAATTATGATTGTTATGGAAATTTCCAACTAAACAAACTAGTTTATTATAATTTGCTATCAGAATCGAAAATTATTTATCGTAAGTCCCGAAAATTTTGCTCTCGGAAATCGAATCACCCGGAAACATTGGAATTATACAACCGCAAGACCAATAACGACCCGAAACTTTATTAATTATAAATCATTACATTTTCTGAATCTTTACCAAGCAAAATGGTTGCTCCAAAATTTAATTTCGAACTTATCTTTCTTTCAAAAAAATTAATGGCGCCAAAAAACAACTCTCTAAATTCGATAAATACGAGTAATACATCGGGACACCTTTTTCACACACGGTCGGTTAGCCCCATGGTAAGCTATTGATTAGCTTGTGTTATGGATGCCAACACAACTGGTAAACTATATATATGTACTTTATACTTTAATAGTATAACACCCACACCACAGCCAACAAGCATGCTCATCACACAAATGTCGATCGTGCTGGGAATCGAACCCAGGACCCTCAGCTCGGCAGTCCGGCGTGATTACCATTGGGCCAACGGGGTCGTCAAATTGCGATTTTATCCTCGTAATCGATTTGCTTGAGCTTAGATTTATAATATGTTTTAAATGAGCGGTCTTGACGTTTTTGATGTGACTCGTTCGGGTGTGAGGTCAAATCCCCCTTTGGGATCTGTGAGGGGCCTTTAATATTACGAAATGCTCATTTGCGGATTTTCCACGATGTCCTATTACGCCTTGTTTTTACTTCATATAAGGCTGGTTTTTTTATTGGTGTGAACCGTTAATGTTAAAACTTTCCACATTTTGTACCGCATAGAATCTGTCTAGGCGCAGTTTGTTCTTTGTAATTCATAAGTACAGGATACAATTTCTTAGATTTTGGTGACTTATGGGAATTTGCCCGTGACCACGATCGGTGTAATTCGGCCGAAACGTCGGGAGAAAAGAGGTAGCAAACATTCCTTTAGAATTTTTATCGCGAGTAAGGCCCGTGTCTATAATAATGGATAAAAATTATAGGAATACTAATTTTAATTTCAAAAATAACTAAGCCATAACGAGAAGGTATGGCTACATTATCCAAATATCGTACCCAAACATTTTCCCGTAACCCATTAACAAAACAAATAAAAACAACAAATAACAAAAATTAGGGACCCGAACGCATTTACGTTGACCGTACAAAGTAAGTTAAGTTTCAAATATTTATGCTTACAGGCAAAATTTGTGCTATTAATGAAATTAGTTAGACTTCACCCGAATTCGGTCGTTAACTTGCCGTGTTTAATCAAATTAAATGTCTGCTAGAAAAAGACATATTGGCCAAAGTTTATTCAAGGAGTTGGTGATTGGTTTTCAGCAATTAAATTGTTTTTGGTATTGTTATTTTGTGGTGGAAGTTTGTTTTATTAGCTTTTAAATGTTTGTTTTTATGGACTATTTTAGTGAGGACTATTTTAGGAGTATCTATAAATCACTTAGGTGCAGAACCCAGGATGCATAAATTGTATAGCGATAAAAATGGAAGATACATGTTTTTCAAGCCAACAAGATCCAGCGTCAGAGTTTAACAAATCCGGCTTTTGGACTGTGACATGGAAATTGTGATAACAACTTACTGCTTACAAGCCAGCAGCCGAACGACAACTTAACGTTCTAAGCATGCCAGCTACACACAACCTACTATCTGATTATGCTTTGGTTTGAGAACTTCTTGAAATCGACCAACGTTTTCAGCTTCACTCAGGCATCGTACGGTACTGCCCTAGCATATAAAGATGTCCAGAAAGATCAACGTGGGTTTTAGTCAGTAAAAGTCTGACACTCCCTCCAGCAGGCTTAGCATGGTAACCGTAGAAACAAGTTTTGTTTACCGGAGATTGGATATAATGACAGAAAGGTGACAGATTGACGTAAGATTTCTTTTGACATATTTTGAAGTAATTTTTCTTTTCTTCGATTGACATAAGGCTACAAGTGATTATATGCGAGTTGACAGGTCGCGCCATGCTCGGGCAGAAGACATGTTGACATTGACAGAAAGAGCTTTGCCTTTTCTTGACAGAATAGGTATAAAATTACCATGCTAAGCCTGCTGATGCATCTTCAGCGGGAGGTGTTATTTGATGATTAGGTAACGGACATGGAGGCTGTTTTTATTTTTCTTCAGATGAAACTGGAGTATTTTAAAACAATATGGTAATATCATACTTCGTTTAACGACCAGTTTACAACAGTATACAAGAGTATACCAGGAAACGTAGCATTTAATCCACATGGATGTTCACGTTTCAGACGTCACAGTGTTAGGAGGCACGTTAGTTCAGTATTTTGTCAAGTAATTTAGCTGGAAGTGTCAGTAACCGCTTTTGCTCTACATACATATTATTCAGACCGCGACGTGGTGGCTATATGGGGCTTGATACTGTGTAACTGGGAGAATTTGTTGGTATTTTGTTTTATTGTATTTCATCATCAGCCTCTTTATGGTCCCACTGCTGGGCATAGGCCTCCTCTCACACTGAGAAGGATTGAGCGTTAATCACCACGCTTGCTCAATGCGGGTTGGTGATTTAGACTTTGTAGTCCAGGTTTCCTCGAAATGTTTTCCTTCACCTTTAATAGTCATTAGTGTCTAAGATATACTTAGATAGTACATATAGAAAAATTGCATTGGTACTTGCCTGACCTGGAATCGAACCCGCACACGCACACTTGAGAGGCTGGTGCTTTAACCACTAGGCCACCATGAATTTTTATTTTTATTTTTTATATATTTTTTTATTAAAATTAACAGTAGTTCCAGTTAGAATGAAAAGGTCGATACGCATATATTCATCATCCAAAACCTTAACACTTATAATAACTGTCCACGAAATAAATATATAGAACGATTTCAGTATTATTTCTACGTAATAAAGTCCACGATCACTTCATCACCTCTTTACGTCGCTCAACAATATTGTTGAACATTGGAAAGCCTCTTCATAAGTAATGAAGAGCAAAGTTCGGCCGAACTCAAAAGCTCAAAAGTAAATAATAAATGTAACCATGTCTTTGTTACATGTTAATAAATGCTTTGAATTGGACTGCCTCGTTGGTCTAGTTGTCGCATAGCGCGACCGCTTTCCCGCGTTGAGCCGAAATCGCTTAATTGGTTTTGAAAATTTTTCATAAAGCAGCCGGGAGTCTGGGAGTTGGTGACTGATACACTCGTGCATCGGAGAGCACGTGAATGTCGGTCGTGCCTTTTTTTAATGTTTTTTTAATCAATTCCATGCCAGAAGGCGTCTAACAAAGAATTAACTCCACCAATTGTATTATTTCTTTGTTGTTATGTGTCGAATAAATGGTTTATCATTCTTTCATTTCTTTAGATTTTAGAGCCATATAAGAAAGCGTACCACCAATATTGTGACAATATCCCAACAATCCCTTAACCCACGCTTACCATAGACAACACAAAACAATACATACATATATTAGCTCATGTGCGCACGCTCCAAACTTTAGTTAAGTTCTTTATTGACGAATGATGAGTCTCCGTCGCGTCACCACCCATGCTAATATGTGTCGCACATTTAAGTTATTACCCGCTTCGAAGACAGCATATGTTAGCGAAACTATCCCTCCAAGAATATTCGGGGTATATTACGCAAGAAGTAGCTTTTCTCTAGGATGTCACCCTTTTCAAGGGAGTTACATAATGCAATCAGGTAAAAGTCTCATCTTCAGGTTTCAATTTATCTACAAACTTAATTGTGTATTTGTAAAAATAAGCCAAGCATATATTTTTTTTTTGTATTGAGCTTTAGTTTCAGTTTTGTGATTTTGTCGCTTTGTGTTTGTTGCGGCAGCAAACGCGATTGATTAATATTGCTGCCGCAACTTTTGATGTCACTTTTATGGGTTTTATATAGACGTTTAGAAATCAAATTTGGGTTACCTATAGTTCCTCATTATACAAAGTTTTAAATTGTTAATATCTAGGCGCATTAAAGACACCTCTACCTAGCCTATCGGGGAAAATCCACATTAAGAGGCTAACGGGAGGGGGGCGGCTAACTGTCAAATTTCGACAGTTATCTTCCGTGTATCGTGCCACTAGTCTTCATGGTAGGGAATTACGTAAAAATAAAGTTCCGTTATCATCTTTGCAGCTGGACTTCGGAGATTTACGTGAAGTTATGATTATATTTTTTTCTTCTGTATTAGACATAACTGCTTTGAAGAAGAAGTCGTGGTGGCCTAGTGAGTAAAGATCCAACCTCTAAAGTATGAGGGCGGGGGTTCGATTTCAGGTCAGGCATGTACCAATGCAACTTTCAAACAGGCTCGGGAGTCGGGAGATGATATTTAGATCATAACAACTTTAATAACTTGACTTTCTTGTTGTCTTGTATGTTGTATGATCATTAGATGTCTTAAATAATTCCGTTGCTTGCCAAAACTGACGATCACAAGCGTTTAATTCCTTCATGTGCTCATAAGTTGTTAGTTACCGTCTGACGAAGTGGTTATAAACATAGGTACGCTGTTTAATATCGTATACACTGTTCAGTTGTGTTAGAGGAGCTCATGGCTAAGTAAAAGCCGCACGGGTCGATCGCTCATAACGTTAAGCAATGCTTGGCGCGGACGATCCGTGGATGGGTGACCATCTTGTCATGAGTTCTTCCGTGTTTCGGAAGGTACTTTAAATTGGTGGGTCCCGGCTGTCATTTTTACATCTTTGGCAGTCGTTACGGGTAGTCAGAAGCCAGAAAATCCTACAACTAAACTGACCAAGGGGTATCGCGTTGCCTAGGTAACTGGGTTGTGGAGGTCAGATAGGCAGCAGCTCCACGTCCACGTTCCACAAAACACTGATACTCAGCTGCATCCGGTTAAGATTGGAAGTCGACCCCAACACAGCTTGAGAAAAGGCTAGGCAGATGACACTGTTGAGTTCAGTGTTAGTTCTATTTAACTATAGAAGTTACAGTAAGAAGCGAGTCAACCCACTGGTTACAACTAGTTCCCAAATAAATCCGTTCTACATTAATTGAAAGCACTCAGTCTTTTATGAGGTTACTCGCAGCGGTAAATAAATCTAAGTAATTTGCTGTTGAAATCCCCTACCTTTTTGTATTAACTAATGATTAAAAAGGTATCAAAGTTACTCAAAGGCCAAATACGTGAAAAGGTAGAGGTTAGTTAGTAGTTATTTGGACGTTACAGAGTTGGACGGTAGTCTTTTAGTTTCAGTACATTATAATTTTTAATTATATTGTAATGCTAACATTTGCCAGCGGTTTTGCCAACGTCGCGTGGGAAAAAACCTTTCTTCACAAACGTGCTATCTAACACTGAAAGAATATTTCTAATTGGTCCAGCAGGCTTAGCATGGCGATTCTATATCTATTTTATCAAGAAAAGACAAAACATGTCTTCTGCCCGAGCGTGGCGCGACTTGTCAACTCGCATATAATCACAAAATGTATTATGTCTATCGAAGAAAAGAAAAATTCTTTAAAAATGTCAAAAGAAATGTTACGTCAATCTGTCACTTATTTGTCATTATGTCTATTCTCCGGTAGATAAAACTTGTTTCTACGGTTCTTGAGAATATTCTAATTCTTGAGATAAGTGCGCCCAATCAAACGGAGACTGAACAGATCTATAATTTTGGTATAGATAGCAAAAATTACACCATTCACGTTTCAGATATTGTACCATCTGACTAAAGAACCTGACCTACCCCACGTGTAGTAATTAAAACCTGCTTATTATACCCAAATTAATAGTAATTATATTTGTACAACTAGCAGGTAAGGGCATCGGGATAACGTATTCCTATGCTAGCTTTTAGCAAAAACCTAAATAAATATTGCTATTTCATACCTTTACTACATCGTAAGCTAAAATACATGCTATGAAATTCTTTGGTTGAATAAACAGTGGTTTGAAGTGGATTTCTCGTGTTATTTTTGTATTCAAAATAAACCATTTCGAAGTTAATTTAAAGTTTGTAAATAGAAATTAAATTAATGTTATGTATTTTTTGAGAATTGCTTAGTAAAGTGTTTTGTAGTTTGGAGGTCAGATAGGCAGTTGCTTCACATAAAACAAATACTCAGCTGCATTCAGTTAAGACTGGAAGACCCCACCCGACCCCAGAACAGCTTTGGAAAAGACTAGGCAGATGATGCTTGACTAAGGTTACTGAAATTAACGATTATTATGAACTGATGTACAGAAAATAATCATACCCTCTTGCCATGAAAACACAGTCACATTTGCAAAAATAATAATATTTCTACAGAAGAGGATAGTAAAAAATAGTTCATCAACATACATTGATGGCTTTCATGCTTAGTTAGCATTTCATTGAGGCTTCATGCTTACCTATCTTTTTCTGAAACTGAAAAGTCTAGAGTAGCAGCAATAAGCAGCAAAAGTAGTAATTATCTTTATCAACATGCCTAACTACCTATCTACATGCCTGGATCGAAAGTATTCTTAATCGATAAAAAGTTTGTTAAACACTGAAAGAATTTTCCAAATAAAGTCAGCCGTTCGTGACATTAGAGCGTGCAGTGAAACATACATACTTTTGATCTTTTTAATATTAGTATAGACGACAAAATAAAACGTCAAAATGCCGTGTACCCAAAAATACATGAAAAAGAAAACAAAATCCATTAATATGAAAAATTAAGCAATATTATGGCAAAGGGAATTTCCTCAAGGGCGGCGTCCAAACGGACCTCGCCTACCCTTTATCTGAGGTCCACAGGTCATTACCATAAAGCGATTTTGGGCTCTCCAGGGTCTTAAGTGTCAAAGATCTTCGATCCTAGCTGGCTATTATTGTCTCCTATTTGCATATACAGGATATTGTATTGTAACTTTACATGTAAAAGTAATAGAAAAATAGATAAGTCCCTTTTTTGTTGGAAATTCGCTGATTTTGGGTTCAGCTCGAATTTTATTTTGTTAACTTATTGTAAGTGTTATGGCTTGGTATCGTAAGCTTGGTAGTGCGTGACTTGGCCTTTTATTAACCAAAGGATTATTTCGAATTATATTAATACTGTTAAGTATATTGTGGGTACAGTGTCTCCATCTGTATAAGGCTTCATAGATACTTAATTAACGATGCTGGTCTACACATATGAATAGTGGGTTATTTTGCTTGGAATATATATATTATTATATTCCAAGATTTTCGTCATTAATTTGTTCCAAGTATTTCGAAAATTGATTATCTGACTTAAAGTTCCACCATAAGCTTGTAGGGACACATGTAAGTATGTATGTAGAAGAAGTATAAATACTCAGTTATAGTTATGCTATGAAAAATGTTGAGGTTACAAAAGGGACTATTTGGTCTCCTAGTAACATAATGGGCATAAAGTTACTTAGCTGGGATGATGACTAAGGTGTCTTTTCGGCAATCCATCTTCTCATTTAAAACACACAAATTTTTAAAGAATCCTACAAAATATTTGTTTCTATGTCCGTAGATAGCGATGGGGAGGAATTTTTCGATGCCTTTTAGTTTTCAACCGACTTGCAGGAGAAGGTGCTCAATGTGGCTGTATATTATTTTTTAATATAAATATTTGTATCACATATTTTTCGTTTTTTATGCTTCGTAAATAAGGCATAACTGCCTCGTTGGTCTAGTGGTCGCAAGGCGCGACTGCTGTGCACGGGGTCTCGGGTTCAATTCCCGGGTCGGGCCGAAATCGCTTTGTGGGTTTTCTGAAACTTTCATAAAGCAGCCTGGAGTCTGGAAGTTGGTGATTGATTCACCCGTGCATCGGAGAGCACGTAAATGTCGGTCCTGCGCCTGATCTCTCTCCGGTCGTGTCGGATTGCCGTCTCATCGGACTATGAGAGTGAGGGAATAGAGAGTGCACCTGTATCTGCGCGAATGCTTGTGCACTAGAATATGTCCTGTGCAGCTGGCTGATCTCCATAAAAGAGAACGGCCGTCGTAGCCGACAATCGGCCTGGATGCCATCAAATAAGGCGTTTATAGGTTCAATTCTACTTTCATAAGTGTAGATTTATTAGCATACTTTCATATCATTTTCTGTTCTATTCAATGACACTGTAAATCTCTAATCAAACTAATTAAATCGAGCACATATCACAATTGTTACAGCCAGCAAAAACAATGTGTTACAGTGATACACATTACGGCATAATGGGAAAGGCTTACTGTAAGGACCACTTCACTTAATGAGAGATGCGTAAAGCGTTGTTCGTCATTTGTCATAGGTATAATGTAAGTCTGTTTGATTGTGTTATTACGTTACCTCAATATTGATACAAGGCGCAGACGCCTGCACATCAACCTACCTGTCAAATTTCTGCAATAGATTTTGAACCTTATTACAATACCGAAAGATTAATATTCATCATCTCCCGAGCCTTTTCCCAACTATGTTGGGGTCGGCTTCCAGTCTAACCGGTTTCGGCTGGGTACCAGTGTTTTCCAAGGAGCGACTGCCTATCTGACCTCCTCAACCCAGTTACCTGGGCAACCCAATACCCCTTGGTTAGACTGGCGTCAGACTTACTGGCTTCTGACTAACCAGGCCACCACGACTTATAAAAAAAAATAATATGAAAGGTTAATATTCAATTTTATTAAAGTCTAATTAAGTAATATAAGAATGGAATAACAAAGATTTTCAAGTTAATGTACATAATTATTTACAATTGATAAAACTATTTATAATATTCAATTGATAAAATTTGACACAGGGTAAGTTGATGTGCTGGCGTCTGTTACCTTTTGCCCATGGTCCCACACGCGTCTCGGATCCAAAGTAGCTAGCCTTTCTCGGGCTTTAGGCTATTCAGTGTACTAAATTGCATTCAAATTGGTTCAGTAGCTAAGACGGACAGAGTTACTTTTTCATTTGTAATATTAGTAAGAAAAGATGTTGCTTTTGTATTGTATTAATTAGAAAAAAATAGCTTTTGACTGCCTCGTTGGTCTAGCGATCGCAAGGCGCGACTACCATGCACGGGGTCTCGGGTTCGATTCCCGGGTCGGGCCAAAATCGTTTTGTGGGTTTTGAATTCTACCAAATAAATTCGAAAATGTAACAGAACTAAACTAACTGGAACTTATACGTAGGCGGTGAAAAAGGCCCTTAAACTCATAAGCATTTAGTTTTTTTTTTTGACTAAAACCTTTCGCAAACACAGCCCGGTTCAAAGGGGTTGAATTTTATCCGCGATGACCGGCCAATAATACCCGGAAGCGTTCATTTTAATTGTCATTACCCGGGTCACACCCAGATTATCAGGGTGACATGATTAAAAACCCTTTGTAATACCCTGTTAGGGAAGTGCGGGAGCGTTTAATTTTTTTTAATTAGCACACTGTTTTGTTAACGAAGCTATTTTTTTTTTCAATGGCGATGAATTATTTGAAGATTATTAATTACTTAGTGTCTCTTATTTTGTTTTTTTTTTATTGTATATATTAATTTATACTTTATTTGTAAATACGTTGTAAATATTAATGTGAATAATAGTAACAAAATGTAATAAAATGACATAAAAAAAAAATTGAGCCAAATCTATATAGATTATTATTCTTTCATTTTCAGTCTGTATTGAATAAAATTGTATTGTAGTAGAAATATCTTTTGATCATAATGTGTGATTCCAGAATAGGCAATGTACACATGCCAGCAAATCAAGCTACTTCTTTCAAATATCCTTCATAGATTTTCAACTTTATCGCTGAAATAAAATATAATGTTCCAAAGTTGATTGGGAATTTGTCAGTTTCGGGTAGCTTGATGTGCTGGCGTCGGTAACTGGGCAAAGTTATTACTAGTCTATCCGAAAATAGAAATCTTCAAACTAATTTGATTAAATTTAGTCTGAGAATAGAAAAAAAAAAAACTTAAGAATAGTATGGTTTTTATTCGAGAGCGTAGAATAATCTCTCTAAAACACAGGTTAGCATGATAGAAAAAGCTAGTATATATGCTTTGTTATTGAAACGTATCAAACTCTGCTAAAGGTACACGTACACCGAGATAGCTCACCTACCGAAAGATCAAAAGAATATATATTTTTTACGAAAACCACCTTTTCCCGGAACCGGGTTGTATTCAAAATGAGATAATACTAACATCTGACGGGTTTAACATATTTCACATTACCATTTCAAATAAGTAGATTATAATGAGTTTAGATACACGCGCGTTTTTGGCTTGATCAAAAAAGAGGCTATGGCTTGATGTGGGGTATTGCCAGCGTTGCAGGTACCTATATTAAGGTTCTGTTTCACCACCTACGAATAAGTTCCAGCTAGTTTATTTGGTTGATAATTGGGATGATGACTTGGTCAAAAATAAAATACTTGAACCGAAAATTGTTTTCATTTTTTTACTGATAATATAATCGAAATAAGTATACGGCTTGATGTGAAAAATCTGTGACGTCATAGTTTGTGTTTTCATACAAACATAGAGAGTAATCGTTTTTGACAGTTCTATAAAAGTATTGAATTTGACTAGTTGTCGCCTACCGTATTTCATAATTTATGATTTTTCCTTTTATTCGGCGGGTAGTGCCTATTTCGGAGATTGTAAAACTGGCCCTTAAAAGAGTTAGTGGTGTGATACGAAGTACCTCCATAAGAGAACTGACTATCAATAAAACATTTACATTTCCTTCAATTATTGCATACAGGATGAAGTTGTATCTGATGTTAGTTTTGGTATTAAAATATATTGATGCTATGTAATACAAATCACATAACGTAGCAGTCAATTATTATATTATAGCAGCAGTAGTCAATTATTATTTTATACTAGTATTTCTCTACTAGACCACGGGACTACAGAGTCCCGGATTTTTAGAAGGCGAACGTGGGGCCGAAGCCAACACGCTGAAGCCCTTTTGAGACAACTTTAATATATGTAATGGTGACACAAAACCGACGACTGTCCCTGTATACACTATAGAAATGTACCCAAGGACAACCCCCGGTTTGTGCTAAACTATTGCTAAGTATGGAAGAAAAACTACTTGGGCTATTGTGATGGGATGCTAGTGGACTAGGGAAGGGAAAACTATGGGAACTATGACCCCTGCCGATGACAATGTAATAAATACATGTAAAAATGGCAGGAGGAGACTCGCCAGCTCACTTACCGGGCCCCCGGGAACTAGTCGCTAAGTCGCAACAAGGGGGCAACGGGGAGTTTATTATTATAATTATGTATTAAATCTGCGTTTTAGCTTTGTATATAAGTGCCTTCTTAAGTTTCCTTTTTTGTTGACTTAATCAGTACCGTGTAGTATGTGTCCAATATATCTTAAATAAATATAAATCACTAACTTTTCCCCGCGATTTCACCCGCGTCCCAAAGATCGGACATTCACTCCTCACATTCGGATCAAAAGTAATTTAAATATATCCTTTCTCCGGCTATACACTATATGTGTACCAAATTTAATTTAAATCGATTTCTAGCTTAAAATCATAAAAGACATACAAACATACAGAATTACTTTCACGTTTGTAATATAAGCGAGGGTAGTTTGATTTTCAGATAACATCCTGATTCTATGGAGGTCTTGGTCTTGAGAGGCTTGATCAACATGATCATTCTTAATCTATCTGACCTTGACAGTGAACCTGAGTCGAGTAGGAATCGATCAATAATCGGTTCTTGACATCGATATATCGCTTTCAGGCAGATTAAGCACTCAATTATTAGTGGCCAAACTTGGAAGTTACTTGGTTTGTTAAAGAATAAGTAATCGTATAACACATTTATTTTTAACTACTTTATACCTTAACTGATTCCTCTCGCGTCCCGAGGGTATTTTCAGGATGAAAATTATCCTATGTCCTTTCTCAGGCTTTAGACATCATCATCTCCCGAGCCTTTTTCCCAACTATGTTGGGGTCGGCTTCCAGTCTAACCGGTTTCAGCTGAGTACCAGTGTTTTACAAGGAGCGACTGCCTATCTGACCTCCTCAACCCAGTTACCTGGGCAACCCAATACCCCTTGGTTAGACTGGCGTCAGACTTACTGGCTTCTGACTACCCGTTCTCAGGCTTGAGACATTGTATCAAATTATATTTAAATCGGTTCAGTAGTTTTGACTTAAGCCCGAGAGACAGGCATACTTACTTTTGCATTTATAATATTAGTGAGGATTAAGCATATTTATTAGTAACTTGTCGTCAACCCAGTTGCTGAGGAGGTCAGATAGGCAGTCGCTCTGTGTAAGACACTGGTACTTAGCTACATACGATAAAGAATAAGAGTATATTTTTATAGTTTTGACATCTAGTGCCTTAAACATATCAAATAGCTGCAACCAAATTCCGATTACAGCATCTAAATTATATTGTCTTTCGGTTAAAAATAGATTTTTAAATTATGTATAACTAAATCGGTTCATTTATCAAATAGGTATGAATACTAATGTTAATAAATGAATAGATTCCGTAAAATTATCTAATGTAATTCTAGTTAAACAATTAGGATTCGGGAACGTCAAAAAGACATAACACAGCTCCAAAAAGCCCGCCCTTCACAACTACCTGTATTTTTGCTGGGAAGAAGAAGTAAGGTCGACCTAGTAAGACAAAGTTCAAAGTCCTCTTTGGCGTAAATTTTGATAAAGACTGAAAAGATTGAGTCAGAAGTCGGAAAGTCTGATATCCAGTCTTACTAAGGGGTATGTCGTTGCCCGGGTAACTGGGTTGAAGAGGTCAGATAGTAAGTCAAACACTGGTCCTTATCTGCATCTGGTTAAGATAGGAAGCTGACACCAATATTTTAAGAAAAGGCTAGGCAGATGAGACTATAATGGAGGTTCAAAATAAAGTTATGGTTGATGAGGTTAGATAAGAAGTCGCTCAATGTCAAACATTAATACTTATCTGCATCTGGTTAATATTGGAAGCCGACTCCAATATAATTTGCTAAAAGGCTAGGCAGATGAGACTATTTTAGGTTCAATATAAAAGTTACATTTTTCAGTTTGATCATAATAGTCTGGGACAAACAATAATTTAACCAAACAATAAAATTAGTTAAACAAATTATCGCGCCCCACGTCAAATTCTAGTACAGCCCACACAAAACCCGTGTCAGCCGCTTACAGAATGAATATTAAAATATTTTATTATGTTATTTTCAATTTTGTTTAAAATCGAGTTTAGAGAGTGTGTTGTTTCATAAACTTTATTATAACGGGTGTTATTTCCAATTTCGTTTATTCATTTTGTTTTATTTAATTTTGTATAATGGGGATGAAGAGAGAAATAAATGTACCGACTTTCGTTACGTGTTAGCCTAAGAAAATATTTATTGATAATTTGACCTTGATATTGAAAAAAATACACTTAATAAAATAAGCTAGCTAAAAGGACATTATATCTAATAATATTCCTACACAAGTACCTACCATAAATCATAATTATCCCATTCGTCTCGTAAACTAATTAACAAAATCGGGGAATGCTGGAAAAGTTTGAAAATCATTAAAACGTGGCTCAGATATACTGAACAATTAAGACCGCATCTTCTGAACTAAAATTAAAAATAGCATTTAAAACTAAAATAATGATAACAACTTACCTTTATCACTCATCACATATCACTCTTTCAATCAAACATCACTATTGATAAGCACGACACTACGTTTCGCGCGGTTGATACGCCGCGCGGATAATACGTCACACGGTTGATACGCGGCGGGGCCCATACGACACTGACACACAACTAAGAAGCAAGGCGGGCGAAGTTTTCACGCATGCGTATTGCGAGGCACGTCAGGTGTTCCAACTATTTTGGTCCTTAGAAAGTCCTTTCGCTATTTCTATGCAGGACTGTGAACTATTTAAATATATTTTTAAGCATTTTTTAAGGGAGTTCATTACCTCATACATATTTAAAGAGTCGTCCAAAATCAGGGTATCGTAGGATTTGTCTCGATTACCTAAATATTCTTAGATTTGAGACGTGTAAAAAAACTAACATGGCGTATCTGACATCTGAGATGCCATAGATTGAAGTATTTTTTTTTTTCTAATATGTGGGTATCTTATAATTCGTCATGATTCTGACGTTGTTTAATATTATCATATACAATTTATTATCCAAACGAAATACGTACATGAATTTAATGACTGAAGGTATGTGAATCCGATACCTCTTGGTAATCGTCGACTTTCTAACTTCTGACTTCCCGTAATGACTACCAAAGATCTGCAAATGACAGCCGGGACCCACCTATTCAAAGTGCCTTCCGAAACATTTTCGTCTACATAACTTTATAAAATATCCAGAACGATTAATGCATACAAGTAATAGAAGGCAAATGTACATATTATCGTTTACCTAATAAATAAAATGACTGGGAAATCCATATAGTAATATGGTCTATAACATTATTAGTTACTAGGTACGCGCTTTTTGGAAACGCCTATAACTCAGCCCGTAAATCTAGAACATCTTACCCTGCAATACCTAGACAAACAAGATATTCGGCCAATAATAATCAGTTTTCTCAACTACAGTATCACTGGAACACCAAATGGGCAATAAAATATTTCAACAACCCCACCTCGGTACAAAGACATTGAATAAAACCGTTTAAAGTTAAAACTACCTCGTTAGCATAACTACTAATGTTTGCAGACAATAATTGTTCTGGGTTAGACTAAAATGTCCAGTTTCGTTACGTTTTAAGGGTATCTCACACTACCGTGATGCTGGGATCCGACGCAGCTATGATTTTATTTTGTTCGTGCAAATTAGAAAATCATCGAACGATTTGAACTCGCTGTGGGTACAGCTGGTGGGCGTGTCAGACACTTACTGACTTATACTTACTATGTTCCTCCTGGGATTCTTTGTATGCCAGGGCCACGGTAACTCTCGCGAACAACCCGCAGCCGGCAGTAACTGTGGTTTTAGTAAAATAGTCTTAATTCTTTCAAATTTATTATCAAGAATTTAATTATCAAAGATTTTAAGTATTTACAAGCGTTGTTCGGGCAAAAAATATTAAGTCAAATGACTCATGCATAAGTA
Source organism: Heliothis peltigera (assembly GCA_958496145.1). Taxonomy (NCBI): domain Eukaryota; kingdom Metazoa; phylum Arthropoda; class Insecta; order Lepidoptera; family Noctuidae; genus Heliothis; species Heliothis peltigera. Next base: position 651,956 of record OY292333.1, read on the forward strand.
GCATTAAAATTTGCTGACAAGGTGTCAGTTTCTAATTTGTTGGTGCGAAACCACTCTCGCGCAAATTCTACTCGCACTCGCAAACAAAATACTGTCAAATTCATTTAGATAGGTTCGTTACAGACTCCTCACTTCGTAGAGTGGTAGTGTGTGATCAACCTTAGCAGTTCCAAGCCGTTTGGTACCTAAGCACAAGTTATTAGCATAGTTTGTGCCGTGTGCTTTGGTAATAAAGTATGCATGCAGTTTACTATTTAGTTACTTGAGTTTGAGAGTTCACAGTAACGTAACACTGTTATGTGAGCATAGAAACCAGTTCGGGTCCACTAGAAAAGTGTTAATTTTTAAGCTAATGTGATTTTGGCGGTGTTACAAAGCTAAGCATGTAACGCATTGCGAATGCTATGTTCTGCTTAATTAAACGATCATTTTGACTGTATAACCAATTTAGTATTGTGGAAAAAGGGACCAGTGTAATTTTTCAAAATAGCAGTCCTTAAAAAACAATATTAGTGTCATTAACTAGTGTTCATTTATTTTGTATCACTTCTTTTTATTTATAATTTTAGAGTAAAAATAAGTAGATAGGAAGGTCACCTATACTAATATAACTCTGAAAAGTTTGTTAGTTTGTTTCGAAGCGCTTATCTCAATAACCACGCAACCGATTTGGAAAATTCTTTAAGTATTCAATAGCCCAGTTATCAAGGTAGACTATTGTGGTTTTTTTTAGCAGTTCTCACGGTATACGAGTAAAACCACTGACGGAATCTAGTACATAACGACAATAAAAACCGTAAATTCTCGAGACCAGGTACAAGAACGCCACATTTTATTACAAAAAGTTTACAATTGAAGCTCACATAAACTTCGGGCCGTTCATAATTTTGATGGCATTCTATATTAGTTTCCTTTGTGGCAACATCGAGCCCTTTATGTCCCAAGATTGTTATTCTGCAGAGGTATTGTGAAAATTTTCCGTGTTACATCGATTTTTTTTAAGGATAATATCAAGGCCTTTGCTCTCGGAGCCATACCAGAGCATTAACCCGGCTTCAGGGAGTTCAGGGTCACATTCCCTGTCCTCCACTGGAGTAATTTCTACTCGGCGCGTCCACGTCGCGGGGGTGGGCACTTAACATCTCAGTAGGCCGGGATGATAAGTGGCGAAGTTCGAGTAGAGACCCAGTTTCTGCGGGGTATAACGCGAAGCCCTTGCCCAGGGTTACGGGTGAAGACCTTAACGGTGACACCGGCGGAGAAGTTGAGCTTCGGTACGGCGTGTGTCTAGCGGAAGGGGCAACGGATTTGGAGTACCGATAGGCGACAGTACGGTGCAACCTGAAAAAGTCGGCAACTCCTGCAACCTATTCGTCTCTACACGTAGGGAACACTCACTCCTGTAGATATAGGCGACGAGGTCGAGAGGAAGCTATGAATGCTGGGCAAGTTCATGGTTTCATAAATGCGTCCCAGGCGATGCAGTGCTTGTGGAGAGGTCACTCCGCCCGTACCTAAGTGTTACGAACAGGTATGGAAACCAACACGGAGAGTTGCAGTCACCAGTTATAAGTCTCGCGCTGATGGGCGTTTGCGCGGACGCTAGGGGTAACTCTCGACGGTGGGATAGTCCATCGCGACTAACTGACTAGTTAACGCCCGCCTCAAGCTGGGCAGCCCCCGGCCAATAAGGTACTAGTCCGTCCCTCATTCTGCGCTTCTATGGGTGTGTGAAGCTGCAAACAGATCACGTGTTTGAATCAGGATGGGTATATAAAGCACCTAACAAGAACAAAAAACATAACTTGATCGCTAAATCAAAAAAAACAATCTTACGCTTTGCTTCATGGAACGTACGAACATTGCTCCCTGGATTTGAGACTCAGAATGATCCTGAGCCTATGTTAAGAAAGTCAGCCATTATTGACAGAGAACTTTTGCGTCTCCGTATTGATGTCGCTGCTCTACAAGAGACTCGTCTCTCTGATGAAGGCAGTCTTCGTGAGGATAACTACACTTTTTATTGGAAAGGGCGTGAAACAGGTGAACGTCGTGATCATGGTATAGGATTTGCGGTTCACAATAATATTCTTAAATGCATTGAACCACCAAAAGGTATCTCTGAGCGCATAATGCACCTCCGAATAAACACACATTCGGGAGCTCTAGTATTAATTTCTGCCTACGCTCCTACCTTGCAAGCATCTCCTGAAGAAAAAGATGCATTCTATGATGATCTGCAACATTGTCTGACAAATATCAATAGATCAGACAAAATTGTACTTCTCGGTGACTTCAATGCCAGGATTGGAGACAATCATAACAACTGGCCGGACTGTATGGGTTCACATGGCATTGGGAATATGAATGAAAACGGTCAACGCCTTTTAGAACTTTGTGCATCCCACTCCTTGTGTATTACTAACACCTATTTCCGCAATAAAACTGCACATAAAGTGTCGTGGAAACACCCGCGCTCTGGTCACTGGCATCAATTGGATTTTATAATCACCAGAAGACGGGACCTTCGTGACTTCCTTAATGCCCGTACTTACCACAGCGCCAACTGCGATACAGATCATTCCTTAGTTATGGCCAAAACTAGACTAATGGTTAAAAAGATACACTCCGCCAATAACGCCTCTAGAAGAATAAAGATTAACACTAAAGCTGCAATCGACGAAACGCTTTACAACCGGTTTAACACTGAGATCCAAAGCAAACTCAACCCTGAAATGCTTCAGAACTTACCGAATAGCGAAACTATGTGGTCCATAGCGAGGGACACAATCACTCATACAGCTCTCGAAATATATGGGACACAAGGCAAAACCCAAAAGGACTGGTTTGCAGAATATGAGGATGAATTACGCCCCTATCTTGAGAGTAAACGTAAGACCTACATAGACTCTATACACAAACCGGCGGATGAAAGGGCTAAGCTTAAATATAAAACTGCCAAAGCTGACCTACAACGTGCTTCACGCTATTATGCAAACCTATACTGGGTTAGCCTCTGTGAAGATATTCAACATTGCCACAAAATTGGTGACTTTCGAGGGATGTATCAAGGTATCAAGACGGCTATAGGGCCTGTCGCTAAAAAGCGCGCAGATATTAAAGATAGTGAAGGTATCCCCATCACCGATAAGCAACAACAATTAACGAGATGGGCAGAACACTATTCTAATCTCTACTCCAATGAGATTAACATCAATCCAATGGCCTTACATACTTTACCAGTTTATCCCACTATGGAAGAACTAGACGATCCACCTACTCTGGAGGAATTTCAACGTGCGTTAAAAACATTAAAACTAGGTAAGAGCTCTGGACGGGACAACCTACCAGCCGAAATCATTATTTATAATTGCGTGGTTCAGATTCTTTACCAAATTTTGCTTAAATGCTGGGAAGAGGGCACTGTGCCTCAAGACATGAGAGATGCTGATATAATCACACTTTATAAGGGAAAGGGAGATAGAGGAGATTGCAACAACTACAGAGGCATCTCACTCTTGAGTGTTACTGGCAAGGCATTTGCTAAAGTGATTTTGAAAAGGCTTGAAACTCTTGCGGCAAGGATTTATCCCGAAACACAATGTGGCTTCAGGCCTGGTCGCTCCACAAATGACATGATATTCACTTTACGCCAACTACAGGAAAAGAGTCTCGAACACCAGACACCTCTTTATATTGCATTTGTTGATCTAAGCAAAGCCTTTGATTCTGTCAGTAGACAAGGCCTTTACAACGTACTTACTAGAATAGGGTGTCCACCAACCCTACTTTCACTAATCCAGGCCTTCCACGATAATATGCAGGGTACGGTTATCTTCGACGGACAGACTACAGAAACTTTTAGCATGAACCGTGGCATTAGACAGGGCTGTGTTTTGGCGCCCACTCTTTTTGGTATCTTCTTTTCGGCTATAATCATTGAGGCCTTCAAATACTGCGATATTGGAATTCATCTGCACACAAGAAAAGATGGAAGACTTTTCAATATTCAGCTTTTGAAATCCAAAAACAAGCGATATGACATTCTGGCCCGTGAGTTACTGTATGCTGACGACGCAGCTCTTGTCGCCAAATCGGAGCAAGAACTACAAGAGCTCGTAAATAGGTTCGATCACGCTTGTCATCTATTTTCTATGAGTATAAACACCAAAAAAACCGTCATCATGGGTCAAGGAGTAGATCATCCACCTCATATCACGCTTAACGGAATGCCTCTAGAAATTGTTGATCACTTTTGCTATCTCGGGTCCACTACAACCTCAAACCTTTGCAACAACCGGGAAATAGAGACTCGCATTGGAAGAGCGGCGTCGAACTTTGGTAAACTCTCTACGCGTGTCTGGAGAAACAACAAACTTACTGTTGCTACCAAGGTCCTCGTATATAAAACTTGTATTCTCAATACACTGCTATACGCTTCAGAAACATGGACTACTTACTCCAAGCAAGAACGTCATCTTAATGCCTTTCACATGCGTTGTCTGCGCACGATACTCGGTGTTACTTGGCAGGACAGGATAAGTAATGAAACTGTTTTGGGTAAGACGAACTGCAACAGCATCACTGCAATCTTGAAACAGAGAAGACTTCGCTGGCTGGGACATGTTCACCGAATGGACACCGAAAGATTGCCACGCGAGGTCATGCTTGGACAGATTGCTGACGCAAAAAGACGAGTTGGTCGACCAAAACTCCGTTTCAAGGACTGCTGTAAGCGCGACATGGAGAGCTTTGGGATTGATACGAACTCCTGGGAAACACGCGCCAGCATAAGACCATTATGGAGACGTGACCTACTAAATGGGATTGCAAGACACGACGAAGCCTGGCTCGAGAACCTTAAGCAAAAAAGGCTTCGTACCAACAACGCTGACCTACCCGTGGATGCGCGTTTCACCTGCGACAAATGTGGCAAAAAATGCCGTGCAAGTATTGGACTCTGGAGTCATAGAAAAAAATGCATGCGCCACTAAAATCCACATACAAGCACTGCCACAATCATCTTACAAAGATGCAATGTGGCCAATGATGATAATATCAAGGTAAGATTTTTGGTTGGACTGCGAAAAATTTTACGGTCCTTATCGGGTTCTTAAGTTTATTGTTTTTTTTTTTACCACAAATTTTATTAAGTACTGTAAAAAATAGGTCGTGGCTTATAAGTTAAAGCACTCTTCACACACGCCAAAACCTGTTAAGTATAAGGATGTCGGTTTGATTCCAGTTAAGGTAAGTACTCATGTAATTTTTCAGACAATTTTTAAGAGACCAATATCTGAGTAAATGTGAAGGAAAAAGCATTAAAAAAAAAGACTTTGAAGTCTGAAACTGCAAGTCCGCCTTCGGCAAGCGTGGTGATAAACGTTCAATCCTACTCTGTGAGATAAGAGGCCTGTGTAATGGAACTATAAAAAGGCTGATGATGATAATGATGATGAAGAACACAAGTCGTCTGATCGATTCATATTTTTTTCGTTTTTTTGTTTTTTTACATTCATCATCTTCGCCTTTAACATTTAATAAAAATGGAAAAAATCTTAAATATAACTTGTACCTATCTTTTTATTTTGAAACCGAGGTTGACTTGGCACAGCAGTGCTTAAATACATTACAATATTTCAATAAATTATGTCAATATTTATAATTTACATTTTAAAATTTAATAGCATTACTCTGGTCTCATTTATTATTTAAATAAATACGTTATCATTAAAATAATAGTGAAGTTATTGGAATTCTAATGCGACCGAACTTTATTGATGTAACTTTATTAATAAACCATTTTATTTATTGTACTTTTATTTTTATTGGTGCGATAAAATGTGTTCATTGTTTAAAATTATTTCGAGCAATTATTATGCGTGTACCTTTTGTTTTTTTTTTTTTAAGAACAATGGTTTAATAAATCATTTTTATATATTTAATAGTATGTTACCAGTATTTATAATTATAATAAAGTTCTCGTATTGCTTAGTATTATCTTCTGGTAGATATAAATCTACATAGGTGTCTATTATTTATTTAATTATTTTACGTTATGGGTCTTGGTCAACGTTCAGTCAATTACCTTTACATATAAAACATGGTTTATAGAAAATATCCCATCTATAGTGTACAGACGTCAGCACATCAAGTAACTACAATCTGTCAAATTTCCTTTATATATTTTCAACTTTATCGCTGAAGTATATAGTTCAAAGTTGATTGGGAAAATTTGTCAGTTTCGGGTAGCTTGATGTGCTGGCATTTGTTCCTACATAATTATGTATCTTTAATATGTGTGTTACATTGAAAGATGCCAACTGTCGAGTTGGCTATAAATGAGATTGTTGAAAATGAGATCCTAGATTCTTTGGATGGGAAATATTTTTTTTTACTATCTGCCCAGAGAATGCTATACCATAACAAAACGTTGGTATAACGAGATAGACTTAAATTGTCACATTTTCTTTATTTTAAATAGAAATCTTTGTCTGTCAGTCTATCAAAATTAATCAACCGTGAATATAAATCCTTACTGAATCAACTTTTTTCTCCGAACTCACTCACAGCTGGAGGTCGCGGTTCAATTTCCTGTTAGGGAACAATTGTCCCAGACAATTCTATTTTTGTTATTTACTAAATAAGTAGGTATGTCTTCAATAATTTTGTTTCTGTATCGTCAGAATTTGGAAACAAAAATTCTAGGCTTTTGTGATTTATAAAGTATTTATAAGTAAGTAAAGTTTTATTTCTATTGTCCTGTGTTGCTCAAGTTTCTAGGTTAACAAAAAGTATAGACGCCAGCACATCAAGCTATCGAAACTGTAAAATTTTCCCAATCAAGTTTGAACCTTATGCGTCAGTGATAAAGTTGAAAATCTATAAAAGAAATTTGACAGATTGTAGTAGATTGATGTGTTGACCTACAAATATTTTTTTCAATTCTATATTTTATGTTTCCAAGACCGGACAAATATAATAGTCACTTTGATAAAACGTTTTCAATTTTATTTACAAGAAATTGTTGAGATAAATTGAAACATTTTAATGAAACCTTTTTTTTCTAGGGGTGTGAACAAAGTCTTGAAACAGAACATTAAGGGCCTGTTTCACCATCTACAAATAAGTTCCAGTTAGTGTATTCGGTAGATGATTTCATACAAATTCTGTTCCATTTTTGAATTTATTCGGTAGTTAGTGACTATTCGGACATTGTGAAACTGGCCCTTACAAAAACAGCATAATATAACGATGATGGAGGTGAGGTCAGATACTAGCTTTCACCAAATATATTTGCGTCTCGAAAATTAGCCATTTGTGTCCTTGCGCGTTTATTTGTACATACTTTATCAAAAACAGTCACATTGCTTACCAAGTGCATAGTTATTTGACCTGTCCGGTTAAGCAGTAAACAGCCTCCTAGGCTGAACTGCGAGTTGCCAGCATCAACAAAAAAAAAATAGTTATATGACCATAGGTGAAACCAAGCGAAACAAGTAAAGACGCCTGAAAATCAAGCTACCACGATCTGTCAAATTTGCTTATTGGATTTCCTACTTAATCACTGCAGCATATGGTTCAAAGCTCATTGAGATTTTTTTTTCAGTTTTGAGTAGCTTGATGTGCTGGCGCCTTTACTAGTGAGAAATATTAACTACTCTGGTTAAGTAGGTCATGATATGATGGGGCCTTAAAATATCTCGTTATGTTGTTGACGAGTCAAAGTTTTTGGTTCAATGGAGTGTTTATGGGGCTTTTCTATAAGATGGGAAAATTCGCTATTTAGAATATAGGCTTGTTATGATCTTGTATTTTAACTTGGATTGCTAGTTTCGGTGAATGACCTTAATATTGATATATTTTGTTGTTTGTTTATTTGACCTCAAATAGTTTTATTGTCTTCTTTCCTTTTAGTTGACTCATAGAATGCTGATTTCAGTGTGAAAGGATAATTACTTCTATTATTTTTGTATGAAAATAAATTGACTCTTGTTACATTTTTTTTAATTGTAAATTCAAGCCATTTTCTTTAACTATCATAGCCATAATGTACAATTTTACTGTATTTGCATAATCACCAACCCACTTTAAGCAAGCGTGGTGATTAACGCCCAATCCTTCTCTGTTTGAGAGGAGGCTTGTGCTCATCAGTGGTACGATGAAAAGGCTAATGATGATGGAGAATGGTTAACAAAATAATGATTAAAGTGATTATAATTTAGAGTGACCTTTGCAATGTAATTATTAAGGCAGAAACAGTAGAAAAAAATATGTTGTTTAAAAAATCTAATCGCAACTAGAAACTAAACAAAATAAATATTTATTTCATACATGATCCCGGCCAGACTTATCGAAATAAAGCATCCACAAAGCGATCGTATTGGGCAATAGTCTCCGCATCGGAGGCAGATTGCATCTTTTTATTCATGAGGGTAGTTTCAACACCTTCTGTTTGTATGTTATGCTTTATAATGCGCTGCGGATTTTTGCAATTATGATTTTTGTCAGATACAGACGCCTACACATCGAGCTAACGAAAACTGTCAAATTTTACCAATCGACTTTAATTACGTAGTTAAGAAGGAAATTTGACAGATTGTAGTAGCTTGATGTGCTGGTGTCTGTACAACATAACATGCTAATTATCTACCCGTATTTTTATGTCAACAGACATTTGGTCGAAGTAATTTTAATTGTGAGAAAATGATTTTTACCCCAACAAAACATACATAATATTAGTAATTTAGACATAATTGCTCTAATCAAAAGTACATTAAAATTAGAATTTCTTTCACTGTGACGTTAAATAAAATGGATTGACTTACGTCTGCAAAATTCAAGTCTTTAAAGCTATCTGAACGACTGGTTGACGCTTCCAGAGAACCAAAGGCTGGCTCTTGGGCATGCTCCCAGTTGACAGCGATGGGGATGACATTTTTATTATTAGTTTTAATGGAAATTTTTGTATCATGTAAATTTATGTCTTTATGCTTTGTAAATAATATGTTACATATATTACACAAAACCTTAAAAGTAAAGCAAAAGATTTTTTTGCAACTTTCATCTCGAAGTTGCATCGAGTATTTAAGATAAATCACCTATTGGGAGGGAAAGTGATGAGTTTTCTCGTTTCCCGCACAACTTGGCAGCCGCAAAGTTTAAGACTCGTGAATATTCATCAAGAACTGACACAGTAAGCCCAAGACCGTTCTATATTGCTAATAATCTTTGTGGACGTAAGTTTTACTTAATTAGTTATCTACCTATATTAAAAATTGGTGTTAAATAGTACTAAATAAATAAGTAATACATATGTAGGTACTTAATCTTTCTTCGCCATGAATCAGTATATCTATTGGTGAAAATCGCATAAAAAACCTTGAATTAATGTTCAAATTTATCGCACACAGATACACAGATGCGGTAGGCAATAATGTGTTGTGATTTTTTGAAATAATAGTTATCATTTTACGAATATACAGCTAAGTAATATTATATTTATATTTATAGGGGACCAACATGAATGTCGGTGTTTTTTAAATTACAAAGTTAAATTTTAGTTATTAAATTCTTTGCATATTCTGAGGAGAGTATCACCTCTACGGTAAACAGGAGTGAATAATGCAGGTAAGCATGCATGCATATGAAAGCTGACTAGATCCCACGCTGTGTGAACAAACGCACGTCTGCATACAATTAGCGGGATGGACTAATTAGTTTCGTGTCAGAGTGTTGATGAGTGCGGTTTCAAAGACCTACAGAATGGGTAGTATGTTATTTTTAGTTCTACTGGACTTTATAAGAGGTTTTTTTTACTTCTTTATCTTATAAAACGAATATTTGTTATGATTTACAAAATCCAAATCATTTTGATGCGAAACCCTTTATACAATAAGAATAAAGAAAAAAAAACATAATTCTACCCTCTATTCATTCAATAGTTCATTCATTGATTTTTTTCGTTCATACATTTATTCATATTTTCTTTCATTCTTTCTTTATTTCGTTCATTCATTCTTGCCTTTATTTATTACAATTTATAATAATTGGTTAAACAAAAACAAATATTAAAATTAAAAACACTTGAATTGTAAGAGGTAAATGCAACAGAATTACTATGAAAATAGTTTAAAAAATACTTAGTCGAATCTCAAAATCTTCGTGGAATCTAAAGATTTGTTGAACGTAACAGGCACTATCTAACCACAGTTGACATTCCGCGTGGCTTAGATAAATGTACTGCGTCCTCTCCATGTCCTCTCGCTTGGTCTGAAAATTTTGCTAGATTAAGTTAGAAGTTTAGTTGGAAGTAATTTGTGATTAGGTGATGGTTGTTAAAGCATTTGATTCAACCGTCTGACAGTAGAGTTATGAAGGAGGATTTTTGAGGCTAACTGTACCTAAATTAGAATAAAAAAATATGTATATATTGTATAAAAGTTGTTTATATACCTAATATAGGCATGTAGTAAACGTTAAACGTAATAAAAACAGTTGTAATCTCAAACAAACTTGTAATGTTGGAATATTTCACAGAGCCTGAAGAACATCTCCGAGCAATCATTTACTTATTTACTTAAAGTTACAATTAGGAAGAAAATATGACCTGATGGGCGGCAGGACTGTCTCCAAGAGTTATCGTGGCCCTGACACATAAGGGCCTCCGGAATGAACAAAAATGAGTTTTAGTCAGTAAGAGCTGATACTCCAGCTGAACCCACTACGGGAGAGGTCATTTGATGATTTTGCCTAGAGATCTAGAAACCAAAATCCAGCAATGAAATTATATAAGGTAACTATGACGTCATAAATATGATGAGGAAAAAAGAGCATAAAACAGTGGACTTACATACATTACATTTTGTATCAATGAGCGTTGCTGCTCAGAAGCCATTTAAAGCCTTATGCAATTAAATTTCGTTAGTGCGTTTTAATCAGCTTGAAGTCACTACGAACCAACTTCAGAGCAACAAAGATATTTACAGAGATTTTTAAATACAGAACACAAATACGACTCCAGTGACATCACAACATCCCTTCACTCCCTTACGTCGCCACACAATACAAGAAAAATGAAGTGTAAAATTGAGTAGCGAGTGGTGAGTAATGGCCGAGTGACAGCGCTTCGAATAGCACTCGTTAGAACCGAGTCGAGTGCCTCGTTAGTTCGTGTTAGAACATTTGCATGTTAGCCTCGTGGGGCCATGAAAGTAGCGGAGCTTCGACATATGTACACTATATTATCACTATATACTAGCATCACAAATTATGTGAACCAGATGAACAACTTGACATGAATAGCGGTTTGGTATCTTCGGTAGTTCACAATAGATAAATCTTAACTCTTTGCAAAGAAAACACTCAATATCCAATATACTTACCATCTTAATCATTAGGTATACCTATAGAGCAAAACAAGGTCACTTTTCTCCATTGGTCTGTCTCTATAGAATCAATCAATAAAAATCAACTGCGAAGCGAGCAGAGATGATTCATCATCATCATCATCTCAGCCATAGGACGTCCACTGCTGAACATAGGCCTCCCCTTTAGATCTCCACACATACCTGTTGGAAGCGACCTGCATCCACCGTCATCCAGCAGAGATTATTTCTAACAAACCCGCAACAATTCGTTTCTATTTGAAGATGGTGAAATTGACCGACATGAATACTACTGTAGATGTTTGTTGGACGCTTACTTCGGGGCCCCACACAAAGATGGGCCGCACGTGCTCTGAAAGCTAGCCTCAATGAAAAGGGGACGATGATTTAAGAAAACTGCACTCCCAGAGACGGCGATCCATTTAGCTTTTAATTTTAATGATATTACATATGGCTGGGGATAGGAAAAGTTAAAATATCAAATGTTAATAATTTTGTCATTTTAATTCAGTTTTGACATTTACAACAGGCGGTTTAGTAGATGATGTTATTAATGACGATGGCAATGTTTTTATAGTTTTATTGGACCTATGGAACCACGGAAAACCAACGCCATTAAAATTATAGAGAAAAACTTAAACCTTTGAAAATTATAATAATTTACCATGTATTATAACAGTTTACTCAGAATTTAAGTGTAAGTTCAAGATAATTTCAAAGACATTAAAATTATGTATGTATACGAATATTAGGAAACGAAACTTTAATTAATTATTTATTTCAAAAATACCCCCCGCAAACTTAAACACAAGCATTAAAACGTAAAAACTAATTTATACAAAAATCATACATCTTATAAACTTCAATAATTTCTAAACTTTAAATTTTGACATTCAAAATTACATCAAAGTACGTTCCAGTGAATGCAGAGAGAAAATTATCCTATATCTCTTTGGGACCTGGTGCTCAAAGCTGAAGCCACGCAACTCCCGAAGGCTTCGTGCGAATTGCACCGTTCGCTGGCAATATCATAGAAATATGGATGGATTGGTGAGCATAAATTGTACAGACGCCAGCACATCAAGCTACGAAACTGACAAATCTTATAAATCAACTTTGAACCATATACTTCATCGGTAAAGTTGAAAATGTATTAAGAAAATTTGACAGATTGTAGTAGTTTGATGTGCTTTAATAAGTTATGTCTGCACTAGGGAAATTGGTCAAAGACATATGTAAATTATTAAAGCCGGGGCTGCGGGGTGTTCGCTACCGTGGCTCTTTTTTTTCGTGAGAAATCATCAAATTACCCTCCCCCTGAGGCTGCAGCTAGTAGCTGGCAGTGTCAGACTCTTACTGACTAAAACCCACTATGTTCCTTCTAGAGGTCCCTGTGTGCCAGGGCCGTGGTAACACTTACGAACAAACCGCAGCCCAGGCAGAATCTGGCCTCTCCTACGTTGCTGACCTCTCTTCGAGGAGCGCGTGGACTGAACGCGCCGCCAACACGGACTTATGCGGGAGGGGTCAACTGATGATTTCTCACGAAAGAAAGGTTATACTCGTATTGCGGAAGCAACTCTGTCTGTCTATCTGGCGTTCTCGCCGCGGCTACTGACCCGATTATAATAAAATTTGGTACACTAGCTATAGTCTGAGAAATGACATAAAAGCTACCATGTATCATTATTTCAAGCTGTACTTTATTACTTGTTTCATATGTAGTTGTGTAAAATGCCTATCTATATATGATACCTTTATTTAATACCAAACCAAATGGAGTATAAATCCGTCCCAAGTTGCGAAGAAAAAGTTTTGAACTAAGAGTGTCAAAGAGTAAGCACTGCCAGTATCGGGAGGGCTTGAGAGTGCCACGGATGAGCCGGGAGGAGGCCGGAGGAGCACTTGACAGGATTCTGTAATATCTTTTACAGTGGCTTGCTTTATAGATTCAAATTTTATTCAGGGGTTTTATTATACGTAATATATATTTTACTAGTTTTTTTTTTTTTTTTAAGAAATAATTCAAAGCATTGTGTATCTAGCCTCTGCACTTTTTATACGAAAGAATGTTAGGAAATATATTTTCCATTGTATAGTATACAAGCTCGTGGTCAAGTAACAGCCGCACGGGTCGATCGATCAAAAGGTTAAGCAATGCCTGTCGCGGTCGTTCCGTGGACAGGGATCATCTTATCATGACGAGTTCCTCCGTATTTCGGAAAGCACGTTTAATTGGTGGATTGAGCATTATTTGAACACTTTTGGCAGTTCTTTCGGGTAGTCAAAAGCGAGAAAATCTGACGACCAGTCCTACGAAGGGATATCGGTTTACCTAGGTAACTGGGTTAAGGAGGTCAGATAGGTAGGCTTCATGTATAGCACTGAGCCCAACTGTATCCAGTAAGACTCTAAGCCGACCCCAACTAAGTTGGAAAAAGACTAAGCAGACATTATATATAGAAAAGTTCACAATAGAAATATTCCTATACCTAACAAATGATTTTCTAGTTTTCGTTGTAGCAAAACATTACTACATATGTATATAACCTACCCTATGTCTAGACAGTTAAAATCTTTATTTAATGTAGAGAATACGACAAAATTGGACAGATCCCAAAAAACATGTCCTGCCTAATGGCTATGTAACATATAAGATATTAATTTACACCATAATATATTATTGGTTGTGTAATATATAAGACATTTCTGTTTGCTCCAATAATATAGGAAATTGTTAGCTCTGTCTGTACGTTGTTGCTAACATAACTGTCAAAAATATATAACATCATAAAATGTTACACAAATTTTCGAGTTTAATCATTTGATAGGTAGGTACTAACACTTTAATTTCATTTAATTTTTGCGTTGAAATACTTAATTTTCTTTTAACAAATTATCGGATTTCCGACTGCTTATTATAAGCATATATTACGGCTTATTACAGCTATTATAGCCGGATTATAGTTATTATATCTTTTAGACTTAGGATGCCCGAAAAGCCACTATCTATCGAATAAATTCAAAAATGGAAAATAATTTGTATGCACTTATCTACCAAATAAACTAACTGGAACTTTCGTAGGTGGTGAAACGGGCCCTTACTCATAAGTTTAAAATACCTTATACACAAAAAGTACGGATTTTTTTTACAACAATCTGTCAAATTTCCTTAATGGAATTTCAACTTTATCGCTGAAGCCTAAAGCTTAAATTTGATTGGGGAAATTTGTCAGTTTCGGGTAGTCTGATGTGCTGGCATCTGTACATCGTATTTGGTACCATGGGTGAACATTTGAACAAAATAAAACATGTCCTGTACCTAAATACTGTAATACATGAGTGACGTCACATGCGAAGTATAGTACGTAATAAAACAAAGTCTGACAAATTCTTGTTACAACTCAAATAACAAGACATTGTCTCGCAATAATCCTTGCAATTAGTATCGAAGTGTATCCGATAGTCGCCGCAGAGGGTAGTTCGAAAGTGGCCCTAAATCAACATATTTGTTGACGGTACGTGATCGCCTACTGAACGGGACAAGTAACTATTATTTATATAATATATATTTTGGTTGGTTTTATTACAATAGATTCTATATTTTATAAAAATATAGCAATTTTCCAATGCGCTATTATACTCAGAGTGATTTGAGCACGTGCTGCAAAAGTTGGCAACGCAAAATAATTTAGCGTTTTAATGGTAACTCATATTTTATAGGTATTTTAGCACCACATTTCTTATTTCCACATAATAAATTTGCCAAATTAATTAAGGGCCAGTCTACAGGTTACGGATAGCCACTATCTACCAGATAAATTAAAAACATCGACCAGAGTTTTTATGAAATATCCTGCCAGATAAACTATCTGGAACTTATCAGCAACCTGTGAAATGGGCCCTAAATCTTATAAATATTTGACAGCTATTTGCTACGTTGCCAACTTTTGGAATACGCGCTCTTCCGCTCAATCCTTTTCTGTGTAGGAGAAGGCCTGTGCTCAGTAGTGGTACGATAAAAAGGCTAATGATAACATATTAAATAAAACAAATGAATAATAAGAGAAAGGTACATAACAATACGATGGTTTGTTTACAAATATGTCGCATTTGAAACAAACAAACCTTTCCTATGTTACATATAATGTGATTGAATATTTTATTTAATACAAGGTCATATCGGCCACGATGTTTCTCTATTCACTAAATAATAGTATTGTATCATAGTATTTTGTATATTATTTGTTACATACCTAGTTGTTTCTCGTGTCTTCAGTCGCTAACCGAAAGGTATACGTCATAGAGTTTGAAAGAAAGGGTTTTATCTTCTACCAGGGTTCATCATCTGCCTAGTCTTTTCTAAAGCTGTAATGGGGCCGGCTTCCAGACTTAACTGGATGCAGCTGAGTACCAGTTTTTTGACATCCTCGAACCAGTTTCCTGGTACCATTCCAACCCGATACCATTAGTCTACCAAGATTCATAATTTGCAATTTTCTGGTACCAGAAAATTTAATCAAACAGAAGAATAATAAAATTTACTTATCATTATCGTCTTTATTTTAAGTTTTATATGTATATAGTAGGATTGGCCCTCGATTATTCAGCTTTATATAGATATCAAAAAGTATATTTTTAGATAAATATTTATTATATTTTAATTCAAATACTTATACTTTCATAAGACTTTCCAAATCTGACACACTCAGAATTTGTTTTTGTTTTAAATTTGAGACAGTATCATTGATGCATATCAAAGCTGATTCACAAACTGATCAATGATTATTTTGTACGAGATTTAGGGATCCGTACACAAAATAGGAAAAACGGGACCTTGTCACTGAGACTCCGCTGGCAGTTAAAATTTTCACACGCGATGTAGTTTTGTTGCCGCTATAACTACAACTGAAAACAGAACAAAATAATACTCATTCAAAGTCTTCCGAGTCAACAGGAGGAGAACCCCTTTAAAACCAGGGTCTGCCTGGGCTGCGGGTTGTTTGTAAGAGTCACCGTGGCCCTACACACAGGGACCTCCAGAAGGAACATAGTGGGTTTTAGTCAGTAAGAGTCTGATACTCCCTCAAGCTGCACCCTCAGCGGGAGGAGTCATTTGATGATTTCTCACGAAAAAAGGGCTTGCCGAGTCAATAAGCATGATTTTTCAAAAAAAATTGATGAACGATATTAATCAACGGAACCCTTCATGCGCAACTCCGATTTGTACCACTTTACATTTAAATATGAAAAAGAAACTGAAGTAAAAATTGCACTTTTACCTCATTTCAGACATAACAATATTATGGTTACATTTTATACGTCTTTTGCATATTTTATTACTACAAAAATACATGCACCATTTCTCTGCATCGCCTACTTATCCGATTTCATCCGACCACTTTCACTGTTACCACACCATAATCTGCCATCGTTACGTCAAAATAAGGTTTAAATTACGAAAATAGAGCTGTCAATTTATTTGGTTAATTCAGTGCGTTGAAAATGATTTAATAATATTTGATCTCAATAATTGGTGTGAATTTTTATATCTTTTTTAATAACGCGTGAGTTAATTATGGAAACATACGGCTGGTGTCTTTGAACGTTTGTTTTTATTTATTACATCAACGGTCCTTACTACATGATTTTTTTAAACTAAGGGCAAGTTGTTCTACCGAATAAATTCAAAAATGGAACAGAATTTATATGAAATTATCTTCAAAATAAACTAACTGGAAATTTTTAGGAGGTGGTAAAAAAGGCCATAAGTATTTTAATAATTTCTTCATTTCTATATGCTTTCTGATAATAAAGGAATAATTCAGTCTGCTTGTCTCCCGCAAAAATATCATCGCTCTTACCAAAGTTATCTTGAACGTCTCAGAAGATAAAAACAACCTTTAATAAACAACCTTTGTTGATAACCTTCATCTATATTGGTATATTGCTATAGAATTAACTATTACTTCAATGTAAACAAAAGTATAAAGAGAACTGTTTACTTAAATTACAAGATTGAAAAAAATATTATGAAATCCTGTCTATTGCAGCGAGTATATATTTGATATTACATCCTTTTCTAGGGCATACGCTCGTGCACGCTCGCAATTTCACGCCGTATGTTTACGAATTTTTTTTTATAGTTCTCCTGCTTAAACATAACGGTCTGTCGGTCAGTTTGTAGCAAGTAGCCGTAAGACACAGTCATGGACCGCATCAAGTTTAAGGTTAATGGAGTAGAGTGTTCAGGTTAGTGGAACTTTAATTGGATTACGTATTTTGAAAATGGTGATCAAGATTTGAAAAGTTTATTTTTTAATTGATGGTGCGTTTTACTTTATAATGAGTCTTATATTGAGATCAGATTAATTGTAATTATTTTATTTATCATTATTAAAAGTGAAAGTATTTTGAAACGAAATTATGCATCTCAGTACCTTTGTCCTGTTTATACCTAACTTTTTTTATTGTGTTTGTACTTCGCCCGGGGCATTGTAGAAATTCATAATTATCATATTCATAACAGAGAAATTTCATTTTTTTTTTTTTTTATCGAGGAGACATTAATTATTTAATTTAAAACAAAAACGTAAATAGGTATCTTCTGAAGTTGATGCGTACAGTGCATAGTTACAAAATTGCATTCAACTTATGTTTTTAAGAACGGTTTATCGTGATTATCTAACTGGATTGTAAAATAATACTAGACCTCTTTTCTGCACGCAAGTAGTAATGCGTAGCTATTACTAAATCAAGTACCTAAATAAATAATAGGTACCTAGTTCTTAAGTGGACTGGCTATGATACTTAGGAATTTAATTGAAGACATTTAAATACTAGCTGCTCAACCACTTCCCGCTATTAGATAAACACTCTAAAGCGACGCTATGTACAGACGCCAGCACATCAAGCTACTACAATCTGTCAAATTACCTTAACAGATTTACAACTTTATCGCTCAAGCTAGTTGATTTTTTTGATTGCTCAAGTTGATTTTGGGAAAATTTGGCAGTTTCGTGTGGGTCCATACTTTCTCAGTTTCTAGCCTATGTGTGTACCAAATTTAATTTAAATTGGTTTATTAGTTCAAGCGTGAAAGCGCGACAACTTTCGCTTTATTGTATTAATAGCAATTATGATTAAAAAATCTGTCATGTCAGTGTATTTTAATTAGACGCATTTTTTTAAATACCTATGTTTACAATAATTGAAGAATAGGACAGGGAAATAAGATGCATTCGCTATTATTTTGGGGAGTTTAAATTATCACTTTATTAAGAACTAGCTGACCCCACAGACGTCCTGTTTTTGTTTGTTTTCATAAGTACCGTCTACTGTCAATAACAAAAACACAAAAAAAAAATCGGTCCACCCGTTCACGCGTGATGGCGTGACCAAAGGATATAGGGATTCATTTATACACACGGTTATATTTTGGTGATTTTAATCCCGTGGAGGCTCGGGAGATGGGAGATGATAAAGATAAATATCCTTAATAGGTCTTCGTATATTTCCTATGGAAAAATTACATGAGCTAACATACATACACTACCATAAAAAATTACAAGATAGACACACGTCGCGCCCATGTTACGCCACTGCACTACTTCTTAAGGCTAGACTCCACCGGTGTGCGGCACTGTCAAGTACAGACGGCAGCACATCAAGCTATCTGAAACTGTCAAATCTTCCCAATCGACTTTGAACCATATTATTATGCTTCAAAGATAAATTTTATTTTGTTTGTGTTAGCTTTATGTGCTGGCGTCTGTACACCAATGTTTCCTTCGATCTAACTGTTCACGAAACTGCACTTTTTATAACAATGACGCGTTAAAATTTTGAGTTCCCGAACAAATATGCGCGACCAATTTGGTGGAATATCACCATTATACCTTCCGCATACTTTCTGCTTATCTAATAAGAACTATAACTTGTACAGACACCAGCACATCGAGCTACCGCAATCTGCAAAAAATCCTAAATAGATTTTCAACTTTATCGCTAAACCATATTGTTCAAAGTTCATTGGGAGAATTTGACACTTTCGGGTAGCTTGATGTGCTGGCATCTGTATATGGTAAGAACAGATTAGGACAAACAAGTAACATAATCGAATAGCTTCATCATGTCTAGCCTTGTCCCAACTATGTTGAGGTAGACTTCCAGTCTAACCAGAAGCAGCCGAGTAGCAGTTTTTTACATGGAGTGATTGCCTATTTGTCACCCAAAACCCTTTCAAGACTGGTTATCAAACTTTCTCCCAAAAATCTTAAAGGCTTCCTTAAAGAATGCCAGTGAGAAAAATGCAACTTTGAGCCATATGCTTCACCGATAAAGTTGAAAATCTATTAAGGAAATCTGACAGATTGTAGTAGCTTGATGTGCTGATGAGTAACAAATGCAATTGAGCTTCACAAAATGGTGCCTTCCGAAACCCAGGCCATGACAAGATGGTCACCCACCAAGGGACCGATCATGGCAAGCGTTGCTTAACTTTACGAAACAATTATTATGGTGAAATTACATTAAGTCTTAAATAAATATTACTATTTATTATTCGTCTTAATTTTATCAGTGACAGCAAATATGTTTTTTCCATATATGCAAGTAAAAGTTATTTAGGTATAAGGAAAAAAAACACCTTAATTTTAGTGCAAATAGCATAATTATTATCAATCTCTTAAATTATTGGAAATGACTAACTGATATTTAAAGGTCATGTAGTCTGGTTCCTGAAGCGAAGGTTGGAAGGAACATTAAACATTAATTCTTCAAGTTAGTGTCACCATCATGTAATTATATAGAAAATGGTTAAAAAAGACTTATAGAACAATAGGGACAATACCGCAGTAATTAGTCAAGGTATTATGTGGAAATTACAAGGTTTCATGTAATGGTTTAAGGGTATGAAAGGCATTTTATGTCTGTGCATTCGTAAATATCGTACACCTTTTTCACACGGTCGGTTAACCCCATCGTACGCTATTGATTAGCTTGTGTTATGGGTGCCAACGCAACTGATGAACTACATATACTTTACACATATATTTATAATTATATAATATAACACGAAAACCATAGCCAATAAGCGTGCTTGTCAAACAAATGTCGTCCGTGCCGGGAATCGAACCCGGGGCCATCTCCTCGGCAGTGCAGTGTGGTAACCATTACGGCAACGGGGTTAGCATTATAAAAATCTTGAAAAACAATGGCAAATCTAGATAATACTTTGGCAAAGAAGAGATATTAATAGGAATTATTATTACTTATCTCATGTGTCTCAATTTTAAAAGCCCATAAGCAACTCTATTTTCTTTATGCAATATCAGCTTCCAGTGATCACTTCATCATCTCTAGTGTTAACTTAACGAATTGCAATATTCAAAGAAACTCACCCACACTCGTGTTAATAATATTGGCTGCAAAACACTACGCACGGAACCCTTTGTAGATAAGTACGACTCGCGTATGTCCTTTTTTTCTAGGGGTTGAAACAAAGTTTTGAAACACAATAATTATTAGGGGCCAGTTTCAAAGGTTGCTGATAAGTTCCAGATAGTTTATCTGGCAGATAATTTCATACAAATTCTGTTCCATTTTTTAATTTATTCGGTTGATTGCGACTATTCGGACATTTTGAAACTGGCCCTAAATATAAATGTTAGATACATCAATATGTATTTAAACAAAATGTCTGAATAAATAAACTTTTAATTTATTAATTGAGTATTCAGTTTTAATAAATAACCTACTTCTGAATAATTCAAATTAATAAGATACATATTAGAAAGTGATAAGTAGTTTAATCACGGTCAAACCTCAGTTACAATTTAAAATTGTTGACACACACACATTCTCATAACTTATACACACACATACTCAATTCATAAATAGTTACCTAATCAGTTAGCTAAAAACAAAAACTTCTAATGGCGCGCAACGAGTACCCTGAAACAGGTTTTAAGTAACAGTTTTTTTAAAGTACAGACGCCAGCACATCAAGCTAACAATCTGTCAAATGTCATTAATAGATTTTCAACTTTATCGCTAAAGAATAAGGCTCAAAGTTGATTGGGAACCATTGACCGTTTCGACCGGTACCTTGATCTGCTGGCGTTTGTACCACGCAGTTATTATCTAGATCATATCGGGCTTGGTGATTACTTGGCACTAATCTAGACTGACTTATTAGTAGTCGGTTAAAACTGTTCTTGAGTAACGGTTTTTAGCGAAGCTGGATACCACTTCGAACCTCAATGCGTCTTGTCTATTCCTTATTACCAAATTACCTCTTAAGTATTGACTTTATTTAATAACAATTACTTATCTTTTAAGTGAATAATACACTCATTATTTTATGAATATTTTTAGCCTCTGGCCTCTGTTGATATTAGGAACATCGAGTAAAAACGAGCTAAAAATACGATAATTTATTTGTGTGACCTTAAATAAAAGTAAAATAATTAAAAAAAAACAATTGTCTTACAACCACGGTTAATGAGATATGTATAGCCCGGTTACAGACTAACAGAACTATGTAAGGGGTCCCGTTTTACCTTTCAGGTACGGAACCCTATAGACGAACGCTCATGCATTTTATAACTCTACTAGCTTCTGCCAGCGGTTTCACCCGCGTCCCGTAGGAACAACTTCGCGCACCTAGATAAAAATCCTATAGCTATCCTCCGTAAATGGGCTATCTAACACTGAAAGAATTGTTCAAATCGGACCTGTAGTTCCTGAGATAAGCGCGTTCAACCAAACAAACAAACTCTTCTGCTTTATAATATTAATAGAGATTAGCATCTTAAAATAAAGTAGCGCACTTCAAGATAATTATGTAAAACTAGATTTTTTGCATATAATATGCATAATTTTGCATATTTTTTGTGGTTTATATTTGGATTTTACTGTACCTAAGTATCATAAATCTGAGTAGCATACAAATTATTATTGTATGATTATTCTGTATCAGGTAGAAGGTGGAAGGAAGTATTAATTGAAGAACCTTATTTAATTACTACATAGTCTTAAGTAATATACACTATGATTATAAATAATTATTTAACGATAAAAAAGAGAATCATCGAAGAGCTAATAGTATTTTTTCTGTAACCATAATACGAGCACCTATGTACATATATGCTTGAATCGCATATCTATGTCATGATTTGGATTTGCATAACATACACACAGAAGCATATTCTCTGAATGATAAGTGATATTTATTAACCGACTTCCAAAAAAAGGAGGAGGTTCTCAATTCGGCCGGTATGTTTTTTTTTGCATCAAATAGGTTGAAATCAACACATAGGTACACTTTCACGTCAAGACTTAAAAAAAAAACGAGATGAGATCGGCATTTCTTAACTGACTACCTTAAGAATAAACGCCGGAACAAACTCAAGGGTCATAGTTTCTTTTAGAGTCCAGACATACCTACAAATAGATATCATACTTATAGTATGGATGAGCAATGTAGACTTGTGTCTGAAATGTCCTTTTGGAGAAAGTGAGAGTCATACAAGTTAGAATTGACCTGTCCAATCACCTATAAAGTACATTAAAAATACAACTGCAGGCAAAAGTGTATTTTTAAACACATCAGCATTACAACAAGTATACCTACCTAATTAAATATTACTTGAATTAATAAACTTTAAAAATTAATCCAACTTGTTGGTGCACATGAATCAATAATCAAGATCAAAAATTAACACTTTTTTCAGTCATTTATTAAAGTGATGCTTTAATCCCAAAATCTGGTGCAAATCGGTTTCAACCGCTTTTGACACCAGCGTCATTCACTGCAATTTGGATCTGCATCAGAGTTACTTTTAAATTACGAGCGTATGACCGAAATTTCACTTTCGTGTCGTACAAACCGGAATTGTGCTTGAATTTGTGTGGAGAAAAGTGTAGGGCGTTGGGTATGGTTCATGTTCCGTACATTTCTCAAATTGACATTCGTATCATCGAGAACATTGACAATCAAGGTTCGAACATAGTAGTATAGGTTGTTTTTGTTTTAATAATGACTTATTTATAAATACCTAATATCATAATTTCTTCTACTATTTGTATTTTTCTCTTTGTCATTTATTTTCTACTTCTTGTGTTTACTGTCTTTTATTATTTATGTACCTATTTTGTGTGTGCGCTTGCGCATAATAAATGAGTTTTCTTTCTTTCTTTCTATGTATATTTTAAAGTGCTACCAATGTTATCAGTATTGAGGTAGTTGATAAACGAAATTGTAATAATTTTTAATAACATTTTAATAGTATCTTTTGATCTGAAAGAGCATATTTTTTGAGAATGTGCACTTTTATTATTTTCTTTAATCTAAATAACTTAGGGCCTGTTTCACCACCTAAGTTCCAGTTAGTTTCTTTGGTAGATGATTTCATAGTAATTCTGTTCCAAATTTTTAATTTATTCGGTAGATAGTAGCTATTCGGACATTGTGAAACTGGCCCATAATCTGATCAAAATCCGTACACGTTACTGAGATGTACATATTGAGAAGCCAGAAATATCAACAATCTTACACTAAATCATTTACAATTCATATTTCTTTCCCAGTGGGAGGTGATGTGAGTTCCGACGTGATGCTGCTAGACTACCTCCGCAGCCGGCTTCAGCTGCGCGGCACCAAGTACATGTGTCATGAAGGTGGCTGCGGCGCTTGCATGGTGACTGCCTCCAAATGCCCCGGAGCACCTTTTGTTGCTGTTAATGCTGTGAGTACTTTGTTTCTTGCTGATTAACAGTTAGATGCTTTGTCTTTTACTTGTAAATAAACTAAGAAAATGTATTAGGAAGTGTCATTAATAAGTATTATACTACTTCATCGAAAAGCATGTCTAAGGATAATAGTGCGTTTAGGATATGATCAATGAAGTTCTAGAACTAAATGAAACTTAACTAATTGACCAACAGTCAGGTAATAATATGATTTCACCATTATTAGTGCTTGGTGCCCATTGCTATCTGTGACGGGTGGGAGATCAAAACAATTGAGGGATTGGGAAACAGAAAAATTGGGTACCACCCACTCCAGAAAACTTTAGCGGAACACCATGGATCTCAATGTGGATACTGCACTTCAGGGTGGATCATGGCTATGCATGGGTATGTATGCCCATGAGTATATGAAGATTTCTACGGTATTTTATATTCTCATGCTCGTTATTCTAATTATACCGTATTTTGCAGACTCCTAGAAAGCAAGAAGACCGTCACCATGCTGGAAGTAGAAAAAGCTTTTGGTAGCAATGTATGCCGTTGCACTGGCTACAGACCTATTTTGGAAGCCTTCAAAAGATTTGCAAAAGACGCTCCAAAGGAAAAGAAAATCATGGATATAGAAGACTTACAGATTTGTAAGAAATCGGGAAAGCAGTGCACCAAGGCTTGTGATGATGACGATGATTGGTGCGTTGTTGAAGATGATGATGTACATGATGGGAAGATTAAAAGAATCGTGTTAAAGGATGGGAGGATATGGTTTAAGCCCAGAGTGCTTCAAGATGTTTTCAATATTTTGTTGACTGAAGGTTTAGGGTCGTATATGTTAGTAGGTGGAAATACTGCTAGAGGTAAACATATTTATTGAACTAAGTATGTAGATGCTGTGAACGAAACATATGATAATCCTTTCATTTCTACAGGGGCAGTCCCAATAGAAGAATATCCGCGTGTCTTGATTGATGTCAGCACCCTTTTGGAACTTAAAGCTGTCACGTATGACCAGAACCTAATAGTTGGAGCAGGGATGACACTATCAGAGTTCTTGGAGGTTCTGAAGACCGCATCTGAACAGGAGTTCTTTGGGTATTTGGCTAAAGTATACGCCCATGTGGATTTGGTAGCTCATATACCGGTTAGAAATGTGAGTATATGAAGATATTAGTTGAGGACAGGATCGGAAAAAAAAATATTAGTTGGGTATTTTCCATGGGTCTTTTCACACAGTCAAAATATTAAAAGCTTATATTCTGATACTTTCCAGATGGGTACAATTGCAGGTAATTTGATGATAAAGCACCAAAATATATCATTCCCGTCTGATATATTCTTACTTTTGACAACTGTAGGCGCTCAGCTTACTATCAGTAAGTTATTTTCTACTGCTAATATATCTCCATTTTCTTGAAGGTTTTGGAAACTGGTACATTCATCTATAAAATTGTTTTTTTTTTTACAGTTGATGTCAATAGAATACTGCACGTGGTTACTATGGAAAACTTCTTAAAAACGAACATGTCAGGCAAAGTAATACTGAATGTGATGCTGCCGCCACTAAGCAATGAATACAAATTCTTTTCGTACAAAGTAAGTAGATATTATAATAATTATCATTAATTCTTTATATTTCAACCAGTATTAAAATCAGCATAAGTCTAACTGTCTAAAATGTTAGTGTTAATGCAACCTAAATAAATATTGTGAAATCGTAATAACGTACTAAACCGACGAGTACTAGAGACGACTAGATTACGTAGTAGTTAGTGAACCTGCATACCAAGCTAGAGGTAGCGGGTTTAATTGCCGCATAAGTCAAACAATTTTGTGTGCATGAATATGAGTGTTTCTATGTTAAATATGTATGTATTTACAAAAGAAAAGTATATAAGTATGTTAATCAGTTGTCTAGTACCCATAGTACAAGCTCTGCTTAGTTTGGGACTAGATGACGATGTGTGAATGTGTGAGGAACATAAGTACTAATCCAGCAATTCTTTTCCAGCTAATGCCAAGAGCGCAAAGCGCCCATGCCATAGTTAACACGGGCGTACTCTACAAAATCAATGCTTACAATGTGGTTGAGAGAGCAAGAATCGTTTATGGCGGTCTTTCTCCAAGGTTCATAAGGGCTTTGGCTACGGAGACTTTTTTAATAGGGAAGAATTTATTTACTAACGAAACCTTACAAGCAGCATTGAGAGTTTTGGATGGAGAAATGATAGTTGAACCAAATCCACCCGAAGCTTCTGTGACATACAGGCGATATATTGCAAAGGCATTGTTTTACAAGGTAAGGGGTTTTTAACGGTGAATTTAAATATCTGCCTAGCCAATTCCTAAGCTATCTTTAGTAGTACCAGTGTTTCACGTAGAGCGACTGCCTATATGACCTCCTCAACCCATTTACCTTGGCAACCCCTTGGTGAGACTGGTTAGCAAACTATTAGATTTCCCACAACTCGTAACGACTGCCAAAGATGTACAGACGCCATAACTTTATCGCTAAAGAATAATATGTTGATCGAATTTGATTGGGAAAATTTGTCAGTTTCGATTAGTTTGATGAGCTGGCATCTGTACAAATTTGCAGCCGGGAGTAGTCGTACATATCGAGATCCAGTAGTTGTACGTATAAAAAAGATATTAAGTAATGAACTTAATATACCGACCCAGTATTGTATAACATGCCACATATTGTTCCACTTTGTTTTTCTAAAAAAAGACAAACATGCTTGAACTCCGTGATTACGTCGTGGCAGAAACGCGAAAATGCACTAACAAAATAAGCCATTAAACTTTCTTGTTTTTATCTCCGTAGAATTTCCTGTCTAGACCGAGTTGTTTTAAAACTAAGCTTGTTTTATAAAACAACTATTCAAAAGTGGTTTTATATGTGTTGTGTGTAACTGGAAAATCTCACGAACTAATGCAATTTCGTTAACTAAGTAACCAGCTAAGAATTGCAAGATACTGTTCATGTCTTAAGTAAACTTTTAAACTTTCATTGATAACAGCTTCCAATTCTACTAAGTTTTGGATTCATTTCAGGGTCTTCTAAGCATCTGCCCGTCGAATATAAGAAACCAGCGTTTATCATCAGGTGCTGGGTATCTACATGGTTCTAGACCAGTTTCGGATGCGCGACAGATCTTTACTACTGACCCCAAGATGTGGCCTTTGAATCAGCCAATCGCTAAAGTGGAATCCTTGGTAAGTGGCATGCATAGATTAATTATTATGGCTTTTTGTACCGTGTATATTAATTTATGCCAATGCAATGAAAGAGTTCCATAGAATTCATGCTTTTCCTTATTTTATTGGTTAACAGATCCAGTGTGCTGGAGAAGCTAAATATACTGATGATATTCCGACTCTGCCTAATGAAGTGTTTGGTGCATTCGTCCTTACTACCGTCGCTTTAGGTACTATCGTCAAGATTGATGCTACTGCTGCATTGGTAAGCAAAAATGAATATCACCTAGTAGATTTTGATGCTTATCATATTTTTATCATTTAAAAATTTCCATTACAGGCATATCCTGGAGTTATAGCCTTCTACACAGCAAAAGATATACCAGGACTGAATTCATTCACGCCAGCCGACAGTCTACTATACACAGCCAACGAAGAAGTTCTTTGCAATGGAACCGTGAAGTATTACCATCAACCTCTCGGTATAATTGTAGCTGAAACACAACACGCTGCTAATAGAGCTACATCACTAGTCAAAGTTACCTACAGCAATGTCAGAAAGCCTGTAATAGATATCAAAGTAGCTAGAAAAGATGCAACTAAAAACACTATGTTTACATCTGTTGATGCTACAAATACAGGGACTGATGTGTTTAAAACGTTCTCTGGTACAACTACGATGTATGGACAGTACCATTTTACTATGGAGACGTTGCTATGTATAGCCAAACCAACGGAAGAAGGTATAGAAGTACATTCTGCAACGCAATGGCTGGATGGGACTCAGGTTATGATTTCAAGGGCTTTGAATATGGATGAAAATAAGTGAGTACTTTATTTTTAACTATTTTACCTTAGCTTTGGATTGTCCTTTTAATTTTGATTGAAAAATAATAGAATTTAGTTTTAAGAAAAATATTCTAACGCCTACTAAAAATGTACGAGCAATTACCATGAAATTAAGTACTGTAACTTAATTTTAATAATTGAACGATATTACTTCCTCAGGATAGATTGCTATATCCGACGAGTAGGCGGTGCATATGGCATGAAGATATCCCGTAGTATCCAGTCAGCCGTCGCGTGCAGCCTTATCGTTCAGAAGTTAAACCGCCCGTGTCGGTTTATTCAGCCTTTGACCACGAACTTTAGGGCATTTGGCAAGAGATTGCCTTGTGTTAATGATTATGAGGTATGTAACTTACCTTAGTTTTAAGTTAACTAGGTACTAGGTACTTATTGTTTGTAGATTGTTAGTTTTCAAACAAATGTGCAAAATTGTCACAAGTTTGATGTCAGACTTGAGGCATGAGAGGATATGGTTTTTTTTAATGATATCTTGTTTTTCAGTTGTAGCTTTTTAATATTACCTATTTTGTCAACAGAGCGTTTGGATTATTACCGATTCTCAGCTGAAAATTAAAAAAAAATACTTCATACTACAAAAACCACGTCCCAATAATTTAAGCCATTTAAGAGCTAAAATGCCACAGATATACACACAACCCACACACACATAACACCCACAGCGGTCAAACGTTTTACGTTTAACAGCCCACTTTTTGCGTGCGGGATTAAAAATGACCTTTAACTCTGCTGTTAAACAGAATATTTTTCTTTCAGGTCAGCGTAAATAAATCCGGTCAAATACAAAGGCTTAACACGACAACTTATGAAGATAATGGATACAAGATCAATGAAACGTTGACCGCCCTTGGTGCTGATGTGTACTACAATTGTTACGATGCCACTCGAATGAATTACAAAGTGTTCGATACAATTACCGATACACCCAAAAATACATGGTGTAGATCGCCAGGTAGATAAAACGTGATAAGCGGATGACCGCACATATCGTCCAGTTAAGCTAAATGATTTCGCTATTTCAGGTACTCTGGAAGCTATAGCCTGTATGGAATTTATAATGGAACGAATTTCCTATGAACTATCTTTAGACCCAGTGGCAGTCCGCTTAGCCAATTTAGATACAGCCAAATATAATGAAATGACCGGTATGGTGGATATGTTGAAAACAAATGCTGATTACAGTTCTCGAAGAGCTGCAGTAAATTCTTTTAACACACAAAATAGATGGAAGAAGCGAGGACTGAGATGGGCTTTTGCAAGATGGTCGCCCGTAGGAGCTCAACGATTCGACGTAAATATGTCAGTTTTTCACGGCGATGGTTCCGTCGTAATAACACATGCTGGAGTTGAAATGGGTCAAGGCATCAATACCAAAGCAGTTCAGATTGCAGCTTATTTTCTTAAAATACCTATAGATAAAATACAAATTAAAGGCAATAGCACAATTAATGCTCCTAACAGTTTTATTTCTGGTGGAAGTCTTACAACTCAGAGTGTTATTATAGCTTTGAGGAGGTGCTGTGATCAATTAAACGCAAGGTTGGCACCTATCAGAGCAACATTGACTAATCCTACTTGGGAACAACTGATAACTGCGGCATTCAATGCTGATGTAGACCTGCAAGCTCATGGTTTCGTAAGCAATGCAGATGCACAGACATACAATATATATGGCATGGCATTATGTGAAGTCGAAATAGATGTACTAACAGGAGAATCTGAAGTGTTAAGAGTGGATATGCTGCAAGATGTAGGTTTGAGTGTTAGCCCTGAGGTAGATGTTGGACAAGTAAGTAATTTCCCTTTTTTTTGTTTTCAAAAATACCATAGTATTTTTATAAGCCTCTTTTTGATCACAAAAACCATTATTACTTAGGTGGAAGGATCCTTTGTCATGGGTCTAGGTTACTGGACCTGTGAAAAGCTGGTCTACGCTGAAACTGGTGAAATTCTAACAAATAGAACGTGGGACTATCATGTGCCTGAAGCGAGAGATATACCCCAAGACTTCAGGGTTTATTTCAAGAAAAACTCCTTTAGTAATGACCTGATTCTTGGATCCAAAGGTAAGGCAAAAACAGTGTCTATTTTTTAGATTTTATTTAGGTTTAGCCATTTCCCATATTTTCACCCGCGTTCCGAGAGAACTTCTTCCCGTACCTGGATATGATAAAGTTCATGTCTAGCTTTCCAACAATGAAAGAATCTCTTGAATCGGTGCAGTAGTTTCGAAGCCTTTGGAGTACAAACAAGCGAAAAGAACAAAGCATCGTCTTTTTAAGATTAGTTTATATATTCAGTCGTTGTATCAGCATCCAGCCCTTTTTAGTTTCTTTATCTATCTTATGATATTCTTTATCTTTTGGGATTTCATTTACCTATTATTTATTTACAGCAACTGGAGAGCCAGCGATATGTTCAACTGTGGTCGTGGCGTTTGCGATCAGGGAAGCCATTGTGCAAGCAAGACAGGAATCTGGGATCCCAACCACACAGTGGTTCAATATCGGTATGATAATGTTTTTTGCTAAAAAATTTAATGGCTATGATGATTTTTTAAAATTACAGTTTTTGTTCTGATTTTGAACTTGAAACTGATTTTCTTTCTTCTTTAATTTCAGATGGACCAAGTACAACAGAAAATATATGTTTAGCAATCAATACTAATACTAAAGATTTTAAATTTTACTAATAAAAATGGTGTAATTATTTTTGTATTTAAGTACATGCATTACTATATTCAATTAATATTTAGATACTCTAGTATCTCCCTATATAATACCGATTGTATTTAAAGATGTATTTAGAAAAAGAAGAGAATCACCCATGTTAATAATATTAAAGTTACCAGTTAATTGAATAAATTATATATGTATATCGATAATAAATCATCGAAATCAAATAACTTAAAAACTGTTGTTCATTTAAATACAATATATAAAATCTTTATTAATAAAGTTTAGCTATTTGTACAGTTTAGTAAATTGTTAAGGAGTTGTAGTGAAAAATGTTATTTTAATAAAGGCTATTACTATATGATAATGAAATTAAACCGTTATCTTTTTATTTTATTTTATAGTATGAAGTTACAAAAGTTGTCTCCGCCCATTTGGAAGTATCCCTGAACGGAAACATTCTATTGGTTCTTTAAAAGAATCTCCGCTTTCCGTTGAAGCTTGGCTTGACAAAAGGGTTATTTTTAGCTGATAATCTAAGATGGATTTAAAATATAAAATTTCACGAAATTTGAAACGTTCTGTTTCTATGACTTCAAACACCAGTGCGCAGATAATTTTCAATATTTTAATTCCCTTAAGGTCTTATGTTTCATAGAGTTCGAAGTCATATAAAATTTAATAATCAGGGTGTACTTTAACACCGAAAATTCTCTGCGCACTTGAAAGGTTATAGTTAAACCTTTACATCCGACACTTACTGTGAAAACTGCTAAGTCATAATGTGACATTGACTTTATCTACGTTACTGACTTCCAAATAATCTTTTCAGTGTTTTATAACTGTTTCTATGTTAGGCAAGGAAAAGTAAAACAGTCTTGATACTTTGCAAATCAAAATATAATATTAACTGCACGATTGATTTCGTGGGTAGTCATCAAATTACCTCTTCGGTCCAGGAGCTAGACAAGGGAGTTAGACTCTTACTGAATAAAACCCACTTTGTTCTTCTGGAGGTCTGTGTTTGCCAGGGCTAAGGTAACTCACTAAGGTAACAACCCGCAGCCCCGGCAGATGCAAATTTTGTTTATACAACAACAGAGTTTTTTTTTATTAATCAATGTCACGTGGTTAACAAATTCGAATAAAACTAAAAAGTTGAACCCGATATGGATTGCAAAAATAAACCCTTAGTATCAGCCTCCTCTCAAATCACATTAAAGAGTGCGTTTCCATTATCCATTATGTAACAATGACTAGCAAGTAACTAAGAAAGATCATTAGACATCATGAAGAAAGTCATATCATAAATCGGACATAGGTGTCATGAAGGTTTTTGCCACCGATCACTCTAGCTAGGGAGTCAGCAGTGCCTATCATGAATGACTCCACTCGATCGTGTCAAAAAGGTTAAGACAATAATAATTTTACATAACTCACAATAAAACTATCTCAACATTTTGAATCACCGCAAACACCAATGAATGTATGCATTTCTTATCATCATGAAAGTAATCAAACATAATACTTTGGTCCAAACCGAAATAACGCGTTTGTTGAAATATTTTTATGGCACCTTTTTAAAGATAATAGATTGTCCGTCAGTTTGTTGCACGCAGCTGTAAAACACAGTCATGGACCGCATCAAATTTAAGGTCAACGGTGTCGAACATTCAGGTTAGTTAAATTTGACTTAAGAAATACAAGTACCCCAAAAAGTACCCGAAACTGGAAAAAATCCCCATGAACTTTCAACCATATGCTTCAGCGATAAAGTTAAAAATCTATTAAGCAAATTGTGTCTATTGACAGATTGTAGTAACTTGATGTGCTGGCATCTGTACATATTATATAGAATCTACAAGAAGTGTGCCGACACACCGCCAAAACAGAGCTAACACATAATGAAAGTCGGCTACAGATTTTAAGGAAATAACAAAGAACAGTAATTTACGACGGTGATCAAATATCTTAAAAGCAGAGAAACCAATACCGTCCTTTAAAAGATGTCTGACCATTATTATAACAATGGTTTCTTTTCACAATTGCGCAGGCGCTATGCCGATTTTTATTTGAACAAGATTACCGACATAACTCCTCCAATGTCACTCTTTATGAGATACCATCTATATTGTGATGTAACGTCAACAATACTTATAGGAGTAGTAGGTCCCAAGGTGATCCAGGTAGATCACCAGTAGTCTATCTCCAGTACCCTCTAAGGGTCCACAAACTATGGGGGGTTCTCAGTACACAAACTTAGACTTGCGAAGCCGCTCTGGCAGTATCATACAAACACATTTTTCTTTAGCCTAGACTGTCCCACTGCTGGGAATTTTTTTCTAATCTGTTCTGATCTGAGCGTCCGGGTCGTCAACCATCTCTTCCAGAGCCTACTACGTCTGCGGAGATCTTCTTGGGGTATCCGTTAGGTTAGGCATATTAGGTCACAACTCCAAATGCATTCACATTATAACAAAGAAAAATCTAAAACATTTCTTTTCCTTATCTCATTTTAATATCGCCGTTTTTATAAACCTATAGTGGGCGGTGATGTGAGTTCCAACGTGATGCTGCTAGATTACCTCCGCAGCCGGCTGCAGTTGCGTGGAACTAAGTACATGTGTCGTGAAGGCGGCTGCGGAGCTTGTATGGTGACTGCCTCCAAGAGTTTAGGAGCTCCACATGCTGCTGTTAACTCGGTGAGTATTTCAAAAGTGTTCAGGTTGTTTAATAACTCAATATTGAATGGTATTAGATGGACTTATCATTTTGGTCACACATACCGAAGATTTTTTTTGTATACAATTAAAAATAGTATGTTATAATAACAAGGCCTTTTCTTGCCTTGTAAAAAAAACTTGAAAAGTATTTATCGCAACATGATAAAAAAAGTACCTAATGATCTTAGTTGAAGATATAACTCATTTGTTTTAATATTGCGATTGCAAAAGCCTGAAACAACATAACATCACATGCTTAAGTATTTTCGATTCTCACAGTGTTTGGTATCTATCGGATCTTGTGATGGCTGGGACATCACGACGATCGAAGGTTTGGGGAACCGAAAAATTGGGTACCATCCCATACAGAAGACTTTGGCTGAACACAATGGATCCCAGTGTGGATACTGTACTTCTGGATGGGTCATGTCTATGCATGGGTATGTAGACAATAAAGCTTACTAAGTATAAAAAATATAAGAAACAGTTCCATCGAATTGTTTTCTTTAGTCAAAGAACCCAATAATTCTTCCAACGGCTAGGATATTATGATAAGTATTTGTAAATTTGCAGACTCATAGAAACCAAGAAGAGTGTCACAATGCTAGAGGTAGAAAAGTCTTTTGGCAGCAATATATGCCGCTGTACTGGCTACAGACCTATCCTTGAGGCCTTCAAAAGATTCGCAACAGACACTCCCAAAGAAAGAAGAATCATGGATATAGAAGATCTGCAGATTTGTAGGCAATCTGGAAAGCAATGCAATAAGTCTTCTTGTGAAGATGCAGATGATTGGTGTTTTGTTCAAAATGATGACTTTCATGAGGTCAAAGTGAAGAGAATTGAACTCACAGATGGTAAAATTTGGTTCAAGCCTAGAGTTCTTCAAGATGTTTTTGATATTTTAAGGACGGAAGGTCTGAGCTCGTACATGTTGGTGGGAGGGAATACAGCTAAAGGTTAATAATTATTATCTTTTGTCAATGAAATACATTAGATGTAATATACGAATGTATAATAATTTTCATAATTGTGCGATTACAGGAGCGGTTCCTATTTCTGACTACCCTCGTGTCCTGATTGATGTTAGTAGTCTTCAAGAACTCAAAACTATCACATATGACCAGAATCTCATTGTGGGTGCTGGAATGACACTGTCGGAGTTCATGGACGTTCTTAAGTCAGCATCTGAGCAAGAATTCTTTGGCTATTTGGCTAAGATCTATAGTCATGTGGATTTGGTAGCTCATATAGCTGTAAGGAATGTAAGTTATAAGGGCACTTAGCTATATTTAGGACTATTTCATGAGATTAAACAGTATTAAATGTTGTAATTTGGAAATTTGGTGGATTCTTGCTTACTTTCAGGTGGGCACTATTGCAGGGAACTTGATGATCAAACACCAAACAATATCCTTCCCATCCGATATATTTTTGCTATTAACTACAGTTGACGCTCAATTAACTATCAGTAAGTGATTACTCATTAATTTTTACAAAGATCCGTTTGTTGTTTTGCCTCTGATAAGATGTTAAAATTTTTGGATGGCATAGTATCAATAGACACTGTTGTTGTTCAATATCAGCTTTATAATTATTCTTTTTTACAGTGGACATCAATGGAACCTCACAAACCATTACCATGGAAGCTTTCTTGAAACTAGATATGTCAGGAAAAGTAATACTAAATGTGATGTTACCCCCACTTAGTAACGAATACAAATTCTTTTCGTACAAGGTGAATCAGGTTACTTTCGAGTATGATGAGTGAGAGAGAGATGAGTTTTATATATGAAAGCCTATGTTAATACTTATATTATTTTCTTTTAGCTTATGCCAAGAGCTCAAAGTACTCACGCAATAGTCAACACGGGCTGCCTCTACAAAGTTGATGCAAATAACGTGGTAGCAAGAGCAAGAGTCGTTTATGGCGGCCTTTCCTCTAATTTTGTGAGGGCGACAGCTACCGAAACTTTTCTTGTCGGAAAGTCTTTATTTACCAATGAAACTCTGCAAGCAGCTCTTAAAGTGTTAGATGGCGAGATGATAGTGGAGCCAAATCCCCCAGAACCTTCTGTGGAATACAGAAGATTTGTAGCTAAAGCACTGTTTTATAAGGTGAAATTGCAAATCATGTATTAATTTAGTGGTTTTTGTTAGTCAACTTCAGTATCATAAAGTCTCCTAATAGAAACTTCTTATACAACTTTTTCGTCCTCTTTTATAGGGTCTGCTAACACTTTGTCCACCGAATATCAAGAACCCACGTTATGATTCTGGAGCTGTAAATCTGCATGAATCTAGACCAGTATCAGATGCGAAACAAACCTTCACTAGCGATCCTACCATTTGGCCTTTGAACCAACCTATTCCTAAAGTGGAGTCTCTCGTGAGTAATCTTTTTCTTTATCTTTATAATCATTATTGTGATGTACCCTCTGTATAAAAAGCAGTTACCGTTTTGATTCACTGTGATTTCTGATTCAGTAATTTCGTTTAATGTCTACTAGAAGATGAACTAACTCAATAACAAGCCAACAATATAATCATGATAGCTACTCCTACTTTTCAGATCCAATGTGCCGGAGAAGCTAAGTACGCTGATGATATTCCGACAATGCCTAATGAAGTGTTTGGTGCTTTCGTCCTCAGCACGGTAGCTTTAGGTACCATTGTCAAGATCGATGCTAGTGCTGCATTGGTAAGGCCATCATAACCATTACCTTATAAAATTGTATGTTTAAATGTCATCCATTGTCTTACTTTTTTGATTGCAGTCCTACCCTGGAGTAATAGCATTCTATACAGCAAAAGATATACCAGGATTAAATTCCTTTACTCCAGCTGACAGTTTATATTTCTCAGCCAACGAAGAGGTTCTTTGTAGTGGTACTGTGAAATATTATCATCAACCACTGGGAATCATTGTGGCAGATACACAGCATACAGCAATGAGAGCTACTAGTTTAGTCAAAGTCACTTATAGTAATATAAAACAACCAGTCGTAGATATCAAAGTAGCTAAATCTGATGTTACTAGAACTACTCTGGTGTCATCAATAGATGCAACCAGTACTGGAACAGATATTTATAAGACAATGTCTGGAAGCAACACCTTCTATGGACAATATCCCTTTACTATGGAGACTTTGCTCTGTATAGCAAAACCTACAGAAGAAGGCATTGAAGTGCATTCTGCAACGCAATGGCTGGATGCAACACACGTCATGATATCAAGGGCATTAAATATGGATGAAAATAAGTAAGACTTTTCTTAGCAATCCATCGTTTACACTGACTGCTTTGTAGATAAATTATATTGTTACGGATTAAATTCTCATGCACTATTTTAACCGAGGACATAGGTATTTTTTTTAAAGTAAACTTTAGTTTTAAATCTTAACATAACCTATTACAACCATTTTTTTAGAATTGATTGCTACGTACGCCGCCTTGGTGGAGGTTATGGCATGAAAGTCTCCCGAAGCATCCAATCAGCTGTAGCTTGCAGTCTCATCGTGCAGAAGTTAAACCGTCCGTGTCGGTTTATTCAACCTTTGACAACGAACTTCAGAGCAGTTGGGAAGAGATTGCCCAGTAATAACGATTATGAGGTATACATCCCATGCAAATCATTTGTCATACTGTTAAATTTTACAAAGTCGTACAATTTAAATCACCTTATGACAAATATCATTTTTAACATGACGTACCTTTTTCAGGTCTCAGTCAATAAGTCAGGAGTAATCCAGAGCTTAAACACAATAATTTACGAGGACAATGGACACAAAGTTAGTGAGACGTTAACTTCTCTTGCTGCTGACGTATACTACAATTGCTACAACAACACTAACATGAATTTTAAAGCGTATGACATAATTACTGATACACCTAAGAACACATGGTGCAGATCGCCAGGTAACAGGTGTTGAGTTATTCAAGTCTTTATTCTTACAAATAAAATATTAATGGACAAAAAATATTTTTTCAGTTACTTTGGAGAGCATAGCTTACATGGAATACATAATGGAACGGATATCCTACGAACTCTCTCTAGACCCAGTAGCCGTTCGTTTAGCTAATCTAGACACCACGAACTATGGCGAAATGTCTGAAATGGTGGAAACGCTTAAAACAAATGCTGAATACAGTACAAGAAGAGCTGCAGTAGATTCTTTTAATACACAGAATAGGTGGAAGAAACGAGGACTAAGATGGGCATTTGCAAGGTGGTCGCTTTCAGGAGCAAAACGCTTTGATTTAAATCTATCAGTATTTCACGGAGACGGTACCGTTGTTTTGACACACGCTGGTATTGAAATGGGGCAAGGTATTAATACCAAAGCTGTACAAATAGCTGCATACCTTTTAAAAATACCTGTTGAGAAAATTCAAGTCAAAGGAAACAATACTATTATTGCTCCTAACACTATTGTGTCTGGAGGAAGCCTTACAACTCAAGGGGTTACTATCGCTTTGAGGCGATGTTGTGAACAATTGAACGCAAGATTAGATCCTATAAGAGCAACACTGGTTAATCCTACTTGGGAAGAAGTAATTGCTGCAGCATATGACGCTGATGTAGACCTCCAAGCACATGGGTTTAGTAAAATGACTGATGAAGAGTCTTACAGTGTGTATGGTATGGCATTGTGTGAAGCTGAAATAGATGTATTGACTGGAGAACATGAGATTATAAGAGTAGACATGTTACAAGATGTAGGTCTAAGTATTAGCCCGGAAATAGATGTGGGACAAGTAAGTAATTATTTTTGATAATCTTTACGTACTTTCTGCTATTGAGTATAAATAGTTTACAAACAATATCTATGAATTATTTCGTTCTATTTTTGTATAGGTGGAAGGAGCCTTCATCATGGGCCTTGGATACTGGACCTGCGAAAAGCTGGTTTTCGCTGACTCTGGTGAAATTCTAACCAACAGAACTTGGGATTATCATGTACCTCAAGCGAGAGATATACCTCAAGATTTTAGGGTATATCTTAAGAAGAACACCTACAGTAATGAGCTTATATTTAGTTCTAAAGGTAAGGCCGCAACTTCATACCACCTGTCTATTCTTTAATTTTTGTAAAGTTTTTACATATTTTTACGTAATTGGAAGAAAAGATCTTAATAAATATTAGGAAAATCAATTCAGCTGCTCTCGAGATTTGCGCTTAGTAACACAATTATTTTTACATAGAAAATGTTTTTTTTATTTACAGCAACTGGAGAACCCGCAATGTGTTCAACAGTGGTTGTACCATTTGCGATCAGAGAAGCTATAGTACAGGCTAGACGGGAATCTGGGATTCCAACCACACAGTGGTATGATCAAGGTAAATTGAACAAGACTGGCGGAATTAGTAAATTTTTCAAAACAAAATTTGGCGAAAGAAATAGTTTATTAATTTCTGCCTTTTTACTTTCAGATGGTCCAAGTACAACCGAAAATATTTGTATGGCAACCCAAACGAACACAGAGGATTTTAAATTTTATTGAACAGTGTTTTGTTATTTATTTGTCAGCTCAATACTTTTATGTATGAGAAACTTACGTAGGTATAATAGTTTGTTTATACAATATCTTCATGAAACCAAGGTTGGTTTTGTAGCTAAGCAGCTGGCTACAATGATGTTTTTTGTGGATTCAACCCCCACTTTAGATACTTAAAATTGATCCATGTCCTAAAAAAATATCTGAATTTTATTAACATTCAGGACATTTGTAAAAATTAGTGTTCTTGATATAAATAATTTCTCTGTTCTCATGATTTTAGAAGCATAAAAATATCAAAAAATTACTGTTAGACTCTCAATATTGTCGACATTAGAAAACTCATTTCTTATGTACATTGTATTAGTCATTTATCATCGAATTCTAAAGCTAATACGATTTACCACCATCGTAAGTAATTTCACATAAAACGTTTAAGGAAAACATTTTGCAAAAAACACGTTAAATGAGGAATAGAATAAAAATGGTTTCACAATTCCGACCAAATTAAAATAAGTGTTTTCTGTCTTGAAATGTGTCAGTTAATGAGAGCGGCTCATTATTATAATTACTTTTTTTTTCTCTAGAAAAATTGTTGAAGCATTTCAATTAAAAATATTTCTTGGTTCTTATTTTTTTTATAATTCATTCTACTTCATTTGTCCAATGCTATAAAATGGTGAATAGGACTTTTCTAATGTCACGATAATTAAATTAAGTTTTGCTTATATGTAAGTAAATAACTTTTTATGTATTAGATTACAACTCATAATTTTCTTTCACTTTCCTGAAGTCGGCTAAAAGGTAATACAGAGAGTCATGTTTTATTTTCAGTAACAGTTAACCAACCTCTTATCAGTATTTTGAAGGATACATCAAAACTTATTTGCATGGTTCCCATGTTAAATTCAACTGGTCTTTCCTGTAATTTTCACAAGAATAACTTGCCTTTTCCCAAGCTATGTGGGGTCGGCGTCCAGTCTAATCATATGCAGCTGAGTACCAGTGTGTAACTTAGAGCCAACTGCCTATCTTATCACAAAACATCATTTATTCACACTTGACTGCAAAACAGCACAATTTTAAGGTATAAAACTACAAAAGATATCCCCCAAAATGCCCAACCTTCACGGCTTCCTATGTATTTTTGCTGGGAAGAAAAAGTGGCACAACGAAGTCCCCAGCTGCTTAACTTATGATCGATCGACCTGTGACTTAGCCACGAGCTCCAGCTATTCATCAGTTAGTGGTTATCCATCCAATACTCCTGAGCATGAACCTGAACGACTCAACGATGAAGGCATAGCGTCAATACATTACGCAGATTGCATGCACTTGGAGATTGAATGGTTTTTGCCAGGGAGCGATGATTTTTGTGTTGGCAAGATTGTTATAGAGTATTAAAATTTTTAAATTGAACATCCTTGCTAGTCGTTATGGGAAGTCAGAAGCCAGTAAGTCTGACGCCAGTCTAACCAAGGGGTTTATTGGATTGGAAGAAGTGGTATTGGGTTGCCCGGGTAAGGTAAGGTTAAGAAGGTCAGATAGGCAGTCGCTCCTTGTAAAACACTGGTACTCAGCTGAATCCGGTTAGACTGAAAGCCGACCCTAACATAGTTTGGAAAAGGGTCGGGAGATGATGATGACACTGCAAAGATTATGATATATAAAATTATCTCTAAATAACTGTCCTACGTAATACAAAAAAAAAACACAACCTGTAGTTCTGTGTAATCGCTTCTGACCTACGATTTTCATATTTTTTTCCCATACAATTTAAATATTCTTTCATGTGATTGCGTGTCTGTGGCTGGCAGATTTACCATATGGATGCACATGCTCACATCGGAACGTAAATAGTCGGCATTTTATAGCTAAAAGACAAAATGCGAAAAAAATTGGATCTCGTATCAATAAGCTTTTCATGCCGAATTACAGAAAAAAAAATAGTCTCTTTTTTGAGTGGAATATGATCAAATTACCCTTCTTGCTGTGGATGTACAGATGCCAGCAGGTCAACCTACCCGAATTTATAAAATTTTACCAATCGAATATTAACCTTCCGGTATTATGTTAAGGTTGAAAATCTATTAAATAAATTTGACAAATTGTGGTAGGTTGTTGTGCTAGCGTCTGTACA
The DNA here is from genome assembly GCA_958496145.1 of Heliothis peltigera. Taxonomy (NCBI): domain Eukaryota; kingdom Metazoa; phylum Arthropoda; class Insecta; order Lepidoptera; family Noctuidae; genus Heliothis; species Heliothis peltigera. Next base: position 693,196 of record OY292333.1, read on the forward strand.
TTTGTTAAATCGTTATTATTCTATGACAGTAAATAACCGTTTCCACAACAACTATTGTTTTTTTTTACTTTCAGAATGGCCCACACCCTACTGAACAAATATATTATGCTTGGTGTGTGAAACTTACACAGGGGATTTGAAATCTAATTAAATCAAGTTTAATATGGCCTAGCAATTAATTTTAATAAACATGATATACGGTTAATTATACGAGTTTATATTATATGTTAATTGTATTTACATAAAATTGCAATAAATATTTACTTGTTTAAAATTAGAATTTACGTTTCTCACGCATGAGCGTTTTTCTAGAATAATTATAATTTATATTCTCAACTAAAACAGACACGCAAAAATATTTTTATTACCAGCCAGTGCTCGCGACGTCGTCCGCATTAGAGCAGCAAAAATTATAAACTTGCTTGTTCGGAACGATTCTTGTTGCTATTATGTCGTCATTATAATGTGGATTCAGTTTTAATAATATTCGGGCGTTCGAACCACGCATGCCTTTTTTGATGTCCAGTAGGGATGTAAATATTTTACTCATAATTAGTGTATGAAAGTAGCAATCAAATATAGCACATCCCTTTACGTTTCCTTCTATTATAATCTCCATAACAAATTCAAATAATGTATTCCTTAGATTGTCTGCGATGATCTGACAGACAAACAAAATATGGTTACTTTTGCAACTACCGAGGTAAAGCAAAATCTGTTTCGTGAAAAAAGAAAATTAAACAAAATAAAAATCATTAATATAAATTTTATTACAATGTAAAATACTTCTAGTCTAAAATAAACATAATTTAAAAGGACACACTAGTACTTATACACATTTTTCTCAGCCGGCTTATCAAACGTCGGTAAATGAATTTCAACATTATCAATCTTCCTTTGTACTTCTTCTAACTCTTTCAATTGTCTTTCTCTATCATCTTCTCTTTTCTCTCTAGTTTTATCATCTAAACTTTCGTCTGTGAATGCTTCAATGTTTCTCCTAATAGTTTTTACATCTTCTTTTAATTTAGAGTCTAAACTGTTTTGGTAATATTGTCTACTGTTGTGTATTAGTCTCTTAGGATTCTTCTTTCTTCCGTCACTCAGCTCGCCGTTAGCTGAGAACCTCTTCTTGCAGGCTGGACACAGTCTTTCCTCAAAAGACCTCTTCATTTTGTAGTGTATTATCGGATCATCACCCATCTTATTATCATCTGCTTTGTCTTTCTTACCATTAAAGCAGAAAAGTTTTCTCTTTTTATTCTTCTTCGGCTTCAAGGGCTCTGATTTGTTATGGGAAAAAAACGGGAACTTAATGTTTTTCAGTGTGCTGCAACATATGAAAGGTTAAATTAGTCTATGTCGGTAAATGACTAAATACTGATTCAATTAAAAAGCAAATTTTGGTGGAATCTCGGCCCAAGGCTGTCTGGGAAGTAACATCATGGGTAGGCGCCATGATTCAGGCAAGCGTTTTGGAATGAATTGTCTATATAAAAAATGAACGTTACATTTTTCTGAAAAAGTAGCACCTACTATTTTCAGAAAAAAGTATTAAAAAAGTATTCATGATTATTATCAGACATGATCCTCAGCATTTCCAATCTTCATCATCATCATTTGAACTATAGGCCGTCCACTGCTGAACATAGGTTTCATTTCATTCATTTTCATTTCAATTCATCATCATTTCCAAAACGACCAGTTCGAAACTTATTTACTCGAAAATGCAAAACATATCCACAAGTGCACACTATTCACTTATTAATTTCATGTTGCTTACCATTTTTTCTCGTGACTGTGAACGACATTTTGGTCCATTAGTAAATCATCCTTGTAAATATTTCTGAATTTCTCATGTCCATATTTTTCACCGTGTAAGTCATCTAGTGAATTATAATTCAAATGTTTCGAATTCATGGAGTCCTTAAAAAGTGGTGGGTTAATGTTTAAATCTGATGGGCTGTCACCCATATTTAAATAGTCTGAGCTCTTGTCTCGTTTCTTGTTATTTTCGTCCAAGTTCAAGCCCATTATAGTGCCGTAATCATAATTTTTTGATGTTCTTCTTCTGAAATATTTAAATTAACTTATGATAAACAAAGTATGCTATCGTCATCTCATACCAAGTCAGTTGATATTAAACTAGATAAAAATCGGTTGTTCAAGTGCACTGATTTTATACACCACTTATAGGCTAGTTTGTTTTTCTCATAATTTTCATCAGAAATTATTTATAAAACAAAAAGAACGAAACAGTTACACTGGTGATAAAAAAAATCACATTCAATTTAGATGAGATCGATGAATAGCACTAGATCTATTGCTGCAATTGATGACCACGTGTAAATGATAATGAGTACATACCGCTTCTTGTTTCTATATCTCATCGATGCTTCATCGTCTTCCAAAGATTCCTCATCTGGCTGTATGAAACTCGCCACATCAAATTCCACAGGACTCCTGTCATAGTCATACTCTTGACGTACCAGACTCTTGCGATCTCTCGGCTTTCTCACTCGTCTAATACGGTCCCTCCTTACATTTCTCCCTAATTTGTTTAAGTTGCGCTCAGTGGCCTCGTCAATATAGTTATAACAAAATGATAATTCGATACATAATAACAAACTTAATAAATAAAGGAATCGTAACATCGTTTCGTGACATGACCGCCGTTCATGACAGTGACACTTTTTTGTTTTATATTGTGGCCAGAATTATTCTTTATTGATTTTGTGTTAAAACTCTTTAGTGATTCAACTCGGATGTTTATGGTTTGTTTAGTGTTTTCTTAAGTCTTTTTACTAACTAACTTACTTACTACTAACACTTTGTGTTATCAGATTTGAATCAAGCAAAACTAGCAGTTTCTTTCACATCTTCAAAAATCAAGCCAAGTTTCGCTTTTTTACAAGTTTTTTACCAATCCGCTGTTCCAAATGTTGCTAGCTTCTAACTACTTGTTTCAATCCAGTGAGTTATTTTATTTTGAAAAACTATGAAATATGTATGTAATTAAATTTAGCGGATTATTTACAAACATACCAAAATAAAACACAGCATATAATGTAGATCTCCAGCACGTAATACAGAACCAACAATCTCTAATCTCATCTCATCTCTAAAAGAAAATTTCTTGTGACCAAAATAGAATTGACACTAAAACAGCATGTGCTCAGGAGATCTGAGGGCGTTAGTCCCATAATTTATGACGGCAGTTTGTCCACGCCACTTGGTAAAGGGTTTAGAGGGGAGGCCTTCTTCAGCATTACGGCAACGTAGGTACGAGGTCTCCGAAAAGTTATGGTGTATCTTGATTGGGTATGAATGTAAAGTGTTTCAGGATATATCGTCTGTTAGCGAGGCCGTACACGGACCGCTTCAAGCAGTTGAGACCGACTGCTTGACGCTGCAAGCGCGCGGTGAACATCATATATTCATAAGACTGCTTCAAGCCGCCAACTGCTCGAGCGGTCGTGATGCGTACACTGACTCCTCGAGCCGTTGACTGCGCTAGAGCAGTCGACAGATCTAAGACCTCCATCGTCTGAAAAAAAAATTGCACTCAACTGTGGTATGAAATCAACTGCTCGAGCAATCAACAACCGACCGCTCGAGAAGTCCACGTCTACCGCTCAAGTGGTCCGCGTACGTCGGTCAGCCGTCCGTGTACGGTCGGGCTTAGTTTTATGGAACATCCTATACAACACACGGGTCTTACTTGTGATGAAAATTATAAAGGTACGCTACTTCTATTTCTCCCGACATTTCGGCCGAATTGCACCTACTGTGGTCACGGGTGGACAGCCCACCTTAATGTCGACCTTACCGGGACCTAAGATCGACAGTCCGGCGTGGTTACCATTGCTCCAACGAGGTCATCAAGAAATTGACTCACATAACACACAAAATGATCCCTCCCAATAATTGAACATAACACAACAATAATTTTGGCGAACCCCCTAACACATGGTCCCCCCCCCCTAAGCTCCGAAACAACAAATAGTAATGACGTCACAGTACCAAGCAGTTCCCAACATCTGCTTAGTATAGAGCAATCAAGTAAGCGAATTAAGCGGTTATGTCCAATAATAAGATCATGTAGGGAACACGTCAGTGATACGCCCTGCTGTTAATGAGATTCCGAGCTTGATAGCGAAGTGACGATACGGGGGCGATACGACTTGCTTTTCTTATGAGAATTGAAGCACTTACGTTCTTTTTCTGAGACCAGCTATTTAAGAGAAAAATGCCCTTATTTTGTTATGTTACAGAGGTTGATTGTTGCCGTTATGCTCCGCGCGATTCTTTGCGGCTAACTTGAAAGCGCTCTTAGATTTTAATCAATTAGTTATTAGAAGCTTACTCAAAGTATTTCAGCCGTTTTATGTTAAGGGATATACAAACAAACCAATATTCTAATTTAAAAGTTGAGTTGGCTGTATAGAAGGGCTCAGTTTAATCAAGACCCTATGTCCAAAAGTAACCACAAAGTAAAGTCACACAAGCTGTCTAAATATTGCTATATAGCTCGCTATCGATATCGCGGGTAAGAAAATATAAAAAAAAATCTTTCGAAGAATATGTTTAAAAAAATAATATCGTCTCATCTAAAAGTCACCACAGTTATTAGACAGCAGTAGACCAATTAGAACAAGCAACGGTTTCAAGACGTAAGCTTTTGTATATAGAAGTGTAATGTACTGTCGTATGGTTGGGGGTAAATCCCAGTGTCTCAATAAGGTTTGTAATATAATGCTAACATGTTATATTGGCGTATTTTGTTTTTTTAGACTGTGACAATCATTTTGAGTAGATAGGAAAATTTCTTTAGTGCATGTATGTGTGTACAAATCCCTTTTTTTAGTCTAGTGAGCCCTTTTGCTACGGGAGGAAGTGTCAGACTTTTATTGACTATATCCCTCTGTGTTTCTTCTGGAGCCCTTTGTGTACTTGAGTCGCGGTAACTCTTTCAAACAATGCCGCAACCCCAAAAGTTGCAGACATGTTGTGTTCTTATATTCAAAATGTCAATCTTTTCACAAACCTATTTGCTAGTTTCATCAAATTTTGGTGGAATTATTTCATACACACTATTGACATTCAAGGCGTGAGCTTCTTTGGGTAATTTTATTAATATTCATAACAAAGTTTTACGTAAATCAGTTCAACCGTATGCTCTTTACAGACAAGTGAGAATGTTCATGTTTAATCACATGTATAAATACTTATGTAGAGTAACATCAATATGATCGGTAAAATGACTATTTTTCCAAGGAGTTCAAAAAAAATTACTTATATTAGTATTTAATTAATATATTAATAAAGATTGACATCAATGCAGAAGGGATATACATAATTATTTCCGAGGAGCATTTCAAAAATGTTTCATACGTTCAGATCTTTTTCGTACATAATAATCTTACTGCTTATAAAATTACAATAAGTAATACACCCTTCTTGGAAAGTCATGTTCAACAAAAATCAGCGAGTTCCCGAGCCTCTATGTAATATGTTAATTAAAGCGATCACGAAACGTACGCCAGCACCCATATAATTTGAATTCATTATGTTCTCTTTAATTAAATTACCTTACTAATAGACACATATACTTGTCGGGTTTACGGGTAAAAATTAAATATTGGAGGTTGAGATTTTTAGGTCTCTTTAAACGCGTACAAAATTATTTCCTCACTTAGAGTAGTTTTCCACAAATTAGGTCTTATTTTTTTGATTGATTACGCCTACAACTTAGCCATGATATCAAGTTTCATAATTTATACTTACCAGGTGAAGACTTTTACTGAGAGACCCCAGAGATCAGGAATTTGACTTACCAGTAAACTTAAGAAGTATTTCGTATGGACCTGCTTCTCTTTAGTTGAGATGTATCGTCCTTGGCAGAATCTATATTTTCTATCAAACTTTTAAATTTTTCCTATAATATCGTGAATGCGTTCACAAAGATTCATTACAGACACACACACACAATATACCAAAAACAATTTTAGATACCAGACGATGCGACACACACAAAAGCAAACAAGCACACCACAACAGCCAATACAACCATTGGAAGTTGTGCAGGTATATGTAACATGGAAGAATAAAACCACGCTTAGTTAACATCAGCGTAAGAAACAACATATAGCTTCAATATGGAGTATACAAGACCTGATGGGATCCCGAAAACTATTTTCATTCCACTGCCTGGTTTTAAAATAGTGGAACGGAAAAAATCCTCCCAACGGTTTCCAACCCAAGTCTGAACAAACACACAAAAATAGAGGTGTTTATTCGGAGTCGGGAACTTTTTAAAACCCCTCCAGTCCGCAAGGTCCCTCAAAGTTAAAAATAAAAGTTGTTTCAAAAACTATTTTGTGATTCAAAATGTTTGAAAAATCTTTTGTTAATTTCGGCTTTTATTGTATTCTAATGTATAGCTACATTACTGGCAAATTTCATTCAATTCGTTCAAATAGTTTTCGATGTGAAATAGTAAAAATCGTACGAACAGACAAACTTTCATGTTAGGGTGATGCAGTTTCTTATATAAGATTATTTATATTTTTTTATGTGTCTAACTTTGGTTCTGAGTAAAAACTCATTTTTTTATCACAGTAGCTTTCGCTAGCGGATTGGAAACTACTCCACGCCCAAGAATAAGGCCTTCTTGCACTCTACTATCTTGCACTGATTTTTTTTTTAATTGGTCCGGTAATTCTTAAGATTAGCGCGTTCCAAACAAAGAAACATCGACCGATCCGAGCTATTGTTATTTTACTACAAGCTTTTCACTTAGAAGCAATACATATAAAATGAAAATCAGAACCTCAACTTTTAGCCAAATATCGAACCTTACTATTCATACGGGAACAAAACGGCCAAACTTATTTAGGCATAGCAACAAAAATTCCAAAAATAGAAACAAAATTTCGGAACAACTTCCACTACCTACTCTGCCGTGCAGGCCCTAAAGTGCAGTATGAGCAAAAAAGCAGTTTCGAGAAAAACGCAAAAAACGTTTTAACACTGATTTTTTTTATATTATCTAAGTATTTGGTGCATATTTTTATTGCTACAAGGTCTAAGTGACAACAAAGATGGTATTTACAAAAACAAATGTTAATTTTGTTTATTAGATTTTAATTAAAATCGGATTTTTAAAAATCTTAGCTGTTACTGCACGCAAAAAGTTACACATATGCAGATTAAAATGCAGTAAAAATACTTGATACTACAAAAACTTTGTTTTATTTACTAGTTTGCAGACTAACTTGCAGCATAAGACTTTCTTTACTGCATTTTAATTTGTGTCTTGAACTAATTGCACATGCAGTATATAACAACCCCAACAAATATTTACGACGTTGAGTAGACGTTATGGTGGCAACTACATGTTATTTAGTATAATCGTATAAACATCATAAGAGCGTTTTCTCGACCGCATTTGGGCCCATTTTATTCAACTTAAGTCGCTAAGAATTTCGTGTAACAGTCATATAAATACGTAACTTAGTCGAATAGTAGTCACATACACGTCGGCGATTTGACAACATGCCCATTAATGATAGCTGCCGCGTCGTGTATTCATTCAACTTCAACTTCGAGCATAATATGAAGTAGTCGTGGTGTTATTGTCATTTAAAGATGTTTTTGAACGAATTATTATATATACATTTAGCAGTGTTTTTGACAGTTGAGTTAATATTGCATTTTTTCTGTTATTTGAGGAGATAAAATCATTTCATCAGTTCTAAACCATTGGGCAATCAAGTTTACTGACTAATGTGAGGAAAGTTTTAAAATTTTAATGTTTTCATATATTTTTAGTAACAATTTATTACGTGACTGCGTTACATGACAACTATATAACTTCTCGACCTATAAACTGCGAGCATTTTGTAAATGTGGACGCCGTGAAAGTTAATTTAGGGATCAGTAATAAATAAAACTTTTGTTTTAAGTAAACCCCACAGTGATCTATACTTATGCGGATGTTGATATGTTTTTATCAAAGATGGACTTCATCGAAACAATAAACGCAGATTTAAATTAGCCGTGGCCATTAACTCATTTCATCGTTAGTTCTCGTTGTTATGGATATGGTTTCCAGATAGTCCGTGGAAATAGACAGCCGTTACGTTTTGTTTTAACAGACAACAATATACAATGTTTATTAACTTACCGTTTATTTTGGTGCCCCCATTGCAAATATTTTGCTATCTTTTAATAATTTTCCAGGAAACGAATATTGTAATTAATATTGTAATAAATAAAAAAAACATCAATTAATACAGCCTTTTTTATTACCTATTTCTTAATTATGTATGAATAAGCGGAGCAAAATATACGCATATCGGTTTATCATTTATCATAAGTCACGTTGGTAGAAAATTCGCATCAACCAGCCATAAACCCTTCAAGAGCTCCCTGAACTGTACTTCGTCTCCATCGGCGCCACCAAAATTTCAATTAAAACCTATCTCGGTGTAAAGTTCTCGTCAATACGAATAATACAAGACCAAACACAAGGTAGTTTGTGCCTATCGTTGAGAAGTTGCCTCAATTCTTTGTGATCTCCATTATCAGGTCAGTCCTAAACCTTCACTGTTTTGTAATGTCATCAGACATACATCTAAGGGTCAACTTTTTACTTAATACGTGCCTACAATTTTCGAAAGTTGCCCTTGGTTTCAAAGTTTCCATCATCAGATCCTGGACCTGACATTGAAACAGAAAGAGCTTTGTCTTTACTTGATAGAATAGACATAGAATCGCCATGCTAAGCCTGCTGAACTTCGGCAAATGACCTGCAGGGTATACTCGTACGTAACATGTAAATATGATACGGAACCATTCCCATTGTCCTCACTCTCGGCTTGAGTTCTATTGCTTCGTACATATAGCAGTCGTATTAGCATATTTGTGATACTTTAGGTTGTATAGAGGTCACTCGTAATACTTATGTTCGAATTTTATATACCTAATGGTTACAAATACTACGTTTAAACAATTATTATCCGTGCAGCAGTTGTTCAAAATATGTTTTATATATGTCGTCATGGGCACTATTATATGACGATAGAAAAAGGAAATCGAAATAAAGTCTATATGACAAAAATTATATATGACTATTCGGACACATAATGCACCAGTACATGAGAAAGAGTTAGAAAAAATACTGTAAAATAACTTAAATAAGACTCAAAGTCATATAAATGTTTGATTATAATATGACAAAAATGTTTGTTGGGATTAAACACTGACGCGGCGCAGACGTCTCCCTTCCTTGGCAGTTATTGACACACGAACACGACTGATTGAGCTAGAGAGATAGCGACAAATACTGACTAGAACACAGTAAAATATGACCTGTACTGCAGTGAAATTAGTAAAATTGTTCAAGTTACCAATTATAATGCAGTAACAGAGTGTCATACTGCGTTTTAATTAGCATATAACTTATTTTCATCTTTTGAAAAATACCGACTATACTGCAGTAAATAATGAACATACTGCAATTTAAAATAGTGTAGTATGTGAAATAAACTAGTGATCAACCATGCAGTATTCACACTGTTGGTACAAAAACTACTTACTGCGTTTTAATTTATATCCCTCAGTATTTTCTTTGGGTGTAGAATACAGATTTTTTGTGGTAATATAGATATTTACTGCGTTTAACTTGGCAAAGTGACGGATCGTGGTAGACGTAACTGCTATAACTGTATTTTAGTTGGTATTGCAATATATTTAGACATTATAAAGTTAGTTACTGCTTTCATAAATTTGATTTTTTAACCGTTTAAAGCATCCAAACAAAAACCTGGTCAGATGGTCATGTTCCTTATAACGTGTTCATTAAGGTTCAATATTCAACAAAAAAATGACAAAAAACCTGTTACTGCGTTTTAGGGCCTGCACGGCAGTACTAATAATATAGACATTTCTGTTACAACGTAAGAACTTTACGAAAATAAATAATTTCGCATCAAAATTAGCAACATTATTGTGTCTCAGAGAGTTCTTACATTATAATAAAAAAGAGGTACATTTTGTCATGAGTTCTTTGACAGTTCAACCGAATGTTAAACAAAGGTTTCAGTTGAAAAGGGTGGTCCAATAAATACAGTTTGAGACAGTGTCCCAAATTGTGATGAATTTATACTCATAGCGTTTGGTATATCCATGTTCGGTCCACGGGAATTTGAGGATTTTGTATGGAATATATGAATTTGAATGAGTATTTGAATTATGGCGTGGTTTTTGAATAAGAAAATCCCATTGTTCTGAAAAAGTCGCGAGTAGCTAACAGACAAAAATTGTATACCATAAAAATATAGAAAAAATAGTGTTTTCTTAATATGCAATGCAAATTATAATTTTCGTTCTCAATACAGTCATAAGCATAAGCATCCTGACTGCCCAAATCTATCTTAATAAACTTCAAAATTTCGCTCAAAATTAAATAAGATATTATATTTTATTTTATATTAAATTTATATAATTATTACTAACTAATTATGTTAAAAAGGTATACCACTTAGCTATTCTGTTTCAAGAATAAAGATAAAATTTAACTTTTCAGTTTAGATTAGAAAACTCTTTACGTATGTAAATAGGCAATGTTCTGTAATAGTTTAGTTTTAGATAAAATCTCTTCGTTCAAATATTTAAAGGCTTTAAAAGAAAATCTTATAATAGTTTTGAAGACAACGGTAAAGCGCAAGTATCTACGCTGCTTGGATAATGGCAAAGTGCCATATCCATTTTCGAAATAATCATCATTTGATGTCTTAACATATTTTGGAAAAAAGGTAGAAAATCAGAAATACATTTAAAAGCCTTGCAATGAAAAGTCAGCAGAATACTACACTTAACACAATAGGTAGTGAGCTTCCCAAAAAATATTCATTTCAATATTATCATACCATGCTCAAAACATCAACTTTCGAATTCGTCAGTAAAGAAATTCATATTATTTATCATTTTCATTATTTTCTGTTGTCTCACAAATTAGTAAAAACCATATAATAAAGCGCCTGGTAATCTATTTATTGTACATAATTTACAATTTATTTACAAAAGTTAATTAAAATATTTACACTAAAAAAATATTAGCGCCTGATTATTTTTCCATAGCATTATCTGCCACATTATAAACTTCATTTTTCTTACTAGGAGCGTCGAAGAAACACAAAAATTAAAAAAATATATTTAATACCCATAGCTAGACATTTATATAATGTATCTTATTTAACTAAAATATAATAATATATGTAGAATGAATATGAAGTAGACCACATGACTAAAATACAATTTCAAACTAGTATTGAACCATAATAAGTGATGGATGCTAGTTTTAACCATACAAAATGATTGATGAAACTAATGACTAGGCGAGCTGGCTGATTTTCCCTTTGGCATAGATAAATCAATTGATATGAATTATTCGTGTCAAGCTATAACTAATAGGGTTAAGTTTAGTTTTGCATGAAACAACGTGACTAGCATAGAATTAGGCTTTTGGTTTTATTAAATACGGCCTGCGATGACTTAATCAAATTTACTTAACTAGTTGCTTTCCATTAAACAATAGTGTCTCATAATATTTTATGAAGTGTTTATTTTTTATACGTCAAAATAGCATGACGCAATCTACACTTTTGGACAAATATTTTTTCAGGCGCATTTTTTCTCTTTGTACATATGTATATATTTTTTTTAATTGTCCTGTGTTGTCCCACTGCTGGGCAAAGGCCTCCCCACTTTGTTTCCACACCTCCCGATCTTGAGCGTATGCCCACCAATCACGGTGGTAGGCGTCGAGGACATCCCGCCATCACATAACGTATATGAGAATTCTTAAAATGTTTCATAACGCTGATTATTGAACGTCCAAAAATATAGTTCGTCTATAAAACCTGAAACATTTTTGATATCAACAATTTTTACACAAACTGAAGCATGCCACACTTCTAACAAAAAAAAGCAACCAATACTTACAAATAAAATAACAATACCTCAATAAAAATACACTTCTAAAACGTATAGTAAAACCATACAAAGGTGAGAAGCTCACACTTTCTTCCATTGTACCTGAAGTACTCGAGTTACTCTTTAAATCTAATTTGTAAAAGGATTTTCGTGTCAAAACTCTCGCTGTATTTACTGGCAGGTAAGTCAAACACTGAACACCGGATTCAAAGTCGGATTTCATACCATTTGTAGGTTCTAAGCGAATTTAGGGTGAGATTTTTTTAAATATACAAAAAAAAATACCTTTAGGCTTGCCTTCCGAATAGGGGATGACCATTAATTACGTCTTGATAGTTACATCGTCCTCGTGGGGAAGCATATCTTTTTCTTCCATATTTATCCGACTCTTCATCTCACAATTCGATTTTTTTTTTATTTCAAAGTCAACAGATAGACCGCTAAATGTTAAGACCAAAAATGTGAAAACTTATCTCTTGACTAGGTACTTACAAGCAAAAAGAATCACAACAGGTTTTATAATATGCGCTCATCTAAATTAACATACAGATGAACAAATGATTGTCCTGAGTTTAAATAAATGAAAAATAAATGAACATCTCGAAAAAAATTAACACAATAATCTCATATAACTTTCGAATCGAGATGACGTTTAAAACCAGCAACAGATGGTACGAAATCGTTTTAAGTCAAGAGTGCATCTTTTTGGAATACAACTCAAATAATGGCTCGTTCATTTCGACATTACACTTTTAGATCGGATCCGAAACAAAGTCGCAACTTGATAAAAAACTTTCTACCTACATTATAAAGTTGGCAAGTAAAGAAATAGTCGAAAACTTTTTACCAAATCGCTTTAGAGTTGTTCGGTTTTAAAAATCCGAAGAAACGCCTTAAGGCTTTTTCACTTAACTCTCATGTATACGTATGTCATCCAAAAAGTCACCTTCATAAGTCTTAAAAGAAGAATTGAATATTTGATATCTAAGAGTATTGTTAACAGAAAAAAATCTTGATACATGAATTTTACTGGATTTATGTGAAGCTTTTTATTTAAGTTACATATTATAATACCTACTAAAACTTTTTCATGTGAAAATATTATGAAGTGGCTGCATGCCCTATTAAGACATTGGTGCTCAGCTGAATCCGGTTAGACTGGAAGCCGACCCTAACATAGTTGGGAGATGGATGTCTCATGCATCTGCTCCTCTGCATGCCTCACCTGGATAAAAATTTACTTGTATGTTATTCTGATGTGGAAGCTATATGTATTGTTGTAAAGTTTCATCCAAATCCGTTTAGGAGCATTTGTGACGAAACGTAACATATGGACACAAACTTTAACGTTTAAATATTATGTATATTTTTTCCATCTTCTCCAAGCCGATTGACTAAACTAAACATGCGAGATTCCGTCAACTAAGGCTTAAAAGAAATTCTGTCACAAGGGGCAGGAACGTAACTTGTAGACCATAAAAACTTACTCTTTATTCCGAAACAACAAAATATAACAAAAAAAGGCATCTCATTTAAAGCTATAGTTCCTCCAATATTCTATGATTACATTCGCATTACACTGTACTAAACTCCGAGGACTAATTTCCCAACGGACGCATTCGATCTGTCGAACTGTATTGTCAATGCGAAATTCTCAAAGTCAATATTTACGAACTGATGTCGATAGTCGATATTGTAGCGAAAGGTAATAGGCCCCTGAGCAGTCGCCATGTTTTCTGATCGGATGGTGATTGCTAGTGATTTTAGTAGGATAGGGGGAAAGCTATCCTGCTGATAGATACTATAAAGGTGAAAGTTTGTGGATGGCAGGATGGATGTTTGGTACGCTTCCACGTTGAAACTAATAGGTATATGGATTTTGATGAGCAATAAAATAGCCTATTTCTTAGAGAAATATCTATATAGGCTACTTTTTAGCCATGTGCAGGAAAAAGTGCTTTCAGAAGCGGAAGCTAGTCTCAAATAAAGTTGTAATGTCCTCATGATGATTCTTGAAAGAACTTCTTATGAAATTAGTACCTTAGCAATATTTTTAGTACTTTAGAGTTTGGATCATTTCAACTTCGCCGACTAGGTACTTTTGCCTTATACATTTGAAATTAAGCAAGAAATAACCTGTGACTCATCATTCATCATCATCATCAGCCTATCGCAGTCCACTGCTGGACATAGGCCTCTCCAAGTGCACGCCACTGAGATCGATTTTCGGCTTCTCATCATTACTACCACTCTTTCAATGATTTTAATTCATGAAAAGATGAACTATAGGAATACACGAAAATAACAAAATTACTTCTGAGTACCTACTTCCTTTTTTATCTTATGACAAAACTTATAATCTTAAACTTCCACTCAACCAAGCCGTGGTCACTTCATAAAATTTCGAAGCTACGACTTTCCTATCTTGGAAGAACCATCTCATAAATACCCACATTCTTAGCAGTTCTGACTTGGCAAGTCCTCAATGTCTGCATCCAAATTAAATGAAGGCGGCCGTGGTGTGAATAATATGCAGACTTGCATGTTCCACGAAGTTGAGAAGCTTAAAGTTGGTAGCGCCATCTATTGGAAGTTTAGGTATTAAATTAATATTTATGCTGTTGTTGTGTTTGTATGATACTGGATTTATCTTTCGTTTGTTTTATTCACCTATGTCTTCTAAGTTACCAAGATCCGCTAATAACTGCTTATTTCTATCTTTACTTGAATCGTGTAATTCCGCAGGCCTAGAAAGTAGGCACAGACGCTAGCACATCAAGCTACCGAAACTGTCGAATTTTCCCAATCAACTTTGAATCAATGCTTCCGGGATAAAGTTGAAAATATATTATGGAATTTTCACAGATTATAGTAGCTTGATATGATGGCGTCTGTACTGTAAGGTACTGTAGATAAAAAGTCATTTATTTAAAGTAGTTTTTGAAGGTAAATTTTTACAAAAGGCAGCCCCCAAAACGCCCGCCATTCACCACTTCCTATGTGTTATCGCTAGGAAGAAGAAAGAAGAAGAAGAAAAAAACTGTCAAGATTAACTGACAGTAAAGAAAAATATAAAGAACTCGGGCCCTTGAGCAAGCGATATCATCAATTAAATACTCTCCTGTTCCCTCAGCCTTAGAATAAAAACAAAGAAAACTCCTCAAAGACGATTACTTCAGGAAAATATATACCAATAACATATCAAGTTTTTGGTAGTAACCAGAATGAAACCAAACCAGCTGAGGTGTAAATAATGCGGCACACAGCAATACCGATAGTTTTGAACTAAGCGAGGCGCCGGATAACTTTGTCAGAGCAACTTTCTGTGGCAGCGCCATCTATCGTTACATACGATTATTAATTAATAATATTAGATTGTGTGGTACAGTTGCGGATTGTAGTAGGGTTGTTACATTCTATGGTATATTCGAATTATAATACAATTTTGAGAATTTTAATTATAATTTGATTAATCCATTAAGGTATGTCGTAGGAGTTAATGATTATTTTTAATTGATTTATTGTCAGTATCTTCACCGCGCCTTCACCATTTGCAATGGGCCTATCATTTACTTAAATCATTAAAATTACTCCTTTTGCTGTGAGTAGAACAGTAGGCAGTGTCTAAGAAACTATTATTCACTAAAACCCACCCGTTTTTTCTGGAGCCTTTGGTATCCAGGCTCGTGGTAACTCCTTCAAACAATCACACATTCCTAGATAGACCAGAACTTAGAATTGAAATTTATGTCGATTTTATAGGGCTAGATGGTAGTACTTTTAACTTATATAACACAAAGGTATGTGCTGTTCGGGTCAGAAGCAATGCTTTAATGTATATCTATGAGAACTAAAGAACATCCCTTGTTAAAAACTGGAACAAAAAACTTTGCTGCAAATCACTAATATAATAAGTTTTTTTGGAATAAAATACTTCATGGTGTTGACGTTGAGAGATGATAATATCGTGATTCGTGAGCATTTGGAGACTATTGGAGATAGGTTGACCACATTCTGTTCATGTTTCATTTAATTATTCCGGAATTTAAACTTTTGTTTTTTAGAAGACATGAAAATAACAAAGATTACAACAATACGCCCAACTATTTGATAATATAATACAATATCCCTCACACATTCACACAACGTCATCTAGTCCCAAACTAAGCAGAGCTTGTACTATGGGTACTATACAACTGATAAACATACTTATATACTTTTATTTTGTAAATACATACATATTATACATAGAAACATCCAGACCAAGTCAAACACCCATGTTCATTTATACAACAACATTGTTTATCTCGTATAGAAGAAAGATGTAGCACATCCAAGTTGGAAACAATGTTCACTCAAATCCTTATTCCTTTAAAAGACCAATAATTGCTCTTTACTTAGCACCTCGAACGTACCAATTACTTTCATTCACCTAATAATACACTAAAGTGTGATATACAACCAGAAACAATAATTTTACCTTACAACTAAATACTTTAACAAGCCATAGACCAGGTGTACTTAAGAATCATTTACAAAACGGTAAAGGGTGAGAACTCCCGTTACTAGTACATGGGGAAGCAGTTAACTGGTGCAATTACCACACGTAACTCGTAAATATAGTACGGTAACATTATGGTTATTTACTGTGTAATTAGTTAGAGATTAACCAATTGTTATTGAGCACTGTTTTGTAATAATCTCAAATTGTTTCTTGAAGCAATTTCTCCCTTGTTCTAAAATGTTAAGTTCTTTTATTTCTCTTGAAACATAGTCTCATATGATCCTCTATGAATTGGACAAAGGTTTTTTTAAAGGTGCTGGAAGAAGTAGTGTTTTAGTCAAAGCTAAAAAAAAACAGAAAAAGAAAGAGCTAGTCTAAGCAATTTTGATCTCAGCAGAAGAAAAGAAGAAAAGTATTAGGACTAATATTTCTTTTTTAACTATTGTCGTCAATAATGAACTGAACGAACAGACCTTCTACGTGTTTTCTCTATATGAAGGGGTCCCCTACAATAGGACAATAAAAGGCCAGCATTAAATAAAGAAATATCACAGAAATTCGCCAGACAGCCAATACGCCTCCATATTGTACTCTCAACAATGCATCAGAATTCAATAAACCCCGTCAAATATTGAATTTACAATGAGACTTGGATAGAAAGGGCCGATTTATTAAATAACCTACTTTCGCAGCCGTTTGGGGACCTCTAGTTGGAGTTTTTAAGGTCAAGTGATGAAGTGTTTTGATAAACGTTAAAAGGTAATATCGGAAGATGATAATGTATTTTTTTATTTCCTTACTAAGGTAACTGCATGATCTGATCGTCAATTTTGTAGCTGCTGGTATAGCTTCTAATCTTGCATGTTTTTATTTAGACACTGGTTTTCGTTAAAAGATAAAATTCTACCAATTATACATAGAGAACGCGAAATATTATTAAAAATATAATATTATTATGTTAATACGAGTGTACTAAGAAAAGTAACTCTAATAGTCATGCACATCTATCGGATAATTCTATAATAATTTCCATTAAAGTTCACGTAGCGCGCCTCAGATTGACCGAATCTGGAAGAAGCCCAGAAATATCAGACGAATTCGGATGATATCATTAGATTCGAAGCGGCTGATAGTAGCGTATGACAGGTGTTAAGGAAAAATAAATGATTCTTTTTCCAAGTTCGGCTGTGTTAAGCGTGCGAGCCCTTTATGTATTTTTGTTCAGCGTGTTCAACCCTGATAGACTTGCAATCACTATCCTTACTAATTCCTTTCTACCTCACAGACAGACATAGTTTTCACGGCAAATCACAGAACCGATTTAAATAAAATTTGGTAGATATAACGGTGTGATCGTGGCGAATAGCTAGTAATACATAGCAAAACATTTTTTGAATCTTAACAAAGTAAATTAGCACTTAGTCATTTCTTTGTGTATCTGAATGTCAAAGAGCAGTGGAGCACATTGAAATGTTAGGACCTCCCGACCTATGATTATGGCCTGCAAATTGATACTTATCGACACTCCCGTACATAGCTTATACTTAGTAGTAATAAGTAGTTGTGGCGTACTTAGTATGAGTAATAGTGAGGTGGAGCGCCTAGTTATCGGTCGAGCAACGAATGATGAGGTCACGATCCTACTAAAGATCGATTATGAACGATTTAAAATCGAGTACGGGATGTAAATTGTGCTTTAAATGTATGAAAGGTAAAAAGTTATGTGTGTTTTATGGATTTTAATGTGGTTCCTTATATACAGACGTTTTCGCGAGCTGATATGTATCGATTAGGTTACACACACATTGGGTTCAATAATTTTCGTTTGTCAAATTTGAATCGATCTATAGACTATCCCGAAGAATAGAAAATAGACTACTCGAAAATGTATCGCATATGGAATTTTGAACACAAAATAATGAAAAGGTCTGAGGAAGTGTCGAGTCGAAAATCTGGCGGAAGATCTATCAGAAAATATTCTCCCACTACGAGAAATACTTTAAGAGAATATATCGACGCTTGAAAGGCAACAATTACTAAGCGACATTGAACAAACTTTACAGGAGAGCGATTTGAAGTTAAAAAAAATTGAAAAAAAATTATAAAAAATTACAATATAGACGGATTTAGATGCTGTTAACATACATATATACCTAATTTTTATAGCTATTTTTGATATTAAAATAAGCCCTGTAGCTCTCGAATAAAAAGCAGTTTACGTCGCTTAGATAAAAAAATCACTCATTTGATAAACAGGTAAAACTATCCAAGCTATCACTGAATGTTATGTACAAACAAGTAACATTATTTAAATTGCATTTGGTAAGTTAGGAGCAACATGTAAAATTATTTAACCTATCGATAAAGATTTTTGAAATAACAGACAAAAGTAAATAAATACAAACACTTAAGAATTTATAGACAAGAATATTTATCTAAATTATCTAAAAGTTTATAAAATAAAACACGGTAAGTTATCTAAATGTAATCTATACTAAATCTCTTTCATACAAAATGTATCTTAAATAATAAAATGAATGTAATTCTTAGTTCGTAAGCGACAATATTTAAATATAAAGTACTTTTTTTTAACGTTTGGGAACATAAATGAACGTAAAATTTGTTAAATATAGGTATTTTTTATTGAAAATCAATCTTTTATCACTTGTTTATTATTTGACGGTTGTTACCACTTAAACAAACACAGTAAACAAAATAACTTCTTAGGGACTATCTACTCTCCTAGACCGGGAGGCCGCCACGGAGGCGGCGTTCATCCAGGACTGGCTGTCGCCTCCGGTCGACCTCCGGGATATGGATGCCACGGCGGTCCGGTTTAGGGACTCCCTGACCGAGTTGTGCAACTCTAGCATGACTCGGGCTCACCGTCCGCCTCCTGGACGCGCCGTTTAACGTTTTTCGTGACGCTGACAACAAGGACCGCCTCTATGCAGCCTACACGGAGGCCAAGAAGAACCTGACGGCACGAATGGGCGCAGCCCAGGATCGCGCGAGGGCGGAGATATTGGAGGGTCTGGAGACTGACCCCTTTGGGAGACCATACAAGGCGGCACGTAACAAACTGCGCCCGAACGGTCCCCCAGCTGCCGAGACCCTCGAGCTGACGTTGCTGGATGGAGTAGTCCAGTCCCTGTTTCCGCGCAGGGACAACTTCACTCCACCAGTAATGAGTGTGAGTGTCCGGCGGAGTGCGGCTCCAACGACCGAGGCGGTCCCACCGGTGACGGAGGAAGAGGTGGAGAAGGCAGCTTTCTGCCTCCTGGGCAAAAAAACGGCTCCAGGTCCGGACGGCGTCCCCGCAAAGGTTGTGGCCATCGCCGCCTTCCAGGTGGGAGAAAGGTTTCGGGACCTCTTCAGTGCGTGTCTGACGTGTGAGTGGTTTCCGAAGCCATGGAAGGAGGGCCGACTGTGCATTCTTCGGAAGGATGGGCGGCCGGTGGACTCCCCATCGACATACCGACCCATCGTTTTACTAGATGAGGTCGGTAAAATGTTCGAAAGGATAATCGTCGGCCGTATCAACAGGCACTTATCCACAATTGGCCCGGACCTAGCGGACGCTCAGTTTGGTTTTCGAGCTGAGTGTTCGACAGTGGACGGTGTCCCGGCTCAAGAGCCAGGTGAGGGATGCAATGGATGTGGGGGATGGATTGTTGGCTGTGTCATTCGAAATCGCCAACGCGTTCAACTCCATTACCCACTCCACCATTCTAGAGGCGCTCCGCTTCCATGGAGTGCCTCCATTTTGTATTTGCGGGGTCTGCTGACGGACTACCTCAAGGACCCTACAGTCCTCCTTGAGGACAAGTTGGGTCGACTCCTGCGGTACGACATCAAGACCGGTGTCCTACAGGGTTCTGTCCTAGGGCCCCTCCTGTGGAACATTGGATTCGATTGGCGCTTGCGGGGTAACCTCCCCCGTGGCACGTCCGTCATCTGCTATGCAGACGACACTCCCCTGACTGCCCGGGGGAGAAATTTTGAAGAGGCGGCCAGCTTGCCTCGGCGGGTGGTTCGCGAGTGGTGGACCGAATCTCCCGCCTAGGGCTGACGGTGGCGCTGCACAAGACCGAATCCGTGTTCTTCCATGGGCATCGGCAGCACCAACCGGTCGACGCCAATATCCATGTAGAGGGTGTCCGGATTGCGGTGCAGGCCCAGAAGAAATATCTGGGTCTAGCGCTCGACAGCAAGTAGCGCTTCAGCGCACACTTCAGTGGGCTATCGACGCGCTTGCTGAAGACCGCGGGCGCTCTCTCATGGCTCCTCCCTAACATCGGGAGGCCCGGCGACCAATGCCGTCGGCGTCTATACGCCGGCATACTAGAAACGCTGCTGCCATCCGCAGGCCACAAAGGGTCATTGCACAGCGGTTGGTGAGGGCATACCGCACAGTGAGTGTTACGGCGGCGTGCGCTCTGGCGGGAACACCTCCTTGGGAACTCGAAGCTTGGGTGCTCGCCAGAGTCTACGATTGGACGGCGGGGCAGAGGGCGCTGAACGGGCGCCCGGACTCATTGGAACGGGAGGAAGTGCGCGAGGAGGCGAGGAAGGCCATAACTCGGCACTGGGCCGAGGACCTTGCCTCCGCAACATTTGGCCGTCGGACGCTGGACGAACGTCCTCACTAGGCGACGCAATGTCATTCGTCTCGATATATGCCATGTGGTTGTTGCTCATACGCAACCGACATTTTGGAATTTGCATTGTACCTTAGCGACGTAAGATATATTTTGTGTACAGGAAAAAAATATCTTAACGCCCTTCTTAAATATTCAAATAAAATATGTAAAATTATCTAACTGACATAGTTAATAACAAAAGTTATCAAGTAAAAATATCTACATTAGAACAAGTAATATGTGTCAAATAAGTAAAAGCATCTAAGCGCCAATAATATTACATATTAATATGAGTAAAATTATACAAATGCACTTTCAAAAAATAATTGCAACAAGTTAAATACACTGTAAGTACAATTCACAAATACTTTTTACGGGTAGAATCTACTAAGCGTTTACGTAAAGAAATTTTCAAACAAGTGAAAATAATTAAGTCCAAACAAGTAAAAAATTAAAAACATGAAAAATAGACTAAGTAGATGTTTTCAGTATTTTAATTTTTCTAAGTCTAAAATTTCCTAAAAATCCCTTTTTTTGCGTCGGTTAGTGAGCACAAAATTCATGATTTGGTATAAATTTCGCAATATCTAAGCGACATAAAACTCGTCGTAGAAGCACACTGATTAGACCAAACGACGCAGAAAAAAATTACAAATCCAATGGTGTATATAACTCATTTTTGCAATTTCTGTCGCTTAGATATTTTTGCCTTTCAAGCGTCGATATATTTTTTAGTAATCAGATGAAACAAAGAAGACTGTACAACTTACCACAAACTATAACAACCAGGACACTGCGCTTGTAAAGTAGTCCCAAACTTAGTAATAAACAGTACCTCAACAGTAAAACGTTTTGTTAAAACACTTTAATTTTGTACTTCTAATTAAATTCTTGCGCCAAAGAAAACTTGCGTATATACACAAACGGTTTAAAATTGAGCCGACGTGAACAATGAAAGTGAAGGTCTTTTCAGTCCTTTGTCTAAATTAATTACAAATTTTCCACCTCATTCTTACGAAAAAATAATCAATCCTATTACAGCGAAACAATTAAGACGAGAACAACTTTTAATTTGGGAACTGAAGGAGGAAACGTTCTGTGCTGTTTCGTTCTGAGGTAGCCATTTTAGATTATAATAGCATAAAAATAAAAACTTAAAAATATATTATATGTATATAACTGACTTCTAAAACACTGAAAAAAAAAAACTTTTAAGTACATCGCTCTAGAAGTCGGTGTCAAGAAGTTGCAGGTGTATTTATTTGGACACCGACTTCGAGAGCGATGTACTTAAAAGTTTTTTTTTTCACTCTCAGTGTTTTAGAAGTCAGTTATATACATATGTATACATATATGTATACATTTTTAGACTTTTAAGACACAACAGTTTTAGACTTCGAGCGTCACGGATCTACCTTCGAGTGTCAGAGACTTGCAATCGAGCGTCACGGATCTACCTTCGAGTGTCACGAGTATACTGTCGAGTGTCACAGCTCTAGCTTCGGGTGTTACGAGTGTACCGTCGAGTGTCAGACACTTGCAATCGAGTGTCACGGATCTAGCTTCGAGTGTCACGGATCCAGCTTTGAGTGTAACGAGTGTACCGTGGAGTGTCTGACACTTGCAATCGAGTGTCTGACACTTGCAATCGAGTGTCACGAGTGTAACGTCGAGTGTCTGACACTTGCAATCGAGTGTCACGAGTGTATCATCGAGTATCTGACACTTGCAATCGAGTGTCACGAGTGTATCGTGGAGTGTCTGACACTTGCAATCGAGTGTCTGACACTTGCAATCGAGTGTCTGACACTTGCAATCGAGTGTCTGACACTTGCAATCGAGTGTCTGACACTTGCAATCGAGTGTCTGACACTTGCAATCGAGTGCCAAACACTGGCAATCGAGTGTCACGGATCTAGCTTCGAGTGTCACGAGTGTCCCGTCGAGTGTCAGACACTTGCAAT
Organism: Heliothis peltigera; assembly: GCA_958496145.1. Taxonomy (NCBI): domain Eukaryota; kingdom Metazoa; phylum Arthropoda; class Insecta; order Lepidoptera; family Noctuidae; genus Heliothis; species Heliothis peltigera. The sequence goes on from OY292333.1 coordinate 716,307, forward strand.
CGAGTGTCAGACACTTGCAATCGAGTGTCAGACACTTGCAATCGAGTGTCACGAGTGTATCGACACTTGCAATCGAGTGTCACAAGTGTACCGTTGAGTGTCAGACACTTGCAATCGAGTGTCACGGATCTAGCTTCGAGTGTCACGAGTGTCCCATCGAGTGTCAGACACTTGCAATCGAGTGTCAGACACTTGCAATCGAGTGTCAGACACTTGCAATCGAGTGTCAGACACATGCAATCGAGTGTCACGAGTGTACCGTTGAGTGTCAGACACTTGCAATCGAGTGTCACGGATCTAGCTTCGAGTGTCACGAGTGTCCCGTCGAGTGTCAGACACTTGCAATCGAGTGTCAGACACTTGAAATCGAGTGTCAGACACTTGCAATCGAGTGTCACGGATCAAGCTTCGAGTATCACGAGTGTATCGTCGAGTGTCTGACACTTGCAATCGAGTGTCACGAGTGTCCCGTCGAGTGTCAGACACTTGCAATCGAGTGTCACGAGTGTATCGTCGAGTGTCTGACACTTGCAATCGAGTGTCACGAGTGTACCGTTTAGTGTCAGACACTTGCAATCGAGTGTCACGAGTGTCCCGTCGAGTGTCAGACACTTGCAATCGAGTATCACGAGTGTATCGTCGAGTGTCTGACACTTGCAATCGAGTGTCACGAGTGTACCGTTTAGTGTCAGACACTTGCAATCGAGTGTCACGAGTGTCCCGTCGAGTGTCAGACACTTGTAATCGAGTGTCACGAGTGTATCGTCGAGTGTCTGACACTTGCAATCGAGTGTCCGACACTTGCAATCGAGTGTCACGGATCTAGCTTCGAGTGTCACGAGTGTCCCGTCGAGTGTCGGACACTTGCAATTGAGTGTCAGACACTTGGAATCGAGTGTCAGACACTTGAAATCGAGTGTCAGGCACTTACAATCGAGTGTCGCGAGTGTCCCGTCGAGTGTCAGACACTTGCAATCGAGTGTCACGAGTGTCCCGTCGAGTGTCAGACACTTCCAATCGAGTGTCACGAGTGTACCGTTGAGTGTCAGACACTTGCAATCGAGTGTCACGGATCTAGCTTCGAGTGTCACGGATCTAGCTTCGAGTGTCACGAGTGTCCCGTCGAGTGTCAGACACTTGTAATTGAGTGTCAGACACTTGCAATTGAGTGTCAGACACTTGCAATCGAGTGTCAGACACTTGAAATCGAGTGTCAGACACTTGAAATCGAGTGTCAGACACTTGCAATCGAGTGTCAGACACTTACAATCGAGTGTCGCGAGTGTACCGTTGATTGTCAGACACTTGCAATCGAGTGTCGCGAGTGTACCGTTGATTGTCAGACACTTGCAATCGAGTGTCACGGATCTAGCTTCGAGTGTCACGAGTGTATCGTGGAGTGTCTGACACTTGCAATCGAGTGTCTGACACTTGCAATCGAGTGTCTGACACTTGCAATCGAGTGCCAAACACTTGCAATCGAGTGTCACGGATCTAGCTTCGAGTGTCACGAGTGTCCCATCGAGTGTCAGACACTTGCAATCGAGTGTCAGACACTTGCAATCGAGTGTCAGACACTTGCAATCGAGTGTCACGAGTGTATCGACACTTGCAATCGAGTGTCACAAGTGTACCGTTGAGTGTCAGACACTTGCAATCGAGTGTCACGGATCTCGCTTCGAGTGTCACGAGTGTCCCGTCGAGTGTCAGACACTTGCAATCGAGTGTCAGACACTTGCAATCGAGTGTCACGAGTGTATCGACACTTGCAATCGAGTGTCACAAGTGTACCGTTGAGTGTCAGACACTTGCAATCGAGTGTCACGGATCTAGCTTCGAGTGTCACGAGTGTCCCATCGAGTGTCAGACACTTGCAATCGAGTGTCAGACACATGCAATCGAGTGTCACGAGTGTCCCGTCGAGTGTCAGACACTTGCAATCGAGTATCAGACACTTGAAATCGAGAGTCAGACACTTGCAATCGAGTGTCAGACACTTATAATCTAGTGTCGCGAGTGTACCGTTGAGTGTAAGACACTTGCAATCGAGTGTCACGGATCTAGCTTCGAGTGTCACGAGTGTCCCGTCGAGTGTCAGACACTTGCAATCGAGTGTCAGACACTTGCAATCGAGTGCCAAACACTTGCAATCGAGTGTCACGGATCTAGCTTCGAGTGTCACGAGTGTCCCGTTGAGTCTCAGACACTTGCAATCGAGTGTCAGACACTTGGAATCGAGTGTCACGAGTGTCCCGTCGAGTGTCAGACACTTCCAATCGAGTGTCACGAGTGTCCCGTTGAGTGTCAGACACTTGCAATCGAGTGTCACGGATCAAGCTTCGAGTGTCACGGATCTAGCTTCGAGTGTCACGAGTGTCCCGTCGAGTGTCAGACACTTCCAATCGAGTGTCACGAGTGTCCCGTTGAGTGTCAGACACTTGCAATCGAGTGTCACGGATCAAGCTTCGAGTGTCACGGATCTAGCTTCGAGTGTCACGAGTGTCCCGTCGAGTGTCAGACACTTCCAATCGAGTTTCACGAGTGTACCGTTGAGTGTCAGACACTTGCAATCGAGTGTCATGGATCAAGCTTCGAGTGTCACGGATCTAGCTTCGAGTGTCACGGATCTAGCTTCGAGTGTCACGGATCTAGCTTCGAGTGTCACGAGTGTCCCGTCGAGTGTCAGAAACTTGCAATCGAGTGTCAGACACTTGAAATCGAGTGTCAGACACTTGCAATCGAGTGTCAGACACTTGCAATCGAGTGTCAGACACTTACAATCGAGTGTCGCGAGGGTACCGTTGAGTGTCAGACACTTGCAATCGAGTGTCACGGATCTAGCTTCGAGTGTCACGAGTGTCCCGTCGAGTGTCAGACACTTGAAATCGAGTGTCAGACACTTGCAATCGAGTGTCAGACACTTGCAATCGAGTGTCACGAGTGTCCCGTCGAGTGTCAGACACTTGCAATCGAGTGTCACGAGTGTATCGTCGAGTGTCTGTTACTTGCAATCGAGTGTCACGAGTGTACCGTTGAGTGTCAGACACTTGCAATCGAGTGTCACGGATCAAGCTTCGAGTGTCACGAGTGTATCGTGGAGTGTCTGACACTTGCAATCGAGTGTCTGACACTTGCAATCGAGTGTCAGACACTTGCAATCGAGTGTCACGGATCAAGCTTCGAGTGTCACGGATCTAGCTTCGAGTGTCACGAGTGTCCCGTCGAGTGTCAGACACTTGCAATCGAGTGTCAGACACTTGAAATCGAGAGTCAGACACTTGCAATCGCGTGTCAGACACTTACAATCTAGTGTCGCGAGTGTACCGTTGAGTGTAAGACACTTGCAATCGAGTGTCACGGATCTAGCTTCGAGTGTCACGAGTGTCCCGTTGAGTCTCAGACACTTGCAATCGAGTGTCAGACACTTGGAATCGAGTGTCAGACACTTGCAATCGAGTGTCAGGGATCAAGCTTCGAGTGTCACGGATCTAGCTTCGAGTGTCACGAGTGTCCCGTCGAGTGTCCCGTCGAGTGTCAGACACTTGCAATTGAGTGTCAGACACTTGCGATTGAGTGTAAGACACTTGCAATCGAGTGTCAGACACTTGAAATCGAGTATCAGACACTTGCAATCGAGTGTCAGACACTTACAATCGAGTGTCGCGAGTGTACCGTTGATTGTCAGACACTTGCAATCGAGTGTCACGGATCTAGTTTCGAGTGTCACGAGTGTCTCGTCGAGTGTCAGACACTTGCAATCGAGTGTCACGGATCAAGCTTCGAGTGTCACGAGTGTATCGTGGAGTGTCTGACACTTGCATTCGAGTGTCTGACACTTGCAATCGAGTGTCTGACACTTGCAATCGAGTGTCTGACACTTGCAATCGAGTGCCAAACACTGGCAATCGAGTGTCACGGATCTAGCTTCGAGTGTCACGAGTGTCCCGTCGAGTGTCAGACACTTGCAATCGAGTGTCAGACACTTGCAATCGAGTGTCAGACACTTGCAATCGAGTGTCACGAGTGTATCGACACTTGCAATCGAGTGTCACAAGTGTACCGTTGAGTGTCAGACACTTGCAATCGAGTGTCACGGATCTAGCTTCGAGTGTCACGAGTGTCCCATCGAGTGTCAGACACTTGCAATCGAGTGTCAGACACTTGCAATCGAGTGTCAGACACTTGCAATCGAGTGTCAGACACATGCAATCGAGTGTCACGAGTGTACCGTTGAGTGTCAGACACTTGCAATCGAGTGTCACGGATCTAGCTTCGAGTGTCACGAGTGTCCCGTCGAGTGTCAGACACTTGCAATCGAGTGTCAGACACTTGAAATCGAGTGTCAGACACTTGCAATCGAGTGTCACGGATCAAGCTTCGAGTATCACGAGTGTATCGTTGAGTGTCTGACACTTGCAATCGAGTGTCACGAGTGTCCCGTCGAGTGTCAAACACTTGCAATCGAGTGTCACGAGTGTATCGTCGAGTGTCTGACACTTGCAATCGAGTGTCACGAGTGTACCGTTTAGTGTCAGACACTTGCAATCGAGTGTCACGAGTGTCCCGTCGAGTGTCAGACACTTGCAATCGAGTATCACGAGTGTATCGTCGAGTGTCTGACACTTGCAATCGAGTGTCACGAGTGTACCGTTTAGTGTCAGACACTTGCAATCGAGTGTCACGAGTGTCCCGTCGAGTGTCAGACACTTGTAATCGAGTGTCACGAGTGTATCGTCGAGTGTCTGACACTTGCAATCGAGTGTCCGACACTTGCAATCGAGTGTCACGGATCTAGCTTCGAGTGTCACGAGTGTCCCGTCGAGTGTCGGACACTTGCAATTGAGTGTCAGACACTTGGAATCGAGTGTCAGACACTTGAAATCGAGTGTCAGGCACTTACAATCGAGTGTCGCGAGTGTCCCGTCGAGTGTCAGACACTTGCAATCGAGTGTCACGAGTGTCCCGTCGAGTGTCAGACACTTCCAATCGAGTGTCACGAGTGTACCGTTGAGTGTCAGACACTTGCAATCGAGTGTCACGGATCTAGCTTCGAGTGTCACGGATCTAGCTTCGAGTGTCACGAGTGTCCCGTCGAGTGTCAGACACTTGCAATTGAGTGTCAGACACTTGCAATTGAGTGTCAGACACTTGCTATCGAGTGTCAGACACTTCAAATCGAGTGTCAGACACTTGAAATCGAGTGTCAGACACTTGCAATCGAGTGTCAGACACTTACAATCGAGTGTCGCGAGTGTACCGTTGATTGTCAGACACTTGCAATCGAGTGTCGCGAGTGTACCGTTGATTGTCAGACACTTGCAATCGAGTGTCACGGATCTAGCTTCGAGTGTCACGAGTGTATCGTGGAGTGTCTGACACTTGCAATCGAGTGTCTGACACTTGCAATCGAGTGTCTGACACTTGCAATCGAGTGCCAAACACTTGCAATCGAGTGTCACGGATCTAGCTTCGAGTGTCACGAGTGTCCCATCGAGTGTCAGACACTTGCAATCGAGTGTCAGACACTTGCAATCGAGTGTCAGACACTTGCAATCGAGTGTCAGACACATGCAATCGAGTGTCACGAGTGTATCGACACTTGCAATCGAGTGTCACAAGTGTACCGTTGAGTGTCAGACACTTGCAATCGAGTGTCACGGATCTAGCTTCGAGTGTCACGAGTGTCCCGTCGAGTGTCAGACACTTGCAATCGAGTGTCAGACACTTGCAATCGAGTGTCAGACACTTGCAATCGAGTGTCACGAGTGTATCGACACTTGCAATCGAGTGTCACAAGTGTACCGTTGAGTGTCAGACACTTGCAATCGAGTGTCACGGATCTAGCTTCGAGTGTCACGAGTGTCCCATCGAGTGTCAGACACTTGCAATCGAGTGTCAGACACTTGCAATCGAGTGTCAGACACATGCAATCGAGTGTCACGAGTGTATCGACACTTGCAATCGAGTGTCACAAGTGTACCGTTGAGTGTCAGACACTTGCAATCGAGTGTCACGGATCTAGCTTCGAGTGTCACGGATCTAGCTTCGAGTGTCACGAGTGTCCCGTCGAGTGTCAGACACTTCCAATCGAGTGTCACGAGTGTACCGTTGAGTGTCAGACACTTGCAATCGAGTGTCACGGATCTAGCTTCGAGTGTCACGGATCTAGCTTCGAGTGTCACGAGTGTCCCGTCGAGTGTTAGACACTTGCAATTGAGTGTCAGACACTTGCAATTGAGTGTCAGACACTTGCAATCGAGTGTCAGACACTTGAAATCGAGTGTCAGACACTTGCAATCGAGTGTCAGACACTTACAATCGAGTGTCGCGAGTGTACCGTTGATTGTCAGACACTTGCAATCGAGTGTCGCGAGTGTACCGTTGATTGTCAGACACTTGCAATCGAGTGTCACGGATCTAGCTTCGAGTGTCACGAGTGTATCGTGGAGTGTCTGACACTTGCAATCGAGTGTCTGACACTTGCAATCGAGTGTCAGACACTTGCAATCGAGTGTCAGACACATGCAATCGAGTGTCACGAGTGTATCGACACTTGCAATCGAGTGTCACAAGTGTACCGTTGAGTGTCAGACACTTGCAATCGAGTGTCACGGATCAAGCTTCGAGTGTCACGGATCTAGCTTCGAGTGTCACGAGTGTCCCGTCGAGTGTCAGACACTTGCAATCGAGTGTCAGACACTTGAAATCGAGAGTCAGACACTTGCAATCGAGTGTCAGACACTTACAATCTAGTGTCGCGAGTGTACCGTTGAGTGTAAGACACTTGCAATCGAGTGTCACGGATCTAGCTTCGAGTGTCACGAGTGTCCCGTCGAGTGTCAGACACTTGCAATCGAGTGTCAGACACTTGCAATCGAGTGCCAAACACTTGCAATCGAGTGTCACGGATCTAGCTTCGAGTGTCACGAGTGTCCCGTTGAGTCTCAGACACTTGCAATCGAGTGTCAGACCCTTGGAATCGAGTGTCACGAGTGTCCCGTCGAGTGTCAGACACTTCCAATCGAGTGTCACGAGTGTCCCGTTGAGTGTCAGACACTTGCAATCGAGTGTCACGGATCAAGCTTCGAGTGTCACGGATCTAGCTTCGAGTGTCACGAGTGTCCCGTCGAGTGTCAGACACTTCATATCGAGTGTCACGAGTGTCCCGTTGAGTGTCAGACACTTGCAATCGAGTGTCACGGATCAAGCTTCGAGTGTCACGGATCTAGCTTCGAGTGTCACGGATCTAGCTTCGAGTGTCACGGATCTAGCTTCGAGTGTCACGAGTGTCCCGTCGAGTGTCAGAAACTTGCAATCGAGTGTCAGACACTTGAAATCGAGTGTCAGACACTTGCAATCGAGTGTCAGACACTTACAATCGAGTGTCGCGAGTGTACCGTTGATTGTCAGACACTTGCAATCGAGTGTCACGGATCTAGCTTCGAGTGTCACGAGTGTCCCGTCGAGTGTCGGACACTTGCAATTGAGTGTCAGACACTTGGAATCGAGTGTCAGACACTTGAAATCGAGTGTCAGGCTCTTACAATCGAGTGTCGCGAGTGTCCCGTCGAGTGTCAGACACTTGCAATCGAGTGTCACGAGTGTCCCGTCGAGTGTCAGACACTTCCAATCGAGTGTCACGAGTGTACCGTTGAGTGTCAGACACTTGCAATCGAGTGTCACGGATCTAGCTTCGAGTGTCACGGATCTAGCTTCGAGTGTCACGAGTGTCCCGTCGAGTGTCAGACACTTGCAATTGAGTGTCAGACACTTGCAATTGAGTGTCAGACACTTACAATCGAGTGTCAGACACTTGAAATCGAGTGTCAGACACTTGAAATCGAGTGTCAGACACTTGCAATCGAGTGTCAGACACTTACAATCGAGTGTCGCGAGTGTACCGTTGATTGTCAGACACTTGCAATCGAGTGTCGCGAGTGTACCGTTGATTGTCAGACACTTGCAATCGAGTGTCACGGATCTAGCTTCGAGTGTCACGAGTGTATCGTGGAGTGTCTGACACTTGCAATCGAGTGTCTGACACTTGCAATCGAGTGTCTGACACTTGCAATCGAGTGCCAAACACTTGCAATCGAGTGTCACGGATCTAGCTTCGAGTGTCACGAGTGTCCCATCGAGTGTCAGACACTTGCAATCGAGTGTCAGACACTTGCAATCGAGTGTCAGACACTTGCAATCGAGTGTCAGACACATGCAATCGAGTGTCACGAGTGTATCGACACTTGCAATCGAGTGTCACAAGTGTACCGTTGAGTGTCAGACACTTGCAATCGAGTGTCACGGATCTAGCTTCGAGTGTCACGAGTGTCCCGTCGAGTGTCAGACACTTGCAATCGAGTGTCAGACACTTGCAATCGAGTGTCACGAGTGTATCGACACTTGCAATCGAGTGTCACAAGTGTACCGTTGAGTGTCAGACACTTGCAATCGAGTGTCACGGATCTAGCTTCGAGTGTCACGAGTGTCCCATCGAGTGTCAGACACTTGCAATCGAGTGTCAGACACATGCAATCGAGTGTCACGAGTGTATCGACACTTGCAATCGAGTGTCACAAGTGTACCGTTGAGTGTCAGACACTTGCAATCGAGTGTCACGGATCTAGCTTCGAGTGTCACGGATCTAGCTTCGAGTGTCACGAGTGTCCCGTCGAGTGTCAGACACTTCCAATCGAGTGTCACGAGTGTACCGTTGAGTGTCAGACACTTGCAATCGAGTGTCACGGATCTAGCTTCGAGTGTCACGGATCTAGCTTCGAGTGTCACGAGTGTCCCGTCGAGTGTTAGACACTTGCAATTGAGTGTCAGACACTTGCAATTGAGTGTCAGACACTTGCAATCGAGTGTCAGACACTTGAAATCGAGTGTCAGACACTTGCAATCGAGTGTCAGACACTTACAATCGAGTGTCGCGAGTGTACCGTTGATTGTCAGACACTTGCAATCGAGTGTCGCGAGTGTACCGTTGATTGTCAGACACTTGCAATCGAGTGTCACGGATCTAGCTTCGAGTGTCACGAGTGTATCGTGGAGTGTCTGACACTTGCAATCGAGTGTCTGACACTTGCAATCGAGTGTCTGACACTTGCAATCGAGTGTCAGACACTTGCAATCGAGTGTCAGACACATGCAATCGAGTGTCACGAGTGTATCGACACTTGCAATCGAGTGTCACAAGTGTACCGTTGAGTGTCAGACACTTGCAATCGAGTGTCACGGATCAAGCTTCGAGTGTCACGGATCTAGCTTCGAGTGTCACGAGTGTCCCGTCGAGTGTCAGACACTTGCAATCGAGTGTCAGACACTTGAAATCGAGAGTCAGACACTTGCAATCGAGTGTCAGACACTTACAATCTAGTGTCGCGAGTGTACCGTTGAGTGTAAGACACTTGCAATCGAGTGTCACGGATCTAGCTTCGAGTGTCACGAGTGTCCCGTCGAGTGTCAGACACTTGCAATCGAGTGTCAGACACTTGCAATCGAGTGCCAAACACTTGCAATCGAGTGTCACGGATCTAGCTTCGAGTGTCACGAGTGTCCCGTTGAGTCTCAGACACTTGCAATCGAGTGTCAGACCCTTGGAATCGAGTGTCACGAGTGTCCCGTCGAGTGTCAGACACTTCCAATCGAGTGTCACGAGTGTCCCGTTGAGTGTCAGACACTTGCAATCGAGTGTCACGGATCAAGCTTCGAGTGTCACGGATCTAGCTTCGAGTGTCACGAGTGTCCCGTCGAGTGTCAGACACTTCATATCGAGTGTCACGAGTGTCCCGTTGAGTGTCAGACACTTGCAATCGAGTGTCACGGATCAAGCTTCGAGTGTCACGGATCTAGCTTCGAGTGTCACGGATCTAGCTTCGAGTGTCACGGATCTAGCTTCGAGTGTCACGAGTGTCCCGTCGAGTGTCAGAAACTTGCAATCGAGTGTCAGACACTTGAAATCGAGTGTCAGACACTTGCAATCGAGTGTCAGACACTTACAATCGAGTGTCGCGAGGGTACCGTTGAGTGTCAGACACTTGCAATCGAGTGTCACGGATCTAGCTTCGAGTGTCACGAGTGTCCCGTCGAGTGTCAGACACTTGCAATCGAGTGTCTGACACTTGCAATCGAGTGTCTGACACTTGCAATCGAGTGTCTGACACTTGCAATCGAGTGTCAGACACTTGCAATCGAGTGTCAGACACATGCAATCGAGTGTCACGAGTGTATCGACACTTGCAATCGAGTGTCACAAGTGTACCGTTGAGTGTCAGACACTTGCAATCGAGTGTCACGGATCAAGCTTCGAGTGTCACGGATCTAGCTTCGAGTGTCACGAGTGTCCCGTCGAGTGTCAGACACTTGCAATCGAGTGTCAGACACTTGAAATCGAGAGTCAGACACTTGCAATCGAGTGTCAGACACTTACAATCTAGTGTCGCGAGTGTACCGTTGAGTGTAAGACACTTGCAATCGAGTGTCACGGATCTAGCTTCGAGTGTCACGAGTGTCCCGTCGAGTGTCAGACACTTGCAATCGAGTGTCAGACACTTGCAATCGAGTGCCAAACACTTGCAATCGAGTGTCACGGATCTAGCTTCGAGTGTCACGAGTGTCCCGTTGAGTCTCAGACACTTGCAATCGAGTGTCAGACCCTTGGAATCGAGTGTCACGAGTGTCCCGTCGAGTGTCAGACACTTCCAATCGAGTGTCACGAGTGTCCCGTTGAGTGTCAGACACTTGCAATCGAGTGTCACGGATCAAGCTTCGAGTGTCACGGATCTAGCTTCGAGTGTCACGAGTGTCCCGTCGAGTGTCAGACACTTCATATCGAGTGTCACGAGTGTCCCGTTGAGTGTCAGACACTTGCAATCGAGTGTCACGGATCAAGCTTCGAGTGTCACGGATCTAGCTTCGAGTGTCACGGATCTAGCTTCGAGTGTCACGGATCTAGCTTCGAGTGTCACGAGTGTCCCGTCGAGTGTCAGAAACTTGCAATCGAGTGTCAGACACTTGAAATCGAGTGTCAGACACTTGCAATCGAGTGTCAGACACTTACAATCGAGTGTCGCGAGGGTACCGTTGAGTGTCAGACACTTGCAATCGAGTGTCACGGATCTAGCTTCGAGTGTCACGAGTGTCCCGTCGAGTGTCAGACACTTGCAATCGAGTGTCAGACACTTGCAATCGAGTGTCACGAGTGTCCCGTCGAGTGTCAGACACTTGCAATCGAGTGTCACGAGTGTATCGTCGAGTGTCTGTTACTTGCAATCGAGTGTCACGAGTGTACCGTTGAGTGACAGACACTTGCAATCGAGTGTCACGGATCAAGCTTCGAGTGTCACGAGTGTATCGTGGAGTGTCTGACACTTGCAATCGAGTGTCTGACACTTGCAATCGAGTGTCAGACACTTGCAATCGAGTGTCAGACACTTGCAATCGAGTGTCACGGATCAAGCTTCGAGTGTCACGGGTCTAGCTTCGAGTGTCACGAGTGTCCCGTCGAGTGTCAGACACTTGCAATCGAGTGTCAGACACTTGAAATCGAGAGTCAGACACTTGCAATCGCGTGTCAGACACTTACAATCTAGTGTCGCGAGTGTACCGTTGAGTGTAAGACACTTGCAATCGAGTGTCACGGATCTAGCTTCGAGTGTCACGAGTGTCCCGTTGAGTCTCAGACACTTGCAATCGAGTGTCAGACACTTGGAATCGAGTGTCAGACACTTGCAATCGAGTGTCAGGGATCAAGCTTCGAGTGTCACGGATCTAGCTTCGAGTGTCACGAGTGTCCCGTCGAGTGTCCCGTCGAGTGTCAGACACTTGAAATCGAGTGTCAGACACTTGCAATCGAGTGTCAGACACTTACAATCGAGTGTCGCGAGGGTACCGTTGAGTGTCAGACACTTGCAATCGAGTGTCACGGATCTAGCTTCGAGTGTCACGAGTGTCCCGTCGAGTGTCAGACACTTGAAATCGAGTGTCAGACACTTGCAATCGAGTGTCAGACACTTGCAATCGAGTGTCACGAGTGTCCCGTCGAGTGTCAGACACTTGCAATCGAGTGTCACGAGTGTATCGTCGAGTGTCTGTTACTTGCAATCGAGTGTCACGAGTGTACCGTTGAGTGTCAGACACTTGCAATCGAGTGTCACGGATCAAGCTTCGAGTGTCACGAGTGTATCGTGGAGTGTCTGACACTTGCAATCGAGTGTCTGACACTTGCAATCGAGTGTCAGACACTTGCAATCGAGTGTCACGGATCAAGCTTCGAGTGTCACGGATCTAGCTTCGAGTGTCACGAGTGTCCCGTCGAGTGTCAGACACTTGCAATCGAGTGTCAGACACTTGAAATCGAGAGTCAGACACTTGCAATCGCGTGTCAGACACTTACAATCTAGTGTCGCGAGTGTACCGTTGAGTGTAAGACACTTGCAATCGAGTGTCACGGATCTAGCTTCGAGTGTCACGAGTGTCCCGTTGAGTCTCAGACACTTGCAATCGAGTGTCAGACACTTGGAATCGAGTGTCAGACACTTGCAATCGAGTGTCAGGGATCAAGCTTCGAGTGTCACGGATCTAGCTTCGAGTGTCACGAGTGTCCCGTCGAGTGTCCCGTCGAGTGTCAGACACTTGCAATTGAGTGTCAGACACTTGCGATTGAGTGTAAGACACTTGCAATCGAGTGTCAGACACTTGAAATCGAGTATCAGACACTTGCAATCGAGTGTCAGACACTTACAATCGAGTGTCGCGAGTGTACCGTTGATTGTCAGACACTTGCAATCGAGTGTCACGGATCTAGTTTCGAGTGTCACGAGTGTCTCGTCGAGTGTCAGACACTTGCAATCGAGTGTCACGGATCAAGCTTCGAGTGTCACGAGTGTATCGTGGAGTGTCTGACACTTGCATTCGAGTGTCTGACACTTGCAATCGAGTGTCTGACACTTGCAATCGAGTGTCTGACACTTGCAATCGAGTGCCAAACACTTGCAATCGAGTGTCACGGATCTAGCTTCGAGTGTCACGAGTGTCCCGTCGAGTGTCAGACACTTGCAATCGAGTGTCAGACACTTACAATCGAGTGTCAGACACTTACAATCTAGTGTCGCGAGTGTACCGTTGAGTGTAAGACACTTGCAATCGAGTGTCACGGATCTAGCTTCGAGTGTCACGAGTGTCCCGTCGAGTGTCAGACACTTGCAATCGAGTGTCAGACACTTGCAATTGAGTGCCAAACACTTGTAATCGAGTGTCACGGATCTAGCTTCGAGTGTCACGAGTGTCCCGTTGAGTCTCAGACACTTGGAATCGAGTGTCAGACACTTGCAATCGAGTGTCAGACACTTGCAATCGAGTGTCAGGGATTAAGCTTCGAGTGTCACGGATCTAGCTTCGAGTGTCACGAGTGTCCCGTCGAGTGTCAGACACTTGCAATTGAGTGTCAGACACTTGCGATTGAGTGTCAGACACTTGCAATCGAGTGTCGCGAGTGTACCGTTGATTGTCAGACACTTGCAATCGAGTGTCACGGATCTAGCTTCGAGTGTCACGAGTGTATCGTGGAGTGTCTGACACTTGCAATCGAGTGTCTGACACTTGCAATCGAGTGCCAAACACTTGCAATCGAGTGTCACGGATCTAGCTTCGAGTGTCACGAGTGTCCCGTTGAGTCTCAGACACTTGCAATCGAGTGTCAGACACTTGGAATCGAGTGTCACGAGTGTCCCGTCGAGTGTCAGACACTTCCAATCGAGTGTCACGAGTGTCCCGTTGAGTGTCAGACACTTGCAATCGAGTGTCACGGATCAAGCTTCGAGTGTCACGGATCTAGCTTCGAGTGTCACGAGTGTTCCGTCGAGTGTCAGACACTTCCAATCGAGTGTCACGAGTGTCCCGTTGAGTGTCAGACACTTGCAATCGAGTGTCACGGATCAAGCTTCGAGTGTCACGGATCTAGCTTCGAGTGTCACGAGTGTCCCGTCGAGTGTCAGACACTTCCAATCGAGTTTCACGAGTGTACCGTTGAGTGTCAGACACTTGCAATCGAGTGTCATGGATCAAGCTTCGAGTGTCACGGATCTAGCTTCGAGTGTCACGGATCTAGCTTCGAGTGTCACGGATCTAGCTTCGAGTGTCACGAGTGTCCCGTCGAGTGTCAGAAACTTGCAATCGAGTGTCAGAAACTTGCAATCGAGTGTCAGACACTTGAAATCGAGTGTCAGACACTTGCAATCGAGTGTCAGACACTTGCAATCGAGTGTCACGGATCAAGCTTCGAGTGTCACGGATCTAGCTTCGAGTGTCACGAGTGTCCCGTCGAGTGTCAGACACTTGCAATCGAGTGTCAGACACTTGAAATCGAGAGTCAGACACTTGCAATCGCGTGTCAGACACTTACAATCTAGTGTCGCGAGTGTACCGTTGAGTGTAAGACACTTGCAATCGAGTGTCACGGATCTAGCTTCGAGTGTCACGAGTGTCCCGTTGAGTCTCAGACACTTGCAATCGAGTGTCAGACACTTGGAATCGAGTGTCAGACACTTGCAATCGAGTGTCAGGGATCAAGCTTCGAGTGTCACGGATCTAGCTTCGAGTGTCACGAGTGTCCCGTCGAGTGTCCCGTCGAGTGTCAGACACTTGCAATTGAGTGTCAGACACTTGCGATTGAGTGTAAGACACTTGCAATCGAGTGTCAGACACTTGAAATCGAGTATCAGACACTTGCAATCGAGTGTCAGACACTTAGAATCGAGTGTCGCGAGTGTACCGTTGATTGTCAGACACTTGCAATCGAGTGTCACGGATCTAGTTTCGAGTGTCACGAGTGTCTCGTCGAGTGTCAGACACTTGCAATCGAGTGTCACGGATCAAGCTTCGAGTGTCACGAGTGTATCGTGGAGTGTCTGACACTTGCATTCGAGTGTCTGACACTTGCAATCGAGTGTCTGACACTTGCAATCGAGTGTCTGACACTTGCAATCGAGTGCCAAACACTGGCAATCGAGTGTCACGGATCTAGCTTCGAGTGTCACGAGTGTCCCGTCGAGTGTCAGACACTTGCAATCGAGTGTCAGACACTTGCAATCGAGTGTCAGACACTTGCAATCGAGTGTCACGAGTGTATCGACACTTGCAATCGAGTGTCACAAGTGTACCGTTGAGTGTCAGACACTTGCAATCGAGTGTCACGGATCTAGCTTCGAGTGTCACGAGTGTCCCATCGAGTGTCAGACACTTGCAATCGAGTGTCAGACACTTGCAATCGAGTGTCAGACACTTGCAATCGAGTGTCAGACACATGCAATCGAGTGTCACGAGTGTACCGTTGAGTGTCAGACACTTGCAATCGAGTGTCACGGATCTAGCTTCGAGTGTCACGAGTGTCCCGTCGAGTGTCAGACACTTGCAGTCGAGTGTCAGACACTTGCAATCGAGTGTCAGACACTTGTAATCGAGTGTCACGGATCTAGCTTCGAGTGTCACGAGTGTCCCGTTGAGTCTCAGACACTTGGAATCGAGTGTCAGACACTTGCAATCGAGTGTCAGACACTTGCAATCGAGTGTCAGGGATTAAGCTTCGAGTGTCACGGATCTAGCTTCGAGTGTCACGAGTGTCCCGTCGAGTGTCAGACACTTGCAATTGAGTGTCAGACACTTGCGATTGAGTGTCAGACACTTGCAATCGAGTGTCACGAGTGTCCCGTCGAGTGTCAGACACTTGCAATCGAGTGTCACGAGTGTATCGTCGAGTGTCTGTTACTTGCAATCGAGTGTCACGAGTGTACCGTTGAGTGTCAGACACTTGCAATCGAGTGTCACGGATCTAGCTTCGAGTGTCACGGATCTAGCTTCGAGTGTCACGAGTGTCCCGTCGAGTGTCAGATACTTCCAATCGAGTGTCACGAGTGTACCGTTGAGTGTCAGACACTTGCAATCGAGTGTCACGGATCTAGCTTCGAGTGTCACGGATCTAGCTTCGAGTGTCACGAGTGTCCCGTCGAGTGTTAGACACTTGCAATTGAATGTCAGACACTTGCAATTGAGTGTCAGACACTTGCAATCGAGTGTCAGACACTTGAAATCGAGTGTCAGACACTTGCAATCGAGTGTCAGACACTTACAATCGAGTGTCGCGAGTGTACCGTTGATTGTCAGACACTTGCAATCGAGTGTCGCGAGTGTACCGTTGATTGTCAGACACTTGCAATCGAGTGTCACGGATCTAGCTTCGAGTGTCACGAGTGTATCGTGGAGTGTCTGACACTTGCAATCGAGTGTCTGACACTTGCAATCGAGTGTCTGACACTTGCAATCGAGTGTCAGACACTTGCAATCGAGTGTCAGACACATGCAATCGAGTGTCACGAGTGTATCGACACTTGCAATCGAGTGTCACAAGTGTACCGTTGAGTGTCAGACACTTGCAATCGAGTGTCACGGATCAAGCTTCGAGTGTCACGGATCTAGCTTCGAGTGTCACGAGTGTCCCGTCGAGTGTCAGACACTTGCAATCGAGTGTCAGACACTTGAAATCGAGAGTCAGACACTTGCAATCGAGTGTCAGACACTTACAATCTAGTGTCGCGAGTGTACCGTTGAGTGTAAGACACTTGCAATCGAGTGTCACGGATCTAGCTTCGAGTGTCACGAGTGTCCCGTCGAGTGTCAGACACTTGCAATCGAGTGTCAGACACTTGCAATCGAGTGCCAAACACTTGCAATCGAGTGTCACGGATCTAGCTTCGAGTGTCACGAGTGTCCCGTTGAGTCTCAGACACTTGCAATCGAGTGTCAGACCCTTGGAATCGAGTGTCACGAGTGTCCCGTCGAGTGTCAGACACTTCCAATCGAGTGTCACGAGTGTCCCGTTGAGTGTCAGACACTTGCAATCGAGTGTCACGGATCAAGCTTCGAGTGTCACGGATTTAGCTTCGAGTGTCACGAGTGTCCCGTCGAGTGTCAGACACTTCCAATCGAGTGTCACGAGTGTCCCGTTGAGTGTCAGACACTTGCAATCGAGTGTCACGGATCAAGCTTCGAGTGTCACGGATCTAGCTTCGAGTGTCACGGATCTAGCTTCGAGTGTCACGGATCTAGCTTCGAGTGTCACGAGTGTCCCGTCGAGTGTCAGAAACTTGCAATCGAGTGTCAGACACTTGAAATCGAGTGTCAGACACTTGCAATCGAGTGTCAGACACTTACAATCGAGTGTCGCGAGGGTACCGTTGAGTGTCAGACACTTGCAATCGAGTGTCACGGATCTAGCTTCGAGTGTCACGAGTGTCCCGTCGAGTGTCAGACACTTGAAATCGAGTGTCAGACACTTGCAATCGAGTGTCAGACACTTGCAATCGAGTGTCAGACACTTGCAATCGAGTGTCACGAGTGTCCCGTCGAGTGTCAGACACTTGCAATCGAGTGTCACGAGTGTATCGTCGAGTGTCTGTTACTTGCAATCGAGTGTCACGAGTGTACCGTTGAGTGACAGACACTTGCAATCGAGTGTCACGGATCAAGCTTCGAGTGTCACGAGTGTATCGTGGAGTGTCTGACACTAGCAATCGAGTGTCTGACACTTGCAATCGAGTGTCAGACACTTGCAATCGAGTGTCACGGATCAAGCTTCGAGTGTCACGGGTCTAGCTTCGAGTGTCACGAGTGTCCCGTCGAGTGTCAGACACTTGCAATCGAGTGTCAGTACTTGAAATCGAGAGTCAGACACTTGCAATCGCGTGTCAGACACTTACAATCTAGTGTCGCGAGTGTACCGTTGAGTGTAAGACACTTGCAATCGAGTGTCACGGATCTAGCTTCGAGTGTCACGAGTGTCCCGTTGAGTCTCAGACACTTGCAATCGAGTGTCAGACACTTGGAATCGAGTGTCAGACACTTGCAATCGAGTGTCAGGGATCAAGCTTCGAGTGTCACGGATCTAGCTTCGAGTGTCACGAGTGTCCCGTCGAGTGTCCCGTCGAGTGTCAGACACTTGAAATCGAGTGTCAGACACTTGCAATCGAGTGTCAGACACTTACAATCGAGTGTCGCGAGGGTACCGTTGAGTGTCAGACACTTGCAATCGAGTGTCACGGATCTAGCTTCGAGTGTCACGAGTGTCCCGTCGAGTGTCAGACACTTGAAATCGAGTGTCAGACACTTGCAATCGAGTGTCAGACACTTGCAATCGAGTGTCACGAGTGTCCCGTCGAGTGTCAGACACTTGCAATCGAGTGTCACGAGTGTATCGTCGAGTGTCTGTTACTTGCAATCGAGTGTCACGAGTGTACCGTTGAGTGTCAGACACTTGCAATCGAGTGTCACGGATCAAGCTTCGAGTGTCACGAGTGTATCGTGGAGTGTCTGACACTTGCAATCGAGTGTCTGACACTTGCAATCGAGTGTCAGACACTTGCAATCGAGTGTCACGGATCAAGCTTCGAGTGTCACGGATCTAGCTTCGAGTGTCACGAGTGTCCCGTCGAGTGTCAGACACTTGCAATCGAGTGTCAGACACTTGAAATCGAGAGTCAGACACTTGCAATCGCGTGTCAGACACTTACAATCTAGTGTCGCGAGTGTACCGTTGAGTGTAAGACACTTGCAATCGAGTGTCACGGATCTAGCTTCGAGTGTCACGAGTGTCCCGTTGAGTCTCAGACACTTGCAATCGAGTGTCAGACACTTGGAATCGAGTGTCAGACACTTGCAATCGAGTGTCAGGGATCAAGCTTCGAGTGTCACGGATCTAGCTTCGAGTGTCACGAGTGTCCCGTCGAGTGTCCCGTCGAGTGTCAGACACTTGCAATTGAGTGTCAGACACTTGCGATTGAGTGTAAGACACTTGCAATCGAGTGTCAGACACTTGAAATCGAGTATCAGACACTTGCAATCGAGTGTCAGACACTTACAATCGAGTGTCGCGAGTGTACCGTTGATTGTCAGACACTTGCAATCGAGTGTCACGGATCTAGTTTCGAGTGTCACGAGTGTCTCGTCGAGTGTCAGACACTTGCAATCGAGTGTCACGGATCAAGCTTCGAGTGTCACGAGTGTATCGTGGAGTGTCTGACACTTGCATTCGAGTGTCTGACACTTGCAATCGAGTGTCTGACACTTGCAATCGAGTGTCTGACACTTGCAATCGAGTGCCAAACACTTGCAATCGAGTGTCACGGATCTAGCTTCGAGTGTCACGAGTGTCCCGTCGAGTGTCAGACACTTGCAATCGAGTGTCAGACACTTACAATCGAGTGTCAGACACTTACAATCTAGTGTCGCGAGTGTACCGTTGAGTGTAAGACACTTGCAATCGAGTGTCACGGATCTAGCTTCGAGTGTCACGAGTGTCCCGTCGAGTGTCAGACACTTGCAATCGAGTGTCAGACACTTGCAATCGAGTGTCAGACACTTGCAATCGAGTGTCACGAGTGTCCCGTCGAGTGTCAGACACTTGCAATCGAGTGTCACGAGTGTATCGTCGAGTGTCTGTTACTTGCAATCGAGTGTCACGAGTGTACCGTTGAGTGACAGACACTTGCAATCGAGTGTCACGGATCAAGCTTCGAGTGTCACGAGTGTATCGTGGAGTGTCTGACACTAGCAATCGAGTGTCTGACACTTGCAATCGAGTGTCAGACACTTGCAATCGAGTGTCACGGATCAAGCTTCGAGTGTCACGGGTCTAGCTTCGAGTGTCACGAGTGTCCCGTCGAGTGTCAGACACTTGCAATCGAGTGTCAGTACTTGAAATCGAGAGTCAGACACTTGCAATCGCGTGTCAGACACTTACAATCTAGTGTCGCGAGTGTACCGTTGAGTGTAAGACACTTGCAATCGAGTGTCACGGATCTAGCTTCGAGTGTCACGAGTGTCCCGTTGAGTCTCAGACACTTGCAATCGAGTGTCAGACACTTGGAATCGAGTGTCAGACACTTGCAATCGAGTGTCAGGGATCAAGCTTCGAGTGTCACGGATCTAGCTTCGAGTGTCACGAGTGTCCCGTCGAGTGTCCCGTCGAGTGTCAGACACTTGAAATCGAGTGTCAGACACTTGCAATCGAGTGTCAGACACTTACAATCGAGTGTCGCGAGGGTACCGTTGAGTGTCAGACACTTGCAATCGAGTGTCACGGATCTAGCTTCGAGTGTCACGAGTGTCCCGTCGAGTGTCAGACACTTGAAATCGAGTGTCAGACACTTGCAATCGAGTGTCAGACACTTGCAATCGAGTGTCACGAGTGTCCCGTCGAGTGTCAGACACTTGCAATCGAGTGTCACGAGTGTATCGTCGAGTGTCTGTTACTTGCAATCGAGTGTCACGAGTGTACCGTTGAGTGTCAGACACTTGCAATCGAGTGTCACGGATCAAGCTTCGAGTGTCACGAGTGTATCGTGGAGTGTCTGACACTTGCAATCGAGTGTCTGACACTTGCAATCGAGTGTCAGACACTTGCAATCGAGTGTCACGGATCAAGCTTCGAGTGTCACGGATCTAGCTTCGAGTGTCACGAGTGTCCCGTCGAGTGTCAGACACTTGCAATCGAGTGTCAGACACTTGAAATCGAGAGTCAGACACTTGCAATCGCGTGTCAGACACTTACAATCTAGTGTCGCGAGTGTACCGTTGAGTGTAAGACACTTGCAATCGAGTGTCACGGATCTAGCTTCGAGTGTCACGAGTGTCCCGTTGAGTCTCAGACACTTGCAATCGAGTGTCAGACACTTGGAATCGAGTGTCAGACACTTGCAATCGAGTGTCAGGGATCAAGCTTCGAGTGTCACGGATCTAGCTTCGAGTGTCACGAGTGTCCCGTCGAGTGTCCCGTCAAGTGTCAGACACTTGCAATTGAGTGTCAGACACTTGCGATTGAGTGTAAGACACTTGCAATCGAGTGTCAGACACTTGAAATCGAGTATCAGACACTTGCAATCGAGTGTCAGACACTTACAATCGAGTGTCGCGAGTGTACCGTTGATTGTCAGACACTTGCAATCGAGTGTCACGGATCTAGTTTCGAGTGTCACGAGTGTCTCGTCGAGTGTCAGACACTTGCAATCGAGTGTCACGGATCAAGCTTCGAGTGTCACGAGTGTATCGTGGAGTGTCTGACACTTGCATTCGAGTGTCTGACACTTGCAATCGAGTGTCTGACACTTGCAATCGAGTGTCTGACACTTGCAATCGAGTGCCAAACACTTGCAATCGAGTGTCACGGATCTAGCTTCGAGTGTCACGAGTGTCCCGTCGAGTGTCAGACACTTGCAATCGAGTGTCAGACACTTACAATCGAGTGTCAGACACTTACAATCTAGTGTCGCGAGTGTACCGTTGAGTGTAAGACACTTGCAATCGAGTGTCACGGATCTAGCTTCGAGTGTCACGAGTGTCCCGTCGAGTGTCAGACACTTGCAATCGAGTGTCAGACACTTGCAATTGAGTGCCAAACACTTGTAATCGAGTGTCACGGATCTAGCTTCGAGTGTCACGAGTGTCCCGTTGAGTCTCAGACACTTGGAATCGAGTGTCAGACACTTGCAATCGAGTGTCAGACACTTGCAATCGAGTGTCAGGGATTAAGCTTCGAGTGTCACGGATCTAGCTTCGAGTGTCACGAGTGTCCCGTCGAGTGTCAGACACTTGCAATTGAGTGTCAGACACTTGCGATTGAGTGTCAGACACTTGCAATCGAGTGTCGCGAGTGTACCGTTGATTGTCAGACACTTTCAATCGAGTGTCACGGATCTAGCTTCGAGTGTCACGAGTGTATCGTGGAGTGTCTGACACTTGCAATCGAGTGTCTGACACTTGCAATCGAGTGCCAAACACTTGCAATCGAGTGTCTGACACTTGCAATCGAGTGCCAAACACTTGCAATCGAGTGTCACGGATCTAGCTTCGAGTGTCACGAGTGTCCCGTCGAGTGTCAGACACTTGCAATCGAGTGTCAGGGATCAAGCTTCGAGTGTCACGGATCTAGCTTCGAGTGTCACGAGTGTCCCGTCGAGTGTCAGACACTTGCAATTGAGTGTCAGACACTTGCGATTGAGTGTCAGACACTTGTAATCGAGTGTCACGGATCTAGCTTCGAGTGTCACGAGTGTCCCGTTGAGTCTCAGACACTTGGAATCGAGTGTCAGACACTTGCAATCGAGTGTCAGACACTTGCAATCGAGTGTCAGGGATTAAGCTTCGAGTGTCACGGATCTAGCTTCGAGTGTCACGAGTGTCCCGTCGAGTGTCAGACACTTGCAATCGAGTGTCACGGATCTAGCTTCGAGTGTCACGAGTGTCCCGTCGAGTGTCAGACACTTGCAATCGAGTGTCAGACACTTGTAATCGAGTGTCACGGATCTAGCTTCGAGTGTCACGAGTGTCCCGTTGAGTCTCAGACACTTGGAATCGAGTGTCAGACACTTGCAATCGAGTGTCAGACACTTGCAATCGAGTGTCAGGGATTAAGCTTCGAGTGTCACGGATCTAGCTTTGAGTGTCACGAGTGTCCCGTCGAGTGTCAGACACTTGCAATTGAGTGTCAGACACTTGCGATTGAGTGTCAGACACTTGCAATCGAGTGTCACGAGTGTCCCGTCGAGTGTCAGACACTTGCAATCGAGTGTCACGAGTGTATCGTCGAGTGTCTGTTACTTGCAATCGAGTGTCACGAGTGTACCGTTGAGTGTCAGACACTTGCAATCGAGTGTCACGGATCAAGCTTCGAGTGTCACGAGTGTATCGTGGAGTGTCTGACACTTGCAATCGAGTGTCTGACACTTGCAATCGAGTGTCAGACACTTACAATCGAGTGTCGCGAGGGTACCGTTGAGTGTCAGACACTTGCAATCGAGTGTCACGGATCTAGCTTCGAGTGTCACGAGTGTCCCGTCGAGTGTCAGACACTTGAAATCGAGTGTCAGACACTTGCAATCGAGTGTCAGACACTTGCAATCGAGTGTCAGACACTTGCAATCGAGTGTCACGGATCAAGCTTCGAGTGTCACGGATCTAGCTTCGAGTGTCACGAGTGTCCCGTCGAGTGTCAGACACTTGCAATCGAGTGTCAGACACTTGAAATCGAGAGTCAGACACTTGCAATCGCGTGTCAGACACTTCCAATCGAGTGTCACGAGTGTACCGTTGAGTGTCAGACACTTGCAATCGAGTGTCACGGATCAAGCTTCGAGTGTCACGGATCTAGCTTCGAGTGTCACGGATCTAGCTTCGAGTGTCACGGATCTAGCTTCGAGTGTCACGAGTGTATCGTCGAGTGTCTGTTACTTGCAATCGAGTGTCACGAGTGTACCGTTGAGTGACAGACACTTGCAATCGAGTGTCACGGATCAAGCTTCGAGTGTCACGAGTGTATCGTGGAGGTTCTGACACTTGCAATCGAGTGTCTGACACTTGCAATCGAGTGTCAGACACTTGCAATCGAGTGTCACGGATCAAGCTTCGAGTGTCACGGGTCTAGCTTCGAGTGTCACGAGTGTCCCGTCGAGTGTCAGACACTTGCAATCGAGTGTCAGACACTTGAAATCGAGAGTCAGACACTTGCAATCGCGTGTCAGACACTTACAATCTAGTGTCGCGAGTGTACCGTTGAGTGTAAGACACTTGCAATCGAGTGTCACGGATCTAGCTTCGAGTGTCACGAGTGTCCCGTTGAGTCTCAGACACTTGCAATCGAGTGTCAGACACTTGGAATCGAGTGTCAGACACTTGCAATCGAGTGTCAGGGATCAAGCTTCGAGTGTCACGGATCTAGCTTCGAGTGTCACGAGTGTCCCGTCGAGTGTCCCGTCGAGTGTCAGACACTTGAAATCGAGTGTCAGACACTTGCAATCGAGTGTCAGACACTTACAATCGAGTGTCGCGAGGGTACCGTTGAGTGTCAGACACTTGCAATCGAGTGTCACGGATCTAGCTTCGAGTGTCACGAGTGTCCCGTCGAGTGTCAGACACTTGAAATCGAGTGTCAGACACTTGCAATCGAGTGTCAGACACTTGCAATCGAGTGTCACGAGTGTCCCGTCGAGTGTCAGACACTTGCAATCGAGTGTCACGAGTGTATCGTCGAGTGTCTGTTACTTGCAATCGAGTGTCACGAGTGTACCGTTGAGTGTCAGACACTTGCAATCGAGTGTCACGGATCAAGCTTCGAGTGTCACGAGTGTATCGTGGAGTGTCTGACACTTGCAATCGAGTGTCTGACACTTGCAATCGAGTGTCAGACACTTGCAATCGAGTGTCACGGATCAAGCTTCGAGTGTCACGGATCTAGCTTCGAGTGTCACGAGTGTCCCGTCGAGTGTCAGACACTTGCAATCGAGTGTCAGACACTTGAAATCGAGAGTCAGACACTTGCAATCGCGTGTCAGACACTTACAATCTAGTGTCGCGAGTGTACCGTTGAGTGTAAGACACTTGCAATCGAGTGTCACGGATCTAGCTTCGAGTGTCACGAGTGTCCCGTTGAGTCTCAGACACTTGCAATCGAGTGTCAGACACTTGGAATCGAGTGTCAGACACTTGCAATCGAGTGTCAGGGATCAAGCTTCGAGTGTCACGGATCTAGCTTCGAGTGTCACGAGTGTCCCGTCGAGTGTCCCGTCGAGTGTCAGACACTTGCAATTGAGTGTCAGACACTTGCGATTGAGTGTAAGACACTTGCAATCGAGTGTCAGACACTTGAAATCGAGTATCAGACACTTGCAATCGAGTGTCAGACACTTACAATCGAGTGTCGCGAGTGTACCGTTGATTGTCAGACACTTGCAATCGAGTGTCACGGATCTAGTTTCGAGTGTCACGAGTGTCTCGTCGAGTGTCAGACACTTGCAATCGAGTGTCACGGATCAAGCTTCGAGTGTCACGAGTGTATCGTGGAGTGTCTGACACTTGCAATCGAGTGTCACGGATCAAGCTTCGAGTGTCACGAGTGTATCGTGGAGTGTCTGACACTTGCAATCGAGTGTCTGACACTTGCAATCGAGTGTCAGACACTTACAATCGAGTGTCGCGAGGGTACCGTTGAGTGTCAGACACTTGCAATCGAGTGTCACGGATCTAGCTTCGAGTGTCACGAGTGTCCCGTCGAGTGTCAGACACTTGAAATCGAGTGTCAGACACTTGCAATCGAGTGTCAGACACTTGCAATCGAGTGTCAGACACTTGCAATCGAGTGTCACGGATCAAGCTTCGAGTGTCACGGATCTAGCTTCGAGTGTCACGAGTGTCCCGTCGAGTGTCAGACACTTGCAATCGAGTGTCAGACACTTGAAATCGAGAGTCAGACACTTGCAATCGCGTGTCAGACACTTCCAATCGAGTGTCACGAGTGTACCGTTGAGTGTCAGACACTTGCAATCGAGTGTCACGGATCAAGCTTCGAGTGTCACGGATCTAGCTTCGAGTGTCACGGATCTAGCTTCGAGTGTCACGGATCTAGCTTCGAGTGTCACGGATCTAGCTTCGAGTGTCACGAGTGTATCGTCGAGTGTCTGTTACTTGCAATCGAGTGTCACGAGTGTACCGTTGAGTGACAGACACTTGCAATCGAGTGTCACGGATCAAGCTTCGAGTGTCACGAGTGTATCGTGGAGGTTCTGACACTTGCAATCGAGTGTCTGACACTTGCAATCGAGTGTCAGACACTTGCAATCGAGTGTCACGGATCAAGCTTCGAGTGTCACGGGTCTAGCTTCGAGTGTCACGAGTGTCCCGTCGAGTGTCAGACACTTGCAATCGAGTGTCAGACACTTGAAATCGAGAGTCAGACACTTGCAATCGCGTGTCAGACACTTACAATCTAGTGTCGCGAGTGTACCGTTGAGTGTAAGACACTTGCAATCGAGTGTCACGGATCTAGCTTCGAGTGTCACGAGTGTCCCGTTGAGTCTCAGACACTTGCAATCGAGTGTCAGACACTTGGAATCGAGTGTCAGACACTTGCAATCGAGTGTCAGGGATCAAGCTTCGAGTGTCACGGATCTAGCTTCGAGTGTCACGAGTGTCCCGTCGAGTGTCAGACACTTGCAATCGAGTGTCAGACACTTACAATCGAGTGTCGCGAGGGTACCGTTGAGTGTCAGACACTTGCAATCGAGTGTCACGGATCTAGCTTCGAGTGTCACGAGTGTCCCGTCGAGTGTCAGACACTTGAAATCGAGTGTCAGACACTTGCAATCGAGTGTCAGACACTTGCAATCGAGTGTCACGAGTGTCCCGTCGAGTGTCAGACACTTGCAATCGAGTGTCACGAGTGTATCGTCGAGTGTCTGTTACTTGCAATCGAGTGTCACGAGTGTACCGTTGAGTGTCAGACACTTGCAATCGAGTGTCACGGATCAAGCTTCGAGTGTCACGAGTGTATCGTGGAGTGTCTGACACTTGCAATCGAGTGTCTGACACTTGCAATCGAGTGTCAGACACTTGCAATCGAGTGTCACGGATCAAGCTTCGAGTGTCACGGATCTAGCTTCGAGTGTCACGAGTGTCCCGTCGAGTGTCAGACACTTGCAATCGAGTGTCAGACACTTGAAATCGAGAGTCAGACACTTGCAATCGCGTGTCAGACACTTACAATCTAGTGTCGCGAGTGTACCGTTGAGTGTAAGACACTTGCAATCGAGTGTCACGGATCTAGCTTCGAGTGTCACGAGTGTCCCGTTGAGTCTCAGACACTTGCAATCGAGTGTCAGACACTTGGAATCGAGTGTCAGACACTTGCAATCGAGTGTCAGGGATCAAGCTTCGAGTGTCACGGATCTAGCTTCGAGTGTCACGAGTGTCCCGTCGAGTGTCCCGTCGAGTGTCAGACACTTGCAATTGAGTGTCAGACACTTGCGATTGAGTGTAAGACACTTGCAATCGAGTGTCAGACACTTGAAATCGAGTATCAGACACTTGCAATCGAGTGTCAGACACTTACAATCGAGTGTCGCGAGTGTACCGTTGATTGTCAGACACTTGCAATCGAGTGTCACGGATCTAGTTTCGAGTGTCACGAGTGTCTCGTCGAGTGTCAGACACTTGCAATCGAGTGTCACGGATCAAGCTTCGAGTGTCACGAGTGTATCGTGGAGTGTCTGACACTTGCATTCGAGTGTCTGACACTTGCAATCGAGTGTCTGACACTTGCAATCGAGTGTCTGACACTTGCAATCGAGTGCCAAACACTTGCAATCGAGTGTCACGGATCTAGCTTCGAGTGTCACGAGTGTCCCGTCGAGTGTCAGACACTTGCAATCGAGTGTCAGACACTTACAATCGAGTGTCAGACACTTACAATCTAGTGTCGCGAGTGTACCGTTGAGTGTAAGACACTTGCAATCGAGTGTCACGGATCTAGCTTCGAGTGTCACGAGTGTCCCGTCGAGTGTCAGACACTTGCAATCGAGTGTCAGACACTTGCAATTGAGTGCCAAACACTTGTAATCGAGTGTCACGGATCTAGCTTCGAGTGTCACGAGTGTCCCGTTGAGTCTCAGACACTTGGAATCGAGTGTCAGACACTTGCAATCGAGTGTCAGACACTTGCAATCGAGTGTCAGGGATTAAGCTTCGAGTGTCACGGATCTAGCTTCGAGTGTCACGAGTGTCCCGTCGAGTGTCAGACACTTGCAATTGAGTGTCAGACACTTGCGATTGAGTGTCAGACACTTGCAATCGAGTGTCGCGAGTGTACCGTTGATTGTCAGACACTTTCAATCGAGTGTCACGGATCTAGCTTCGAGTGTCACGAGTGTATCGTGGAGTGTCTGACACTTGCAATCGAGTGTCTGACACTTGCAATCGAGTGCCAAACACTTGCAATCGAGTGTCTGACACTTGCAATCGAGTGCCAAACACTTGCAATCGAGTGTCACGGATCTAGCTTCGAGTGTCACGAGTGTCCCGTCGAGTGTCAGACACTTGCAATCGAGTGTCAGGGATCAAGCTTCGAGTGTCACGGATCTAGCTTCGAGTGTCACGAGTGTCCCGTCGAGTGTCAGACACTTGCAATTGAGTGTCAGACACTTGCGATTGAGTGTCAGACACTTGTAATCGAGTGTCACGGATCTAGCTTCGAGTGTCACGAGTGTCCCGTTGAGTCTCAGACACTTGGAATCGAGTGTCAGACACTTGCAATCGAGTGTCAGACACTTGCAATCGAGTGTCAGGGATTAAGCTTCGAGTGTCACGGATCTAGCTTCGAGTGTCACGAGTGTCCCGTCGAGTGTCAGACACTTGCAATCGAGTGTCACGGATCTAGCTTCGAGTGTCACGAGTGTCCCGTCGAGTGTCAGACACTTGCAATCGAGTGTCAGACACTTGTAATCGAGTGTCACGGATCTAGCTTCGAGTGTCACGAGTGTCCCGTTGAGTCTCAGACACTTGGAATCGAGTGTCAGACACTTGCAATCGAGTGTCAGACACTTGCAATCGAGTGTCAGGGATTAAGCTTCGAGTGTCACGGATCTAGCTTTGAGTGTCACGAGTGTCCCGTCGAGTGTCAGACACTTGCAATTGAGTGTCAGACACTTGCGATTGAGTGTCAGACACTTGCAATCGAGTGTCACGAGTGTCCCGTCGAGTGTCAGACACTTGCAATCGAGTGTCACGAGTGTATCGTCGAGTGTCTGTTACTTGCAATCGAGTGTCACGAGTGTACCGTTGAGTGTCAGACACTTGCAATCGAGTGTCACGGATCAAGCTTCGAGTGTCACGAGTGTATCGTGGAGTGTCTGACACTTGCAATCGAGTGTCTGACACTTGCAATCGAGTGTCAGACACTTACAATCGAGTGTCGCGAGGGTACCGTTGAGTGTCAGACACTTGCAATCGAGTGTCACGGATCTAGCTTCGAGTGTCACGAGTGTCCCGTCGAGTGTCAGACACTTGAAATCGAGTGTCAGACACTTGCAATCGAGTGTCAGACACTTGCAATTGAGTGCCAAACACTTGTAATCGAGTGTCACGGATCTAGCTTCGAGTGTCACGAGTGTCCCGTTGAGTCTCAGACACTTGGAATCGAGTGTCAGACACTTGCAATCGAGTGTCAGACACTTGCAATCGAGTGTCAGGGATTAAGCTTCGAGTGTCACGGATCTAGCTTCGAGTGTCACGAGTGTCCCGTCGAGTGTCAGACACTTGCAATTGAGTGTCAGACACTTGCGATTGAGTGTCAGACACTTGCAATCGAGTGTCGCGAGTGTACCGTTGATTGTCAGACACTTGCAATCGAGTGTCACGGATCTAGCTTCGAGTGTCACGAGTGTATCGTGGAGTGTCTGACACTTGCAATCGAGTGTCTGACACTTGCAATCGAGTGTCTGACACTTGCAATCGAGTGCCAAACACTTGCAATCGAGTGTCTGACACTTGCAATCGAGTGCCAAACACTTGCAATCGAGTGTCACGGATCTAGCTTCGAGTGTCACGAGTGTCCCGTCGAGTGTCAGACACTTGCAATCGAGTGTCAGACACTTGCAATCGAGTGTCAGGGATCAAGCTTCGAGTGTCACGGATCTAGCTTCGAGTGTCACGAGTGTCCCGTCGAGTGTCAGACACTTGCAATTGAGTGTCAGACACTTGCGATTGAGTGTCAGACACTAGTAATCGAGTGTCACGGATCTAGCTTCGAGTGTCACGAGTGTCCCGTTGAGTCTCAGACACTTGGAATCGAGTGTCAGACACTTGCAATCGAGTGTCAGACACTTGCAATCGAGTGTCAGGGATTAAGCTTCGAGTGTCACGGATCTAGCTTCGAGTGTCACGAGTGTCCCGTCGAGTGTCAGACACTTGCAATCGAGTGTCACGGATCTAGCTTCGAGTGTCACGAGTGTCCCGTCGAGTGTCAGACACTTGCAATCGAGTGTCAGACACTTGTAATCGAGTGTCACGGATCTAGCTTCGAGTGTCACGAGTGTCCCGTTGAGTCTCAGACACTTGGAATCGAGTGTCAGACACTTGCAATCGAGTGTCAGACACTTGCAATCGAGTGTCAGGGATTAAGCTTCGAGTGTCACGGATCTAGCTTCGAGTGTCACGAGTGTCCCGTCGAGTGTCAGACACTTGCAATTGAGTGTCAGACACTTGCGATTGAGTGTCAGACACTTGCAATCGAGTGTCACGAGTGTCCCGTCGAGTGTCAGACACTTGCAATCGAGTGTCACGAGTGTATCGTCGAGTGTCTGTTACTTGCAATCGAGTGTCACGAGTGTACCGTTGAGTGTCAGACACTTGCAATCGAGTGTCACGGATCAAGCTTCGAGTGTCACGAGTGTATCGTGGAGTGTCTGACACTTGCAATCGAGTGTCTGACACTTGCAATCGAGTGTCAGACACTTACAATCGAGTGTCGCGAGGGTACCGTTGAGTGTCAGACACTTGCAATCGAGTGTCACGGATCTAGCTTCGAGTGTCACGAGTGTCCCGTCGAGTGTCAGACACTTGAAATCGAGTGTCAGACACTTGCAATCGAGTGTCAGACACTTGCAATCGAGTGTCACGGATCAAGCTTCGAGTGTCACGGATCTAGCTTCGAGTGTCACGAGTGTCCCGTCGAGTGTCAGACACTTGCAATCGAGTGTCAGACACTTGAAATCGAGAGTCAGACACTTGCAATCGCGTGTCAGACACTTACAATCTAGTGTCGCGAGTGTCCCGTTGAGTGTCAGACACTTGCAATCGAGTGTCACGGATCAAGCTTCGAGTGTCACGGATCTAGCTTCGAGTGTCACGAGTGTCCCGTCGAGTGTCAGAAACTTGCAATCGAGTGTCAGACACTTGAAATCGAGTGTCAGACACTTGCAATCGAGTGTCAGACACTTACAATCGAGTGTCGCGAGGGTACCGTTGAGTGTCAGACACTTGCAATCGAGTGTCACGGATCTAGCTTCGAGTGTCACGAGTGTCCCGTCGAGTGTCAGACACTTCCAATCGAGTGTCAGACACTTGCAATCGAGTGTCACGGATCAAGCTTCGAGTGTCACGGATCTAGCTTCGAGTGTCACGAGTGTCCCGTCGAGTGTCAGACACTTGCAATCGAGTGTCAGACACTTGAAATCGAGAGTCAGACACTTGCAATCGCGTGTCTGACACTTGCAATCGAGTGTCTGACACTTGCAATCGAGTGTCAGACACTTGCAATCGAGTGTCAGACACATGCAATCGAGTGTCACGAGTGTATCGACACTTGCAATCGAGTGTCACAAGTGTACCGTTGAGTGTCAGACACTTGCAATCGAGTGTCACGGATCAAGCTTCGAGTGTCACGGATCTAGCTTCGAGTGTCACGAGTGTCCCGTCGAGTGTCAGACACTTGCAATCGAGTGTCAGACACTTGAAATCGAGAGTCAGACACTTGCAATCGAGTGTCAGACACTTACAATCTAGTGTCGCGAGTGTACCGTTGAGTGTAAGACACTTGCAATCGAGTGTCACGGATCTAGCTTCGAGTGTCACGAGTGTCCCGTCGAGTGTCAGACACTTGCAATCGAGTGTCAGACACTTGCAATCGAGTGCCAAACACTTGCAATCGAGTGTCACGGATCTAGCTTCGAGTGTCACGAGTGTCCCGTTGAGTCTCAGACACTTGCAATCGAGTGTCAGACACTTGGAATCGAGTGTCACGAGTGTCCCGTCGAGTGTCAGACACTTCCAATCGAGTGTCACGAGTGTCCCGTTGAGTGTCAGACACTTGCAATCGAGTGTCACGGATCAAGCTTCGAGTGTCACGGATCTAGCTTCGAGTGTCACGAGTGTCCCGTCGAGTGTCAGACACTTCCAATCGAGTGTCACGAGTGTCCCGTTGAGTGTCAGACACTTGCAATCGAGTGTCACGGATCAAGCTTCGAGTGTCACGGATCTAGCTTCGAGTGTCACGAGTGTCCCGTCGAGTGTCAGACACTTCCAATCGAGTGTCACGAGTGTCCCGTCGAGTGTCAGACACTTTCAATCGAGTGTCACGAGTGTACCGTTGAGTGTCAGACACTTGCAATCGAGTGTCATGGATCAAGCTTCGAGTGTCACGGATCTAGCTTCGAGTGTCACGGATCTAGCTTCGAGTGTCACGGATCTAGCTTCGAGTGTCACGAGTGTCCCGTCGAGTGTCAGAAACTTGCAATCGAGTGTCAGACACTTGAAATCGAGTGTCAGACACTTGCAATCGAGTGTCAGACACTTACAATCGAGTGTCGCGAGGGTACCGTTGAGTGTCAGACACTTGCAATCGAGTGTCACGGATCTAGCTTCGAGTGTCACGAGTGTCCCGTCGAGTGTCAGACACTTGAAATCGAGTGTCAGACACTTGCAATCGAGTGTCAGACACTTGCAATCGAGTGTCACGAGTGTCCCGTCGAGTGTCAGACACTTGCAATCGAGTGTCACGAGTGTATCGTCGAGTGTCTGTTACTTGCAATCGAGTGTCACGAGTGTACCGTTGAGTGTCAGACACTTGCAATCGAGTGTCACGGATCAAGCTTCGAGTGTCACGAGTGTATCGTGGAGTGTCTGACACTTGCAATCGAGTGTCTGACACTTGCAATCGAGTGTCAGACACTTGCAATCGAGTGTCACGGATCAAGCTTCGAGTGTCACGGATCTAGCTTCGAGTGTCACGAGTGTCCCGTCGAGTGTCAGACACTTGCAATCGAGTGTCAGACACTTGAAATCTAGAGTCAGACACTTGCAATCGCGTGTCAGACACTTACAATCTAGTGTCGCGAGTGTACCGTTGAGTGTAAGACACTTGCAATCGAGTGTCACGGATCTAGCTTCGAGTGTCACGAGTGTCCCGTTGAGTCTCAGACACTTGCAATCGAGTGTCAGACACTTGGAATCGAGTGTCAGACACTTGCAATCGAGTGTCAGGGATCAAGCTTCGAGTGTCACGGATCTAGCTTCGAGTGTCACGAGTGTCCCGTCGAGTGTCCCGTCGAGTGTCAGACACTTGCAATTGAGTGTCAGACACTTGCGATTGAGTGTAAGACACTTGCAATCGAGTGTCAGACACTTGAAATCGAGTATCAGACACTTGCAATCGAGTGTCAGACACTTACAATCGAGTGTCGCGAGTGTACCGTTGATTGTCAGACACTTGCAATCGAGTGTCACGGATCTAGTTTCGAGTGTCACGAGTGTCTCGTCGAGTGTCAGACACTTGCAATCGAGTGTCACGGATCAAGCTTCGAGTGTCACGAGTGTATCGTGGAGTGTCTGACACTTGCATTCGAGTGTCTGACACTTGCAATCGAGTGTCTGACACTTGCAATCGAGTGTCTGACACTTGCAATCGAGTGCCAAACACTTGCAATCGAGTGTCACGGATCTAGCTTCGAGTGTCACGAGTGTCCTGTCGAGTGTCAGACACTTGCAATCGAGTGTCAGACACTTACAATCGAGTGTCAGACACTTACAATCTAGTGTCGCGAGTGTACCGTTGAGTGTAAGACACTTGCAATCGAGTGTCACGGATCTAGCTTCGAGTGTCACGAGTGTCCCGTCGAGTGTCAGACACTTGCAATCGAGTGTCAGACACTTGCAATTGAGTGCCAAACACTTGTAATCGAGTGTCAGGGATTAAGCTTCGAGTGTCACGGATCTAGCTTCGAGTGTCACGAGTGTCCCGTCGAGTGTCAGACACTTGCAATTGAGTGTCAGACACTTGCGATTGAGTGTCAGACACTTGCAATCGAGTGTCGCGAGTGTACCGTTGATTGTCAGACACTTGCAATCGAGTGTCACGGATCTAGCTTCGAGTGTCACGAGTGTATCGTGGAGTGTCTGACACTTGCAATCGAGTGTCTGACACTTGCAATCGAGTGTCTGACACTTGCAATCGAGTGCCAAACACTTGCAATCGAGTGTCTGACACTTGCAATCGAGTGCCAAACACTTGCAATCGAGTGTCACGGATCTAGCTTCGAGTGTCACGGATCTAGCTTCGAGTGTCACGAGTGTATCGTCGAGTGTCTGTTACTTGCAATCGAGTGTCACGAGTGTACCGTTGAGTGACAGACACTTGCAATCGAGTGTCACGGATCAAGCTTCGAGTGTCACGAGTGTATCGTGGAGGTTCTGACACTTGCAATCGAGTGTCTGACACTTGCAATCGAGTGTCAGACACTTGCAATCGAGTGTCACGGATCAAGCTTCGAGTGTCACGGGTCTAGCTTCGAGTGTCACGAGTGTCCCGTCGAGTGTCAGACACTTGCAATCGAGTGTCAGACACTTGAAATCGAGAGTCAGACACTTGCAATCGCGTGTCAGACACTTACAATCTAGTGTCGCGAGTGTACCGTTGAGTGTAAGACACTTGCAATCGAGTGTCACGGATCTAGCTTCGAGTGTCACGAGTGTCCCGTTGAGTCTCAGACACTTGCAATCGAGTGTCAGACACTTGGAATCGAGTGTCAGACACTTGCAATCGAGTGTCAGGGATCAAGCTTCGAGTGTCACGGATCTAGCTTCGAGTGTCACGAGTGTCCCGTCGAGTGTCCCGTCGAGTGTCAGACACTTGAAATCGAGTGTCAGACACTTGCAATCGAGTGTCAGACACTTACAATCGAGTGTCGCGAGGGTACCGTTGAGTGTCAGACACTTGCAATCGAGTGTCACGGATCTAGCTTCGAGTGTCACGAGTGTCCCGTCGAGTGTCAGACACTTGAAATCGAGTGTCAGACACTTGCAATCGAGTGTCAGACACTTGCAATCGAGTGTCACGAGTGTCCCGTCGAGTGTCAGACACTTGCAATCGAGTGTCACGAGTGTATCGTCGAGTGTCTGTTACTTGCAATCGAGTGTCACGAGTGTACCGTTGAGTGTCAGACACTTGCAATCGAGTGTCACGGATCAAGCTTCGAGTGTCACGAGTGTATCGTGGAGTGTCTGACACTTGCAATCGAGTGTCTGACACTTGCAATCGAGTGTCAGACACTTGCAATCGAGTGTCACGGATCAAGCTTCGAGTGTCACGGATCTAGCTTCGAGTGTCACGAGTGTCCCGTCGAGTGTCAGACACTTGCAATCGAGTGTCAGACACTTGAAATCGAGAGTCAGACACTTGCAATCGCGTGTCAGACACAATCTAGTGTCGCGAGTGTACCGTTGAGTGTAAGACACTTGCAATCGAGTGTCACGGATCTAGCTTCGAGTGTCACGAGTGTCCCGTTGAGTCTCAGACACTTGCAATCGAGTGTCAGACACTTGGAATCGAGTGTCAGACACTTGCAATCGAGTGTCAGGGATCAAGCTTCGAGTGTCACGGATCTAGCTTCGAGTGTCACGAGTGTCCCGTCGAGTGTCCCGTCGAGTGTCAGACACTTGCAATTGAGTGTCAGACACTTGCGATTGAGTGTAAGACACTTGCAATCGAGTGTCAGACACTTGAAATCGAGTATCAGACACTTGCAATCGAGTGTCAGACACTTATAATCGAGTGTCGCGAGTGTACCGTTGATTGTCAGACACTTGCAATCGAGTGTCACGGATCTAGTTTCGAGTGTCACGAGTGTCTCGTCGAGTGTCAGACACTTGCAATCGAGTGTCACGGATCAAGCTTCGAGTGTCACGAGTGTATCGTGGAGTGTCTGACACTTGCATTCGAGTGTCTGACACTTGCAATCGAGTGTCTGACACTTGCAATCGAGTGTCTGACACTTGCAATCGAGTGCCAAACACTTGCAATCGAGTGTCACGGATCTAGCTTCGAGTGTCACGAGTGTCCCGTCGAGTGTCAGACACTTGCAATCGAGTGTCAGACACTTACAATCGAGTGTCAGACACTTACAATCTAGTGTCGCGAGTGTACCGTTGAGTGTAAGACACTTGCAATCGAGTGTCACGGATCTAGCTTCGAGTGTCACGAGTGTCCCGTCGAGTGTCAGACACTTGCAATCGAGTGTCAGACACTTGCAATTGAGTGCCAAACACTTGTAATCGAGTGTCACGGATCTAGCTTCGAGTGTCACGAGTGTCCCGTTGAGTCTCAGACACTTGGAATCGAGTGTCAGACACTTGCAATCGAGTGTCAGACACTTGCAATCGAGTGTCAGGGATTAAGCTTCGAGTGTCACGGATCTAGCTTCGAGTGTCACGAGTGTCCCGTCGAGTGTCAGACACTTGCAATTGAGTGTCAGACACTTGCGATTGAGTGTCAGACACTTGCAATCGAGTGTCGCGAGTGTACCGTTGATTGTCAGACACTTGCAATCGAGTGTCACGGATCTAGCTTCGAGTGTCACGAGTGTATCGTGGAGTGTCTGACACTTGCAATCGAGTGTCTGACACTTGCAATCGAGTGTCTGACACTTGCAATCGAGTGCCAAACACTTGCAATCGAGTGTCTGACACTTGCAATCGAGTGCCAAACACTTGCAATCGAGTGTCACGGATCTAGCTTCGAGTGTCACGAGTGTCCCGTCGAGTGTCAGACACTTGCAATCGAGTGTCAGACACTTGCAATCGAGTGTCAGGGATCAAGCTTCGAGTGTCACGGATCTAGCTTCGAGTGTCACGAGTGTCCCGTCGAGTGTCAGACACTTGCAATTGAGTGTCAGACACTTGCGATTGAGTGTCAGACACTAGTAATCGAGTGTCACGGATCTAGCTTCGAGTGTCACGAGTGTCCCGTTGAGTCTCAGACACTTGGAATCGAGTGTCAGACACTTGCAATCGAGTGTCAGACACTTGCAATCGAGTGTCAGGGATTAAGCTTCGAGTGTCACGGATCTAGCTTCGAGTGTCACGAGTGTCCCGTCGAGTGTCAGACACTTGCAATCGAGTGTCACGGATCTAGCTTCGAGTGTCACGAGTGTCCCGTCGAGTGTCAGACACTTGCAATCGAGTGTCAGACACTTGTAATCGAGTGTCACGGATCTAGCTTCGAGTGTCACGAGTGTCCCGTTGAGTCTCAGACACTTGGAATCGAGTGTCAGACACTTGCAATCGAGTGTCAGACACTTGCGATTGAGTGTCAGACACTTGCAATCGAGTGTCGCGAGTGTACCGTTGATTGTCAGACACTTGCAATTGAGTGTCAGACACTTGCGATTGAGTGTCAGACACTTGCAATCGAGTGTCGCGAGTGTACCGTTGATTGTCAGACACTTGCAATCGAGTGTCACGGATCTAGCTTCGAGTGTCACGAGTGTATCGTGGAGTGTCTGACACTTGCAATCGAGTGTCTGACACTTGCAATCGAGTGTCTGACACTTGCAATCGAGTGCCAAACACTTGCAATCGAGTGTCTGACACTTGCAATCGAGTGCCAAACACTTGCAATCGAGTGTCACGGATCTAGCTTCGAGTGTCACGGATCTAGCTTCGAGTGTCACGAGTGTATCGTCGAGTGTCTGTTACTTGCAATCGAGTGTCACGAGTGTACCGTTGAGTGACAGACACTTGCAATCGAGTGTCACGGATCAAGCTTCGAGTGTCACGAGTGTATCGTGGAGGTTCTGACACTTGCAATCGAGTGTCTGACACTTGCAATCGAGTGTCAGACACTTGCAATCGAGTGTCACGGATCAAGCTTCGAGTGTCACGGGTCTAGCTTCGAGTGTCACGAGTGTCCCGTCGAGTGTCAGACACTTGCAATCGAGTGTCAGACACTTGAAATCGAGAGTCAGACACTTGCAATCGCGTGTCAGACACTTACAATCTAGTGTCGCGAGTGTACCGTTGAGTGTAAGACACTTGCAATCGAGTGTCACGGATCTAGCTTCGAGTGTCACGAGTGTCCCGTTGAGTCTCAGACACTTGCAATCGAGTGTCAGACACTTGGAATCGAGTGTCAGACACTTGCAATCGAGTGTCAGGGATCAAGCTTCGAGTGTCACGGATCTAGCTTCGAGTGTCACGAGTGTCCCGTCGAGTGTCCCGTCGAGTGTCAGACACTTGAAATCGAGTGTCAGACACTTGCAATCGAGTGTCAGACACTTACAATCGAGTGTCGCGAGGGTACCGTTGAGTGTCAGACACTTGCAATCGAGTGTCACGGATCTAGCTTCGAGTGTCACGAGTGTCCCGTCGAGTGTCAGACACTTGAAATCGAGTGTCAGACACTTGCAATCGAGTGTCAGACACTTGCAATCGAGTGTCACGAGTGTCCCGTCGAGTGTCAGACACTTGCAATCGAGTGTCACGAGTGTATCGTCGAGTGTCTGTTACTTGCAATCGAGTGTCACGAGTGTACCGTTGAGTGTCAGACACTTGCAATCGAGTGTCACGGATCAAGCTTCGAGTGTCACGAGTGTATCGTGGAGTGTCAGACACTTGCAATCGAGTGTCTGACACTTGCAATCGAGTGTCAGACACTTGCAATCGAGTGTCACGGATCAAGCTTCGAGTGTCACGGATCTAGCTTCGAGTGTCACGAGTGTCCCGTCGAGTGTCAGACACTTGCAATCGAGTGTCAGACACTTGAAATCGAGAGTCAGACACTTGCAATCGCGCGTCAGACACTTACAATCTAGAGTCGCGAGTGTACCGTTGAGTGTAAGACACTTGCAATCGAGTGTCACGGATCTAGCTTCGAGTGTCACGAGTGTCCCGTTGAGTCTCAGACACTTGCAATCGAGTGTCAGACACTTGGAATCGAGTGTCAGACACTTGCAATCGAGTGTCAGGGATCAAGCTTCGAGTGTCACGGATCTAGCTTCGAGTGTCACGAGTGTCCCGTCGAGTGTCCCGTCGAGTGTCAGACACTTGCAATTGAGTGTCAGACACTTGCGATTGAGTGTAAGACACTTGCAATCGAGTGTCAGACACTTGAAATCGAGTATCAGACACTTGCAATCGAGTGTCAGACACTTATAATCGAGTGTCGCGAGTGTACCGTTGATTGTCAGACACTTGCAATCGAGTGTCACGGATCTAGTTTCGAGTGTCACGAGTGTCTCGTCGAGTGTCAGACACTTGCAATCGAGTGTCACGGATCAAGCTTCGAGTGTCACGAGTGTATCGTGGAGTGTCTGACACTTGCATTCGAGTGTCTGACACTTGCAATCGAGTGTCGTACACTTGCAATCGAGTGTCTGACACTTGCAATCGAGTGCCAAACACTTGCAATCGAGTGTCACGGATCTAGCTTCGAGTGTCACGAGTGTCCCGTCGAGTGTCAGACACTTGCAATCGAGTGTCAGACACTTACAATCGAGTGTCAGACACTTACAATCTAGTGTCGCGAGTGTACCGTTGAGTGTAAGACACTTGCAATCGAGTGTCACGGATCTAGCTTCGAGTGTCACGAGTGTCCCGTCGAGTGTCAGACACTTGCAATCGAGTGTCAGACACTTGCAATTGAGTGCCAAACACTTGTAATCGAGTGTCACGGATCTAGCTTCGAGTGTCACGAGTGTCCCGTTGAGTCTCAGACACTTGGAATCGAGTGTCAGACACTTGCAATCGAGTGTCAGACACTTGCAATCGAGTGTCAGGGATTAAGCTTCGAGTGTCACGGATCTAGCTTCGAGTGTCACGAGTGTCCCGTCGAGTGTCAGACACTTGCAATTGAGTGTCAGACACTTGCGATTGAGTGTCAGACACTTGCAATCGAGTGTCGCGAGTGTACCGTTGATTGTCAGACACTTGCAATCGAGTGTCACGGATCTAGCTTCGAGTGTCACGAGTGTATCGTGGAGTGTCTGACACTTGCAATCGAGTGTCTGACACTTGCAATCGAGTGTCTGACACTTGCAATCGAGTGCCAAACACTTGCAATCGAGTGTCTGACACTTGCAATCGAGTGCCAAACACTTGCAATCGAGTGTCACGGATCTAGCTTCGAGTGTCACGAGTGTCCCGTCGAGTGTCAGACACTTGCAATCGAGTGTCAGACACTTGCAATCGAGTGTCAGGGATCAAGCTTCGAGTGTCACGGATCTAGCTTCGAGTGTCACGAGTGTCCCGTCGAGTGTCAGACACTTGCAATTGAGTGTCAGACACTTGCGATTGAGTGTCAGACACTAGTAATCGAGTGTCACGGATCTAGCTTCGAGTGTCACGAGTGTCCCGTTGAGTCTCAGACACTTGGAATCGAGTGTCAGACACTTGCAATCGAGTGTCAGACACTTGCAATCGAGTGTCAGGGATTAAGCTTCGAGTGTCACGGATCTAGCTTCGAGTGTCACGAGTGTCCCGTCGAGTGTCAGACACTTGCAATCGAGTGTCACGGATCTAGCTTCGAGTGTCACGAGTGTCCCGTCGAGTGTCAGACACTTGCAATCGAGTGTCAGACACTTGTAATCGAGTGTCACGGATCTAGCTTCGAGTGTCACGAGTGTCCCGTTGAGTCTCAGACACTTGGAATCGAGTGTCAGACACTTGCAATCGAGTGTCAGACACTTGCAATCGAGTGTCAGGGATTAAGCTTCGAGTGTCACGGATCTAGCTTCGAGTGTCACGAGTGTCCCGTCGAGTGTCAGACACTTGCAATTGAGTGTCAGACACTTGCGATTGAGTGTCAGACACTTGCAATCGAGTGTCACGAGTGTCCCGTCGAGTGTCAGACACTTGCAATCGAGTGTCACGAGTGTATCGTCGAGTGTCTGTTACTTGCAATCGAGTGTCACGAGTGTACCGTTGAGTGTCAGACACTTGCAATCGAGTGTCACGGATCAAGCTTCGAGTGTCACGAGTGTATCGTGGAGTGTCTGACACTTGCAATCGAGTGTCTGACACTTGCAATCGAGTGTCAGACACTTACAATCGAGTGTCGCGAGGGTACCGTTGAGTGTCAGACACTTGCAATCGAGTGTCACGGATCTAGCTTCGAGTGTCACGAGTGTCCCGTCGAGTGTCAGACACTTGAAATCGAGTGTCAGACACTTGCAATCGAGTGTCAGACACTTGCAATCGAGTGTCACGGATCAAGCTTCGAGTGTCACGGATCTAGCTTCGAGTGTCACGAGTGTCCCGTCGAGTGTCAGACACTTGCAATCGAGTGTCAGACACTTGAAATCGAGAGTCAGACACTTGCAATCGCGTGTCAGACACTTACAATCTAGTGTCGCGAGTGTCCCGTTGAGTGTCAGACACTTGCAATCGAGTGTCACGGATCAAGCTTCGAGTGTCACGGATCTAGCTTCGAGTGTCACGAGTGTCCCGTCGAGTGTCAGAAACTTGCAATCGAGTGTCAGACACTTGAAATCGAGTGTCAGACACTTGCAATCGAGTGTCAGACACTTACAATCGAGTGTCGCGAGGGTACCGTTGAGTGTCAGACACTTGCAATCGAGTGTCACGGATCTAGCTTCGAGTGTCACGAGTGTCCCGTCGAGTGTCAGACACTTCCAATCGAGTGTCAGACACTTGCAATCGAGTGTCACGGATCAAGCTTCGAGTGTCACGGATCTAGCTTCGAGTGTCACGAGTGTCCCGTCGAGTGTCAGACACTTGCAATCGAGTGTCAGACACTTGAAATCGAGAGTCAGACACTTGCAATCGCGTGTCTGACACTTGCAATCGAGTGTCTGACACTTGCAATCGAGTGTCAGACACTTGCAATCGAGTGTCAGACACATGCAATCGAGTGTCACGAGTGTATCGACACTTGCAATCGAGTGTCACAAGTGTACCGTTGAGTGTCAGACACTTGCAATCGAGTGTCACGGATCAAGCTTCGAGTGTCACGGATCTAGCTTCGAGTGTCACGAGTGTCCCGTCGAGTGTCAGACACTTGCAATCGAGTGTCAGACACTTGAAATCGAGAGTCAGACACTTGCAATCGAGTGTCAGACACTTACAATCTAGTGTCGCGAGTGTACCGTTGAGTGTAAGACACTTGCAATCGAGTGTCACGGATCTAGCTTCGAGTGTCACGAGTGTCCCGTCGAGTGTCAGACACTTGCAATCGAGTGTCAGACACTTGCAATCGAGTGCCAAACACTTGCAATCGAGTGTCACGGATCTAGCTTCGAGTGTCACGAGTGTCCCGTTGAGTCTCAGACACTTGCAATCGAGTGTCAGACACTTGGAATCGAGTGTCACGAGTGTCCCGTCGAGTGTCAGACACTTCCAATCGAGTGTCACGAGTGTCCCGTTGAGTGTCAGACACTTGCAATCGAGTGTCACGGATCAAGCTTCGAGTGTCACGGATCTAGCTTCGAGTGTCACGAGTGTCCCGTCGAGTGACAGACACTTCCAATCGAGTGTCACGAGTGTCCCGTCGAGTGTCAGACACTTCCAATCGAGTGTCACGAGTGTACCGTTGAGTGTCAGACACTTGCAATCGAGTGTCATGGATCAAGCTTCGAGTGTCACGGATCTAGCTTCGAGTGTCACGGATCTAGCTTCGAGTGTCACGGATCTAGCTTCGAGTGTCACGAGTGTCCCGTCGAGTGTCAGAAACTTGCAATCGAGTGTCAGACACTTGAAATCGAGTGTCAGACACTTGCAATCGAGTGTCAGACACTTACAATCGAGTGTCGCGAGGGTACCGTTGAGTGTCAGACACTTGCAATCGAGTGTCACGGATCTAGCTTCGAGTGTCACGAGTGTCCCGTCGAGTGTCAGACACTTGAAATCGAGTGTCAGACACTTGCAATCGAGTGTCAGACACTTGCAATCGAGTGTCACGAGTGTCCCGTCGAGTGTCAGACACTTGCAATCGAGTGTCACGAGTGTATCGTCGAGTGTCTGTTACTTGCAATCGAGTGTCACGAGTGTACCGTTGAGTGTCAGACACTTGCAATCGAGTGTCACGGATCAAGCTTCGAGTGTCACGAGTGTATCGTGGAGTGTCTGACACTTGCAATCGAGTGTCTGACACTTGCAATCGAGTGTCAGACACTTGCAATCGAGTGTCACGGATCAAGCTTCGAGTGTCACGGATCTAGCTTCGAGTGTCACGAGTGTCCCGTCGAGTGTCAGACACTTGCAATCGAGTGTCAGACACTTGAAATCTAGAGTCAGACACTTGCAATCGCGTGTCAGACACTTACAATCTAGTGTCGCGAGTGTACCGTTGAGTGTAAGACACTTGCAATCGAGTGTCACGGATCTAGCTTCGAGTGTCACGAGTGTCCCGTTGAGTCTCAGACACTTGCAATCGAGTGTCAGACACTTGGAATCGAGTGTCAGACACTTGCAATCGAGTGTCAGGGATCAAGCTTCGAGTGTCACGAGTGTATCGTGGAGTGTCTGACACTTGCATTCGAGTGTCTGACACTTGCAATCGAGTGTCTGACACTTGCAATCGAGTGTCTGACACTTGCAATCGAGTGCCAAACACTTGCAATCGAGTGTCACGGATCTAGCTTCGAGTGTCACGAGTGTCCTGTCGAGTGTCAGACACTTGCAATCGAGTGTCAGACACTTACAATCGAGTGTCAGACACTTACAATCTAGTGTCGCGAGTGTACCGTTGAGTGTAAGACACTTGCAATCGAGTGTCACGGATCTAGCTTCGAGTGTCACGAGTGTCCCGTCGAGTGTCAGACACTTGCAATCGAGTGTCAGACATTTGCAATTGAGTGCCAAACACTTGTAATCGAGTGTCAGGGATTAAGCTTCGAGTGTCACGGATCTAGCTTCGAGTGTCACGAGTGTCCCGTCGAGTGTCAGACACTTGCAATTGAGTGTCAGACACTTGCGATTGAGTGTCAGA
This sequence comes from Heliothis peltigera, assembly GCA_958496145.1. NCBI lineage: Eukaryota > Metazoa > Arthropoda > Insecta > Lepidoptera > Noctuidae > Heliothis > Heliothis peltigera. Next base: position 759,892 of record OY292333.1, read on the forward strand.
CACTTGCAATCGAGTGTCGCGAGTGTACCGTTGATTGTCAGACACTTGCAATCGAGTGTCACGGATCTAGCTTCGAGTGTCACGAGTGTATCGTGGAGTGTCTGACACTTGCAATCGAGTGTCTGACACTTGCAATCGAGTGTCTGACACTTGCAATCGAGTGCCAAACACTTGCAATCGAGTGTCTGACACTTGCAATCGAGTGCCAAACACTTGCAATCGAGTGTCACGGATCTAGCTTCGAGTGTCACGAGTGTCCCGTCGAGTGTCAGACACTTGCAATCGAGTGTCAGACACTTGCAATCGAGTGTCAGGGATCAAGCTTCGAGTGTCACGGATCTAGCTTCGAGTGTCACGAGTGTCCCGTCGAGTGTCAGACACTTGCAATTGAGTGTCAGACACTTGCGATTGAGTGTCAGACACTTGCAATCGAGTGTCGCGAGTGTACCGTTGATTGTCAGACACTTGCAATCGAGTGTCACGGATCTAGCTTCGAGTGTCACGAGTGTATCGTGGAGTGTCTGACACTTGCAATCGAGTGTCTGACACTTGCAATCGAGTGTCTGACACTTGCAATCGAGTGCCAAACACTTGCAATCGAGTGTCACGGATCTAGCTTCGAGTGTCACGAGTGTCCCGTCGAGTGTCAGACACTTGCAATCGAGTGTCTGACACTTGCAATCGAGTGCCAAACACTTGCAATCGAGTGTCACGGATCTAGCTTCGAGTGTCACCAGTGTCCCGTCGAGTGTCAGACACTTGCAATCGAGTGTCAGACACTTGAAATCGAGTGTCAGACACTTGCAATCGAGTGTCAGACACTTACAATCTAGTGTCGCGAGTGTACCGTTGAGTGTAAGACACTTGCAATCGAGTGTCACGGATCTAGCTTCGAGTGTCACGAGTGTATCGTGGAGTGTCTGACACTTGCAATCGAGTGTCTGACACTTGCAATCGAGTGTCTGACACTTGCAATCGAGTGTCTGACACTTGCAATCGAGTGCCAAACACTTGCAATCGAGTGTCAGACACTTGAAATCGAGTGTCAGACACTTGCAATCGAGTGTCAGACACTTACAATCGAGTGTCAGACATTTGCAATCGAGTGTCAGACACTTACAATCTAGTGTCGCGAGTGTACCGTTGAGTGTCAGACACTTGCAATCGAGTGTCAGACACTTGAAATCGAGTGTCAGACACTTGCAATCGAGTGTCAGACACTTACAATCGAGTGTCGCGAGGGTACCGTTGAGTGTCAGACACTTGCAATCGAGTGTCACGGATCTAGCTTCGAGTGTCACGAGTGTCCCGTCGAGTGTCAGACACTTGAAATCGAGTGTCAGACACTTGCAATCGAGTGTCACGAGTGTATCGTCGAGTGTCTGTTACTTGCAATCGAGTGTCACGAGTGTACCGTTGAGTGTCAGATACTTGCAATCGAGTGTCACGGATCAAGCTTCGAGTGTCACGAGTGTATCGTGGAGTGTCTGACACTTGCAATCGAGTGTCTGACACTTGCAATCGAGTGTCTGACACTTGCAATCGAGTGTCAGACACTTGCAATCGAGTGTCACGGATCAAGCTTCGAGTGTCACGGATCTAGCTTCGAGTGTCACGAGTGTCCCGTCGAGTGTCAGACACTTGCAATCGAGTGTCAGACACTTGCAATCAAGTGTCACGAGTGAACTGAGTAAACTTCTTGTTTTATAAGTAATCATACTCACTCTTGTAGTTTATTTATTATTCCGGTTGGATTCTTGCTACTCAATTTTGAGACATTTTCCAATAAGCTAGCAGACTGATTTTTTTAAGGTAGCTTTAAACTCCATGACAATGCAATTTGCAACTATAAAAATGGCTTGGCCAATTTTGATATTTGTATAAAAAAAAATATTTGTCAATCTGTAACAAAGTCAGAATTCAATCGTATAGAGACGATTTCAATAATTTTTGCTGTAATGTACACGTGTTCGAGCAGACTACACAGAAGCCTAATCGTGATAAATTTTAATTAACCCTTTAAAAAATGGGTCGGTCGATTATAAAGTTCAATTTTCAAAATAGGCAATCTGTGGATGGGTGGCCAGATATTTCGAGTTAATCAATTCGTTTGTGTTTTAGAAGGCACGTTAAAATTGTGGATGCCGCCTGTTATTTGAATATCTATGACAGTTATTATGAGAAGTCAGAAGCCAAAATTCTGACAACTGACAATCAGTCACACCACCAACTTTCTAGCAATATGAAACATGGTAATAAACTAGACTGCAGCAAATAGCATAAGAAATAATGTATGTAGAATATTTCGAAACAGATATTTACACAGACAGAACGTAAGATAGACTGATTGCCAGAAATAATTCCCAACTCACAATAAATTGATACCCTAGGCCAGTCCTTGATATAACTAGACTAGAGACATTCTAATTACATATGAGTATAAAGTAGGAAATGATAGTAGATATAACCAATATTACTATCTATACTTCTTTACTTAGGTATATAAATAGTAACTTTGTTTGAATGCGCTAATCTAAAGAATGACTAGACTGTTTTGAAAAACGCTTTCCGTGTTAGATAGCCAATTTATCATGGATGGTTATAGGCTACATTTTATCCAGATGCACGAAGTAGTATCCATAGGATGACGGGTGAAACCTCAGGCGTGAGCTAGTTTATAATACATGGTAGAATCTACATTCATCATTTATTTAAATAAGTCAATTTACAGTCCACTGAATATTTAACATTGAACCCAGGACCAGCTGCAACATCGATGACGTTGTCAGGATTTGTATGACGAGTAAGTTAACAATAAAAAAAATATGTTTTCATGTTGGGCGTGTCTCCTAACCTTGTTTTTTGCTCACTATTATCTACGATCAAATAATTCAAATCAGGAAATGACATAAATTGTATTATAGTACTAATTATCACGATTTTGTAGAAAAAAAAAACGTATAGAATTATTATGAGTTACATTATCGGGTTATTAAAATGGCATTAATAATTTAGGATATGGAAGTATCAAAGTAAGGAACTCTTCTGGTATCTAGGCACTCCAAGTCATCATATCATATCACCCAGCCTTTTCTCAAGCTTAGTGACTCGACTTCCAGTCTAACCGGATGCAACTGAATACCAGTGCTTTACATGGAGCGATTGCCTATCTATCTGCGCAGCACAGTTACCATGGCAACCTGAAGCCTTTTGGTACTGTTGTCAGACTTTCTTTTGACTACTCGTAACAACAACCAAATATTTATGACAGCTGAGATGGAATGAGTAGGCCATTTAACATGACTTCCGAAACACGGAGCACGAAGCTTTTCCGTCATTTCATGTTGGTCACCCATCCACGGACCTATCGCGCTGAGAAGCATAAATATTACCAATTAACTTCACTGTTATATAAACTACATACAATTTTAACGACCCACAGTATCAAATTGGATAACTAGCCAAGCGGTTGTGATAACAAAATTGCCACATGCATAAAAAAATATAAAATCGAAATAAAAAATATAATCCCCGAATATACACAGATGTACATATAACCCGACATCGTTCCAAAAACAAAAGCGTATGATGTACGCTATTTCCGGTTTTTGATACCAATTTGCACACACATCCGGCTTTTCTCGTACTATGAAAAATATTTTAAAACCTTCAACTGATAAAATTACACTAAAACTCCGCTACTGTCAACATACATTGCGAAGTTTGTTGGAAGAGGCGGAAAGGAGTGAACTATTGCGGCAACAATGTATGATGAAATGTGGATTTGGTAGATATTATGTAGTTTTGAATATAATGAATTAGACATGCTTGTTATTTATAAGAGATTAGAAGCTAATAGTTAGTATTGATTTATCAAATAACTACTATCCTGTAGTTTAATTGATTTTACGATATATACGATTATTGATCTGATAATCTGAAAATCGAATTATTGAAACATTATTATAATGGCGAAATAAACACAGATGCACTTAAAAGTACTGGGTGTTTATGCTTCACAGTGTTTTTAGAAATCGGTTAATTTCCGTATTTTTTTTATAATTATTGCATGCTGATTATTTATTTAATCATTCTTCTACTATTTCAATAAACCCTCAACAATATGATTACTTCCTATTGATTTTAACAAAAATTGACATAACAATCTTTTTTCAGGAATTCAATTCCAGGCTCAAGTACTAAAATAATCAATTTGAACTGAGCATTCTATTTAGAGGTCAATATAAAGAAAGAAAAATATTATTTTATTACTTACACCAAAATCCATTGAAAGCCAGTATCGATGTTGGCTTACACAAATCCATACAATTCAATCTAGGAGATATATCTATCGTATCTACACAATTAGAAAAAGTATTATCTTTCTATTACAATTTTATCTACGCCCACATTCTTAATAGATTTACAACTTTATTGCTGAAGCAATATGGTTCAAAATTGATCGGGTGAATTTGACAGTTTCGGGTAGCTTGATGTGCTGGCGTCTGTACGTCTGCTAGGAATATTTTTTGGAGATTTAGCGAATAATGTTAGGCGCCTTTTGGGAATTTTCTGATGAAATTTGGATCAATAGGTCTTTAGGTTCGTAGCAATTGTATCTTTATGTACGTAACATTAAGATTTAATATTAAACCATGATTTAAAAAAAAAGTTGTAGAAATACATTAACAATTATTATTAAAATATACTTTAACTCATACTTTTGGATTGATCTCCGTGTTCTTATTTTATTTGTCATTTGTGTTATTAATTAAGGAAGTTTAATTATACAACTGTTCTTTTGTTTTCTAGACAAAGGCCTCCTAATTTCTTCTCAACATCTAGATTTTTTTTTCAAGAGGTTAGTTTATAGGTTGAAGCATAGATGGCGCTCGCAGTTCGTGCTTCGGAAGCTCATAATTTTCTGCAACTATTTTATTATTTTTACATTTACATCCCACTGTTATACATTATAATAAAGTAGTATTTTCATTAGTATCTTTAAAAATTGGTACAACTTATTATAATTATTATATTTTCTAAGTATTACAAAGACGCAGGCCACATACAAAAAAGTTTGGTATTTAAGAATAATAACAAGAGCTCTTGAACCCTTGTTTTTTTTCTATGAATAATTGTTTGTTTAGCATCTGATATAGTCAATTGCTAAACAAATTATTTTGCATAGGCTAATGAACTCATACACACTGATAAAACTACGGCGTTGTCATAATAAGCCTGTTATTTTCAGGATCCCGGTGATAAAGGGGGAAAAAACTTCTGTCTTTTTTAATTTTTGACAGCAGTTTCTTGTCGTACATTTTGTTTTTAACTGTAAAAATAATCCAACATTCATATAGGTACTTAAAACTCGAAAAGAATAACGCAATTATGAAAAACAAAACAAAATTCGGCTTCAAACAAAAACGCCCAAAAACTACCACCTCGCTCGATAGATGGCGTTGGGATCGAGTTAGATCGCGCTATGGTTTCGTTACCGCGGAAACATGACTTCGTTCGGCACGCGAGTGTCGAATTGCCATCAGGAGGGTCTTAACTGACTCGACTGAACAGCGAATGATGATTAAGGAAATGATCTCTTTGATTATAATCCGCTCGCTCGTGTCTCAACTATCGCAGAGGCGCGAGTCGAAGAACTGACGCTGTTTTTGGCCTATTTTAAAAAACTTTTAGTATTGCGGTAGATCGCCGCATGGGGGCGCCACATTAATTGAAACTACGAATGTTAGGTTAAATGTTGTAAAATCTGTGGTAACATTATTATGAAGTAGTTGGTGCAATTTTATTTATTTAATTTTTAGTTTTAAAAATTAAGAGTTCATAATGTAGTCTTAAAAATCCTCTGAATTTTAGGGTTAATTTAGTTTTGATTTACGGAAAAGAAAAGAGCCTCACGAAACAATCTGATTTGATTTTAATGTCAATTACTTTTTGTATTTCTACTGAATCAAAATCGTATGAAAAAATTTCTGAAGCAAAAATTGTTTTTAAAGTCGGTTAAACAATTAAATGTGCGTCTTTCTTTTTGTGAAATATTAATTACTATACATACAATAAGAATTATAGACTGGACACGTACTTAATGAGTTTTCAATTGGATTGACTATTTACGAGATCTGTAAAGACATAAATATCTGAAAAAAATACTTTGTATTTTATTTGTTATCTTCGGGGCTTGGGAACAAATATTATAATGAAAAACAAATAATTAATAGTAAATTACTAGATTTTTCGACACGGTCACGATACCAGTGGGACACTAATTTATATATTTAAATGTTTTTAATTTGTATAGGTATGTAATTTGTAATGTATCTAACTAGATACATTTTTTTTTATGAGTAAGTACAATATATTTAAAAATGTTAAATTAAGTTGAATAAATGAATACAGAAATGACTAGCTTAAAAAGCACACACCTTATTTTAGCATACAATTTATACCAGTGAATCAGAGCATCGCGCTCAGTGAGGCGAGTCGGCAGCCTTCAACCGTTTACTGTCAAGTTCACAGCCAGGCGTTTTTATTACAACTTTATGCAACACGGTGCATGCCAATCATTGGGCTGTTACCGAATAATATCATGGTTCTGAATAAAAGTATATTTTTTTATTTAGTTTTAGCTTTTTCTTACAATTTATCGTCATGATAACCCAATATCCTTTAGTAAGACTGATTGATAGACGTTTTTTGGCTCCTGGCATCCCTTAACGACTGCGAAAATACGTAGAATGGGGTAGAAGAATGGAGAAATTATTAATGACAAAGATAGTCACCATTCGATTGATCAACTGTTATAACGGTGTCCAGAACGATAATCGGCCACGGCGACCGATCTCTCTAAGGAGATCAGCCGGCTACGCAGGACATATTATAGTGCACAAGTATTTGCGCACTTTCTTTTCCCTCACTCTCATAATCCTATGGGACGGCAATCTGACACGACCGGAGATAGATCAGGCGCAGCACGGGCATTTTTATGTACGCTCCGATGCTCGAGTATATCATTTACCGACTACCAAACTCTGGGCTCCTTTATAAAAAGATCTCTTAAAACGTAACAAGCGATTTCGGTCCGACCCAGGAATTCCTATGCACAGCAGTCGCGCTACGCGTCGTAGCCACAAGCTCTTAAAATCCACATTATCCCCAAAAACTAATTCCGTTCATTCTTTCCCATGATTTTCTGGCATGACTGATGACAACACTTACCTATATACTTGCACCACTAACCTACTTGGAAAGCTAGATTACAGCAGCAATTTTATATAATACCTCAATTACCTATAATCAGACCAGAGCCCAGTCAAGGTCGTAACTATACTTCAATTTGCTGTCTCAGCCTCACCTTAGATTCAATGAAACGTACGTCGTTATGTTTAAAAGAGTCACCATGGCCGACGAATGCGAAGGGCAGTTGAAAAAAGACTGGGCTCAAGAACTATCATCTATACTGTTATTATAGAGGTAAGGATTGGGAGGCATAAAACTAGAATACTGTAAACTATATAAAATAATTTGAAATTTTTTCGCGTGTCGTCCAAGATGGTGATAAAACGAAGGAAGTGGTGAAGGGTGGGCGTTTTTGGGGGCTGTCTTTTGTAAAATTGACCTTAAAAAGTGCTGATTATCAGCCTACTTTGAATAAATGACTTTGTATCTTTTAAATTTATGGAACGAAAACAATTAAATATACACCACCCAGGAGTTTCTTCTGGAGACCTTCATGTGTTAGGGCCGCGGTAACTCTTGCAAACAACCCCGCAGCCCGATTGTATAAAACCTTACCTAATGTTAGATAATATTGGCTATATACAATTGGGCAAATTGGCTAGAGACTTCGATTCTTAAGTACTTCAGGTTACGCACCAGCAAGCAAGGTTATACAATAAATAAATGTACTATAACTCCTTCCTTATCACGTAAAAATATGAATAATCTAACAAGGCACGTATTCCCAATGGCAAAACTAATTTAGTAATGGCGTTGCGTGATCTGACACATGGATCCGTGAGAATTCTCGATTACTACATAAACTGTTGAGTTGGAACATTTTTTAAGGGTCTGATCAGCTAATAATTTTTGTTTTAAAATTACTATAACAGAAATATAAATGCTATTCAGAAATAGTGAAGGTTAACTATTAGTTAGCTTATATTACTACCTACTGGTTAAAATATAATGAACTCAAGTACATAATTATGCAGGTATATTTTATAAATACCTAAAAAAAAAAATCTCTAGCGATGACTAAAATCATAATTATATCGTCTAAGAACTGTTTCATTTCTGAGAAAGGGCTTTCTTTTCTTTCTTTATGAGTACAAATATTTCAATAAAATTTCAAAACCTTTTTGTATTTTAAAATACAATATCCAGTTCAACTCAACCAACAATTTCTTATAAGACAACATCGGCAACTTAATGCATAATGCATAATTTCCAAGAAAATGTCTCAAGTCCCAACTTATCACAGGCCCAAGTATCGGACACGCGTGAAAATCATCCGTTTGTGTCGAACAAACACACAATATGACTTGTTTAACCGACCTACATCGACTTTTGTGGTGTACAAAACCGTTTTGTTTTAACTGCAATACTAGTTTGTCAATTTATTTAACTTCTACCAAAACATTCCATTGGTGATGAAGAATAGAATAGAATACGCTTTATTTAGCGAAGAAATAAAGAAAATTATTTACAACGAATATAAATTCATGCAGAAAGTATTTTTTTAAATAACGAAATTATTTTCTTATGCATTTTGCCCACTAAGCTACATACATATATCATACATTAAAACAGAGGTGGTTTTTATTCACTTAAAGTCTGACACTCCCTCCTGTTACACCCATCATTTGGTGATTTCCCAAAAAATAAAATCCTATAATATACATACATACAATATTACTCCATTTACGTGAATATCAAATGGTGATTTAAATATATTAGTAGGCAGGGATATTTAGCAAGGTTTTTCCTTATGGCACAAATTTTCCCAGGCCCTCTAATGACCAGGTGTTATGAAGATAAACAGTCGTCACCTTCGTACGACAAAGCACGCAATGTACTGACACACTGACTCACTGTCAAATAGGCCGCGACTGCATAAACTTAAGGTGCTTGATCACTACAGTGTAATATACGGTAACTACCTCGTTGGTAGTTGCATAACGCAACTGCTCTGCACAGTTTCTCGGGTTCAATTCCCGCGTCGGGCCAAAATCGCTTTGTGGGTTTTAAGAAACTTTCATGAAACATCCCGGAGTCTAGAAGTTAATCATTGATACACATCGGAGATCACCTAAATATCAGTCCTGCGCCTGATTTCTTTTCGATCGTGTCGGATTGCCGTCCCATCGGACTATGAGAGTGTGGAAATAGAGAGTGCACCTGTGTCTGTGCTTGTGCACTATAATAAATCGTACAATGCACAAGAACAGCCGCCATGGCTGACAATTGGTCTGGACATACATACTTCTTTATTTAATGAAAATGCTTATAAATTATTTCTGAAAAAGGACCATTATATTTTAACAAGTAATCCAGAGATCCGCATACAAAATTGGGTCATCAATACAACAATGTAAAAATGTACTATATATAAAATGTTGACAAATTCACAACTCGTAAATATTCAAAGTAGGTATCATGAATGCGGTGGCTTGTGAAAAATAGTTTTATCCTAGGTGAGCAGAGTTCTATGCAAATAATAAGCCCCTGTGTGATTTATTGCTGGCGATATCGTAAAATAAATCTCGGGAAATACAGTGGGATATAACTGAGGAGCTCATGGGTAAGTAAACGCCGCAAGTGTCGATCGATCTTAAGGTTAAGCAACGCTTGGGATGGTCGGTCTGTGGATAGGTGACCATGTTTCAGAAGGCATGCTAAATTGCTGGGTCCCGGCTTTCATTTGAACACCTTTAGCTCTGTTACGGGTAGAAAGTCTGACAACCAGTGTTACCAAGGGGTATCGGGTTGAGAAGGTCAGACAGGCAGTCGCTCCACTTAATATACTGGTATACTCAGCTGAATCCGGTTAAGACTGAAAGCTGACCCCAACATAGCTTCGGAAAAGACTAGGCAGATGATGATGACAGAGGGATATGACTGTGTGGAGTGTGAAAAGTAAATTTTAAGTATTTTTAGTTTGACTGAAAAATTGTTTCTGTCTTTTGATACTAAAGTGCTATTTTGATTTTATTTTATTTTATTTACCACATAAAAAATAGCACTTAAATTGTATTTCTTCTAAACGCATCCATGCATAATCTCACTTTAATTCATCACCATAAAACTATAACAAACCGAAAATACAAACTTGTTATTTTATTGTGATCACACTAATGGTTACTCACCTTTACTTACGCACCAATGCCGTACCACTGGGAGTTACTTACGTGTGAAATATATTCGTAATGGCGCATAACATGATACACATATATAACTTTTTATGACTTGGCACTTCGTGGTTTTGGGTGAACTAGTACGAGTATGTGTTTAAGAAACTGTTTTGTAAATATGTCTCGTTATTTATTCTAAGGAGTTGCATCGTAACTCTAGTGAGCAGTTTCTAAGGCCATGCATAATAACTATGTATAGGTAGTAATATTATAGGGCTGAGGAGTTATTTTTTTATGTTTTTTGTTTGCCTGAAACTCGGGAACTAAATAAAAAACGGGTCCGATTTGAAAAATTCTTTTAAGTGTTAGACAGCCTATAATATAACATTTTATATACTTTTACTGCTTTATATTCCACCAGCCTTTCGAGTACAAGGGCGCGGGTTCGATTCCAGGTCAGGTCAGGTGCTAATTACCTATAGGTATTCAAAAGTGTAGGCGGCAGCACATGAAGCTACCCGAAACTGTTCAACTTTCCCAATCAACTTTGAACTACATGCTACAGCTATAAAGTTCTCTCTCTATTAGGAAAAATTGACAAGTTGTAGTAGTTTAATGTGCTGGCGTCTTAAAGTTATTTTAAATTTAATTTAAATATTCTTATTAATTATCTTAAATCTTTATGATACGATCCAAGTAAAGTTTTGTCCTCTGTAATATTCGCCATGACAGCCGTCATCATCAGGTTCCACTTACGGAGACCACCGTACGTAGATTTCTGGTCCAAAGTCCTTCAACTTACTCTAGGAACATGATAATGCTTAGCAATTCTACTTTCACTAACATGATCCATTTAATTCAGTACGGTCAGTTACAAAAGTCCATAGATACAATCGTCATTTGTCTAACTTAACCTATACATGTTGAGGTTGGCTTCCATTCTAATTGGATTCAGCTGAGTACCAGTGTTTTACATGGAGCGACTGCCTACCTGACCTCCTCAACCCAGTTACGTGGGCAACACTGTTCCCCTTGGTAAGACTGGTTGTCAGAATTTTTGGCTTCTGACTGCCCGTAACGACTGCCACAGATGTTTACATGACAGCTGGTACCCACAAACTTAACGTGCTTTGCTTTTTATGACAAGACCCATCTATGGACTGACCGCGCCAATTCTTGCACCAAAATAATTGAACACTTAAATGAAGCTAAAAATATCTTGGAGCTATATTGTCGGTCATGGTATTTTTTTTAAAATTTTGATCGTGTTAGGCTTTTGTTGCTGACTGTACATGTTGTAATCGCGTACAGCAATTTGCACTACAACTTCATAACACTTATAGAGACCTATATTCCTCTCCTACCACGAAACTTATCACCAGTTAACACCAATTAATACCAGAATATTCCAAAGCTCGCTAAACACTGATAGGTATCTGCACGCTGAGTGTGTCAAGGGTGAGCAGAGGCTGTCAACATTGGGTGTAATAAAGATACACAGGAATTTTACAAGAAATAAATATATTTCATAGCCATTGTATGTGTAAATTTCATTGAACATCTTTGGCAGTCGTTACGGGTAGTCAGAAGCCAGTAAGTCTGACGCCAGTCTAACCAAGGGGTATTGGGTTGCCCGGGTAACTGGGTTGAGGTGGTGAGATAGACAGTCGCTCCTTGTAAAATACTGGTACTCAGCTGAATCCGGTTAGGCTGGAAGCCGACCCGAACATAGTTGGGTAAAGGTTCGAGAGATGATGATGAATAGGTAGATGTAACTTAGATGACGCATTTGTCATAATCTATATCAACACTACCTATTATTGAATTTGTTATATATGTAACGTAATATCAAGAACTACTGAACCAACAGTAATAAAAATTCTATCAACATTTGAGTACTAACATATACCTGATGCCGGCGGCCCTGGACACATATTTTTTGTTATTGGGTGCGTGTGACTCTAATAGAACTTTTATAGGAATTGTTTTGGTTACATTGTACTGTGCGTACGGACAAGATTATTTGATAAAATCATCAATCATGCTTTTATTTACGTCAAAGTTTTTATCAATATTTCAAGGTCTTAAAGAGTATCTACGAAACAAAGACTTGAAGAGATACATATTTAATTCATTTGTTAGCTTAATTTACTATGACTACACACCTAACAAATTCCCATATTTTTTTTATTTCAAAACTACTAAGGTTCATCGTCAACCAAAACACAAAATGTGATTACAAAAATCTTGCTAGCTATTGAATTTTATCATCTTGTTTCTTCTCTTTAAAAATTAAAATATTCATAAATTTTAATAATTATACCTAACGCACATGTAAGGATAGTCTTAATTAATATTTCAGTAATATAATAACTAGATAAAATTGTATAAAACAACGAACCGCCTTGAGTTAATTAGTTATGAAGCATTAAACTTATCTGTCTAAAATGTTTGATGTTATCTTCAAAACGTGGAAGGAATGGGCACGCATTTGTATATAAAATTATTACCTTCGTCTAGTAAAGTTTTAGTTTTTGATTCATATTTTATAGCCTGGCCTCCAGTACAATCAGATACATCTGTAAAAGAAACATACCGGAGCACGGGATCTCAGGTTCAATCCTCGCGTCTACCCAAAATTCGCTTTGTGAGCTATTAAGAAACTTGCGTAGAAGCAGCCCAGAGTCTGGAAGTAGGTATTCTGCATAGGGAACAGCCGCTATGGCCAAACATCGATCTGGATGCAATTCTTATTAGATACTAATTCATTCATTCACTCTTAAATAAAGTTGATAATTCTGAAATCGCCAATCCGTCTTGAGCAAACATTGTGATCTTCGCAGCAGGGAGGTCGGTTATAATGAGGTTGCAGGATTATTCGAAGGAGTTACTACGGCCCTAAAAAACGAAGGACTCCAGAAGGAACATATATCATAGGTGTATCCAGCAGCAACCACGGCGGGTGAATCATTAACAGATTTGCCAATTACAATAAAGGAGTAAAAATTTGGCCCATAATCATTACGATTTCAAAATATACACTTATAGTATAAAAGAAAAAAATAATGAAATCCAAAAGAAATCACCCTACAACCCTCGTATTTTTTCACGTGAACTGACCATAAATTGCAATAGCAATTACCCCCGAAGAATTCGGGTATAACTTTCGAGTTCCAAAATCGAATTAGCAAACGAGTTACTGGCTATCAGCTTGGGAAAAGAAATGTTATCTGGCTGAATTCACGTTCATACATATTTATTTATCTTGCCAAAGATAACTCAAAATATAGAGTAACTAAAATGTATTTTATTCAGTACTAGCTTCTGCCAGCGGTTTCTCTTGTGTCCCGAAAGAACAACTCCGCGCAAACGGATGAAAAGTAGCCTACAGCCTTCCTCGATAAATGGGCTATCTAACACTCAAAGAACTGAAAATCTTTTCAAATCTGACCAGCATTTCTTGAGATAAGAGATCAGCTTCAAAACAAGATAGCTTGAGGCCTTTGAAAGATGGAGTTGTTCACAAGAGTTACCACAGCCCTGGCACATAAAGACCTACAGAAAGAACAAAGTGGGTTTTAGCCAGTAGCAGTCTGACACTCACTCCAGCTAGATCTCCACTACAGGAGACATTTAATGATTTTTCAAGGCTCTGAAAGGTCCTACCATATTTGTATTATGATGCGGTCCTGCGCCTGAACTCGCTCCGGTCGTGTCAGATTGCCATCCCATTGGACTATGAGAGTGAGGGAATAGAGAGTACACCTGTGTCTGCGCGAATGCTTGTGCACTATAATGTCGTGAGCAGCTGGCTGACCTCCGTAAAAGAGAACGGCCGCCGTAGCCGACAATCGGCCTGGATGCCATCATCATCATCATGATACTTACACTTACATGATAGTTACACAAGATTCTGCTTAGGACGAACTAGACCTCAAATAGAAAATCTCACGCATGTCAGTCACATAAAATAGCGGCAAAGACAACTAAGCCTTAATATACTTAGACTGACAATTATCTTTACATTACAATGAATCATCAAAATTGGAACATTATGGAACCTTGAATAACATGCGCAGCATTATTAATTGAATGCCTTTTAATTGAATGAGCAGCTTTAACAAATCTTGTGCATTACTCATAAATATATCCATGATCTGAATGATTTCGGATGGCACGTTAAACTATAGGTCCCGGCTGTCATTGAACATCCTTGGTAGTCGTTACGGGTAGTCAGAAGCCAGTAAGTCTGACGCCAGTCCAACCAAGGGGTATTGGGTTGCCCGGGTAACTGGGTTGAGGAGGTCAGATAGGCAGTCGCTCCTTGTGAAACACTGGTACTCAGCTGAATCCGGTTAGACTGGAAGCCGACCCCAACATAGTTGAGAAAAGGCTCGGAAGATGAAGATGATGATGATCTGAATGATTTCATGTAACTTCAAATTCTTCGGTCGTGGTTTTGTATGTACTGACGCCAGTGCATCGTTGATTAGGAAAATTTGACAGTTTGGTAGCTTGATATGCTGCGCGTCTGTACTTTAAATTAAAATTCACTAATCCTCTGCAATCTTTCTTTGTCTGGCTTGCCTTCTTTGATTTTCTTTTACAATTTTACGGTTCCCAAATTGTATGTCTAAATTGCACAAATATCTCCTTCCGTCTAATTTGCTTCTAGATATATGTATGTATATTTATTGAGTAATTTGATCTTAGCCATGATCAAGGCTCATTGAACTTAAAAGATCTTTTATCTTTCAAAAACTTCAATATTCTCAAAACAAACGCCTTTAAAAACCCATAACAATTTCTTGAAAACACAAATATATCACTCCATTTGATTCGGTTTCCACTCACGAAAACGTGGCTGGTAAAAATGTACCGTATCGTATGTTGATCGCGCCGCGGATTCTACACAAAGCGTACTGTTAAATGGGGTAACGTTTCTCTGCTGGAACCACTACTAAGGGAAAATAAGAAACTTAGAAGTCTGTTGTCATTTTGTCGGCTTAGATCGAAGTTCTGCTCAATTCAAATTCAATTGTTTTTGACTGAATTTGATTTCCTAAAAAGAATTAGGTTCTCAATTTGTAAACGGATGATATAGCATGTTTTGATTGCAGAGTTTCAAATGTTGGTATTACAGAGAAAAACTACAGAATAGTAAGTACCTACAGTCTGCTCTGTTAAAATATGTATTGATCTCAGATTACGTTTTTTATTTTCTTTAAAAGTAATGATATTTTGAAAATTATATAATTTGAAATATGTAATTTTTACGCAAAAATTATCTGCTGTGACGAAATAACAATATTTTAAACTGTTTCAAGTGAAGCGGATTTTTATTTCGATAGATAATATTTTTGCAACCAACTTATTAATTTGTTTATTATACATACCTATTTACAAATGTTAATTAATATATTTACATAAAAAACACTAAATAAATAATATTTTAAGTAATATTACCTAACTTGTCTCAAACTTAATAAACAAATACAATTTGCAAACCCAAAACAGCATTAATTGACATGACAGTCCCAAAGCTTTGACAAGATTCCTAATAAGTGACGTCACAGAATAATAAAACCTGTGAATATTAGCTTATATTTATAATATATATATATTTTTAATATTATATAAATTATTTTTATACAAATAGTAATGCTAGGTATCAGTGTTCGCGATCCGCGATGGTATCGCGTGGCTCGCTGCGATCGCGATGTATCACCGGCTTAGAGCTAGCTTGGTACAGTCACGCACATTTGCTCAAGTTGAAAACTGGACATCTTAATTTTTTTTAATTTTTTATAAATTTCAATTGGTTATAATTTTATAAATTAATACATTTGTAGGCATACTTATTTCTAATAATATGAACGAACTTATCAGAAAAAAATAGTCATCCAATTTAGATGAGTAAAATGAGAAAAAATCTAATTCATTTAATTCCGCTGTTTGATAGTACACTTTCAAATTGAATTCTTAAAAAAAGTAGTATATATTTTATTCTGGTGTGTCTGTATATATGACTGCCAAGTTTCATCAGAATCCATTCAGCAGTTTTTGCATGAAAGGGTGTTACCCTTTACACAATCATCAACATACATACATCAATTCATCCATTCTAACAAACTTTTATAATATTAGTAGGATAAAGAGTAAAATACCTACTCGTTAAGTATTCGAGCAAATAGTAGTGGCCGTAGAATCTCGGATGCATTGGCGGATCACGTTATAAATCAGGAGCTTACCTGTAACTTGCGCACGAGACTTTAATCAAAAAACGATTACGGCACAGTTCGCGCCTACTTTTTATTAGGATTTGTTGCTGGTATTAGTTTTGTTGATACGTTTTATGATTGGGAGGTGAGGATATTTTGAGTTATAAATTTTGTATGTATTTTTAACCCTTTGACCGCCAAATTCACGTATGGATGACAACCATAAATGACTCACGACTGCATTACAGAATTTTAAAGTTCAAAATTAATAGTTTTAATCGATAAAAATCCGAACTCACTACTATATTGTAGATATGAAGGCACGACTTTCTTTTTTTGACGTTGTGATCAAAAGGTTAAATCTAAAATTGTTACATTATCATAATGATAGGATTAACTACATTTCTGATTTTGATAAAATGTAGTTTTTTTGCCTTTTGAGTCAAATCAATATTTATTGGAACAAAACAAAAGTCATCAGTTTCCATAGACATCATTTTTTCTACCCGACTGTACCAACATATATGTATGTATGTATGTATGTAGGTACATATGAAATCCCTACCAATTTATCTGATCTGTAAACCGCGGATCAATTCGCGTCAGAACAAGATACGACTATAGTGTTGCAGGTCTAAGACACCGATTAACTGATGGGTCTGATTTTTATTATAAACGAGAGTTTTGATGAAGACCATGTTTAGCGTCCTAACGATGGTGCCTTAAAAAAGGTATATAAACACTTTACTCGCCCTTTTTCGTATGGTACAGCCAAAGAGATTTTGTTTAATGTTAAAATACAATTTTCTTTTCTAGACTGATATGCGGCTGATTGTAGCAACTACAAGTTTGCAGTTTGAAAGGGCTATAATGTAGTGTATGTTAGTAATTCTTTTAAACTCCATTAAACAAAAAAGCTCAGCCACACTGAAAATCACTCTCCTAAAAATGCTAACCACACCACAGCTTAAACACACAAATAAAGAAAAACATCCTGCGGTCAAACAAAGTTTCTCTCAGAACCTTGCAGCAGTTTAGCAGTTAGACGCACAAAAACAAACACACAACGTACTTGTACGTAATTAGAGCGACCTCAGAGAGGACGCAGTTACAGATTTTTGTGGGAAAACCTCCAACAATGAGGTACGGGCAGACAGATGTGGTGTCGTAGCTAATTACATTTTTCTCTCAACAATGGATTGTGTTTAGAATTTATTTTATTTCACTTTATTGTAATCATCTGGGAAATATGTTGAATGGATATGTGACATTGTGGTTGTGGCGTAAGATGGTTTGACCTGATAAAGTAGTGCCGAGGACTAGCCATATACTACCAGCTTCCGCCAGCGTTTTCATTCGTGTCCCGTAGCAACTTCTCCAGGTACCCGGCTAAAAATTAGCCAGTAGCTTTCCACAGTAAATGACACTGAAACAATTTTCCAAATTGGACTAGTAGTTTCTGAGTGAGAGAATAGAGAGTGTACCTGTATCTGCGCAAATGCTCGTGCTCTATAACATGCCCTGCGCAGCTGGTTGATCTTCTTACACAGAATGACTGAATGAATGACGACAATCAGTTATTAAATTATATAGATTATTTAAAATGATTTTCTATGACACTAGAGGATATTCCTAACAACACTCTGCCAACGGCAATTTTTTAAAATTAAATCAACTAGTAATTCATCGCTCATACAGAGACCTAAATTAATCCTCAAGTCTCATGATGTATAAAATCTTATAACATTATAATTGCAGTTATAATAAGACACCTTTAAAATCGTTAAACAAACAGGACCAAATGATTATAAATTTCAAAAACATTTTGACTCAACACTAGATTTCAACAACAGCAACCCCCAAGAGGGAATAAAAAACCACTTCATTATGTCCCAAACCTCGTAGTTTACAAACTTATAAATATTACTGCTGTCATTAATCTTCTCGTCCGTCGTTTATTCGCTGGAGACTTCAATCTGTGATTATAATGTGGTTAACTGAGATTGTCAGCTGCAGGATTTAAATACATTTAATTTAAAAAATCACCCAATAATTTGAAATAATTCTTCACAACTTCACAAATCAATGTTGTGAAACTTTTGACTTGAACACTACTTCTTCCCAAAATGTATATTTGACTTAATTTTGAGCTTAAATCAGAATGAATTCTGCACTTCTATTGTAACTAATTATTTTAGTATGTGTATCTATGTCAAGATACTTATAATGCAATATTGTATGTCTCTTCTAGACTACGGGTCTATAAGGACCCGGATTTTTCGAATACAAGCATGGTTCGGAAGCCAGGACGCGCAAGCGCTTTTTTATTATTATTTTTACAATATGTCATATTATTGAAAAAAAACTTTAATAAAAATAAAATGTAATCATACATCTCATGAAATTGTATATTTAAAATGAAAATCTAAGATCTTTTTTAGTTCGGTTTTTTTTATATCAATGTAGCTTAACTTTTAAAAGAACTAATCTTGAAAAAACTAAGTGTTCACATAACCCAGGTATTTAAAGAATGATAATTATTTTAATACCTACATTATATTCTTGCATATTTTATTATTACTGAGCTAGATATGCGACCTTGTTTATACTTATGTATATTATTTTAAACAGCTCCTTGAGAAAATTGCGAATTATATGCACGAACAAAAATATGGTGTAATGTATGTATGCAAGAATATTTTTTGAAATGTTTTTATTACCTATATTTTTATTTTTTCTTCTCAACTAGCATTTTTACGAAATTAGATTAATTTCTAAATACTGCAATCTAGATTTTTGATATTACATAAATTGTATCTGTGTCAGATTTTTTTTTTGATTGGATAAATGAAGCAGATGGTTCGCCTTCATCATCACAGCCTTTATATCGACTCCTGTCACACGGCGAAGGATTGAGCGTTAATCACAGCAACGCTTGCTCAATGCGGGTTAGTGATTTCAGACTTTATAGTCCAGGTTTCCTCGAGATGTGTTCCTTCACCTTTTAATCAGTCATTGGTGTCCAAGATAAACTTAGAAAGTACATATAACTTAGCAAAGTTACATTGATACTTGCCTGACCTGGAATCGAACATGCACCCTCCTACTCGAAAGGCTGGTGCTTTAACCGCTAGGCCATCACAACTTTTGGACTTTTGATGGTTCGCCTTATGAATAGTGATTATTGCCACCACTTCAGAGGTGTTGTAAGTGCGTCACTTACTTTACTGTGCTAAATTGGCCCTAACTGACTGAAACCCGTTTTCCTATAAATCCTTTTGTATTATCAGAAGTCTTTAGCTCTGATCTCCTTACCAGAATGTCAAGATATTTACAACTGGTCAAATAGTTCTTAGAAAGATTTCTCCTCTTGATAAAAAAAGTTTTTGATGACACGCTCACCAATCTGCAATAAGTATACAATCTCAAAGTATCTCCATCGTGTGCCTTTTTAAAGTACCCATCACCATTAGCCTAGCCTTTTCCCAACTATGTTGAGGTCAGCTTCCAGTATAATAGAAAACACCTGTTTCTGAACTGAAAACCAGATCTTTCTCCACCCACTTACTTACTTGAGCAACTAATACCACTTGGTAAGTAGGACTGTCAGACTTTCTGGCTACAAATTAAACGTGCGTTCCGAAACACGGGAGAACTCGTTATGACCGTGATGGTCACCCATCCACTGACTGATCGCATCAAATTATATTATCGTACGTACCTATATAGGTGTCATTATTAAAGTGGTTAATACCACTTAGCAGCTTAAGTAATTTTAAGAACATTTTAAAACTTCCTGCCCCATATGAGTCACTGAAACATATACCTATATAAATGTTTAAAAAAAACAAGGGAAACGGACATGCAGTTACATTTTAATTGCTCTTTAAATATTTTGTAACAACATTTAAGTGCTCTTAGTCACATAATGGGCACTTTTATTATTTTTAAACTAGATTTTGTTGTCAGTATGCTCAGTCATTTATGGTTATTTCTGTTTATTCTTAACTGTTATAACCTGCATTTTATTGGCTATTTGTTACTTCAGTTAGATCAAGATCAAAATCAATTGTAACATATACCATACTTAGTCCAGCAGGCTCAGCATGGCGATTCTATATCTATTCTGTCAAGAAAAGACAAAGCTCTTTCTGTCAATGTCAGCATGTCTTCTGCCCGAGTATGGCGCGACCTATCAACTTGCATATAATCACTTGTAGACTTATGTCAATCAAAGAAAAGAAAAAAATATTTTCTAGATGTCAAAAGGAATCTTACGTCAATCTGTCACTTTACTGTCATTATGTCCATTCTCCGGTAGACAAAATTTGTTTCTAAGGTCATGCTGAGCCTGCTGGTTTACTCAAGATATTATCCTTCAACTTTACGCAGTCTTTGGAGTCCAAGATATACTTCGAAAGTAGTATATAGTAAACATAACTTAGAAAAGTAGCAAGTAGCCTGGAATCGAAACCCACAGACTTAGGTACAGATACTTGAGAAGCACATGTTACGGCTAGGTCACCACACCTCTACTCAATACTTTTAAGATAATAACTTGTTTTGATACTCGTAATTATTTATTTTGTTTTCTCTTGAAGAGTTTTTTACGAATGTCCTCGTAATTTTCCTACTGTGGATATGCAAAATCTGATTATAATCTTAATTTTCCGCATTCACTGGGAGGTCTTGGTGCACCTTAATATTTCTTTATATTATAACTCATCATCATCATCTCCCGAGCCTTTTCCCAACTATGTTGGGGTCGGCTTCCAGTGTAACCGGATTCAACTGAGTACCAGTGTTTTACAAGCAGCGACTGCCTATCTGACCCCCTCCGACCCCAGTTACCACCCGGGCAACTCAATACCCCCTTGGTTTGGTTATTGGTTAGTTTGGTCTTTATATTATAACTCTTTTACCCCAAAAACTCATTATACTTTACAGACAACATTTACAAAATAAATAACGATCCCAAATTGTCTTCTTTCCAATTTTCTGCTCATATATTTTAATTAAAATATTTGTAACTGTTTAATTAATACATTTTGTTATAATCAATCTACATTTTTACACTTTATCATAGGTACTTCGTTCAAAGTGTATACATGCGTATGTGCAAAATTTGGCAACAATGAGTCAAAACGTACTGAGCTGTGACCCACAAACTATCCTACATACTTGACTTGTAACATTATTAACAAGTTATTTTGTAATGAAACTAGATTTTGCAATAAAAATGGTTCGGTTCCGCAATTTTGTTATTCGGATTTGCAAACGGATGTCCTGTCTTAGTAATTCGATAGTACTTTGGGAAGTATACTTGATTATTATTGATTATTGATCTAGTTATTATTAAATTATAGCCGGCTAAGTTGGTCTTCTAGTCGCAAGCATAGTTTGTCGTTCGTTTCTCGGGCCAGGTAAGTTCTGTAGTAAACAAGGTTCTGGATTCAAAAAATTACAAAAGCCTCCTCAAGTGAATGTGAGGGTCAAAATTCGCAGATATTATACGAGTATAATAAACAAAAAAACAATGTTTTTGTCCCTTATAACCATAACATAACCACTCTTCAAAAAGTCACCTAATGAGGTTAAGAAAATTTTGTAAACTCCTACATTTTATAAAAAAATGTATTTTCAACGAAGAACAAAATTGTTAAGTTCAACGTTAAAAATGTTACAGTTATATTGTAATCAAGCAAAGACACATTACTTTGTAAGAGATAGGCTTAGATACCCTACACAGAAAAGCATCTTAAAATAACATAATTCACTAATAAGCCATAATAGCTACAATAGTAATGTTCAATTCAAAAACTGCCAAATACGGTAACTGAGACAATCGCAAATGACCTAAATATATAGATCGAGTTACGAAACCGAATCATCCCATGTACGCAGAAATTGTAGCTCTAATATTTTCCTTTTACGATTGAAGTAGGTATTGTATACAGGCTGTTTTAAATAAAAACAAAAGCCTATCATCCTTTACTAAATTAGGCCCAACCAGCAGAGGCGCGGCGAAGACACAGAGAATAAATCAATTTAAAATAAACCTTAACTCCTATGACATGTAGTTGAAAATGGCAGTCGCGCCTCTGGTCTCGTAGTAGGTGGCCTAAATAGATTTTCAATTTTATTGCTAAAGCATATGGCTTGATGTGCTAACGTCTGTACATCTTTGACAGTCGATACGTCGAAGTCAGAAGCCAGAAATTCTGACAACCAGTCTTACCAAGGGATCTCGGGTTGCCCAGGTGAGGTTGAAGAGGTCAGACAGGCAGTCGCTCCACGTAAAACCCTGGTGATCAGCTGCATCCGGTTAAGAATGGAAGCCAACACAGCTAGGGAAAAGGCTAGGCAGATGATGACCTATCTCTGACTAAGATTAAAAATTTTCAACAATGCTATGGCAAAATTATTAGAAATTTTTAAACTGTTAAGATAAAGATTAATATCCAATATGTGTATACCTACCCATGTCATTCTTTAAACCACACCTCATCACATTTCTACTTAGCCACAAAACCAATCAGCTCCGTCATAACCCTGAGGTTCTTGACCTTGACACGTGGAGGATACGCTAGATGGTAGCTATTCATAGACCACTTCCTCGGTCTGTGGTCATGCTTTTCACTTATGCATTCACGCGATCCTGTATAATGTTATCAGTAATTAATAATGTTTATCTGGGTATTTATTTTCGCAAAAACTCCAAAATTTTGGACCAGCTACAAGAAACAAAAATATAGTTGAGCCTTGTATGTCCATATGTCAGAGGAAGCTATGAGTCGGATTGATTATGCACAATATTATTTGTTTACCTTTGAATTACTTTTAAAGTTCTTAATTTAATTTTATTTGTTATAAACCTTTTTAGTGATTAATTCACAGAATGACAAATCAGAGTAGAGCAAGAGCCTGAGCCTTGAGCGGGGTCCAGACGCCATTTTACTTTTTTTTATGGCAGTACTGGCAGCTTACAAAATAGACAAGAATGAATGACAGGAGAAGAGGCGGGAAAATGGCCGATCGAGTTGGATCGTTGAGAGTTGAGAGAAAACAAATACCTAATATGTTGCTGGGGAGTTTGTTGCGCCACTTCTTCTTCCCAGCAAAAACACATAGGAAGTGATGAAGGGTGGGCGTTTTGGGGGCTGTCTTTTGTAATATTTGACGTTCAAAAGTGCTGTTTTACAGGAAAGTTGAATAAATAAATGATTTTGAGTTTGAGTTCTAGCAAATTTATTAAAAGTAAGATCGGTGTCCTGAACCCGCTGCTCGGTCTTAACTGTTTGATTTAGTTTGAATATTAATTTAAAGTGATAAAATACTATTTTATATACATTCAAATATTGTGAAACAGTGATCATTGTGTTTTGTGCTAGCATTTTACCCTAATGACGCCCACTAAGCCCGCAACCACTATTGATGATGTCGACGAGAATAGTGTTTCTCCGACATAATATTATATTATATAATATTTCATCAAACACACACATTATGCAATAACCAATATAATTAAATTTAAATATTACAATTATGTTAATGAGCAAAACGCCTGCAGGCGGCTGAAGCAGTTTGGCGATCATTAATTTATAGAAACTTAATTGTAGAATTGAATAATAAATAAAATACACACACAGATGTAAAAACACCCTGTATATACAGACATGAGTACAATGCATACATTGTTTTAATTACAAAGCTATAGAGTGTAGATGCAATTAGCCGATACTGACAGAATTATAGTCGGGGAGTTCGTTGCAAATATTACGTCAACTTGTGATTCATCTGAAGACGAGCTGCTTTGGCTGTTGAGAAAGGTGGGTGCGTCTGGGCAACGTGTGACCTCTTTCTGTATTCGTATGAATAGGCAGGTTAATAGCAATGAAACATACAAAATCTATTAATAATATAAAGTCTATTACGGTGATTTTCGCATAGCTAAGCTTGTCCAAAGTTGGCTATCAATGACAGCTTCAAACGCTTGGCGCGGCCTATCCATGCATGGGGGACAATCTTGTCATGACGAGTTCCTCAGTATTTCAGAAGGTACGCTAAATTGGTGAGTCCCAGCTATTACAGGATTGGCAGACGTTACGGGTAATCAGAAGCCTGACAACTAGTCCAACCAAGGGGTATTGGGTTGCTCAGGTAACTGGATTGAAGAGGTCAGTGATAGACAGTCGGTCCATGTACAACACTGATGCTCAGCTGCATCTGGATAAGACTATAGACTATAGACACTAGCCGACCATAATATAGCTCGGGGAAAAGGCAATGCAGATGATTACAATGACATCATAGCAGGCCCGCTATAAAGTTCCAAAAATCTTTTAAGCTAACCCGGAATAAGCCCTTAATTACTCTAAAGATACCATACTATGATTCACCATTTCAAATGAGTAAAAAATGTGGAGAAACAAATTCGTTCAAGAAGGAAGGTTTGATTTCGTTTCATTATGCAAGACGTCACGCCAAGGTCAAACAAAACAACAACAAGAGCTAATACAAACAGTTGCCTTTGTTTTAAAACTTAAACAGTATCTTTCTCAAACAGTTTTTACTTTGAACTGATTTTGGTTATTGACACTGAACAGCTAGTTCAGTAGTTAGTAAAAGTTCTTTAACGTATAGACGCCAGAAAGACACAGAAAAAAACACAGAAAAACACAGAAAGCTACTAAGAAACTGCTTGCTGCTTGAGCGATAAAATTGAAAATCTAGCATGTAAATTTGACAGATTGTAGTAGCTAAATGTGCTGGCGTCTCTACACCGTTCTAGAAGTTGGCGTCTCGAGTAATTGCTGTGCTGTATGCCACCAACTTTTAGACCGATGTATCTTAAAAATGGTTTAAAATAAATAAAGTAATGATACGTACTCAAGTGAAGCCAGTTTACTCACCTGGAGGTGTCATATGATGATTTCCAAAAAAAGGTAGTTTTGTTATGAGTATGAAACGTTAATGATGTGTCTGATTGATTATAAAATATAGGTATTTTAGCCCTTGCGAACAACCCACAGCTCCATCAGAGTTAAATTCATCAGCATAATAGTTTTTCTTACAAAGCGAATAAAGTTAATGAAATCTAAATATCGTGGTGGCCTAATGGTTAATGAGCAAGGGTGCTGATTAACGCTCAATCCTTATCTGTGTAAGAGGACGCCATTTTTCTGTCTGAAATCATCATATGACCCCTCCCGCTGAGGGTGCAGCTGGAGAGAGTGTCAGACTCTTATTGACTAAAACCCACTATGTTCCTTCTGGAGGTCCCTGTGTGTCAGAGCCGCGGTATCTCTTACGAACCGCAACCCAATGTAAGAAGAGGCCTGTGCCCAGCAGTGCAGTGGGACGATAAAAACGCTAATAAGAAAATGTAGATCTATAACAGTGCAATAAATCATCAAAATACAACTTCAGTTTAACAAACAAACAACCAAAACCAATAACGATAGTACATGTCTATATTATTGTAGCAACATTATTTATGTCTTGTTACACAGTTGTTTGAACGCAAGAATCAAGACTAAACTCCGGAGTTAGACGCTTAGCCTTTAGGCTATTACTGATTTGTGACACGCGCTTACTGTGTGTAGTTATATTGTTATGCTTGAATTTATATGCAAAGTATTAAATATAATATATGAAGAGGGCAATTAGGGAGACGAGGAATGAGTTATGTGAAAGACAATATTATATCTGAAAAAAGTTATTGTAAAATGATTTTAGTATAAAAATATAAAGAAACTAGCTGTCCCCAGCGGTTTCACCCGCATCTTTGGTTACTGCTCCGCTTCCGTATGTCTTAGCGTGATGGTATATAGCCTATAGCCTTCCTCGATAAATGGGCTATCTAACACTGAAAGAATTTTTCAAATCGAACCAGTAGTTCCTGAGATTAGCGCGTTCAAACAGACAAACAAACTCTTCAGCTTTATAATATTAGTATAGATACAAAATTTTAAGAAGACAAGTTTTGAGAATACGATTGTGATCGTTTTTGATTGAGTACCTACTTAGAAGAAATTCAAGAAGAAAATCTTCTTTTTTATACCACGGAGACTAGCCTGTCTCATAGTCATTTATGCTATAACCTATCCATAACTAGCTCCTCCTAGCGGTTTTATCCGCGTCCCGAGAGTACTACCTCCTGCAAGTGGATAAAAAGTAATAATTATCAAGTTTCACCAAAATGCATGCAGTAGTTTTTGTGTGACATAGTAACAGTCATACTTACAAACTTTCGCGTTTGTAATAGGATGTTTTTTTTATACAGAGTTGATATGACAGAAGGGCATTAAATTACAAACCTACTATACGTGTTTAGTATTTATTCTATACGGTATACAATAAAATATAATTTCAAATGAGTTACTTTTTTTTTTCAAACAAAGTAAATAACTTAGTATACGAGCAAAACACAACCACCTTTTGTAAATAAATTTTACTGAACTTAGATACCTAGGTAGGTAATAAACCCGCAATCACCGCAACGGTGCACGACCTATGATGCGTGACTTTTGTGTTTTTAGACATAATTAGCTGTTAGAAAAGATAAACAGGGCAAACATTTTAAAAATCATTTGCGACTAAACTACTGCTCCTATTTAATTGATTTTCGGTACAGAGCTTGAAAATGGTACCTAGTATAGGCAGTTAAAAGGAAAGTCCCTCAGTCGTATCAACTTTGTATATGTATTTATTACTGTTTTGTTTTTAATAGATTAAGACCGGAGTACGAAAATAAGTATATTTAATAATTTATGAATGATCTTATAGTCTTCAATCGTGTACAAATTTGTCTTAACAAGATTAATACGTTAATGTGTCATGTACGTACAAAACTAAATTATGGTCAATAATTACTGGCCAATCAATTGTTAACAGATGACAGTTCATTAAGAATGTGAAGGGCTATAATAGTGAATACTTAGCTTAATTAAATCTTAGTGTCTATTTGCCGAAATGACTGAAGAGATTATGATTTAATTGTGCGCTTCAATTAATATTGTACCTACATGATATATAACAATCTCATGTTGGATATCTTCAACAATATCTGTATTAATGTCATAGTAATAATAATTAAGAATCGGTCAAGTGTGAGTCGGACTAATGCCTATAAAATCATCAAAAAATCATAACTTTAATTTTATTATAATAACTTACTTTTAACTTAATAATAAACTCAATATTTCAAGCGTATTACTGTTGTCATTTATATTTTTTTTTGTAAGGAGTCGGATAGATAAAAATTAATCTATGCACTTTATCATACTCTAGACTAGACTACCTGCGTAGGTACCTACCAAATTTCATTTAAATCCTTTCAGTATCTTTCACTTGGAAGTGCAACAAACGTACAGACTTATTTTCTCATTTATAATAATAGTAAAGATCAATTTTATAGGTACATTTTTACATTTAGCACTTGGGTGGTCCCACGAACACTAAGCACCTGCATCTCAAGTTTGCTTACAATGCATGCAATACTTATATTAATTCTCACATAATGCAATATTCGTATCATGCTGTTTCTATATTTTAAGGCTTCAATATCTTATTTACTAGAAGAGTTACAATATGTTAGTCCATCACACTTAACAATACATCAAACTAATATCCTAAATAATTCAGTAGACAACCATCCAGGTTGTTACTTTTGCCCATGGAACTACTGCAGTAATCCATACAATGTTACAAAGCTGAACAGTTTCTTAGTTGGTTTACTTCAATGCGCTAATCTCAAAAACTACTTGACAGATTTGAAATTCTTATTTACCAAGGAAAGTTATAAGCTTTTCATCCAGGTGCGCGGAGAAGTTTCCAGGTGTCGCGAGTGAAACCGCTGTCGGAAGCTAGTAGTTTACAAGACGAGCACGCGACCTATAAACTTTTTATCTGTCAAACTCTAGCTTAATCCTGCTCCCAATCGTTGATTTCTAAGCCTGTTCAAGAGTTAGTATTTTCTGATTATATTTTTTCATTATGTTCTAAAATTCACATACTATTTCAAAAAATCTCATTTACTTTTAAACCATCAAACTCGTACTTGGCCACCGCCACCAAATTCTGGTCAACCAAAAACCAGTAGAGATTAAAAGCCTACCAATCAGTCAAACACCAAATGAAATGAGTCAGAACGTCTGAACACACCTTGAAACAACTATTGCAGACATATCCTGCCATCATATCCAAATGGCCTAGCCATTTCCCAAGGTCATCACCACATCTGAATCCTACTAAGATCGCTTCGCCTATGAAAGTACTAAGAATACATCAGCTGTTAAAAAAACGTAATAATACCAACCACACCCAATTTTCCACAATATTCATGCAAATATCGACTTTAGCAACTGAGCTGTTTGGTTCAATTTCCTCAATTCACCTTGTGTTTCATACTTCTTCATCCCTACGTCTGGTATCCTTGGCAGAAGAAAAAAATGTAAATAATTGAAGCATGTAGTACTAGCTTTGTGAGTATATAAGCTGGCTGCGCGGGAGTCGGTCATCAGTTGTAGCTGTGAAACTTTGTAGCCAACATGAAATTCTTGGTAAGGGATCTGTTTTATTAATTTTTTGGAGGCTTTTGGTGAATAAAGTGTGTGTTTTAGACAATATGTTGATTATTAACAGTGTTTTTTAAATATAATTTTAATGCCAAAAAAGACTATTAGAACTAATTGCATGCATTATTAGAAGCCATATGAAACGATTTTAGAAAAATTAACATTTAAAAAAAATCTGCTGGAAAAAAGTGAATTAAGTGACTGAAAAAAAAATCTGCGATTTCAATGCATTGCATTTTTTCCAATTATTATATAATAAAATTAAAATTTAAAAATGTTTTATTAATTTAACTAATGAAATATTTACTTAACATTTATTGTCAAAAATTAATTTACTTTGCATGTCTATTGCACTAACATTGCATGATCTACACAATTGCAGTATTTCAGATACAAGTAGATAAGTTGCACTTAGTTCCCATGTACAGACGCCAGCACGTCAAGCTAATGAAAACTGTCAAATTTTCCTAATCAACTTTGAACCATATTCTTCAGCGATAAAGTTTAAAATATATTAAAGAAAATTTGACATATTGTAGTAGCTTGATGTGCTAGCGTCTGTACATTATTAGTAGTAATTAATTAGCTTAGTAATGTCTTGTTTTACTATACATAAATTATATATTTTTAGTGCCTAATTTGCCTGCATGAAATTGAGCTTATGAACTTTATTTTTGTTTCTAACTTATAAAAAAATATTTTATGATAAACGAAAACTGACCTAATATTTTAGCAATAAAGTGCACTTCACATTTGACTGTACAAATCACATCAAGCCCCCAGCACTGTGTCCACATGCCTTGCTATAGGAAATTGCACACTTCGGCCTAGATCACCATAGAAAATTATACCCTAGCTTGCTATAGGATATGATTCATACGATTGTTGATATTTAAAGTTAGCAACAAATGCTTGGGTCTGGTACAGTGCTGGTCATTAATAAATGTTGATATTTTGAAGTAGATATAGATACAGTAAATGTAGTTTAACAAAACATTTAAGTAATAACACTACGGTAGTTAGAAACACTTTAAAATACAGTATTACAGTAATTGACGACCTCGACGGCGCAATGGTTACCACGCCGGACTGCCAAGCTAAGGGTCCCGGATTCGATTCCCGGCATAGTCGACATTTGTGTAATGAGAATGATTGTTGGCTGTGGTCTGGGTGTTATAATATATATTTATGAATATTTATGTGTAAAGTATATGTGGTTTATCAGTTGTGTTAGCACCCTTAACACAAGCTAATCAATAGCTTACCATGGGGCTAACCGACCGTGTGTGAAAAAGGTGTCCCGATATATTATATATGGTTATACATAAAATTATTGTCGTTACGATAGTCAAAAGCCAGAAAGTCTGACAACCGAAGGGGTAAGAAACCGAGCCCAACATATCTTGACTAGGCATGACTTGCTTCTATGAATAACTACTTTTACTAACAACCCAATTTAATTTATTTATATTTATTGTTCAAAAATAAAATATTCTGTATTTCCTTATGGTATTATGCATGATCTTTAACTATAAAAACATAGTTAACTCGTAACCTTTCAAAATGTAGACCACGCCTTAACCTTTGGGTTAGCACTAACCTAAACAAGAGCACATTATATTGGTAGAGTTAAGTATTATAGATCTTATATGTCAATCTTACTATCCTATAGGTTAACATTTCTTATGACTGAGAATTTATGAAAAAAAAAAAAACATTTTCTTTTTCATATTTTTCGGGCATTTTTACGGAACATTTTCAAGTAGGTATTTTTACTATAAATTATTGATATGTTTGTTTATGTACACAGTTATATAAAAGACTTAAAAATAATATTTTTTAAAAAAACTATTTCAAAATAATTAACTATACCAAGTAAACAAAAATTTTAAATGCGCCGAGAAACTCATCCCCATCGCTGTCTACTGGGAGCGTGCCCAAGAGGCTGGCAGCATTGCCACGTCGTATGGCAATGCTTATTCTTTAACCAAATACTTATCAATTTACATTAAACATTGATTCAGAAGACATAATTTTTACACCATATTTGGTATAAAATATTGAAATAAACATTATTACTTTTATAACAAGCCAATAAAAAATTGTACGCGAATAAATACAATTATGAATAATTAAATACCTAATGATTGTAGCGCAGATAACGCAGTGCTAATGACACACAATGTAATAAATGTTTAGTATAACAATGCGAGTTGTTAAACTTGCTATTATTTCAAATTAATGAGTCGTAGATAATTATTGGATTCGGACTTATATTTTTTTCTATCATTGTCTGAGAAATTTTTTCATTGCTCATTAAAAACTTTTTGGGTATTTTTTGTATTCTTCTTTAGTTTTTTACGTAAAAATTTATTCTGAACATATTTTTAAAAAGAAAAAACAAGATTTTTAGAACAGTTACTTCATCTTGCATCTTTGAAATATACACTGAATATTTAAAAAATACAGTTGCATAAATTGTAAAATTTAATAATCATAATTAAAAAACAGCAAATAAAAACATTTTATTTCAGAATATTTATGTAGAAATACTTTTATATCACTAGTTAAAATCATAATTTCATAATTCCGTTTTAAAATTGCTTTAAAAATGCAAATTAATTCATTGAGATCGAGAATTTTAATTTTGCTTCCACAATCAATTAACTGCGGTGTTAATTAAAGGATTTTGTACGAGATACAAATTATCTATTTCTGGTTAAGTTCTAAAGGGCAGGATATTAATAACTTTGAAGAGTTCATCTATCTAGTTAAATTAAAGGTTCACACAAGTTAAACTTTCTTCAAGATGATACAAGAATACTCGATGTTAAGTTTGAATTATTTAGTTTATACAAGAAATTAATTAATTTAATTTTAGCGAATCGCAGCTGAATTTAATCATTTTAGTC
The DNA here is from genome assembly GCA_958496145.1 of Heliothis peltigera. NCBI lineage: Eukaryota > Metazoa > Arthropoda > Insecta > Lepidoptera > Noctuidae > Heliothis > Heliothis peltigera. Next base: position 791,970 of record OY292333.1, read on the forward strand.
AAAATATTTGAAATATAGCACAGTCTATAGCAATTAATAGCCATAATTTTTTAACTCCAAATGGTTTGAGTCTAATAAACCCCGTTGCTGCCGAGCTGAGGGTCTTGGGTTGATTCCTGGTACCGTGGACATTTATGTGATAAGCCATGCTTGTTGGCTATAGTCTGGTTCTACATGTATTTTTAAATAAATAATGTGTAAAGTATATGAAGTTAATCAGTTGTGTTGACACCCATAACACAAGCTAATCAATAGCATACCGTGGGGCTAACCGACCGTGTGTGAAAAGGTGTCCTGATATTACATAATTTATATTTAAGTTATATCAAGCTAGGCACATACCAAGTTTACTCAACCCATTATCACGATATTACGACAATGGTTGCCCTATAATTGTGCCCACTTATGTTCCAATGAACCAAGTTTCACAACACAGGACTTCCTACAAAGACAGCACGATTGTATCAATATGGATTGCTTAATTCTCATTAATGTTTAATCAGCCATCTTCGTGTTTTAATATGCAGAAAGGATGTATTTGCCTTTAAAAGGTACGAGTAGAAGATGGATTTTAAAGGGAAAACATTAGAAGGGGGATACATTTTGGGATCAAAATATTTTCGACGGATAAGATTTTTTCAAATCAGAAATTATTTTCTTTATTTCATCAGGTTCTGGATAGTATTATAGTATAGTATAGTATATTTTTTGGGATCTAGATTTTAGTTAAGGTCTGAAATTGGTAGTAAACTTTGTGGTAAGACTAAACTTAGCTACTAAGTGATGCTTGCTTTAAACGCTCACGTAAGGATAGCTCAAAAATAATAAAAAGTGTCATTCTAACTCCTTAATTAATCTGTAAATTTTTCTACCTTCAGATTGTCCTCGCTGTAGCCATGGTGGCGGTCTCCGCTGAGGAAGCCGCGAAGAAGACCGAAAAGCGAGGCCTCTCCGGCCTCGGTTATGGCGGTCTTGGATACAGTGGCGTCGGATATGACGGAGGCCTCGGATATGGTGGTCTCGGATACGGTGGACTCGGATATGGCGGATACGGTAAGTTTGTTATAAAAAAATTGAAATTACGTACTTATTTAAGCAGGGATGTTTTGTGTAGCATTTTTTTTTAACTAAAATGCATAGGCCCGTTCAAGGCTTGAACCAAGTTCAGTTGCCCCATGCTTCAATCCAACCAAATCGAATTCTAGTGACTACATTGTGTGACGCTGATGACTTTCTTATTCATTGAGCATTGCTTTTAGTCAGCCTTGTAGACGGATGACTGGTTTTATACAAAAGCCTGGTCAATGGCCTAGGTTTTCCTGTAATACTTAGAACAATCACACAATTTTCATAATCGATTTAAATATCTTCCTACATCAGGTAACCACAAACTTTAGGACTAGTTTAACAAGCTTAGAAATATCTAATACCAGGATTTGGAGGAAATTTCAAACAATCGACCGCAGCCAAGTCGTCTGCCTAACTTTAAATTGGCCAAGAGCCTTACATCTGGGAGACGTGACATGGGCACCAAGTAACTTGGCTACAGTTGCTTCATTTCGGAACACTTTTATATTACTATTTGGTGTCCTCTTAGAAGGTCTATTTTGGTAAGGATTTCATAGCAAGGAAAAATTTTGAGAAAATTTCTTGGGTCTAAAAGCGGCCTAAAGTGAATTAAACCAAAAATGTTATACCTAGCTTTAGTTTTATACCTAGGCTCTCTAATTGCACCAATACATAATTTGCAAGGCACTTTAAACGGAAGACCATACCCCTTTTCCAAGATAAAAAAAAACCATCACTCGATTCGTTCCTCATTTGAAACTGCCCATAAATTTTAAAGCGAAAAGCGCTGAACAAAATGCGCACACAATTAACGTCTTTTAGACAATCTATAAAACAGCGATACAGCTCTATAGTTCCTAAGAGATTAATACTAGGAACAAGTGCTCTTTTCAGAACTCATTATCATTCCTGAAAGAGAAATTTCAATCTTATTCGGTTTAGTTTAGAGTCGAATTTAGCTTTGGCAATGTTTTAAGTTATCAAAGTAATTGGTCTAGCCGTGACAAATTTTATCCTATTACGTTGTTGGAACTTATTTAGGAAATTAACTGAAGTGCATTATTTTAAGGTTAAGGACAAATGCCTAGTGTTTGATTAGAAATAAATTGCCTAAGCCTACTATTTAAAATCCCTATCAGAATTAATCGTTTTTGTGCTGTCATTACTGATATAGATGCAGTATAATTTTCTGTGGTTATTTGTGTGACTAATAATTCTATTCTGGGCAACTTATACAGGCCTTTTGAATAATTACTTCGCGAAATTAACTAATTGAAAATATGCTTAAAGTTAGGCACGTGTTAAAAAAAGCCTGGGTATATTTTTACTTAGTAAAAAAGTACAATGATAAAAACTAGTTTTTCAAATTCAGGAATTTAATTAAGCAGAATTATTCAATTCTAGAATTATAAAAAAAAAACACAATATCAAGTAACATCCGGCAAGGATATTATCACTTTTTTGTTATAATTTTTTGTAACCAAAATGGTCAATGAATTCAATGTAAAGGTCGCAGATTGTCAATTAGGCAAAAAATCTATCGTAACTTGCGATATTTTATAATAATTATCTTGTACGCATGACTGGTTACTGTGATTGTATGAATCAGCCTTTTTGTTATGGTCATTCATTCGATACTAATCGACTTTACGAGTACGTGGGAACAGAGAACTTGTTGAATTTACTTCTAATTTTTTCATTTCGTGATTTGGGAATATATCACCCTGTCTTTGGATTTGATCTTAATCTGACCATATTATGGAAATGGCTGAATCTAATTTCATAGTTTCAATTATTCTGATTCAAACGGAGCAAACATTTTACAGCTAGCGACTTAAAAAACAAAATGTTTGGTTCGAAACCTTAGACTTTCAACCGGATAAGTCTAGTTAATTATTTTGTACTGTAAATTTACTGCATCCATGAATGTCTTCCAATATGCTTACCTATCTAAATATCCTCTATATCCTGTCCAGTGCGGTTAGATTCCTAACCACCTGACTGCTCAGAAATTGCTCCACACTTCATCCCTATACAGGAGATGTGATTTGCAAACTGTCTCACATAATATCGCGTTCGTTTTGCCACAGAATATTCTAGTAGATATCTGTACGTGTAATTCTATATTGTATGATATATGGTTTGCTCGTAATTCGATGTGATGGTTAGTGTCAGGTTATGCGAAAGTGATGCATTGGATAACTAGTTTGGTGTCTACTGAAATTTCATTTGAGACTTTTATTATTGCTAAAAGGATAAGTAGAAATGGGACTATACCAAACGTAGATAAGAGCAGGCTTAGCATGGCGATTTTATATCTATTCTGTCAAGAAAAGACAAGATTATTTCTGTCAATGTCAACATGTCTTCTGCCCGAGCATGGCGTGACCTGTCAACTCGAATATAATCACTTGTAGCCTTATGTCAATCGAAGAAATGAAAAATTACTTCAAAAAATATCAAAACTCTACTCTTCTGTGATTATATCCAATTTCTGGTAAACAAAATTTGTTTTTACAGTTGCCATGCTAAGCCTGCGGATTTATTTAGGCAATGCTGCAGCTCTACTGTTATCGAGTAGAAACAATTGCAACTTCAGGCTTCAGCTTACAAGATACTTGTATAACTTCGTCCAACTAGAGGATTAAACCTTCAGACTAAACTCAGTTGTCATGGCTTCATCTAAGCACGAAATTGATACTAATTAATAAAAAACCTTACCAGTATTTGCATACAAAGTCTCCAAATCGATTTGCAATCAGTCTTTAATAAACTTAAAACAAAGCAAATGTCCACTGCAGCTGTCGCCTATTGTTAGTCATCAATGTCACAGTGTGAGAAACTACGGTCCTTGGCACACTGCTTAAGAGTAGTAAACGTGTAATTTTGTGTTACGTCGCTGACCGTAACGTAGGGTTAGGCAACGTAATTAGGTAGACTGTGTGTGTTTTAGTTTAAGGTGCCATGTGGGTGAGATAATCGTCATACTTTAATTGGTGACACTGCTAACGGCTTTGTAAATTGGGATGCTTAGACTGACAAGCATGTTTTTACTTTGTTTTGTTTAGTTTAATCCCTGTAGGTAGTAATCTAGACTGACAATGTGGAGGTGCAGAAGTGTGTAGGATTTCAGATTCTACGTGAAATACTTTTTTCTTTTTTCACGATAAATACTCTGTTTTAATGGATAAAATTATTAAATATGGTATGGTATTAAAGTCTCTTCTTATAACACAAAACTTAAGTATATTTTGCAAAGGGGGAGGCAGGCTATATGTACATACATATGTATATCAAGTAATTTAGTTGACAATGAATGTTACTTATACTTGTATTATTTACTCAAAACCCAGCACAGAGAATGTCCCTGCTCTATATGACACTCTGCACTATAAAAACTTTTACTAAGTTATATTTTATTATCCTCAGCCGCACCAGTAGCAGTGAGCAAGGTGGCGTACACCACTGCTCACGGCGCCGGCTACGGCGGTTACGGCGGATACGGCGGATACAGCGGCCTCGGCGGATACGGTGGCCTTAGCGGTTATGGCGGTCTTGGTAAGTAGATAGACAAACAGAAAGTATTTATTTTATAGTAGTTTTAAAGGCAAAGGATCAAATTACCGTGATAGCTAAAGAATAGGATTGATGGGAAATACATATATTAATAGGAATCCATGGTCAAAAAATGGTACTGGAACCTACACGTAAATCAAAATAAAAAAAAAGAACAACCGTCCATTATACTAGAATTATAATTACCGCGTTAATTACATCTAACAAAGTAACTCCGAAACGTGGGAATTTGAATCAAGTGTAAAATAGTTTTTGAATAGCGTAAGATTTTTATCCCAAACAATACCGGTATTGTTCTTAACAACAATAATATCAATAGCTATCTTTAATATGGTTTTAGTTACCGTTGTTCAAAGTTTGTATTGAGACGGGTTCCGTAACAGAATGTGTAATAACTTTGTAGGCAATGTATTGCTAATTAGCTTGTTCCCTTATAAGCATGTTCTAAGTAAGTTTCTGCTATATTTTCAAAGCATTATTTATGCAATAAGGAAGTTTTCTTGATTCTTTAAGACGATGGATATTGGTGCTTTATTATTTATAGTTAAAATGAAGCAGAAGTCATAGTATTTTTCTCCCGTATAATTTTATCCATAAGGATGTACCTACTATTTGTATGAGACCAAGACTAATCTAATAATATAATTATAGGAACAATCCTATCTCTTTCAAATTGCAATTCTGTCTCTTTTCATACCAATTCCATCGAATCAGTCCAGCCAATTTGTCGTGACTGTAAAACTATTCAGGCGATATTAAAACTTTCACTTGACACCTTGCAAAGTATACCTACCACAAATTAATATTATCTTCTTTCTCCAGGTTACGGCCATGGTGGTTACTACAGCGCCCCCGCAGTCAGCTACGCTAACCAGGTAGCCTACGGCGGATACGGCGGATACGGTCACGGACTCGGATACGGCGGTCACGGCCTCGGATACGGCGGCGGTCTCGGATACTACGGACATCACTAAACTGACCTCGACTTCCAAATTGTGTTCAAATTCTTGTTTTTTTTTCTTTACTATCTAAATACTCAAAGCAATCGACTTGAGGTTTCTGATTTTTTTTATAATTATTATTTAACCATTTTTTAACTGTGATCTATTCGGATGTGATATTATGTCTTGATAATATTTATGATTTTGCCAAGAAATGAAACCCTGAGTCTATTGTTTGAATGTAATAAAAATAACAATGCAGTGAGCTAAGGCTTGCTAAGTTTTTGTACAACGTAATATTGCCTGTGAGTCTTTGTAAATATCATAATAAAAAAATACTTATAAAATCAACACCTTTATTATTTTGAACACACAAATTATTATAACACTAGCAGTTTCTTGCGGTTTTTCCCACATCCCCGGGAAACTTCTTCACATACCCGGATAAAACATAGCCTATGTTCACCGCAAAAAGTGTAGCTTCCAAACAGTGAACAAAAAAAATTACAAATCGGTCAAGTAGTTTTAGAGCCTATTCGATTCAAAAAAGCAATCAAAACTTTCCTCTTTATAATATTAGTAAAGATGAGGAGAGTTTTTTAACTTACCATAGATACTTCATCCTTAGTATTTTTTTGGGATACCTACTGCTAGGCACATGATTCTTCTCCCACAGAGAAAGATTGGGACAAAATATACCTACTATGATAGAAAACCGTAGAATCAAAGTTTCAAGATGAATGTTGTTAATGAGTTTGGTAGAGTTACCAAACGGGTGTAAAATGTCCTAACCTAGTGGTATAACATTCTCCTTCGCAGTTACCAGTTAAATAATCAATTTATTTTTGCCAAATTAAAAATACCGTAAATCAGAAGTAAAATGTTTTTTTTTTAAATGAATTTATTAAAAATATGCAAAAAAAGTCTAGTGACACAAAAAAAAAAAAAACAAAAAAGGATGATAATTTCAGTGCTGGAAACTAAATGGTGTGAGGGTAGGCTACAAGCTTTTATGGCACTCTATGAAACTTTGATTGGAGTAAGTTTTTTGAGGTCTCCCAATAAACGGGACGACGGGTTAAGTCAAAAGCTATAGCGGATACATAGTAATTTTTTTATATGAAAATATACAAAATATACATCTAGCTGGTATTAGGTTCGGTACGGTACAGTTTATTTTTTTATTTTTAACCGTAATATTAGGAATTTAACAAACAAAATCAGATTTCATCTCTCATCGTACACACCCTGCGTATCAAACACCAGCTCCCAAACTTCGGGTAGCTTTATGAAAGTCTCTAACTTTCACGATCACCAGAAACTTTTTCCCCGATGTTCGGGTCAATGTTGAAAGAAACCATATCGTTAAGCGCAGGTTACCGCTTAGGTTAGGAAAATATAAACATAGTATAAACGTAGGGAGAAGGCGTATCATAAGAGCTAGCGTTTCCGTAACCCGCTTGCAAAGGCGACGCAGCTTTACGAAGTAAACTTTTCACAAGCGTAATTATCTGTAAAATCTTACTTTAAATGTGTTTATGAATTTTATTTTAAGACATTCAAAGTTTTATTTCGAACCATTTAAAGTTTTTTAGTATCATTTGATGCAAAAAAATTGCGCAATTTAGAATGAAACTAGTAAATATTATGTACTGAAGTTGTTTTTGTTCTTGTTATACTAAAGTGGAGTTTCTTTAAGTTTAATTTAAGTAGTTGTAAAATCTGACTCGGGAACCGAACCCGCTGTTCCTTGGACGGCAGTCGCGCTTACGACCACTGCGACCAACGGGGCATTTAAAATGATAGCAAGCAGACGCCAACACATCAACCTACATCAATCTGTCAAATTACCTACTTTAATAGATTTTCAACCTCATCACAATACCGGAAGGTTAATATTCGATTGGTAACATTTGACTGATTCGGGTAGGTTGACCTGCTGGCCTCTAGTTTGTACTGATGGTAGTATTCAAGTGTTTAACGCATATATTAGAGTGATTACAGCCTTCCTTTGTCTATATTTGTGTTATCAAAGCTAACATATGCAACAACTGTATACAAATCTCTGCGAACTAATTACTCAATCGTTATGTAGGTAACAATAATATGAACAGCGTACAAACAATTATAAATTCAGCTGCAGTTTCTCACACAGAATGCCTGAAACACATCGGTGTTGTTAAGAAATGCGGTCATTAATAAATATAAGTATGGGCACAAAATATTCCTACGTATAAGTATATTTATAGCAAAAAAAATTGGCTGAAATCTTTCAAGCGATTTTTAGCGCAATATTTAATTAATAATAATTACAAAACCAGAGTACAGACGCCAGCACATCAAGCTACGCGAAACTGTAAAATTTTCCTAATCAACTTTGAACCATACGCTTCAGCGATAAAGCTGAAAATCTATTTAGGAAAATTGACAGACTGTAGTAGCTTCATGTGCTGGCGTCTATACCAAATACTTTCTAAATGAAATCAAACACCTTGCAGGTTGAAAAAAAGTTAGACTATAATGTTTCCAAAACAAGAAGTCCTTTAAATAAAAAACAAATTCATTTTCTATAACGGTTAAATTTTTTGTATGGTATACAATATTTAGAAAGAAATTCCATTCCACTCTAGATTTTTATCGGATATTTTCACATATTTTTATACTTGCTTAAGCATTTTCGTCTTACCTCGAAAATCTGCTTAACCCCATAACCTTGGTACCATAAAGACACATGAATAAAGAATAAGGTTTTCAGGAACATTCTTATCTATTCATGGTTTACAATATTATTATAAGGTCACATTTGATCATGTTATATCTATAGTTTAAAGAATGATGTCTGTAGGAAGGTTGATCCTGTGTGACAGATCACACTTTAACACTACGCCATCACGACTTTTTCAGCCATATAATATAATGGTCTATTTCACCACAGGAAAATAGGAACATGCGATAAGCATCAGATTCACAAAGCGGGAAATCACCTCTATACCGGCGATAGCGCCTGCAAAAAAATTGCGAGCAACGCGCGAGATTGCACAATTGCTCGTTCTTTTAGCTGTGGCACGACCAATAAAGGTTTGTTCATAAGTTTATCGTTTTGGGTTAAATTCGCTAAGAGGTTTGGAAAATAGAAGGGGCTTTCGTTTTTTTTTTAATTTTTAAGCTGTAATGCATTCTTTTGACAAGTTACCTTTATATGCTCTATGGTATATCGATATGTTAACTCGTAAGATTATCGTACCTAAGATTTTTGTTTAGTTCTTTTATTAAATTGATTTCATGTCCTTTTTATATTATAGCCAACCGAGTAAGTTTTATTTTACGAGTAGTTTAAGATTATGATGGTAAGTCTTATATAGTGGATAAATAAAAAATAAATTATTTCAAGATATTTTATAAAAAATTGTAATTATGATTGACTATTTCATTTTTGAGCACGGTTAGGGCACGGCAACATTAGGCATTTAAAGCCACACTCTTGACAATAGCCGTACCCTATTACTTAGCTATACAATTGTGCAGTGTTGGCACTCATAGCGATAGCCGACAGCAGAAAGCACTATAATTGACGTATTCACTGCTCAAGCATTACCTACACTTTGGGACAAACAGTCAAACACTTGAATTGACACGTTCAATGACAACTATTGTTTATTAATGACACAAAAACATAATTTATGATTTTAATTGACATTCCATTACATTGCACATTAGTGCGTATAGTTGCTAACTAATTTTCAAAAGGGTAAAGTTTCTAAGTTTGTATGTAAAGGGTATTCTAAGAAACTGTTGTATTAATTCCAAAACTTCTGTTCTTGATAAAAAAACAACTATGCTTAGTTGGCATACATTAATTAGTTAGCGAAGTACTACGGTAGGTAAAAAATACCTGGATATTATCTATATAAATACATGCAATTTTAAAGAAATTGTGAAACAAGAATTCGCTTTTCCTCGTTGTTAGGTATGGCTCTGTGCCAGGGTTACCGCGCACACAGGGACCTCCAGAAGGAACATAGTGGGTGTTAGTCAGTAAGAGTCTGACACTCCCTCCAGCGGAACAGGTCATTATTTTGAATATTTCGAAAGTAGATAGTGCATATATTTTTTTATTAAATGTATCATAATAATGCATATTCACCGAGAAATCTATTGACAATCTTATTACTTACCTCATACAAATCAAAATGAGCAATTCAAAGTAATTGACAACAGAAAATCATATTAATGTCAAAATTAACGAAATATTTTACATCAAACGCTGGCAAGGGATAGCCCATTAAAAGTTTTTAAAATACAAAAATTACACTAATTAGTCAACTTCTGCGGAAACGGAGTTAATAAATTAAAGGAAGATGTAGCTTTGTATATATATATATACTTTTTCATTTCGATACATTATAAAACCACCCTGTATAAACTCTTTTATGGTTTATTTCTATCCAAAGAAGATTAAAGAAATCGTCTTCTTAGTGTTCGTAGAAATTGCTTTTAACCGACTAACAAAAAGGAGGTGGTTTCTCAATTCGGCGAAATATTTATTTTTAGCGATATTATACTCATCCATATTTGTGTGTATTGTCCTTTATTGATTTTAATGGTGTACTCAAAAAAGGTATTATATATTTTATTACAAGAGAAATTCGAAGCATAGGCAACGACAATTTTAAAGTTAAGTCTTAATTTTAACTCTATGTATTAACTGAACTAGTCTTAAGTCTTCGTCAAGAGCTATTGATATACATTTTTCAACCTACATATTCTGTTTCACACCACCTAAGTATTGGAGCTGAAACTTCATCTCCGCATACTCAACAACACAATTTAACACCATCTGTTGAGATTAAACTACAATATCAAGTTGTCTGCCTCCTCCTTAAACGCTGCCGAAGAACTTTGTTAAAACGAATCTGTTTGCGGTTGTACAGAACACTCGCTAGATGGCAGCATTCAAGTCACTTTCAAAACACTGCCTCGGTAGCTGCGCTATTTCATGCAATCCTAGTACTTTGCTAAGAAATCTACTAGATGGCGACATTAGTATGTTTTGGAAAAAAAAACTTTCAAGCTTTTGAAAAGAAAGGTATTAGAGCATTTCCCCGGGATGTGTGGGTTGTTTCCAAGTGTTACCGCGACTCCTGCACATAGATCTGTAGAAAGAACAAAAGTGGGTTTTAGTCAGCATGCGTCTGATACTCCTTCCATCTGCACCCACAGCAAAAAGGGGATCATTTGATTATTTCACACACGAAAATAATTAACTATTATAGAATTATGACATAGTTAAAAAAATCCTTTTATTTAGTAACTCAAATAGGCACTTATCGTGTGTTCGGAGATGTTCGCATATGTTTTTCCAATTTTAAATTGTTTTAGAGATAACATTACAAATGAAAATACACAAAAGATAGTGTAAGATTTCACACTAGTCCCATTGGAAGTTTAACGCGTTGCCTATCTTAGCATAAAGTATGATAGCTTTCGTATTTCGTACAGATAAATATCACCCGTCTGCGTGATTGCTAACGATAGCTGCCCAGTGTGATAGATAGCCGGAATAGCTTTAAATATTTATAGTTTCAGGTGATAACAAAGAACGAGGCTACAGCGGACAACTGCGGCACACGTGTTTTTAGCCAGGAAATTAAATATGCATACAACTATAACTTAAATGTACAACACAGCCTGAGGCGTTGCTCAAATGTTTTGTGCTCATAAAAACATAATTTATATTACCGTGGACGAATGTTGGTTGCTGCTAGTGTATTTATTTAGCGTTTGTATGTTGTTTTAACATGAAGTAGCTTCCATCAGCGGCTTTATCCGCGTCCTAAAGTAGCTACTACTTCCTCAAAAAATGGGCTATCTAACACTGAAAGATTTTTTTCTAATCGGATCGATTTCGAATAGTTTCTGCGTTCAAGTGAACTAACAAATTATTCTCCTTTATTGCCTAGCCCCATTCCAGACTAAACGGACGCAGCTAAGTACCAGTTTTTAGATGGTTAGCCATTGGACCAACCGCTCTAAATGTTGCTGAATTTAATGGTCGACGGCTTTTTGCGGCTATTCAACAAAAGGGCCTGGGATGGAAACCAACGTATCATAAGTTGGCTGGCCACTCTCACCAGCTTCATTCATTTTTACTTTAAAAGCTTAAAATTTAAAGCATTTTTACGAAACTTTACTCAGTATAAATAATTGATCAGAACATTTCTTAATTTTCACACATTATTTCATTTCTATTAGCTCATCGATCAAAATGCTATAGCTATAGCTAACCTGGTAAGGTATCGGAGAATCTTAACACCGCGATACAGAACAACAATAAAATTTCACATGATGAACTAATCGTCAGTATTCTTTTACAAGTTATATAGAGAGAGCGGCCTGCATCGGTTATCAAACCCGTTAAACAAAGCCCAACAAAATATGCAAATCCACATTCAAATAATAATCCGTATTTGATAAGCAAAAAGGTTGAAATTGCTTTAGTAATGCATGCTAGGCAGGGACCATTGTATTTGATTATTCATTCAGATCAGTTGCGGGGAACGAGGGAAACTAATTGCTTTGAATTCTGTTCAAGTTTAGTTCAGTTAGTAATTATTTAGCAGTATCTCTCCTCATCCTGAAGGTATGACTGAATCAATTCATAGGATTAAGAACAGGCTAAGTTCTGTTGTACTGGAGTTTCTCCTTGGTTTTACCCGTCTAACCTATGGAACTTTAGGGATTAGAAGTTTCTGGAAGTAATCTAGAACATAGTCTATCTGGCTGCCAAGTTTCAGTGTATTTCTGAATTAAATACACAACAGTGCCCACAATTTTTTCTACAATTAGTATAATACCCATTTAGATGGAGAGAGTTTCTCGCACGTTTCAATGGTTTGTCGTAGACAATACGGCGATACAGAAGTCTCGGCTGTCATTGAACATCTTTGGCAGTCGTTACAGGTAGTCAGAAGCCAGTAAGTCTAACGCCAGTCTAACCAAGGGGTATTGGGTTACCCGGGTAACTGGGTTGAGAATGTTAGATAGATAGTCGCTCCTTGTAAAACATTGGTACTCCGCTAAATTCGGTTAGACTGGATCCGTCCCCAACATAGTTGGGAAAAGGCTCGGGAGATGATGTAGCGTCATGCCTCCGCGTATTACCTCTTGGAGTGCCACTATAAATTGCAATTCAATATCACACGTTGGAATTACTACGAAATATTTCCTAATGCACTGTTGCAAATTGCTAGCTGACTTTCCAAATAAGTGAAACAAATCTATCGTTCGCGTGTTGAACAACTTACGATTTAACTGCTTGAAGTAATCGAATAATGAAGGTCAAGTAATTACCGCTTCAGGGGTTGAAATGGTAACAGAACATTTCTTAAATTCCAATTTTATCGGCGTTTACTAAGAGATTCGTATTTGGTAAGGACAAGCTGCATATTTTTGGGTTTTTCAGGCAAATTATCTAGAAATGGTTTACATATTAATTTTATCTATTTTCACACATAATAAGGAGAGTTGCTATAGCGTTTTGTGATTTAAAACTGTTTGCTTTTAATAAAAAAAATGGTAAGTCATCTGTTCTTAGATTTTTGTTTGCAAACCGTATGATATATTCTCCGTGCCATTAAGACCTTGAAACTAAAATTGTGGCCTCTTTTAAACTGTCTTGTACTAAACCCTGTATTAGAGTTCCTCTGGAGAATCTATGGAGTTCTTGGAAGACCTTGCTTTTCGTTTAAGTTGAAGTAAGGAAAGTGCTGATTTATCATCCCAATTTAAATAAACGATTTATTTTCAATTTATTCTTCCAGTTCCTATTTTCTTGTATCGGGCAAAATGGAAAGATAAAGTTTAGCAGCCAGCAATGCAAATTTTTCAATATTGCTATGTTGGCAGGAATGTTCAGTAATTTTGCCAATGTTGTCAACCTGGATGCAAGCCAACACCTGTCCACTTGCGTCTTGAATTGAATATAATCATTTGTATTTCTTATTTTATTAAATTGCATCCAGATCCAAGGTGCTTGTCTACCTCATGGCCACAAAAAGAAGGAAGAATATAGGACCCTGCTGCTTTCCTATCATCATCACAGACCGACAACCGAATAATGAAACCCCACACAATTCTAAGGAACAACAAACAAAATTCTTTTAGCTAGAACTCAAAACTAAAAAATAACGTTTGAGTATTTTGAAGTAAACCTGCTTTCTAGCATTATATCTATACTAGACAAGGAGCTCGTGGCTTAGCAACAGCCGCACGGGTCGGTCGATTATAAGGTTAAGCAAATCTTGGCGCGGTCGGTCCATATGGTGGATGGGTGACCATAGATAACTGGGTTGAGGAGGTCAGATAGGCAGACGCTCCATGTAAAATACTGGAACTCAGCTATATCCGGTTAGAAGAAAGACTGGAAGCCGACCCTAAAATAATTTGGGTAAAGGCTAGGCAGATGAGATGATTATTATACCTATATAGAGTGGTTCCTTATTAAAAAAGGACATTGAATCAAGTGATGACTCCATCGGTGATATCCGAGTCAAGATTTTTTTTGGGGCTTTTGGAATGTTTTTGTTTTTCAGGGGCTATGAGAAATGTGGTATATGTATTCGCCTACATAAAAATATGTATGTAGGTGTATTTATAATATACTGCCTAACCTTTCAAGGAAAACCCTCGTGACTTTTTGCTATACAAAACCAATAAATAGAATTATTGTATTCATCTTCTTCTTATCTACGTTTCCCCGAATATTATACGTTCCAACAATCACAGGATACGCCACAAAGACATTTTCAGTACAAATGATGATGGGTAGGTGTACCGGATTCTTGGAAACCGTCCGTTTTATTACAAGCGTCGTTTTGGAAGGTAAATAATCTAAATCATTAGAAGAATAATAGGGCTGGGGCTTTGAGGATATTTTCCGGGTAAAGGTATAGTGGAATTTTTATTGCTACCTTATCTATGTCTAGGTAAATCTTTCTTTTTAGGGTTCCGTACCCAAAGGGTAAAACGGAACCCTATAAATTGTTTTCACTCCTCTGTCCGTCCGTCCGTCCGTCCATCCGTCCGTATAGTTAGAGAGTTGAAATTTTCACAGATGATGTATTTCTGTTGCCGCTATAACAACAAATACTGAAAACTAGAATAAAATAAATATTTTGGGGGGCTCCCATACAACAAACGTGATTTTTTTGTTAATTTTTGCTCGATATCGATAACGGCAACAGGTAGATGCTTGAAATATTCACAGAATATGGAATGTATTACTTACTTTAAAAATAAGTAATTTTATTAAAATTAAATTAATATTTGAGGGGGGCTCCCATTAAACAGACATGATTTTTTGTCCGTTTTATAAATAATGGTACGGAACCCTTCGTGCGCGAGTCCGACTCGCACTTGGCCGGTTTTTTTTAATAGACTGTCCCAAAACGAACGAGGTTCTCACGTAAGATAGTCTCAGGTTAAGTTAGGAAACGATGACGTAATACCGTTTTTCTTTTTTTTCTAATATATTGACGTGTAATAAGTAACATTTATAATTATTTTGAGATTATTATCAATACAGTCTACAATCAAACTTGCGATACAGAGCATTCTCACTAAAGAGTACACAATTCACCCTATAAATGAATTAGAAAAAATATCTGCACTAAAATATAAACCTCAAAGAAGAATGTCAGCACTATTTCCATCCAGCACAGATTATAATTGAAGGCTCGGTTTCACTGCCAACAGAACTAAACTTAGCTTCACGCGCTATGAAGTGGGACAATTGTATCACAGGACAATTGCATCACGGAACAATTACATGTGGATAACGCAATCAGCCGCTAAAGCAATTAGTTCGCTCTGAGAATATGCCTCAATGAGGCAGAAGGCTGTATTGGTATGTTGTTCTCGAAGTTGCTTATACAGATTTGCCTAGGCATGTTAATGTTTGGGTTGAATTTCAGTTTAAGGATAGAAATAGAAATTAACTGATATACTTTTCCAGAAGGCAACTATAAAAGATCTTTTTCATTAGTGTACTGCAATGTAATGCACATCAAGCTACTACTGTCAAATTTCCTTAACAGATTTTTAACTTTATCGCTGAAGCATAAAATATGGTTCAAAGTTGATTGGGAAAATTTTACAGTTTCAGTAGGTAGCTTGATGTGCTGGCGTCTGTACCATGTCCATCTTGATTTGAAAACACATAACTTGCATATTTTTCAGTCGTTAGTTCTGAGTGGTATCTTAGCAACAGTTTAATTACATAATTATTATAAGTTAAATAAATCTTATTTACATTAATTATTACTACAAATATACATATATATATATACATTAATTATACTATAAATATATACAAGCTTATACAAAACTTACGACTAAAATAATAATAATTTAATCTTATTAAATTAAGCACACAGCTACTGAAAAAAAAAACTTTTTGAATAACCACACAGCGAGTGGCGAAGGGTGGGCGTTTTGGTGGCTGTCTTTGATATTTTTATATTTTTTGACCGTAGAAAAGTGCTATTAAGAATTAAATACACAGACTACGGTTAATTGCAGGTTCAGTGACAATTTGTGTCCAACTAATTGGTAAATACGCAAAGCTGCCGACTACTTCGCCCGAAGCTGTTTGGCCTACGCAAACAATTTCGCGTACAGCTTACAGAACATAGTTGTTGTCTTACAAACGAAACGGCCTTTGAATAAAATCTTTGCCTTTCCTTTGTACAAATTAACATGTTGGAAAATGTTTTTTAAGCTTTGTGGATTTGATGGTATTAAGTTATTAAATATTAAGTGTTTTAAAAGATTTCGTGTTTTAAAAGTTACTTTTTGTGTTTTATTTATTTCGATAGCTCGATTGAAGTCCAAAAATTAATAATGGTTTTACTAAATTAAGTTCGCTAGATTAGAGGATAGCATTATATCATCGATTGATAAGACAACGTCATCTAGTCCCAAACTAAGCAGCGCTTGTACTATGGGTACTAGACAACTGATAAACATACTTTTGCATCAAAGAAAATAATATAACTTTCTATTGTAAATATATATGTATAGGAATACCCAGACTAAGTCAGACAGCCATGTTCGTGCACACAAATGTTTGACTTATGCGGGAATTGAACCCGCAATACTGCGTCATCTGGTTGTTAAGGATGAAGTATTCGTGTAAGTATGATATTTTCCATTTTTTTAATGCTCCATAACCCAGTTACTTGAGCACCACATACCTTTGGTAAGACTGGTTGTCAGACTTTCTGGCTTCTGACTACCCGTAACGACTGCCAAAGATGTACAAATGACAGCCGAGACCTTGCTTTCCAAAACACGAAGTAACTCGTCATGACAAGATGATCACCCATACACGGACCGACCGTGCCGAGCGTTGCTTAGCCGATCGATCGAACCGTATGACTTTTATTTAGCCACGAGCTCCTCAATTCTTTCAAAAAATATCATCTTTAAAAACATCAGAACACCTACACATATTATTCAGGAACATTTTCCTTTAAAGTATATTTTCTCCAAACATATTCCTCTAGAAGCTTCAGTAAATTTATTCCACTCGAAAAATGCACTGTTTTAGCACCTGAATCGATTGACCTCAAGCACACAATAGCTGTAATCTTCACTTCTTTTCACAAAGGAATTTTCAGTTTCTGAAGTCAAAGTGGTCTGAAAGCATCCATCTTACAGACTGATCTAATTGCACTGGGCTATCTACAGATGCTGTTTTGTTTCATTCTCTTTTGTAAAAGATAATTTTGAATGATATTACGTCTTTTGATATTGGTGGTTGGAGATTTGTGTGGTGTGATAGGCTGACGAAATTGATTTGTTTGAAGCAGCCGAGATATTGTCTAAACAATCACATTATTTTCTATGCGATACTGTGATAAAAATATAAGAGAGTCCATAATATACTTTTTTCTTTTATGAAAATTCAAAATAAACGCCGTAGGTAGTACAAAATGATAAATAATTATGTAACTGAATTTTAAGAAGTACTGTACCCGACTCGATGAGTCATCGCTTAAAGATATTTCCTAGTACTGTGACTTCTGCAAGGAGTTCATCAATGAAAAACAGATCAACAATTTTCTACTTCGAGTTTATTTTCTGAAGAACAATAACAGAAGAATGACCATAAAATGATAAAATAATATGAAAAAAAAAATCTTTGCTAACTTTTCTATGCTTCCATATTTAAATGATGTTTCAGCCAGGCACATTATTTAATAAGGTAAAACCTCTACAGTAACTACTTAAAAAAAAAAACAAATGACGTCCAAATCCAACACAGACCTTTACTTTATTTAAATCTTTACCCTAAAAATCTGAACAACATACCCGAAATAAACCTTTTCCAACGTACCACTATAGCACTTAAAGTACCACAGTCCCCTTTAGTACGTGCCTGCGCCACTAAAGCGCCATCTTGTCATAAAAAGTAACGCACGACAAACTTGGAGCTTCGGTGCCAAAAACTATATGCCTTGTATGGATCTAAGATGGAGTAAATAATGACGTTACTTGAGTAAAAAATAATTTGTATTTCCTTGAAAATGCTGTCTCTTACAAATACAATTTCGATTCGAATTCGATTTTCGAATTTATTACGTACTAGCTGATCCCTGCGGTTCTACCTGCCGATAAAAAGTAGCCTATATTCTTTCTTAGACTCTAGACTATATGTTTCATCATCTTTATCAGGCCTTTTATTATCCCACTGCTGGGCACAAGCCTCCTCTCACACAGAGAAGGATTGAGCCTCAATGCGGGTTAGTACAAGTTATGTTTACAAAATTTAATTTAAATCTATTCAGTAGTTTTGATGTGAAAGCGTGCCAGACAGACCGACAGAGTCACTTTCGCATTTTGTTCAAGGCTTATTCATTAGGCTCAAGACTTTTTAATAGCCCAAACTTTGTAAATATAAACTTATAAAAACTCCACCTTTGGGGCTCGTGGCTAAGTAATAGCCACACGGGTCGACTGACCATGCATGCAGCTTACTATAGGGTCGCAAAAACGCTTGACAAAAAATATACCCATACACATAATAGTTTCTTCAATTCAGAATTCATGAAACAAATACACAAAGGCTAGTGAAGCTGATACTCACTATTTTCATATAGTATATCATCAAATAGCAATAGACATTGTTTTTCCAAACAAAAGAATATCAAATACCTATTCACCATTTAATAATGCTCCTTATATTTCTTATTCGCGTTCGCATTCACGCAAAACATCTGACCTTTTGAAAGGACATAACAAACTAAAACAATTACAGAATTCTCTACTAAAAGCATTCTGCATAGCTGAATTCTTTCCAAAAAACAATATTTTCTGCCAACTGAAAATCCTTTGTCGTTGCCCGTGTTGTAAAGCGAATGTGAGTTTGTTTGTCACGGTTTCGCGGCTTAAATCGAGATATATGATATTAAATATCATGAAATCTCAATAAACTATGAACATATTTCGATTTTAGAGTAATATCAAGTACTAGCCTCTGCCAGCGGTGCCACCTGC
The DNA here is from genome assembly GCA_958496145.1 of Heliothis peltigera. Taxonomy (NCBI): domain Eukaryota; kingdom Metazoa; phylum Arthropoda; class Insecta; order Lepidoptera; family Noctuidae; genus Heliothis; species Heliothis peltigera. Next base: position 811,112 of record OY292333.1, read on the forward strand.
GATACTGCGAATAAGATAGAAACCTATACTATTGCTTGATTAATGGGCTACCTAATAGGTATTAAGGAATACAAATGAAATTAAATCAAATCGAAACAGCAGTTTCTGATAGTAGGACGTCCAAGCAAACAAACGAACTTCTGCTGTATATTATAGAAAACAAATAGACGCTGGCAACGGCTACTTTACAATTATTATTACCATAAAAATAGAAAGTAGTAGCAAAGTGGTCTAACAGGTTTCATATAGAGCGACTCTTCAGCATAGGTAGGTATCCGAATAGCCCGATACCTTCTAGTAAGACTGATTGTCAAACTTTTTGCCTTCTGACTACCAATAACGAATGTAAAGATGTTCAGAAGGCATTCAGGATCACAGGTGTATTCCGAAACACGGAGGAACTCCTCATGACAAGATAGTCACCCATCCACGGTATAGATAAAACTACAACTATAAAATTTGATTAACATTAAGATCGATCGACCCGTGCTATTACTTAGCCACGAGCTCTTCATACAAAATCTACTTTCCTATAAAAATACAGAATCGAAATTGAAATCACAGAGGTACAAATAAAATGAAATTGGTTACATGTAATATGATTTATAATGCTTATAGCCAATAACTGTAGGAGTAACGCGATCCCGAAACGTATTGTGTTCATGAAATCCAATAGAATAATATATTATTATGGAATACTGGAAAATGTACGCTATTATTTCAATAAAGGTCGCCAGTGTGTGTTTTATGCACGGGTTTTATGTATACAAATATTTATCTATTCTTCCGAGGTAGTCTAGATTTTTAGAGATTTTTGTTTTTGTATAAATTTCTTCGAACCTAACAGACAGACATGTGTTGCTGTGGAGTTTTGCGCCACTTCTTCTTCCCAGCAGCAGGCTTAGCATGGCGATTCTATATCAATTCTGTCAAGAAAAGATAAAGCTCTTTCTGTCAATGTCAACATTTCTTATGTCGATCGAAGAAAAGAAAAATTTCTTAAAAAAATGTCAAAGGAAATCTTACGTCAATCTGTCACTTTTCTGTCATTATGTTCATTATCCGGTAGACAAAACTTGTTTCTTGCCATGCTAAGCCTGCAGGAACACAAAGGAAGTTGTGAAGGGTGGGCGTGGCATTTTGGGGACTGTCTCTTGTTTTAACGTTAAAAAGGCAAGCTTGTAATTAAAAGAAAATGATGATTTTTCGTATACAAACACGACAAAAAAGCTTGAAGAAATTGATTAAACATTAAACTTCAAATATATGCATTTGGGCACGAGCGATGCGGAATCATTGCATAATTTAAATTTTACTTTTTATTATGATTTTTTTGCTTATTTATTATAGCAGTATATAATAAACTATGAAAAAATTAAATCAATTGTAAAGATAGAAAAACATTAAAAGTCAATTGTGATTAGCCAAGATGTCTTTCTACAATCGCATACGCTTGTAGACACCAAATCAGCTGACCGCTACAAGCGACCTGTTGATTTGAAAAGAACCAGTAATAACTATAGTAAATAGCTAAAACAACTAAATTACAAAACTACACAGCCGTCAGTAGAAATTACAACACTTGTTTGCAGCAATATCTTTTTCAATACATTTTCCCGGGATCGCACCACCTCTCCCAGTAGATCGTGTCCCGGAATATTTTACGTGAACACCTACGAAATGTACTGAAAATATGAAAAGGGAGGAACTTTATAGCGCAGTTGAAGACGAGAATTTCAGTTTCACAGATACCTAAGTACGATATGATATTGTCCACGAGAAACCTTACTGTTGTAACCCTTATTTTCGGGTGACCATATTTTGGAGATACGTTTTATTTAATGTTTTTAATTTAGCTTTAAGTTGACAATTATTTAAAGTGACTAGTTGAAAAACGTTCTTCTTAATTTCAAATATATTTTACAGTAGATTCAGCTGTATCTAAATTATTGGTAATTTTTCTGGTAGTCGTTTCTTCATCCCGTGCAACAGTAAGTCTATGCAAAAAAATGTGAAGACGCCAGCACATAAAGCTACTACGAAACTGTCAAATCTTCCAAATCAACTTTGAACCATAATGCTACAGCGATGAAGATGAAAATCTATTAACGAAAGACAGATTGTAGTAACTTGGTGTGCTGGCGCCTGTACTAAAAAAATAATTTTCTTAAAACAATAAGTACCTAATTATTTGATACTGCAATCAAATTTTCTTAATTAGCAGTTCAACTCTCGTTATCTTTTGAATGACGCACACACGTCATGTACTTGTGTGTGTATTCAATTTGTATCAGTCAAACAAATGTGAGCGATTACATAATAAATGAATGAGCTATTATGTTCAGATACATCACATTATTATAATAGAGAAATAATTTGACGCACAATATTCCGATAATGGCTGTTATTTATACTAGCTTCCACTCGCAGTTTTACCTGCGTCCTGTAGGAACTACTGCGCGCAATAAGATAGAAGTAGCTTTTGTGTTAAATTGATGTACAAAGCTTTTTTACTGCCAAGTTTCATTATAATCAGTTCATCCGTTTTTGAGAGAAGAAGTTACAAACATACACACCAACTATTGTTTTTATAATACTAGCGTGATGTTGATAAATTGTATATCTATTAAGTTTTAATCAATTGAATATTCCATTTGTTATCACATATTTAAGCTAAAGAGTTTGTTTGCCAGATCGCTCGCATCTCAGGATCTCCCGGACCGATTTAAAAAAATATTTCAGTGTTAGATAGGCTATTTATTGTGAAATGCTACCTATTATCTGGATGCGAAGTATGTATATATATCATGGGATGCTGGTGCAAGCTAGTAAGCTATAATGAGGAGCCATTTAATTGAGCTAAGCTTTATTTAAACTATGTTTAATTAATCACAATAAAATAAATATGTTTTTTTTTATGTGTTCATAAATACATATTTTCCGAATTTGAATAAACACAGCTTTATCAAAATCGCAAATAACTTTGTGCTCTCTTGAGTTTTCAGGAATTTTCTAGAAATCTGGAAAAGCAATGAAGTCCTCTTTGATTTTACAGTTCATTGATTATTTTCATGAAGTTGTGTAAGATTCTCTAACTTGCCTTTTGCAAGCGTTTTGTATAGGTACGTTTTTATCACTAAAAAAAAAGAATATGACGATCGTTTTTCGTTGTGAATAACTTATTGCAGTTTCTCCCCATTTCGTTCTGAAGCGCATCCAGGTAGTGCACTAGTTGGAATGTAGTTCGATATTGTGAATGGTAGTTATTCATTTAGAATGTTTTATTTCCTTTGGGATTTTGAGAGGGAAAAACTTTACAATAGCGATATTGAATTTCAGAGTAGGTACCTAGTATAAACTGAATATACATAGGTACATGGAATCATTAAATAAAATATTATAGTATCGATATTCAAGAATGTACATAGATTATGCATTTTTTTATTTGCTGAATTAATAATAATAATTCAATGCCAATCAATTGCACAAAGAATGCCATTTAACGTGGCAATGCCTCCAGGCTCTTGAGTACGCACCCGTATTGGATGTCTTTTATGTAAATAATTCTTATATCAATTTATATTTTACACTTTTTAATGACTTTGTTAAAGTAGGTTAAAATTACTATATAAAAAAACTTCGTTCTAAATCAAATTAACTGTTTTTATTTTGTGACAATTTTTAGGGATAAAAACATTTTGCATCCATAAGCGAACCACAAGTTTACAAGTTAAAAATGCATAATACTTTTGTAATAAATTATTAACTTCACACTGTAAATAATTTTAATCCAGCAAACATGCTCAGCCACGCTTCACTGCACAATGCAGACAAAATTTTACAAAATTAAATTATTCAACAAATGTTTCAGAAAGCAGAAATCGTTAATTAATTTAACTTTACGTAGGTAATATGAATTTCGATGAAACAATATTAATGTGGTTTACTTATTTAAGCTTTTGACAAAATAATTAAATGATATACACATTTGGACTTCTACTTATGATATAAGGACTCATAACTGTAGGTCCCGGCTGTCATTGAACATCCTTGGCAGTCGTTACGGGTAGTCAGAAGCCAGTAAGTCTGATGCCAGTCTAACCAAGGGGTATTGGGTTGCCCGGGTAACTGGGTTGAGGAGGTCACATAGGCAGTCACTCCTTGTAAAACACTGATACTCAGCTGAATCTGGTTAGACTGGGAGCCGACCCCAACATAGTTAGGAATAGGCTTGGGAGATGATGATGGGGCCACATTTACTTTATGGTATTGTTTAATCAACCAACCAAATCTATCTTCTATCTAAATATATATACATACCTAACTCAAAGACGACTGGCTAGCGACCCACCCTGCCTTCGTACGAGTGCCTTCTTTATGAATACCTTCTCCTGTAAGTGGGTGAATTCAAATATTTTTCGATTTCATGATACTTATATCAGGAATGTACAGACGTCAGCACATCAACCTACCCGAAAAAAAATCGCAATCAACTTTGAGCCCTATGCGTCAGCGATAAAGTTGAAAAACTATAAAGGATATTTGACAGATTGCAGTTAGCTTTATGTGTTGGCTTCTGTAATAATATCCTTTACAAAACCTTTTAAAAGTTAGAAATCTTCTTTCAGAGGTTAAGCGTAATATTAAGGTCAGAATACCCAAAAAATTGATCGGAAAACTTATGATAAGCAATTAAGATTAAGACTTAGGATGAACATTCGTACTACTTACAAACTTCACCGTCTGCCTAGGCCTTTTCCCAACTATATTGGGGTTAGCTTCCAGCCTAACCGTATAACCTGTTATTATGTACGAAAACTGACCTACTCAAAGTTTGTGACAACATATACACATAGGCACGGCATAGGATTTAGATTAGATTAGATTTGAATTAACAGATTTAATTCAAATCTAAGAATCGTCATCATCATCATCCTCCTGCCCTTATCCCAATTTTATTTGAGGTCCGTGCAGCAAGCACATTTTCTTCTTCCACACTCTTCTATTTGCCGTCATCTAACAAGTATCATTCTTTGATGCCTCGTTGGTCTAGTGAGGTAATAGAGAGTGCACCTGTGTCTGCACGAATGCTTGTGCACTATAATATAACCTGCGCAGCTGGCTGGTCTCCATAAAAGAAAACGGTCGCCGTAGCTGACAATCGGCCTGGATGCCATTATCATTCTTTCTAGCCATATCGAGTTTCACACAATCCATCCATTGTTTCATTGGTCGTCTCTTTCCTCTATATCCATCCACGTTCATACTCAAAATCTTCCTCAGAACATGAATCTCATTCCTCCGCATCACACGCCTATACCACGATAGCCTTTCTCTTATATCCATTATATTCTTTTCTCAACTCTGCTGCATGTAGGTCCCGGCTGTCATTGAACATCCTTGGCAGTCGGTACGGGTAGTCAGAAGCCAGTAAGTCTGACGCCAGTCTAGCCAAGGGGTATTTGGTTGCCCGGATAACTGGGTTGAGGAGGTTTTTCATTCATGCCTGTTATGGGCTCTGTACCATACAGGACAGCTTGTCTGACCATAGTCTCATACGTAAAATAATATCTAAGCATTTTCCACATAACTCATGGACACCCTACCGCTTTGGATATTGACATGCCGTCCGTGAACCCAATGTATGCTAACTTACAATGCACTGTAAGTGGGTACGTTCAGTAGTACTACGTTGTTTACTATTTGAAAAGATAGTGTATAATGACTTAAGTATGGTCAATTTTTCAGTAGGTGTATCTATATCATACATGTAATAAAATCGTAGAAAAGTCAAAACTGTACATTGTATATATTTTTAAAAGAACAATTGAGGCGTGATCTACAATCGATATCGAAGCCAAAAATATAGTTTTTAGAATTTTTGTCTCTTTGTCTGTATGTATGTCCGGGCTAATCTCAAAAAGTACTGCATGGATTTGTTTTAAATTTCGCATGAATATAACTAAAACGTCGGGTCAACATATAGGCTACATATTATCACGCTATCACGTACAGGAGGGGGGGGGGGGGTGAATGTTTAATCGCCTGATGCCCACGCGGAAGACGTCGCGGGCAACAGCTAGTATTATTATAAAGTTTTCATTAAAAAAGGACGTACACTATCTCTAGAGACCAATCAATCTTATCACGTAATTGCATTTAAATCAGATCATTCGTGTTACTATGATAGCGTGGGTTTAGATTTTTGTTAGGACTCCTGAGGAACTATTTCGTGCGCCTTAATTAAAAGGAGCCCCAAATTGTACACGGAGTTTATTTGTTTGACCATACCAATCTCAGGGACGAGGTCATATATACTGAGGCAAGCTGTAGGTTATTTTTAATCAGTTTACGTGAAATTCTGTCCACGTGACGTGGGCAAAACCGCGGGTGGTAACTAGTTGTAGTTACAGACAAGTACTGAAAACCTATCTATCAAAAAGTTTTTATTACAAACTTATGAATTAATATACTTCAACAGAAGATTATTATAAGTAAGTGCTTCCGAAAGTTGAGGGTTCGGAACAACTTGTCTAAGTTTGTTCAAGTAAATACGAGTATATAAGTTAGTATCGCTCTTGTTGCTAATCTTTGTTTGTTGAAGTTCACTTCAAATACTGCTTGAGCCCTCAATTTGAGGTTCAATGAATTTTTTAAAGGTTTTTCACACTTGAAATATATGCTTGGGGCTATTTAAAGTAAATACGGTTTTTTGGTTATTTTCATTAGTTCTATAGTACTCGTCAAAGGTTTGATAACAATCTATGTAACTTAAAGATAGTTAAAATGTTTAAAAAAACTACTGCGCATGTACGAGACATCCAAAAGATAACTTCGGAATGTAGGAGAAAACTGTACCTATGTCTATATATTAATAGTCATAATTATGAGCTGCACCTACCTCGAAATAATATGGCTATTAATTAAAAAGAATTACCACCTACCTACCGTTTCATTGTATAGTTGTTGATTGATACACCCGTGCATCGGAGACCACGTAAATATCATACCAGCTCCTGGTTTCTCTTTGGACGAGTCGGATCGCCATCCCATCCAACGGTGAGAGAGATGGAATAGAGAGCGCACCTGTGTCTGCGCAAATGCTTGTGCATCATTCATCCCGCGTAGATGGCTGATCTCCAAGATTTAGCTGGATGCCATTATTATTATTGCCTATCTACTGCAGGTTTAGCATGGCGCTTCTATATCTATTCTGTCAAGAAAAGACAAAGCTCTCTCTGTCAATGTCAACATGTCTTCTGCCCGAGCATGGCGCGACCTGTCAACTCGCAAAAAAAATGTCAAATGAAATCTTACGTCAATCTGTCACTTTTCTGTCATTATATCCAATCTCCGGTAAACAAAACTTGTTTCTATGGTTGCCATCTCAGATTAATGAAGGACAATAGATGAAGTGTAACTTAGCAGGAAGAACTTACGTATTGCTATCCTGGTTATGCAAGTAAAAACTCGGTATTTGAAGAAACAAGATGGCAATGTTTTTGTCAGGATGTCAATTTCAATCCGCGTACAGCCCTGTTTGACAAATCAGTGTCAAACGCTATCACCCAGGAATGTACCAACAGTTTTAATCGATATCGACGTTACTTGATAATTAAAAACATGCTAAGCAAAAGAAAATATTTGAGTTTCAACAGTAAAACCAAAATATGAATAAATAGCTATATGCGTTTCTACCTTTAACAACTGACTTGAAAAAAGAGAAGAGGTGCTCAGTTCCTCGGAATTTTATAGCTCGAAGATGGCTAAACCGCTTATAATAAAATATTTTTGGTTTGGGAAGTATGCTTTCCAGTCGTGGTCTTCATATTATAGGTTTACCTACACTGACTTGAGTATTTTGAGTCATTTATTTATTTTTATACATATTTTTTTCATTTTTAAATATTAATATGAAAAATTAAAAACATTTAAAAATATAAAAAATAGGTCACCACCGATATTGGGAACAGGGTCCAAGCTACCGGTGGTTAGGGTCCCAGAGACAGAAACCTCCTCACAATACGTGCCGTTTCAAGGAGTACTGCCTTCTGAATCTGTCCCTTGATCCATCTGCCTAACGAGAGCCTCTTCAGATGTTGGTCGAGGCTCTTGGCCATTAGACCATTGGCCGTAACGACAATCGGCACGATGATAGCTGTGTCGACATTCCACATGGCGACAACCTCGTGTGCTAAGTCGAGATACTTCATTTGTTTGAGTATTTTTATTGTTACAAAAATAAATTAAGTAGGAAAATCAGATGTGGCTACTAGGACGCTGCAACAATGAGGTTTATTCGAGAATCTGATCTAAGTCATATCAATTCGTAAAGAATTATTGTAAAGTGATTAATGTTCTTATGATAATGGAGGTTTAATAAAACTCGAAACATGAAAAAAAACATTCTTTAATTTATGGATTAAAGTGTCGTGAGCACATCCTCCAATGGTTTTCGGGCTGATTCTCATCCGATCCGTAACAGGGAAGCGTTGCACACGGATGTCTTCAATTTTCGGAAACCTTGAAGATATAAGTTAAATATTACATAAGTTAGTTAAGTTACATTGATTTACATAAAAGGTCAAGTTTCGGGCATGAGCGACATTAATTAATCAACTGTCGATAACAGTTTTCACGACACTAGTAACATCAAAATTGAATTCATTGAATTCGCGATTTTTGTGTTTATTTTCATTTTAACATGTATGAAATTACCTCAGAATTGTAATACAAGTTATGAGAAGTATTTTAACTTAATGCCACTATATTTTCTGGTTTATTTACTTTAAAAAACATGTTTGTTTACTTACTTCTTGAAACTGATATTTTCGGCCGAGTTTTCTTTGTGCTGGAATGTGATCTGCAATCGCGCACAATGCAAGACAATCTGCCTGCCCTTTCCTTCTTTCTCCATATAAAAACGAGGCACAAACACACCACAATTTATCACAATTCTTTTAAAACTGAAAGTCTTTTCCCGGGCAATGACACAAGATATAATGCGACTAAATTGAGAGGATTTCCCATGTTGCTAGTGTCACTTATAAAAGTACCTTTCTTATTTGGTCGGGTGGATAGGAGTCGTTAGGAGTCGGAACTGTCACTTTGGGTAGTACGCTTTTATGGCATAAAGGTTTCATCTATTGTCCTTCATTAATCTGAGGTTGCCATGCTAAGCCTGCTGAAAGACATATCAAACATACCCTTCTGCCATAAAACCCTCAAATATTTTACAGTTACTTCTTTTTAGGAATTCCGTGCTTCAGCATGACGCGCAGTGTGAAATATATAACATTTGTATAAAATGGCATCAGAAATCTCGCATCGGCTTCGCATTTAAACTACTGAATATTTGCAATTCCTTTCAATATTTCAAGCGGGGTTTTTAAATTCTCGTTTACATTTTTATGTGCGAAGATTGCGCCGCATTTGTTTTGTTGTTTGGCTGTGTAAAATATTCAATGGTTGATTTCGTGAATTGGATGGAAATTACTGTTGTAACGATCGTCTACATAGTTAAGTTACAAAGTAACTGGTAACAGGGTGTAAAAGTTTGTGGTATTTAAACTCCTGAATGGATAAATCAACGGATAAAATTTTGTTTGAAAAGTGTCGTAAAATTATTGTTGTAAAGTTAGAGATTTCTAATTTTATTATATAAACATTATATACTAGTCCATAGCCAAATATTACAAAACATGTATTACGTTATGTTATATAAACTGGTTACGATAATACGACACTAAAATTAAACTTATTGGTTTTTCTCCTATGTATGAGGATCGTCTCAAAAAAAATGTGCGATCGAATTGAGAAACTCCTTCTTTTTGTATATGTCTTATCGTAACATTATTATGCCATCCTCAAGCTAAATTAATCGTTTGATGTTTAACCCTGATTCATAGTCAAAACATTGTGTATTTGAAAATATTAAAGCTAAAGTTTGCAAATCAATTTTCAGTAGACTAAAGTAAGTTTGATCCCTGGTCAGGCAAGTACCAATGTAACTTCTCTAGCTTATTTGTTTTTCCAAGTCTATTGTGAGATACCAATGACTGCGCAAAGGTGAACGTAAACATCTTGATAAACCTGGACTTTAAAGTCTGAAATCATCAATCCACCTTGAGCAAGCGTGGTGATTAACGATCAATACTTCTCTATATGAGAAGAGGCTATAGTCCTGCAGTAGAATAATAATAAAGACTGAAAGTAATGAAAGTTTTGTATTGCCGCCATACACAATCCTACTTCGAAGATATTCTGTGTCTTGGTGTCTGAACTTTTCTCATCAAGGCTTGTTTAGTCGAACAAGGAAATATGTCGTCAACGCGAGTCTTATTATCATGTAGACTATTTGAAACTATGTAGAAGAAAGGGTAGTATAGCGAGTGATGACATTAATAAAATTCTGTGCTAGACGTCGTATCTGCAATATAAATATTTAGAAACTTAAAAAAAAATACTGCCTCGTTGGTCTAGTAGTCGCAAGGCGCGCCTTCTGTGCGCGGGGTCTCGGGTTCGATTCCCGGGTCGGGCCGAAATCGCTTTGTGAGTTTTGAGAAAATTTCATCAAGTAGCCTGGAGTCTGGAAGTTGGTGATTGATTCACCCGTGCATCGGAGAGCACGTAAATGTCGGTTCTGCGCCTAATCTCTCTCCGGTCGTGTCGGATTACCGTCCCATCGGACTATGAGAGTGAAGGAATAAAGAGTGCACCTGCATCCGCGCGAATGCTTGTGCACTATAATATGTCCTGCGCAGTTGGCTGATATACATAAAAGAGAACGGCCGCCGTATTCGATAATCGGCCTGCAGGCTTAGCATGGCAACCGTAGAAATAACTTTTGTTTACCGGAGATTGGATATAATGACAGAAAAGTGACAGATTTACGTAAGATTTCTTTTGACATTCTTTGAAGTAATTTTTCTTTTCTTCGATCGACATAAGTTTACAAGTGATTATGTGCGAGTTGACATGTCGCGCCATGCTCGGGCAGAAGACATGTTCACATTGACAGAAAGAACTTTGTCTTTTCTTGACAGAATAGATATAAAATCGCCATGCTAAGCCTGCTGGACGCCATCATAACCTACAATAAGCTATCACAAATAAGCTACGTATTTTACAACATAACAAAAAATGTTTGCACAGGTATTTAATACCGTACCTCGGTTCAAAGATATTTCCATTTATATCAAGTATCTTCGTATTTATTTGAATTCTCTTTCCTTTGAAGTGGGAAACAGTAACAGACAGACGGCAGTGTCAATATACCTGTGAATATTTGCATATATGTGTATGCAATATGCAGAAATACAGTGTTTGGTAGAAAATGCCTGTTTGTGATCTTTTTATGGAATCTACGTATAAATGTAGAATACTTTTTTGAAAGAACCAATATGTAGGTTATAGGTACAGACACCAGCACATGAAGCTACTACAATCTGTTAAATTTCCTTAATAGATCTTCAACTTTATCGCTGAAGCATATGGTTCAAAGTTGTTTGAGAAAATTGCTCAGTTTCGAGTAGCTTGATGTGCTGGCGTCTGTACATCTGTATGTATTGAAGTAACCACAGCTGTTTTTAATATAAGCAGCTAATGAGACAAAGTAGTTTAAGATATTATGTTACCACGACCCCGAAGTGGCATGGCTCATTAATAGCCTCTCGGGTGGATCGATCATAAGGTTAAACAACGCTTGGTGCCGCCGTTCCGTGGATGGGTGATCATGTTGTCATGATGAGTTACTCCGTGTTTTGGAAGGCACGTTAAATCGGCAGGTCCTGGTTGTAATTCCAACATCTTGGACAGTCAGTAGGTGGCAAAGTGAAAATGAATACTAAAACTAAACTTCGTAACATTAAAAAAACCTTGTAGCTACAATCTAACACTAAAATCTAACCAGATTAGCCGAACTGGGTCTTAAAGCAATGTTCGAGCTATAAACTAACAGGTACAACGACCCATTAAAGTTTTGAGAGCTGTATATACCGTCAATTTCACCAGCGAGCCGCGATTCGCCGTAAAGCTTGGAGAATTAAACCAACTGGACACGCTATTGTCTTGTGATAGCGAATACACTCGTATGTAGTGTATGTATAAACTTCATGCTTGTGTAAAACAATTTGGTCTTTAGGGCCGTCTTTCATCTATTAGAGGCCCTGGTCACATTAAGATAGTAGTAGGAGCCCCTATGACAAATCATTGTAAAAAGCCGTAATGTGATGAGAGGTTTCAGATTTTGTTTTCATTAAAAAAAAAAACATAGTAATCTTTTATATATAAGAATGATTTTTCAGGTGGGAGTAGAGGAGCTATCGGTTATCTTTTGGTAATGGAGTAAGGACTAGACCGGGGGGCCCCAATCCATCGCGGGGCCCTGGGCATGTGTCGAGTATAAAAAAGGACCCTGTACATAATGATTTTATCGAAAATATAATATGAGATAGCTATCACTATACGTAATGTTACCCATTACCATAAATCGGCAGCCTTTTGTCGCATAGAGATTATTACTCATGGCGATTCCAGTTGCCTAAATGCTCTAAGTCGTAAAGTCATAACATTTGTGGAGAGGGGTACTTTATAGTGAACTATAAAGTTGATGACGACAAATGTTAGCTTATCCTGGGTTTAAAGTGTAAACATATTGGGGGTGATATTCCCGTGTTAATGTTGATGTAATTTGTTAAGATAGAGAAATTATGCTTGAGTTTTTGATAGTAATGTTTTTTGTCTCAAGTGTGACTAATAAGAAGCCTGTATCCATTTTGATTATTAAGGTCACTGTTTACTAGATGAATTAGTTTAGTTTAGTCTAGTTTAGCAATCATTAATAGTTAAAGTATTAATGATTGCTAAACTAGACTAAACAATCACTACCTCTAACTTACTCTCCCCTTATTATAAAACATGGTACTGGACTTAAAGCTGAGTTTGGCCCATTAACTTTTTTCACTAATTTATACTTAAGCTGGTACTTTTTTAAGACCACGTTTTATAATAAGGTGGCAAAGGTTCAGTGTTCGATTTTTTAGTAACTAGCAAAAAAAAGAAAGAACATGCGAATTGTTTATGTTGCATAAGTGTTTTTATTTTACTTAGCATTCAATAGTTTTATCATAATCATTTTTTTTTTATTATCGTCCCCTGCTTGACACTTTTCACACAGAGAAGGATTGAGCGTTAATAACAATGCTTAAATTTAAAATTCAAAATATTCTCATAAGATGCGAACATTTAGCAAGTCACACTAAGTTCAACAAATAAATAAAATGTTTAAATACTCTTTAAAAGTTTCAACCGTGCAAAAGTTCACTGCGACACACAATATATCAGAAAACTTTTTCAATAACTCTAAAAACGCAATTTAAACTTCAAAACTTGAAGTAAAAACTTATTTCAATAGTCCACCTGAATTTCTTCCACTAAGTTTTCAAGATAAGGTTTGTTCGGACATTTTTTGCATTATATTTTATTACACATAATAATCTATACTTATATTATAAACCTTAATCGTTTGTTTGTTTGCGTCAACGTGCTAATGTCAGGAATTACTGATAAGATTAGAAAAAAATACAATGAATCTTACATAAGGACCTCCTTTTAAGTAATAGATATACCTAAGAGATCACCCTCTTCAATAACAAATTATAAAAAAGTTAAAAGTGGTGTAAAAAAATGAGCTAGAATTTAAAACAAGAAATTAAAAGTAAAATATAAAAGTAGAACCAATTTAATAGCAAAATAAAAAAAAATAACTTTGACATTTGTCTTAAAATAGTTTTTGCCAAATCTCGTCGAAAGTAAAATAAGTAAATTTTCGCCTTTATCCACACTGAGAGTCGGCGTATTTGCTATATAATTATAATAATTCATCATCATCATCCCCCCGTCTAACCGGATTTAGCTGAGTACCAGTGTTTTACAAGGAGCGACTGCCTATCTGACCTCCTCAACCCAGTTACCCGGGTAACCCAATACCCCTTGGTTAGACTGGCGTCAGACTTACTGGCTACCCGTAACGACTGCCAAGGATGTTCAATGACAGCCGAGACCTACAGTTTGACGTGCCATCCGAAACACAGTCATTGGTTTATAAGATGTACTTAGGAAGTACATACAAACTTAGAAAAGTTGCACTTTTACTTGCCTGACCTGGAATCGAACCCACTCCCCTGATACTTGAGAGGTTGGCTCTTTAACCGTTAGGCCACTACAACTTGAAAAAAGTGAAATGTTACCAATAAATAATGTCGCGCTTTTAATTCTCAACCAACAATCACTAATTCTATTTCAATTTAGTTTAGTTTTCGCTTCAAATAGAGCTTAAAGGGCACTCAAATTGTATCGATATTATGCTAAAATGGGGGAGAAATGTTTGCAGTATCAAAATGGTATTTGTATAAGCGTATTTTGACTCATTGACTTGGCAATGGGGTCGCGAATCGGAATTTTAAGTGCCTGTTAACTGTTGAGAGATAAATTTTCTTGCGCCTAAGATGGTATTTGATTGTTGTTATGTTAATAATATTTGTGTTTACTTAAATGAATAATGATTTGGATTTAATTTGTTTGAAGAGCAGATAATGAGATATGAATACAGCTTTTGCAATTGGTGTTTGTATTTTAGCCTTTTTTTCTCAAAAGAGTTGTAAGTTTCCAGATGTTATTGATAGGAGCTTTGGGAGACTGCTGGAGGAAAACAAAAGAGAAACGCTTTTTAACTAGACTTGAAGATTTATAATGCAGTTTATATACATTTACGAGTCACTAAATATACAATATATGTATTATTTTCAGCTTATCTAAATCACTCACCTTTTTTACGTGGGAAATCGTCAAATGAAACCCCTCCCGCTGAGGGTGCAGCTGGAGGGAGTGTCACTCTTACTGACTAATACCCACTATGTTCCCTCGGGAGGTCCCTGTATGCCAGGGCCACGGTAACTCTTGCGAACAACCCGCAGCCCAAGCAGACCCATCTAAATCACACACCTGACTCAATATCAGAACATTTTTCTTTAACACACTTAAAAAAACAATCTCTCGAAACTTAAACTGAAATTAATTCAAAGGAGTAATAATATAATAATATTCCTCACACATTCACACAACGTCATCTAGTCCCAAATAACTCTTTATTATCAGGCTTCTTTGGCCCATAGATAAATACCTTAGAGACTAACATATATATAATTATAATACAGATTATGTTAGTATATATATAAACTTATAACTATGTTAGTATCACTTCCTAGTGCACTTTATTTGTGCGGTCAAACCAAGCAGAGCTTGTACTATGAGTACTAGACAACTGATAAACATACTTATATACTTTTCTTTGCTAAATACATACATAGAAACATTCAAAGGAGTGCTTCTACTTAAGTTATATCATCAGTAAAGTTTAATCAATATTCCAGCTTATTCAGCTAATACCTAGTCAGTTACCTACTAATCTAATATGAGTAATTAGTAATAGGGATTCGTAGGCACTAGTGTGAATAATTAGTTGTTCACAGAACTTAGGTCTGGTCGGCAGCATTTCAAAGCAGGGTACTGTACTATCGTATTTAAAGTTAGTAGTGCAAAATTAACTCACTTCGGGTTCATGTAATGTTGATGAAAACGGCCACTGGATGTCAAAGTTTTGTCATTTTATGAATTCTTAAGGGGTAAACCAAACCGGCCAGGTTTAGTTTTTAAGATATCTTTATATAAGGTGCTATAAAAATATCTGCCACGGCTTTAATGGGAGATTGTATTGTGTTTATAGATATTTTTATAGCACCTTATATATATAATATGATGTCTTTATTTATTGCTGTTTATATCAAGCAGGGAACCAGTTTCAACAAGGAACTACAATTCAGAACCTTCTCCTGACAATAACAAACAAGACAAAAAGTAAAATCGGTCCAGCCGTTCATGCGTGATGGCGTAACCAAGCCAAGGGAAATAGGGTTTCATTTTGATATTGTAATATAGATTTCGCTCTAAGAAGACACTTTCACAATAGTTTTATATCTGTAACTGCCCCGTTGGTCTAGTGGTCGCAAGGCGCGACTGCTGTGCACGGGGTCTCGGGTTCGAATCCCGGGTCGGGCCGAAATCGCTTTGTGGGTTTTGAGAAACTTTCACAAAGCAGCCTGGAGTCTGGAAGTTGGTGATTGATTCACCCGTGCATCGGAGAGCACGTAAATGTCGGTCCTGCGCCTGATCTCTCTCCGGTCGTGTCGGATTGCCGTCCCATCGGATTATGAGAGTGAGGGAATAGAGAGTGCACCTGTGTCTGCGCACTATAATATGTCCTGCGCACATGCTTGTGCACTATAATATGTCCTGCGCAGCTGGCTGATCTCCATAAATGAGAACGGCCGCCGTAGCCGACAATCGGCCTGGATGCCATCATCATCATCATCATATCTGTAATGTGAATTCTTCTTAATGGAATTCTTAGTGTTTCGGATGGCACGTTAAACTGTAGCTCTCGGCTGTCATTGAACATCCTTGGCAGTCGTTACAGGTAGTCAGAAGCCAGTAAGTCTGATGCCAGTCTAACCAAGGGGTATTGGGTTGCCCGGGTAACTGGGTTGAGGAGATCAGATAGGCAGTCGCTCCTTGTAAAACACTGGTACTCAGCTGAATCCGGTTACACTGGAAGCCAAGCCAATATAGTTGGGAAAAGGCTCGGGGGATGTATGTGGAATTGATAATAAGGTTCAAAATGCGACATTATAATATCTACGAAGCCTTACACGAGTGTTGTGTAATTAACATCTTATGAATTGTATAAAGTTATTCAAAGAATTAATTAAGTCAAACAATTACGTTTCACCTGTTGCGTGTATGCAATATTTTAAAATAATATAAATTGTGAAGCTTCATGTTAATTTTATGCATTTAATTAATACGTTATTTAAATACATTACGCTTCGCGTTTTGTCAACAAAAGATAAATTGATAGGGTCGCGTATTGTTAGTATTTACTGTTTGTTTATCGTGTTTTTTTTATTATAAATGCAATACAGTGTTGGGAGTTTGAATTGGTTTCGCTGCAGGGTAAAGGCTTCCGTATAATTGTACGTGTTGATAACTGTAAACCAGTGTTATTTTAAACAGTTATTTCAATACAATTTATAAAGTGAATATTGATCCAAAAATTTCCGAAATATTGCATGGATGAAACTTAAATTAAAACAAGGTATTGACATAACCAATACGTACCTATATATCTTTCTATCCATAGGGCTATCCCGTAAGCCTATTACAACACAAAAAACTCTTATAAACATTAAATAATCATCATCAGCGTTTTCCAAACTATGTTAAGAACGGCTTCCATCCATTACTATTGTTTTACATGGAGCGATTGCCTATCTGACCTAACCAACCCAGGGATCTGGGCAACCCGAATCCCTGGGCACGTATGAGCGTCCGACTTTCTAGCTTCTTACTATCCGTAACGACTGTCAAAAATGACAAAATTGCAGTCGTGGCCCACAAAATATGTAACTTGCCTTTCGAAACACGGAGGAACTCATCATGACAAGATGGTCACCAATCCAAAACCGACCACGCCAGACGTTTACCTTCATTAGATCTACCTACCCGGCTTTTACTTGGGCCACGAGCTCTTTCACAAAACATTAAATTTCACTCAAGCAAAACAAAGTGTATGCCTCCTAAAGTCTTTAAGGTTGAACTTTATTTACCTCATAAACATATTCCTGAGGAATTTCTCTTTACTCTTCAAAATATTTACGGAGCCACTCCTCTTATCTCAAGCCTCATTTTGTGCTAAATGATAATTTAAACAAACTTGCCTTCATTTCGGAGCCCCCCAAGGTGCTATATTGTAGTACTAGCGGAGTCTCGTTATTTCACTCGTTTCTTAAAATTATTTCATAAATTCCTGAAAACAAGTATTGTAATTAGGTATAATATGTAGGTAGTAGGTAGGAAACACATACTTCAAACTTTTTTTTTATTTTACATAACATGTTATGAGCAAACAGACATTGGCATTGATAAATGTATAATAACAAGCTGCTCTTTATTTCGTCTTTCGAGTTACATAATTACAAAAGTTGCAAGTATTAAAGGTTTTAAAAGTTTCGTGACATTGTAGACATGTAAATACACAATCGAGACTTCATCGCGATATTTTTATATAAAGGTACGATAACTTTTTCTTTACCTCACGGTACGACATTTTTTAGTACTATAAGTCTACATAAGCAAAATGAATAAACTGTGTAATTCAAGTATTTTTCATGAAATGACCCCATGAGGTTACAGCTGGAGGGAGAGTCAGACTTTTGCTAACTAAACCCACCATCTTCTTTCTGAAGGTCCCTGTGTGCCACCCGCTAACTGTCTGTTCCTCCAACCCGCAGCCTAGGCAGATCTTAGCCCTAATGCCCCCTTGATTTCAAGTCATCATCATCATCTCAAATAATAAATAAATAATCTCCCGGGCCTTTTCCCAACTATGTTGGGGTCGGCTTTCAGTCTAACCGGATTCAGCTGCGTACCAGTGTTTAACAAGGAGCGACTGCCTATCTGACCTCCTCAAGACCCCCCTCGATTTCAAGTATTTACTTAATATTAATTCATGGTTTTGTTAAAAAAATTTAATTACACAATAAGTTTGAGAATCTCTAACCGGCAGCCAAGCAAGGCGTTCTGAATAGATTCAATTACGATCGATGGCGTGACAGACGAACTTGGCATAGTATTATATATAGCAACAGAAATAATATCAATCAAGTTATGTTGGAGCACCATGTTCAATTGAGTTAAAGGATCTGTGTTTACATTCCTGTTTGAGGGTTGAATTAGTTGTTCAAATAATAGGTTTTAGATTATTGTATGTTTTATCTTCGTCGTAGTGTGTCTGTCTGCTCGCGATTAATTCAGTAAGTACTGAACGGATTTTCATGCGGTTTTTATTAATATAGAGAGGTGGATGCTTCTGGAAGGTTTAAGTACATAAATAACTAGTTTTTGCCAGCTGTTACACTCGCGTCCTGTGTTACGTATGCACCTTCATGCACCCGAATAAAGAGTAGCCTTGCTTGATATCTATATCTATAAGAATTTTTGAAATCGGATAACTAGTTCCCAAGATTAGCGCACTCAAGCAAACATACATACAAACCAATTCTGTAATTTTATTTTATTACAATACTAGCTGCTACCCGCGACGTCGTCCGCGTGGGCATTAGAGTAGTAAAAATGATAAACTCGTTTACCTTGTATCCTTTAACATCACGGCATGATAACTAAGCTATAAAATCAAGCCCAAAATGTGTAGAAATACTATGGAAATATAACTGCCTCGCTGGTGACTTAGTCGCATAGCGCGACTGCTGTGCACAGGTTTCGAGTTCGAGTCAACCAGGAGCCCAGTCTGGAAGTTGGTGATTGATAGACCCGTGCATCAGAGGGCACGTAAATGTCGGTCCTGCGCCTGATCTCTCTCCGATCACATCGATATAAGAGAGAGGGGATAGTGAATCCACTTTAATAAGTCCTGGGCAGCTGGCTTATCTTCTCAGAGAAAACGCAAAAACACTTAACTATACCGAGGATAAGCGACAGTTCTGGGGCTGATTTTACTTTGCAAAGTATTTGACTACTATAACAATAAGCGCCGAACTAACATGGCGGACATTTGCGTGTCAATCATGGAAGACTTATGTTTTCATATCACAACAATACACACGCGTCGTTTACTAAGACTGGACATGCAGGTGTGGCCTCCCGCTGGTTCTCGCTCTGGTCTTTGTCTTAGATTGAACTAAACTTCGAAGGTACAAAATGTGTCTGTTGTTGCGGAATACATTCTGAACCTATGCTCGTATATAAGAATGTACATATTATATGTCGTCACTACTTCAAATAATATTGTAGTCACTTCGAACTTACATTGCAGGTCGATCGCGTCGAAATCGATAAAGTTGGTTTAGGCACTAAGTATGCGCTCTTTATCGCTAGTCTAGTAGTTGCATAACGCAACTGCTGTACACGACGTGGTATCGGGTTCGATTCGGTCGAACCAGGTCGGACCAAAATCGCCGGGGACTGGAAGTTGGTTAAGGATACGGTGGAGCAAAAGGTGGGGATGCGCTCTGCTTGGGCGGAGCACCACCGTATCCTCACAGCGGCGAGCTTTCGCATTCGGCCCTGGTCCAGGCCATGGTCCGGAGCATGAAAGAATGGGAGCGGCCGCCTCCTTCTGCGAAGCAATTATGCTAGCGAAGGAGGCGGCGGAGTGGTTTAGAAACAGCACCGCTCATTCCAGCCGAAGCAGAAAAATTGGTACTGGTCGACACCGCGGGCGCCGAGTGTCGAGGGACGACTTCCAGTATTAGTGTTTAATCTATGATTCCCGACCACCGTAGGTGTGGGTCTGTGTGTGGTGGGTTTTGGTTGGTTCACCGTCCGTACGTCTAAGGACGACAGCCCGTGTCGGCGGCGCGTTCTATTCCACGCGCTCCTCGAAGATATGCCAGCAACATGGGCCTCTTAGTTACCGTGACCCTGGCATACAGGGATCTCCAGAAGGCACATAGTAGGTTTTAATCAGTAAGAGTGACACTTCCTCCAGCTGCATCCTTAGCTGAAGAGATTATATTACGACATCCCACAAAAAAAGACTGGAAGTTGGTGATTGATATATCCGTGCATCGGAGAATACGTAAACATCGGTCGTGTGCCTAATCTCTCTCCGGTTGTGTCAGAATTGCCGTCCGTGTAGGGCTATGAGAGTAAGGAAATAGGGAGTGCACCTGTGGCCACACAAATACTACACAGCTAGTTGATCTTAGACGCCCTTATGCGCTGACCGTTTCCTAAGAGGCAGTTTATATCAACAAATGACTGCTGGACATGGATGAAGAAAGAAGAGTTTTTCTAATTTGAGATGTCTATCTAAGGGGCTACATTGTAATGAACATTGTAGTCAATCCTTAGATTATTACTTTATTATTACTTTTACGACCACTTAGAGTCAGAACAGCAGCCAACCCTATTCGAAGAGATCTGTTCTTTTCTGAATCGTTTCCAAGAGATTGACCTTTTCTCTAGAATTATTTACTCATACATATGTATTTTTGATCAGTAATCGTTCGTAAAAATCAAATAAAAATATTGATAAGCCATGCTGCTTTGTTACGTGTGGTATACTGGAAGCTTAGCTAATACTACCCCAGACTGAAATTGTATGAAGAAAGTACAGCACTCCTTCTTTGATCTTAAATGACTAACTTACCCATAGACAGATTTTTTTCTCTCATCTTCTGTCCCCGTTTTTGAGTGTTATCTTGGAACTTGAATAATCAAAATTAATACTTGTGACTATGATTGTAGACTGGAAGACACCCCAGTATAATTTTATTTTATGAAAATAAAACTATGAACTCCATCTATGATCAGCTACAATTACTAACAATGTCAGATTGTCAAATTAGATTGTTTTGAAAAGCTAAAGATGGCGTCAGGTTGAAACTTGCCTTAATACTTTTGTCTTTAAATTATTTTTATCTGTCGAAATAACATATGTAGCATGTTTAGGTATATACTTTGAACAGAAAAATAACTTTAAAATTTTTTAGCCCGGTTTAATTGTATGAAAAGCTTAACTCCATCTATGACATTAGGTAATAACTATTTACCCAGCTGGTATAGTCAAATTGTCAAATTTGCTAAATGTGTTGTAATTAAAAAGATATAGATGGCGTCTAGTTAAAACTGACCAAAAAATGCTTTATTGCTCATCCCCCTTAGTTAATAGCGTTATAATATATAGCCTATGTGTTATTCTGATGCATAAGCTATATGTTTGTCAAGTTTCATCTAAATCCTATCAGCCGTTTGGCCGTGAAGAGGTAACAAACATACACACTCACTCACAAACTTTCGCATTTATATATTAGTATAGATAGATACACGTGTGCAGACGGGGCAAGTTATACGTTGTAGTGTATGTAAACTTTTTGTTTTAATAAGGAAGAAATTAATAAGACTGATATAATTTTGTTTATTTATTACTGGCAATAGAAGTAATGGATCAATAAAGATTAATCCAATATAATACTGTTAAACGCATGAATTCATAACAACAAAAAATATTATTTTTAAGCTTAATTAGTAATTACAAGCTCGTACAAAAACGTCAGCCATTTTTCAACGCCTTAACACATACGTAATTGTAATTAAAAATGGCCGAATAAAAACATAATTTGGAACATGAAACAGCTTCATTTAATTTTATAATTAGTCCTTTTATGTGAGCCCGTAACAGATTAACGGCATAATAAACCATTAATTTTGATGCCTTTTACGTGAACCTTTGTATGAAAATTTTGTATATTTTACCTTAAAAAATACACAAAAAATTCAAAACAATTTTAATCACATTACCATTCAACTAAAACAAGAAACCATATCTGCTTAGAAATATATCTTATATCAAAATGAAATTGAACATTATCAATAACATTACAGATTAATAATCATTATTTAAAGTAACAATACTCAATTGGTTATTTATTAAGGATTTACGTTTTGGTAACCACCAGCAAAGAAAAAAATTAAGTATTTCTAATTAATTGATAATTCACCACGCTTGCTCAATGCGGGTTGATGATTTCAGACTTTTATAGTCCAGGTTTCCTCGAGATATTTTCCTTCACCTTTAATCAGTCATTTTGGTGTCCAAGATTTACTTAGAAATTACATATAAGTTAGAAAAGTTACAGTGTTACTTGCCTGATCTGAAATGGAACCCTCACACTCGAAATTAAGTGGCTGGTGTTTTCATTTTGACCATAATATTTACAATAACAAAGATATAATTCAATCTTGAAAATTTTCAAGTTCTATTTTTATCAGTTACTTAGAACTTAATCTGCGATTGTACAGTTGTTAGCTTTCCAACTACCGCTTCGCGAAACTCGTGACTAACTTAACCAAGTAAAGTTTATCTTCCTTGAATCAATTCGATTAAGCTATTGATTGCTTTTGTCGACCATTTTATTGAAAACTATGACGATATTGACTGAATTTAAAATAAAGAGGTTTCATATGGCATTTTATTATCTGTGTATGGAACTGAGAAATAAAATTATCAGCCATATTATTTTTTTAAATATTGAAAATTCTGCGAATTCATGTAATTTGAAATTCATAAAGGTTAATCACAGCGAAAACTGTGAAAAATTTCAGCTGAACATATTGTGTGATGGAGAAACAGTTGATCCTTTGGTAAGACTGGTTGTCAGACTTTCTGACTTTTGAACACATAAAATGAACATGCTTTCGAAAAAAACGAAGGAACTCATCATGTTAAAATTACCATCTATGAATCAACCGCTTCAAGCGTTGCTTAACCTTTTGATCGATCGACTCGGCTGTTACCAGCCACGAGATTTTTTTTAATAAATAACAAAAATACTCAAACATTTTAAAAGTCGATCTCGGGAGCAGTTGCTGGCTTAGCATGGCAACCGTAGAAACAAGTTTTGTCTACCGGATAATGGACATAATGACAGATAAGTGACAGATTGACGTAAGATTCCTTTTGACATTTTTTGAAGAAATTTTCTTCGATCTCGATCGACATAAGTCTACAAGATTATATGCGAGTTAACAGGTCGCGCCACGCTCGGGTAGAAGACATGTTGACATTAACAGAAAGATCTTTGTTTTTTCTTGATAGAATTGACATAGAATGGCAATGCTAAGCTTGCAGGGGCACCAAAGAAGAAACACATTTCTTACCCCATTTTCTGTTCTGCTTCTATCAACAAACAGTATTTGTTATGAATAATTTCGCATGAATAGCGCTTAGCTTGTAGATTGCCCTAACACTATTTTTTGTCTTATCATGTTACATGTGAGTAAAAATTTGCATAAAGACCATTACTATAATTATTATTTATATGACAGTTATTTGAGTAGATGGTGTGGAAATTTTGCTTTTTCAGAAGAATTATTTGTTCAGAATTCTTTATTGTAAACAGAATAGTTAAAACGCCAGCACATCAAGCTACTACAATCTGTCAAAATTCCTTTATAGATTTTCAACTTTATCGCAGAAACTAAAGGTTGAAAGTTGGGTGTGAACATTTAACAGTTTCGGGTACCTTGATGTGCTGGCGTCTGTTTACGATAGACAATTCAGTACAAATAAAGTGCTGCTAGGCAATATGTAGGTACGGTTAGTCTAGGTAAATACTTTAGTTTACGTCTCCTCATAACAAACTCCGGTGCGGCAGTTTGCTACCTAATAGAACATTAACTCTTACATTGTTAGTTTTATTAAACCAAATATATTTCGTTCTACATGTTATTGTGATACAAAGTGTCGGGTTCTGCAAGTTAACTGTAAATTGTTTGTTGCAATTTACTGAGAATTTAATCTAGAATGTAGATGCTTGGGGAATCTTTAAGAGCCATTTTCCAAAAAAATATACAAGCTGTAATATACTTGCTGTTAATATTGAGAAAACTACTTCATGTAATCTTATTTAAAACATCTTATGTGTGTATATTTATTAATGTATTTTACCAGTAGGAACTAGTTCATGCACCCCTATGAAAAGTAGCATATAACCTTGCTTGATTAATGGACTGTCTTATACTGAAAACATTTTTGTAATCGGTCTAGTAGTTAATAAAACAAACAAACACATAAATAAACTTCAGCTTTATAATTAGTTTCCTAGAATTATATAGCATAGATTGGTATTTAATACCATCGACAGATAACCTCGCTGTTAATGTGTGAATGTTGATCGTAGACGCTTACCTATTTCATTACTAATAAAAAAAAAACATTTAATATATGAGGGCGAGTGCGACTGGTTAGCGGCACAGCCGTCATCAGTAAGGTTCTCTGGTAGCGGGTTCATAGCGTTGAATTTGATAATAAAATGGCAAGGTAACTTCACACAATCAGTTTATTTCACAGTAATTAAAGAAAAATAACAAACTTAGTATTAAAGCACTAATTAAGTGGAACGAGTGAACTAGCGGTCCCGTTTGGAGGGTCCGATCTACTCCACGGTTTGCTCAAGACTGCCTCTCACCAAACTTCGGTCGCCCCTCCAAACGATTCCGCTCACGTGACTTGTCTATGACGTCACGGCGTTTACCCGGTCCAGTACTAAGAAATCAATTGAGTTACTAATTGTTACAAAATTATCGTAATCGCCGACACGGCCATACTGACAATTCACTCGTCCTCGGGTGAGCCTGATAACAAAACAAATTACATTTGGAAACAATATTATTGCTCGGCCTACCTGACCACATACAAAAGATTTTCAAATTTAATCTTATACTAGCATCAGGAAGAATACCACTGGTTTGATCTAGGTCAATTGCAGATAGAAAATCAAAATATTAATGCACCAAGTATTGTTAAACTCAAGCAGTACTTCTCGCTGCAAACTATTTGAAAAATTTGGGTCAGTAACAGCCCTTCTCGCTGTTAAGCCCTCAACACAGAACAGTACCAGTCCTTCTCTCTGGCAAGTCCGAAACTAAGAGACTAGTATCAGTCTTCGTCACCGATAATGTTCAGACGTTATTGGGCCTTCTCTCCAATACGCCATTGTCACAATACATTGTGCATGAATACTAGTCGGAACGAGTCGATGGGCCTTCACCCGCATCTTCTACGTCCACTACTTCACTAATTACGTCTAATTCACTAGGAACATAATCTTGTGGCATCCTTCTGATACGATCATGCGCATATTTGTATGTTCTATTGCCGTTTAATGACTTTAAGACATATCGATCACCTTCAAGCAATTCGATAACTTTAAAAGGGCCTTTGTACTTTGGATCAAGTTTGAGTTGATTTCGCTCTTCATTTTTAATTAGAACAAGGTCGCCTACTGAAAACTTTACTAATTTGGCCTTATTTCTATCGAAACGGGACTTTTCATAGATACCACTCTTTTCCATATTCCGTGCCGCTTGTTCTCTCAAATTTTCCAAGTCAATAGTATTGTCACTATCCTCGACACATAAAAGATTAAGAGGTCTCGCTACCTTTCCTATGAAGAGTTCTAAAGGACTCGACTTAGTGATGCGGTTAATGGTACAATTTAACGCTAACTGCACGTCCTCTAAACCATCCTGCCATGACCTATCCGAGGTCTCAACAGATGTCAACAAGCCTTTTAACGTCCCCATTACCCTCTCTACCTGTCCATTAGCTCTACTAGAACCCGTAGCGATCAAATGCAGATTAATACCATGTGTTTCACAAAAATCCTTGAAATCTTTACTTGCGAAACAACGTCCCTGATCTGCTATTATTCGGGTGGGAACACCGAAAAGGGAAATACTAGATTTAAGTGCCTTAATTACGCTTGGTGTGTCAATTCGCAACGTATGGTATAATAAAACAAATTTTGTAAAAGCGTCAATAAAAACGATTACATACTCTTTGGTATCATTTTTCCCACTGAGCTTGCCCGTTATATCTGCGTGCACTGTATGCCAAGGGATACATACCTTTGGTATGGGATGAAGTTCTGCTTACACTCTACCGGAACTAGACTTCGAAACCTTACATGTAATGCAGTTGTCTACAAATTTACGCACATATTTCGACATGTTTTCGAACCAGTAATGCTCGTAGAGCTTCTCAAGTGACTTCTCCCAACCAAGGTGCATTACTGCCTCATGAACATGATTCACTACGGACCAACGAAACGCGCGTGGTACTATAGGTAAACAACGAGTACGATTATTTCTCTGAATTTTACGAAACAATACTCCGGAACGCATTTCGTACGTTTTAGCATCATCGGGTGGTAATAGGCTATCTTTAAGTTTGGAAACGAGAGATTGGATTTCAGAGTCACGAAGCTGTTCTGCTAAAAGCCAGTTTTCGGGTAAATTAGCAATATCAACACGCTTTTGCTCAACTTTTTGAATCATAGCCCTTGGGGCGTTTGGAAGTGGATTTCGGGAAAGAAAGTCTACATGACTCATTAATTTTCCGGGTCTATAAACTAAGTCGAAGTCAAATGCCTGAAGGAAAGCCCACCAGCGATGTACTCTAGGGGTCAGATCAACTTTATTATGAGACGTCTTAAGGGAATTGCAATCAGTTACAACGGTAAAATGACGACCATACAAGTAATGCCGGAAATGCTTTACAGCATTCACCACGGCCAAAGTTTCCAACTCGTAAGAGTGGTATTTTGCCTCGGTATTTGTGGTACGCTTACTAAAGTATTCGACGACATGCATTTTATCGTCAACTTTCTGAAAGAGAATACCGCCATAACCTTCTGCACTAGCATCTGTATGCAACTCCAAAGTGAAATCAGGGTTAAAAATCATCAGAACTGGTTTGCTAGTGATAAGTGAAATTATTCTTTGTCTAATTTCTTCATGCTCTGGTTTCCAAACAAATGATTTAGTAGTGGAAATAAGAAGAAACAATGGAGTCATAATTTGTGAAAAGCCCAAAATAAATTTTCTGAAATAAGAGGCAAGGCCAATGAACTGTCTAAGTTGGTGGATATTTTCAGGAGGTGGTAGCTTGGTAAGAGCTTCGATTTTCCTTGGATTAGGCCTTACTTCACCAGCAGAAATCTCATAACCAAGGAACTCAACCCGGCGTTTCAAAAAAGAGCATTTGGAAATATTAAGGGAAAAACCGGCTTTGGTCAACACCCCTAGCACTTCACGCAATCGTTCCAAACCTTCGCTTTCATTTTGTGATGGTATTAAGATATCATCCATGTACAATATAGCGTAGGAGTATACTAGATTACCTAAAGCATTTGACGCCGCGCGTTGGAACACGCTCGGTGCATTGCGTAACCCGAATGGCATCGTAAGATACTCATATTGCCCATCTGGAGTTACGAAGGCAGTGCGTTCTATACTCTCCGCATTAATGGGTATCAAATTAAAACCACTAGCACAGTCCAAACAGCTAAAGAAATTAGCGCCAGACAACCTCGCAATCAAATCTGATATTAAAGGTAATGGGAAACGATCTGGTACAGTATTCTTATTAAGTTCGCGGTAGTCTACGCACATACGATCACTGCCATCTCGCTTTTTGACTAAAAGAATGGGGCTTGCAAAAGGTGAACAACTAGGACGAATAATGTTAGCTTGGAGCAATTCGTTAATTTTAGTACGCACGATTTGCCTTTCATCTGGACTTAATCGGTAAGGACGGCGTTGGACAATGAGGTTCGGATTAATTAAACGAATAGTTAATTGCCCGGTTGTAACACGTGTTTTCGGTAAACCATTTACAAAATAATTAGAATAGCAATTTAGTAACGACAACAACTTTTGTCTATTATTCGAGGAGACATCCGAATCAATATTATGAAAAACATTTTCCGAGGGTACTTCGCAAATATTAACTTCTTTTAATTTTGTAATTGTCAAACTATAATTAGTCATTGTAATAGTAAAACCTAAATTTAAAATATCACGGCCTATCATAATGTCATGTTTTAAAGCATAGTCGGGTAGAATATGAAACAAAATTGACAGTTTATTTTCGCTAATAATAACGTTACTCAAAATTTGCTCAGTACAATAAATTGTGGAATTACCAATACCAGTTATGTGTATAGTGTTATCATAACGTGTGCCCGAAAATTTACTTGCTACACTTTGTTTTATGAGAGAACATTCGGCTCCGGAATCGAAATAAAATGAAAACGACTCACCGTTATGTTTTAACTGGCCCGTCACGCCTTCTGTTTCGCAAAGGTCAACACGAAGCTTTTGTGATGCGGCTCCTGCGCCTGCACCTGTGGCGCTGCCTGTTCCATTCGCAGTGCTGCTGCTGCGTGATCCGAAGTTTGGACAATGTGTAGCAATATGCCCCTTCTCGCCACAAGTGAAGCAGATTACGTTTTTCTTCATGCTGGAAGTAGTTGCCGACGAAGAGCTTGCGTTTGGTTTCGGAGTGTCCATGGTAGACGTATGATTAAACTTCCTTTTCCGACAATCGATCAGTTTATGCCCAGCCTTGCCGCAATAATGGCAAGTTACATTTTCAGAAGCAGAGGATCTAGAACGTTTGTTATCCGGTGCACTGGTGTCACGATCATATTGCTTGCGCTTCAAATAAGAAAACGACTTCAATTCCTGGAGTAACTTGCTTCTGTTTGAAATGTCGGTGGTGAAAGCCAGGCGATGAAGTCTGTTATCAAATTGTGAAGTGTGAGCCAGTACGTACGATGTACAAATTTCTTCTGCAGTAAGGTTCTTCCATTTTGCCATCACTGACGTCATCAATCTACTGGCATATGCGGCTAGACATTCTCCTTCTTTAGGACGACTGTTATTGATGTTGATGAGAGTCGCTGCCGCGGTTTCAGCACAATCATAACGAGCGAGAAACAGCTCCTTGAAATAGTTCCAAGTCATACCTGAGTACGACACCTGAGACAGCCACGGAGAGGCGCTACCTTTCAGCGATTTGCTGAGTGCAATAATTAGAGCACCTCCTTCCAACGGCTGCTCTGCCATACAGATGTCAATGGTCGAGCACCAAGCACGTGCGTCGGCATCGCTGGACTCAGGATTGAACTCGGGAAGTGTTGGTGCACGCTGACGGGACGTTATAGCTTCTATTAGTTGCATCATGTTACGTTGCTGAAGTTCGAACATCATTTGCCACTGATTTTCAGTCGTCGATGGTGGTTGCGGTGCCTGAGTGTATCCCACTTCTGATGAGGGCGAGTGCGACTGGTTAGCGGCACAGCCGTCATCAGTAAGGTTCTCTGGTAGCGGGTTCATAGCGTTGAATTTGATAATAAAATGGCAAGGTAACTTCACACAATCAGTTTATTTCACAGTAATTAAAGAAAAATAACAAACTTAGTATTAAAGCACTAATTAAGTGGAACGAGTGAACTAGCGGTCCCGTTTGGAGGGTCCGATCTACTCCACGGTTTGCTCAAGACTGCCTCTCACCAAACTTCGGTCGCCCCTCCAAACGATTCCGCTCACGTGACTTGTCTATGACGTCACGGCGTTTACCCGGTCCAGTACTAAGAAATCAATTGAGTTACTAATTGTTACAAAATTATCGTAATCGCCGACATATATTATTCAAAAAATTGAGCAGTACGACAATTTGAAATCTAATCTAAAAGAGGCCAACAGAAGAACATTTCTCATAATGTACTGATTTCACAACAATAAAACTAGCACAATTTTCGTCGCTGTGAAGCAACCATAAAAATGTGAAAGTTCAACCATTATTATGCAATTTTATGGTTGCCAGCCACCCGGTTCCGAAAGTACCATCGTCGCGTTTCATCGCGGCGTATTATTTCAAAGTGGCGTATTTTAAACGCGTTTTGTTTATGTTCTAGTACGCTGTGAATTCGTGGCGTATTGTGTCGACAAATGTCGTTGTTAAAAATTTTTTGGAAAACAATGTGTACGCATGTGTATACGCAAGTAGGTATCACTTGGCTTTTGAGGATTTTTTTTTTGTTTATACCTATCTAATGTTGGATCTGCGTCGTTTTAATTAAAAAGAAACTTATTTGGATGGGGAGTGGGCTATGTTATAAGTATAATTGGGCTTTCAACTAAATGTAGCTTATGTCTCTGGTACAAACAATAACAGATTTTATATTAAATACAATTCTCACTATCATTAATCGTTTTAACTAAGTAGGTGTATTAAAAGTTATGAACTACAAGAGATAACAAACTATCATATCAAGAGATCAATATCAAGAGATAACTATCTGATGACTGATACCATTTCCATGGGAGAAGGATACATGATTGTCCAAATAAAAATTGGAATGAGGGTAAGAAAACAAACTAAGAGTTTTCCCAAGGCCTAATTTCGATATGACGCATAATAAATATGAACTACTGGAAAAGATTTTTAGTAGGTTAGATCCTGGATATTATACTCTTGACCTCCTTACTGATGCATGGCAGGACACGCCCTCTGTGCACATGTACGAGCACATAAAGAATCATTACTCTGAATGTTTACTTACATAATATAGGTCCGGAACACGCTTGAAGCAGTAACGTTAGTTTAGTTTTAAGCCTCTTAAAATAGAGATCAAATCTATTGTTTCTCTTTTGCATACAAAGAAATTATAAAGGTGAATGTTGAGGTGTATATATGGACATCGGAAGTACCCTGTAGGGCCGAGGCCCGCCAGGGCTGCGGATTGTACGCAAGAGCTACCACACCCCTGGCACACAAGGACCCCCAGAAGGAACCTAGTGGGTAGTAAAAGTCTGACACTCACTCCAGCTGTACCCTCAGCAGGAGCAGTCATTTTATGACATTCCAAACGAAAACATGAATATTCATTACTATATCATGCAAAAATTACTGAAAGGATTTTAATGAAACTTGGAAACTAATAAATAGGCTACTTATAATCTAGGAAGGGGGAGTAGATCCCTAGGGACGCGGCTAAAACCTCAAGGATCCGCTAGTCTAGCGAAAAATTCAAGAAATTCTACGACTTTTGTTTTAATTATTTTCTAGTTCATTTTATGACAGCCGTAGCTTAATGATCTTGCTAAAAAGCATCAATTAACTAACTCTAACTATTACTTTACCCGCGAACACTATGAAAAACAGGCATTTAGTACAACAAGGCTTGTTACTCCGTCACGGCAACACCCAACACATTTAATTACTGTGATTTACCATTACGTTGTTCTTGACATTTTCTTTCACAAGCAATTAGTTAAAAAAAGTGTTTGTTGAAGTCCTTAATTAGAATATAAAATGAATTGTTCTGTCCCGTGAAAATACGCGATGTATTTACAACGCGTTGCATAAATTTTATGCAATTTTCTTTTGTCAAGGAATGGAGGAAGATAATTATTTTCTGACATGCAGCTTTGTGTGGAGGTATTTGCGAGTTCAGGGTTACAGCCTTGTTGCTAAGTTCAAGAGCTTACCTTGATTTCCAGGTAAAGTTATGAATTGAGTTTGGTCTTTCTAAGAGTGGTGGAGATATGTACAAATTGGTTAAAGTTTCTGGGACAATTCAATTAGATTTATGTAATAACTTAAATATAGGCATCATCATATTCATTCTCCTGTCCCTATCCTAATTTTATTTGGTATCGGTGCAGCACGTTTTCTTCTACCACACGATTCTATCTGCCATCATCTCACAAGTAACATTCTTTCTAGCCATTTCGACTTTCTCACAATCCATACATAGATTTTTCAGTTGGCAAGGTCCTCAATATCCATCCACGTTCATACTAAGAACTTTCCTCACAACATGACCCTCATTCCTTTGCATCACATGTCCATGATATGATACAATATTTCAAACTTCTTCTTATACATTCCTTACTTTAACCACTCGCATAAAAAGCAATAATTTAGCAAAAGCAACATAAAGTGTCAATTAATAACGATTCTTCCGGGATCTAAAATTAGTCATCATTCTAAAAGTTAAAAAAATATATACTTTTATAGATTTCCTAAAAATTCCAAGGCATCAAAATGAATCCACTTTTCAAAAACTTACCTTAGTGAAGGTTATCTCGAAAACTATGTAAATCCTGTGAAATATTTTTCAGCTGATAACAGTAATTTACCTCCTGGTCTCACCACAAAGCCTTATTTTTAAAAGAAGGTTTCTATTTATATGGAAAACAGGCGGTTCCTTTAGTTCACTTGAATAAAATATTTGTATTTTTTTTTGCTCGCATTATGCACTCATTTTCGGAAAAGTGTTTTTTGTCACCTATCTTTTTATAGTTCAGAGGTTTTTTTTTTTTAACAGAATTTCAGACTAATTTCAACTAGATGATTTTTAGCCGACTCAAAAGAGGAGTGCTATTCTTTTTAGCCTATTCTTCAATTACTTGGTGGCTGAACTCAAGCAGTGGTAAAAAAATCTTATGGTATCATAAACGAGAAAATTCGCCATATTACAAAATTCCCCATAAACAGAAAACCCTCGTCTTATGTCATCCGTATTTGGGCATAATTCATCTGCCATGGTCTGCTACAATTTATGGCGGACGGCACTTAAGACCAGTGTCCCATAAGACACCATTCATCTATGGGTTTGGGTCAAAATATTATATTACGTAATTTTTTGTGGTCGTGGTGGATTTAGTGAAAAATACATTTTACTATTTATATACTTTTTTTTTTAATAAAATTCTTTATTATTACACTTTCCCTGACAATGAAACGCTAGGCGTCCCGACGCTTGGCATCTCGACTCTAAGGGTCGGTTCATATCTGACGTAAAATACACCGAGCGTATCATCAGTCGCACTAACGTATCATCGATTGAGTATGAACAGTCAAGTGTTTTGTCTGTTCTGGCGTTACGCGACCGATAAAACGCGACGCATGTTCCGTCAGATATGAAACTTCCCTAAGCGTCGAAATGTTCTACTACGTACTAGAATATTCCATAGCTAAGCATAACAAGTCGAAAAACCTTAATTAAAAGCTGTAGTCGCGTTACAAAAATCCGAGTAAGATATTAACACACGTAAATGGAATACAAAGTCATGACAATGACAAGGTGAACCGTGAACAAATAATGCTAAACTTGACTTCATAGCGTACCTGACCTTCCTCGGCTATGCAAAACACTTTTATGTTTATGCCACTAGGAAACGCCTCGGAATATCGCCATGAAGTCAAGTGCGGTTCTCTGAATAAAGTTAATTTATTCCATAAATATTTGCGAGAGGTCATGTGAAGATTATGATGAACTTAAATATTTTAACATGCAAAGATCTTAGCATTTTGTTCGAACATGGAACTTCGTAAGAATGATTTTGTATATTATGCTCAATAATAGCGATTACGAGTAGTACAGATCCGAAACTGTTAATTTCTGTTGACTTTTGATAACAGAAATATTTTTAGACAAGAGACATTTGTAGTTATATTATTTCACTTTCAAAACATAAACTTCATCATCATTATCTCCCGAGCCTTTTCCCAACTATGTTGGGGTCGGCTTCTAGTCTAACCGGATTCAGATGAGTATACCAGTGTTTACAAGGAGCGACTGCCTATCTGACCTGCTCAACCCAGTTACCCGGGCAACCCCCCTTGGTTAGACTGGCGTCAGACTTATTGGCTTCTGACTACCCGTAACGACTGCCAAGGATGTTCAATGACAACCGGGACCTACAGTTTAACGTTCCATCCGAAACACAGTCATTGGTGTCCAAGATATACTTAGAAAGTACATGCAAACTTAGAAAAGTTGCATTGGTATTTGCCTGACCTGGAATCGAACTCACACACTAATACTTGAGAAGTGAGCTCTTTAACCACTACGCCACCACGACAGAGTAGCTGATTCATCATTATCGATACATTATCTATTTTTCTTAAAAAGATAAATGATTTCAGAAAACC
Source organism: Heliothis peltigera (assembly GCA_958496145.1). Lineage (NCBI taxonomy): Eukaryota > Metazoa > Arthropoda > Insecta > Lepidoptera > Noctuidae > Heliothis > Heliothis peltigera. Next base: position 845,541 of record OY292333.1, read on the forward strand.
TGTACACCTAACATGTAAGAGTAAACTACAGTTAATTTCTCCAGGGATCGAACCGCGGACGCCTCATGACGGTTAACTTTTAACGAGACGGTTATTAATTATGTAGGATCGGTTTACGAGGTTCCAGTTACGGTTCAATGTTCAAATAACCTTTTTTTTTCTTGGGAGCTTTTGGGAGAGGAGACAATTTATTTGTACCTACAAACGTACAAAAAAATATTCGGCAGTTGTTCCACTTCTTCTTCCCAGCAAAAACACATAGGAAGAGATGAAGGGTAGTTGTTTTGGGGGCTGTCTTTTGTTTCGACGTTCGAAAAGCGCTGATTTATCAGCCAAATTTGAATAGACGATTTTGAGTTCGACTGAACAAGATTAAAAGGTGTGTAGTTACAATTAAAAATACTAAGGGAGGAATAATATGCTACGAGGAATAATAGTTATTAAAATATTAGTAAAGTTATTTGAATGTGATTTGATAACAAAATGATTGTGTAATATAATTTTTTCATTCGTAATAATTCGTTTCGTCCTCAACGAAGTCTAGGTGGATACAATGCGAGAAATACATTTCGTTTCTATAAAGCAAATAAATTAAAACTCAAGGAATTTCCTGCAAACTTGAATGTTTCGGAAACTATTTGTCTATCTTTAAAAGAAGCGACACCGAAATTATAAAACAATAATTATGAGGTATGTAAGTTTTTCTGTTGTTAAGTGTCTGGTCGTAGGTGATTCTTTTAGCGCTATTTAAACCACTAGGAGAATACAAATACAGTTGCGAAACTGCTCTAGTATTATAATAGGACACTTTCACATTAGCATTAGGCCCAGGAGATGTAAATAAAACAAAACTCAATGCTAAACGTTGTACAAATATCCGTGTAGAATAATATTTGTCTTCACATAAGGTCATCATGTTATATCTTTTTGATAAGACTCTTTAACTATTATTCCGATAACAGATTGGCTGATTTCTAAAACCTGAAGAATCAAAAAACTTGGCATAGTCACGAAAAGTGGGCAGGAAGAGATTTCGCGAGTGAAGTCAGGTTCAAAAGCTAGTTGAATTAATAATTTACGACTCCTCCTACTTACAAAACAATTGGACTTATACTAGTATTAGCGTGAGCTTGCGACATTCATTACGGATAATAATATGACCTTGACATGGACGAACCTACCCAGCTAGACTTGGGCACGCCATTTTGTCGCTTAATTTATATTATTACTATTGTATAATTGTGTACTGATTATTTTTATGTTATGAAAATTTAAGATGACATCATCACAGCCTATTTATCGTCCCACTGCTGGGCACAGGCCTCCTCTCAGGATTGAGCGTTAATCACCACGCTTGCTCAATGCGGGTTGGTGATTTCAGACATTATAGTCCAGGTTTCCTCGAGATGTTTTCCTTCACCTTTAATCAGTCATTGGCGTCCAAGATAAACTTAGAAAGTACGTCTAACTTAGAAAAGTTACATTGGTACTTGCCTGACCTGGAATCGAACCCGCATTCTCATACTCGAAAGGCTGGTGCTTGAACCACTAGGCCACCACGACTTTTTGTTAGTCCTTTACAATTCAATAAATTTGAAAATTTTAGCCAATTTAAGCAGTGCAGCGTTGTGACGTCATCAGCCCTATCTTCTTACTGCTGGGTACGGGCGTCATCTCATACAGATCAGGAAAGAGCGTTAATAAACAATTTTGCCAATTTTAAGACTTTAAGGTCCAGGTTTCCTACAGAAATTTCTCCTCTCTTTCTTTCTCTCTAGAAAGTACTTAAAAGTAACATAGACCTTTCCTGATCTGGAATCGAACCCGCATACTCATACTTGAAAGGCTAGGACAAATAATTCATCTTATAAAACCACATTTTAAATAAGGATTTAGCGATTTGTCTTAAGTAAACGGTTTAAGAATAGTTAATTAAATAAAACTGGCAATAAAAAGATATTACTTATTAATTACTACATTCTCGGTTGTTTTTATTCATTTTCCAAACTCATAAAGGGATCGTAAACATTATATTATTTTCATTGAACAAATGTTTTTCGACAGATATTATCTTTTAGACACATTATACACTGACGTGCCTTGAAAACGAGCCAGTATTTAGTGCGGTCACAGAAGCGAGTCAAATATTATCGTGTAACATAAAAATAAGTAATACAAAGAGATATTAAACATAAGTTATGGGAGTCAAACAATCAATTTCGCAGTTCACACAATGGATGCTATAATATTTCAGTCATTTTGATATTTTTTTCGGCGTTTTCTCATTCTGTATATTTTCAAACTAGTTTCATGAGTCATTGATGCTTAAAAATAGTTGTAGGTTAGAAGTTTTCCGCCGGCCAACCGCCAACCGAAGCCCTGGCACACAAAGGCCTCCAGAAGAAACATAGTGGGTTTTAGTCAGTAAGAGTCTGAAACTCTCTATAGCTGCACCCATAGTTAGATGATTTCCCACGTAAAAAAGGGCAGAAGTTTTTAAAATACAAATAAAAAATTCTATAACTCACCTGTCATTTTTCAAATTTCTATAATTGAACAAGCGTGTCATCATAATATTATAAACAACACACGGGTCTTACTCGCAATAAAAAATTATAAAGGCATATACGCTATTACTAGTAAGACCCGTCTGCTGTGTATAATATGTGTACAAGTCGCGAAAGTATCAAAACATTTAAGCATGTCAACGTTCCCTGAATATTTGTCTACGTATAACATCAAAGACTTACCCTTCTATAATTCAAGGCTAATGTAGATTTATGACTGTCCACGAAGCTACATTGTCCAACAAAGAAAACTGACCCCAATCCCGGAGGAGACTACATTTTCGCATTACAAAGTCTCTTGTATTGGTGCACGCCTCCCATTCATATGATATAAGTCCTTGAATGCACTCCCGAGGATATAAAGTGGGTTATTCTCAGCTGCGAATAGATAAAACAGTAACGTAGTAAATCAAAGTGTTGGTATTTTTGTACTGTCTTAAAGGTAGGGAAGTTCGGAGAACAAAATGTTCAGAGCAACTTTCTGAGGAGATAATATATTTCTTGCTATTTGAAAATGTTAGAGTTTTGAGATTTAAAGGTGGTAATTTATTTCCCATTTTAAGCGTTTTATAAGGTGAGATTGATATATAATGATACACTAAGAAATCGGCAAATTAATGTATTAACTTTATAGTGTACTAACTAACTAGGAATTTGCTTCATCTTCATTTTAAACAAGTTCCTATTTATCTTTGTACATATATTACTATACATTTTCGCTGCAAAGTACATTTAAAAATATTTGTTTCAAAAGTCATCATCATTTGCGTAACCTATCTCAATTTATGTTGCAGTTGAGTACCATTGTTTTGCATGACGCGTCGGCATTATATCTGACCTCCTCAATCCAGTTACCTAAAACCCGATACCCCTATCCCGATAACACTGCTTGTCAGGCTGTCTGGCTCACTACCCATAACGACTGCTAAACATGTTCAAATAACAGCCGATGATACCAATTCTAATGTACCTTCCGAAACACCCATCCACGGAACGACCGCGCAGAGTGTTGCTTAACTTTATCATCGATCGATCTGTTCAGCAGTAAGTTAACCACGAGCCCCTCCAAAAGTACAACATTAAAAATGAACAGCTGTAAAAGTACAGTTGAACTTTTCACATTTCGCAAAGTGATTATAAATCACAGGTAGCAAAGTTCACGATAAGGTTTCTAAATTGTGAGGTTAGGTAGCAATAATTTAATCAAAGGACATCTATCACCATGAATATATTTATGAAATTAAGAAACTTCTGAAGTATGCAAATTTTATTCTAATTAAGGGCTCCGTAAAAGTATGAATGTGGGCCACGGATGTAAAGAAGGAACTAGATAGTGCAAGGTGAAATAGAGTAAAATGTCCAACTTCTCTAATGATATTCTGCATTCATTCATATTGACAGATATTCATTATCTAGGTGCCTGATAAACACTTAGGAATTGCCTTGTTAGGCATAATAAAATAAATGAAGGAAGTATTGTGGCAGAATAGAGTTTTTTTTGAGAAATCATCAATTTACCCTTCCCGCTGATGGTGCAGCTGGAAGTGTTGGTGATGCAGATGTGTGCAGATGGTGCAGTGTCAGACTCTTACTAACTAAAACCCACTTTGTTCCTTTTGGAGGAGCTAGGGCTACGATTACACCTATGAAGAACTCGCAGCCCATACCGATGGCAGGATGGACCTTCAATATAAAAGAGCTGTATAAATTAGCGACGCCATAACTTAATAGAATGACTCATATTTTAGAAGCATACTTTTATGTCACGACTTTTAGCGATACCTAAATAAAAATACCAAAGTTAAAGGGCTATAAAAGTTATTAACCAACCAGGTGGATAATCAGCTTCGATTTAACTGCCATATCCAAGTTCTTTATATCTTTGGCCAGACTTTTGAGGTCGTGCCTGAATATTTTTCAAACCACTTTTTGTGGGAATTTTTTAACTCGAATTGCAAAGATTGTTCCAACTTTTTAATGTCTGGTAAAATATTAATTACTCAGGTAATGAGGAACTTTGTAAGCTCGTTCTGAATGTTATTTTAATAATTCTGTGGTTTACAAAAGATTTTCTTTTGTTTTTTTTTTTCTTGTAAAAGGTATTGTTTATTTTGTACTTTTCAAGTTTGAATATTTATTTTTAAGATTCTAAGTTGGTATTGAAAAGTTTTTGAAAGAAAGAACGAACTACATCATAGTTTAATGGATGTTAACGAAAAAGATACTAAATTATTATGTATGGTATTTCAAGTCTTACGATATTAAAATACTAGCTTCCGCCAGTGTGGAAGTACTTCGCAGCCGGTCAAAAAACCTATAGCTGCGCAGGACATATTATAGTGCAGACACAGGTCAACGCACTCTCTCAACAGTTACAACGAGGCAAGCGACCAACGGCAATCTGACACGACAGGAGAGTGATCAGTCGCTGGACCAACCTTTACGTGCTCTCCGATACACGATCACCAATTTCCAGACTCCAGGCTGATAGACTATTTGTTAAAGTTTCTTAAAACCTACAAAACAATTTTGGCCCGACATGGTAATCGACCCCGGGACCCCATGCTGTGCAGTCGGGCCATGCGACTAAGTACTAACCAACCAGGCAGTTTTATAATTCTCATAATCATAATCGACATAAATAACAAAGATAACAAAAAAAAATCCATTAATAAATCCCACATTCCCATAAAAACTAACCTTACCCAAAAAAAAAAACGAAAAGGGTCGTATATTTAAACCTAAATTACCGTTTTGTTTATTTTAACCTCTGCACGCGAGAAGATAATTAATTCGCTGCAGAGGTTTCGTGTTTCGTTCCAGGTCTACATGGTCCTGTGACCTTGACCTTGGGCTTACACCATCGTAACACACCATAAGTACCTTTTAAGTATTATTGGTTTGGTATGTGGGAATGATGTGAATTTTAACACAAGGAAAAGGAAAAATAAGACAAAAGCCAAGTCATCGGAGCATATTGCAACATTAACGTGTTTAATCATTTCCACCATCTGCCTAGCCAAACTATATTCTGGTTGACTTCCAGTCTAACCAGCATCTTCCAGTTTTATATGGGGTGACTGTATATTTGACTTCTTCAACCTGATTACCCTGGCAACCCGATAAACCAAGGTAAAATAGTCAACTGTTTTTGTCTTCCACGCACTTCTATCTGCCGTCATCTCACAAGTTACATTCTTTCTAGCAATATCAACTTTCACGCAATCCATCCATCGTTTCTTTAAACAGAGATGTATAATATCAGTAACATAATAATTTCTCTGGTCCCTCATCAAGCCGAGATCATTATGTATTTAATTTTAACTAAAACGTTAGACAATGTGTCCTGTAGATATCCATTTTCATTATACTAAAATCATTTCATAACGTATTAAATATTTAAACTTCATACCAGCAATAATTTTCAGCTACAGTATTATTTTAGCGTTAATTAACATTCCAAATGTGATACAAATTGAATTTGTTTGTTTTCGCACGGTTGATTACACAATACATAAATAGGTAGATGGGTTAGCAAAGTACTATTTCACAATGAATAATAATCAAACTGTAACGAAAGACTTACTTGTTAATCTAGAAACCGATCCTTATAAAACATATCTACTTCTTCTTCCTGCCCTGTTTCTAAGTTATTAAGGGTTGGCGCAGTATGTTTTCCGCTTCCATTCGTCTCTGTTAGCCGTCATACTGACATCTGCTCCGTTAGGCCAATAAATCCACAGCTTCCTTGGTCTTCCTCTGGCTTTTCATTCATCCATATATGCATTCTTAACACACTCTTTATTGCATGCGTGTTACATCTTCTCATCACACGCCTACACAATATTCATATATTGGCAATTAATACAATATTTCTTTATTTTTTGTTATGGTATTATATGAGCGTAACTACTATGCATTAGGTCTCAGATTCCATTCCCAGGTCAGACCAAAGTCACTTTGTGGGTTTTAAGTAACTTTCATAAAACAGCACGATATCTAGAAGTCAGTGGTGGTACACCCGTGCACCGGAGAGTACGTAAATGTCGGCTATAGCTATGCTACTGCGTCCGCGCAAATCTTCTTGCTCTATGTTCTACGCTGACTGATCTTCTTGGAAAGAATAGGCGCTATGGCTAAAAATTCTGACAAAGACCGGTCAATAAAAACATCATCTAATTAACCATTTCGGTATATGCATTACTGGAGTAACATTTAGTTGTATTTGCTAAGTAACTGCGCTTCAAAACTGCAAATACACTAAGATCTAAGTAAATCTCGTATTCGTAGCGACCACTAATATAATTAGTTTCCCCAGTTGAGCAACTACTCAGACAGGACGACAATTTACTATAGTTGCTCCTGCTTCAATTCAGGAAATTGGTTTAGCAACTTTTTATTAAGTTTTAGCTAAAGCAACAATACTTAGGGTCGGAGGGTTTAGTGCACGTGACTTTAAAGATACTGCAGTTTTACGTAAGTTGAAATTAAGACTTTGTTTAAAGTTTCTAATGTATGTTTGCTATCCTATCAGGTATGAGAGATAGGTAATAATGTTATTAGTAGATGAAAGCTCTTTGGTTTTAACGCGCTAATCTCATGAACTAATTGGAACGATTTGAAAAATTATGTCAGTGTTAGATAGCCCATGTATGGAAAAATGGTTTAGGCAACTTTTATCCTGGATGCAAGTGAAACTGCTTTCGGAAGTTAGTAATATATAAAGTTTTTAAAATACAGACAGATAATACATAGTATACTTTACAAATATATTGTGAAAAATAAATGCTAAACATTTTTTTACGAAAAATGCAGGACTTGTTCAAAAGAAAATAAAAGTTATTAATATTTTTTTAATTTACTATTATTAATATTTACAAAAATTAATATAAAATTATTTACGCTTATTAATTGTAACGTATTTATTAAAAAAAATATTGTAGCATCCAAAAATCAGATCCCTTTAACACATTTCCCATCGTAGATCATAAAAAAAACGTAAATACGTCCGCCCAAGTTATACCAGTGCGCGTGTGCACTACAGGGTTACAACTCAGCCTTCAGTTGGTTTCAGGCGTCGGGAGGTATCGCGCGCCCCCTTGCCGCCCGCCCAAAAAGTTCGTGAATATAACTGTTGCAAGTTTTAACGATGATTCCAAAGTGCTGTTTTTAAAAGTGTAATTTTTTTTTCTTTGTGACTGTGTAGGTACTACGTACGTTTACTGGGGAAGGTATGTATGTTTGTTGTTTTTATAAGCTTAAGATGAAAAAATAAATTGTTACTTTGATATTCTTTTTGGAGATTTTTCAGGGAGTTTAATGTTTAATCATCTTGTTATTATACTTTCTTGCACACATAAATACATGTTGCACATACAATTTGAAATACTATGTACAAAGGCGAGCTTAACCCATAGTTGGGTTGGAATTATATGATTGTTTACTATGAAGAAATTGAGTAATGCAATTTTTTCATGATTTTTCATAGTGTAACTAAGTATGGGGTAACCAATAGCATATTTCATATTGAAACGTTTATTTATTTTCTCGAGCTATTGATACTTCTTTGATACTTATCTAGCTATTGATAGTTATCAATCTTTTAATAATTATAATCACAGTTATTCTTATGTATAGCAAACATTAATGTTAGCCATATTCAATGAATATTTTTTGAACTTTACTTTTCTCGTAGGTTTAGGCTTTTAATTTAATTGAGAGCTTTTTCAATCATCAGTTCAGTTTGTGTTAAAGTAGTAATTTAATTAAAATTACATTGAACTGGTAGTTGAAGAAATGTTGACAGAGCCTATGTAATTATTCGAGGGTAATTTAAGCTTGTGTTAATTACTTCATAATCCGTTTAATATTTTTAGAAAAATAATGTAAATTTTCAAAACCATTCTTATTTTTGAATTATTTACTTTTACATTAAGCTGTGTTTCTTTAAAAGCTAAGCTTCTATAAGCTTTGAACCCCATGTTATATGGAAGTAATTTTTCGTCTCATGGATTTTTTGTAAATCAGCCCAGTAGTTTCAAGATTAATGCCTTCAAGCAAACTAAGAAACAAACAAAGCTTCAGCTTTATAACATGAGTATAGTTAGAAAACTAAAAAATTGTACCATCGCTATTCAACCTAAATAAGGTTTATATTATTAACAAAATAACTAAAAACTTAAACAACAAGAAAGATAAATAGAAAAAAGAGAGCGATAGATAAGAGAAATTGAACTCACGCATTGAATAACTCATCCGCATAATACCGATGCTCATACTGAAAGCCAGCAGGGATCGTGCCCAAAAGGCTAGCAGCATTGCCACGTTGTTTTTCACCAATATATTGACCAGCCCTTTGTTCACTTGAGGACTCCACAAAGTACTTTCTTATTTATACTTGAAAGATCCTTTAACCCAAAAGTTATAGTAAGATTCTCAAAAACTAAAACGTTTCACATTTCATAATGTTTCCCGAGGCAATTATTCAGACATTCAAACAACTTTAGACTTCGAAACGTACAAAATATTTACAAGTCAACGTCACCTTTTCAACTATTTCATATTCGTCATTGTTAAGCATTTTAGACTAAAGCAATTTGAAGTTTATACGCTTGTGATAGGACTCAATTTCCTTTGTGTGTTTGTAAGCTTATGTTTTATGCCAAATTATATAATATCTTCTTATGAAAATGTTTTGTCTTATGTGAAATCCTTGAAGCGTATAATTCAAATTGCATGAATGTACGATTATTACGGATTGTGTTCAGTTTGGGAACAATTCGTTTATCTTATATTTTCCTCGTATTTTTTTCCTGTTTTCCCCTGCCATAATATTTTTGGTGCTAATAGCGTTATTTTCTTTGCCAACAACAGTTTTATGACATAGTGGGGGTGCATTGACCTTATTTTTTAACTGAAAATTAGTAGGCCAATGGAGAGCACTTCATCTTAAGGATCTGTATTGCAAAACATCGTTAAAGTTCTGGCTTAATGGCTTATATTTGAGCATGGCACGTGCTTTTGTCTTGCCTCTATATATAGATGCCAATACATCAAACTACTACAATCTGTCAAATTTTCTTAATAGATTTTCAACTTTATCGCAGAAGGGTATGGTTCAAAGTTGATTGGGAAAATTTAATAGTTTCGGGTAGCTTTGTGTGCTGGCGTCGGTACCAATGATAGGTATTCTAATATTAAAACCCATAAAAAGGCTTCATTTAAGAGAAAAAATGCTTAGAGTGTGTCTAATTTTTTCAATGAAGTAAGTACCATTTTTGACGTCGTCTTATTTTCGATGCAAAAATTAGGTTTGATTTCTAATCAAGTGACTCTAGACACTTGTGTATCTATAATAGTGTCATGAGTATTGAATAAAATTTTAAAAATAAATACTACCACTAAACTTAACAAAAAAGCTATTAAACTACAAACTCCAATTACATTAAAATATCACAGAATCCTACAACACAGGTCCAGCTTATCCGCAAACCTCGGGGTACCTCAGGGCACCTCGGAAATATCATAAAATGAGATATCATTTCCATTGTCATACAAACCAGGTGTACATGTCCATTCACCCAACATTACGACCCTCGGAAGACCTGACCTCATCAAATGCAAACATGCCAGGGTCTAATAAAGCCAATACGTATTTCGAAAAGCATAAAATAAATTTCTGATTTTCGGAATCGTGATAAACGTATATTTTAACCACGATTGGGAACAAAACGTGGCCCAAATAAAGATTTAAATGAAATTAAATTTTATAATGCAATTTTTTGATCTTTAATTCGATATTCTCGGTTATGAATTGATTAACTTATCTAACATTGCGTGTTAGTTTTAACTTAATCTTAATAAGATTTATTCGAAGCTTTATAATAATGTAGCTACAATTTTTTATCTTATCGAAATCATAGTTTATTTTATTAGTTAAAAGACCTTCGGAAAAGGTTGAAAACTTATAGCATGGTAATCTAAATCTGATTGTAAAACCTTAGACAAAAACAGTGATTTTGCAAGAAACTTAAACAGACGTTTAACAACTGTTCAAAGAAAATACATAATGTATTATAATATCGTTACTTTGTAATTTTGTAATAACACAATTCATGTCTTTCACATCTTGATATTAAAAAAATTCTATGTACGCGTTAGAAAGGTGTTGCTTCTCTCCCTATTTATATAATACCATACAACCATATAATATGTACATATAAAAGCCACTTTTAACATTTTTTTTTCTTTTTACTCATAAGTTTACTCCTTAGAGTTATTAAATGTGTACCATGAGAGTTGAGATATTTATTGATTAACGCTCAATTATTCTCAGTGTGAGAGGAGGCTTGTGCCCAGCAGTGGGACATTAAAAAGATTAACTTGACTTCCTCTTTTACTGAATTATACTTCTACACTATACATATTTTTGGAGCCAAAAAATCAAGGAATCCTTTCTCATCTACCCCCCTTTTGACCAAAAATGTATCGCGCAGCATCCTCCATATATAAGCCATGGCATCTCGTCATTGTTCCGTACCGTGATTGATGTCCACAATATTGGGTTTCGTCGGTTATATGAAAAATTATCCCGGAGTGGTTATTGATTATGTTAGGGCATGACCAGATGTAATGGTATGGAGAAATATGGGGGCATGGTTGTCTGCGTTCTGGGGGTAAAATTGATAGAATTTTGTTCAAGTATTGAATAAGTAGTCCATTAAAAATATGAAGATAACAAAATGCACAATATATATAACTTTTTATCATCTTTATCATCTGCCTAGCCTTTCCCTAAATATTTTAGAGTTGGCTTCCAGTCTAATCGAATGCAGCTGAATACCAGTATTTTACATGGAACGACTGCTTTCCTTTTAACAACGTTTTATTATCATCATGAGGATATATTTTAGTTTTTATTAGTCTAGGTTTGTTTTTACAATGAATGGTGGAACCATTAAGCTGTGAGTACAATATTACTGAACAACAGTATTGGTTGGTCAAGTGTTTTTCATTTTTCGCCAGTAAAGACAAGAAGTACCTATATTACACATTTCAAGCCCCATATGTAGGTAATAAAACAATAATTAATGCAGCAGGTACTTTAAGATTTTATCGAAGGCATAGAAGTCTTATTTGTTCCTACAAGAGAATCATCAATGGAGAATCACAGTAATTATATAAAACTAACTTACTATAAACAAGCTACTAACTTTAATATAATATCTCTGACGCGGAAATTTACAGAATTATTACCGCCTCAGGCAACAGAACAATATCGTATTTCGCAATTGTCAACTATAAATAACTAACACAACCGTATAATGTACCGACTTGTCTGAACTTAGACAAATGACTTGCGTGGAACTTATGATCAAGTAATAACGAATCAATCCTATGAAGAAAAGTCTAACAATGCTTCAAAAATTCGACGACAAACGGTCCATTCAAACGTGTATGATTCATTCCTTAAAAGGTCATTTTAGACACAAACCTTGAAAAACCTTGTCTGGACTTAAAAAGAGAATATGACCCTTGAGTTTGTTTCATCATCATCCTTCTGCTCTTACATCAATTTTTATTTGTGTACGGTGCAGCATGTTTTCTTCTTCCACACTCCTCGATCTGCCGTCATCTCACAAGTATAATTATTTCTAGCCATATCGACTTTCACACAATCCATCTACTATTTATTTGGTCGTCCCCTTCCTCTATATCTGTCTAATTATCAAAACCTTCCTCAAAACATGATCCTCATTCGCATCACATACTCATACCATGATATAATTTATACTAATTATATCTTTGATAATATATTCTTGGACTATAATAATTCTATCAGAAATATCACGTTGATATGCCAACTTCACTTAATTCACCTATTTCACACATTATTGACCACTCCCAATATCAAATTTGTGGACATCGTTGCTACGAAATCCGGTGGATTTTGACTCTATATTCGCTGACGTCCTAAGTTGGGACATGCTCAAAGGGTGTCGGATGCAGATATCCGTCACTCGTACGAGTGCGGTGTGAACATACGTCAGGACCAAACGCTATGCGTGTGTGAAAATCGTAGTTTATTTAGCGCCATTTTGCGGTTGAAGTCGATTTGTATTTTATATTTTTTGTTTTTTTATATTTTATGATCAACTTACTATAATAAATATTTATTTACATTAATTATTATTAAATATATACACGCGTATAAAAAAACTTACGACTAATATAATAATATAAAACTAATAAATAGCGTCAAAAAACTCATCCTCATCGTTGCCACCCGGTAGTGTACCCAAAAGGCTGGCAGCATTGCCACGCTGGATGGCAATGCTTAATCGTTGTGCGAAATAAAAACCAGCCTTCGGGTCACGGGAAGTGTCAACCAGGCGCTTGGAAATATCCTTTGCGAGGATGCGAGCACTCGGTCCCCACGTCCCGAGGGTTTCAACCCCAAACGGCTCAAACATGTAGTTGCCGATAAGGCTACTATATTTGCGCCGCTTGAGGTTTTCTGCTTCCGCAGCGGCGGAGCCAGCACAACACGCAGTCCTAGGAAGATGGGATGGCGCAAGAGTATCAACGCAGGTCGCGTCCCACACTAAAGTCCTACCCAACTTCCAAGGAAAAAGCGACATACCGTCTGGTCTCTTGCCGTCGTCACGTGCCAAACCATTTGGTTCTAGTGCGGCTGGAACGCCAACGGCAACAAGAGCGCGACGGATGACGTCGTTGATGTTAGAATGCCGTGGTATGCGGCCCGCACTGCGGCTGCACGACAGGCCGTGGTGACCGAGGCTGTTGACAACTTCACCGCAGTGGCAACGATGAGGAGAACAACACGGAGCACCCAGACGCAGGCAAACGGCGAGTCTAAAAGTGGTGTCGTCGAACATGGTGCCTATATTCGACGACGGAAGTGCATGAAGCCATAGACCCGATTCCCATTCGCCCACAGCCAACAGACGCGCTCGCTCTGCAGGAGTAATTGACGTATCAATTAAATTTTTCCGTATTGCTCTGCAGAGCGGCTCATCCCATTGTTTTTGGGCGGATGGGTTGGCGGGTAGATCGGTGTTCGGGCATGTGATTTTCCAGGCGTTTATAGCCTCAGTCAGGCATGGCACCTCAGAATTGATTAGTGTGGTAGGTAAAATTTTCCTGATCAATTCTGAAGTGCCATGGACAGAGGAAATAAAGGCCGGTAAACTAACACTGGAAATTTTGCGGAAATTTATTTTATATAGGTACGTACCGAAGGATTGTCCCCTTAAAATGTATAATAAGAGTATGATTTAATAAAATGGAGATTTATATATAATAAAGCGGGACACCTTTTTCACACACGGTCGGTTAGCCTCATGGTAAGCTTCCGATTAGCTTGTGTTATGGGTGCTAAAACAACTGATAAACTACTACTTTACACATATATATTCATAAATACATATAACGAACCCGGGACCCTAAGCTCGGCATGCCGGCGTGGTAACCATTGCACCATCGGGGTCGTCGATTTTGTTTGCTTGGATTTGAAATTACTAGTCCGATTTCATAAAATATTTCCCTGATAGATAGCTGATTCTCCGAGAAAGGCTTTTAGTTACTTTTTAACGACGAGAGCGGTTTTTCCCACGGGACGCGGGTTACGCGGGATTTTTTGTTGTATGGATTTTATTGAAAGCTTAGACTTCACGAAGCCTAGACTCCTTACCACGTACGCTACCTAGGCAATACATACATGATGTTTGATAAATAGTTTTAATATATTATGCCTACCACCGTGATTGGTGGGCATGCGCTCAAGATCGGGAGGTGTGGAAACAAAGTGGGGAGGCCTTTGCCCAGCAGTGGGACAACACAGGCTAATAAAAAAATATATATTACCTTAAGGTTTATTTACGGGTGCATTTCGAAAAAATGTCATTAAACTTTTATAAGGTGACTTTCAGACTTAAAACTAAGAGTCCAGTCTCAAGTCTCGGGTTAAGTAAGCGAGAGGAGGTAAACGCTTGTGTCATTGACCCCAAGTAATAAAACTATTATCGTACATTGGCAGCCAAACGCTTTTAAAACTTGTACGTATTTTGTTAGCAAATTACTTGGTATATAAACATCACATTGTTAATTTAAAAGTTAATTATATAGAAGTGTTTAAATATTTTATGTTCGCTTTTAAAGTAACTAAATAAAACTTGTTTTTAGTTAAGCGATAAACTTTTAAAGGTTTAAAGTAGGGGTTTATTTTTACAACGGATTATGTGCTTAGTTTCTGATCAAAAGTTGCTATTTACGGGTGGATGTTTTTTGACTAAAAACATTTATGTTGGTATTAATTTTCATTATTTGATCAATATATTATTTTAAGTTTTAACATCAGCAATGTGAAGTCATGAATGGCTCGGTCTAGTTGCGCATATATACCTACATATGTACATTCCTTCCTACACCTTCCTCATGCATCAGTGTATCTATACGTTAAATTGGCTTGATAGTGTTCAGTAGTGTTTGAGTTCATTTGAAACAGAAAGACAGACAAAAGCTTCAAAGAACATCACTTTATAATAGATTAGCGTCTTTACAGCTAGGAGGAAATGTTGACCAGCAGGCTTAGTATGGCGATTCTGTATCTTTTTTCTCAAGAAAAGACAAAACTCTTTCTGTCAATGTCAACATGTCTTCTGCCCGAGCATGGTGCAACTCGTCAACTCGCATATAATCACTTGTAAACTTGTGTCGATCGAAGAAAAGAAAAATTTCTTCAAAAAAAGTCAATAGAAATCTTACGTCATGCCTTAATAAACTTCCTTTTAATTAAACTTAAGAAAGAAAAACATAATCCAAACGAAACACAACAGAATAATAAAGCAACTGCCAAGAGAAAAATACAAAAAAAAAAACTCGAATTCGGTTTTTATAAATTCAATTCACGTCCGTAGGCACGGCGTGTCGGTCCACTGTGCAATATCAAATTTTACGCATCAGCTGCTGATGAAAGCTGATAAATCACCCTCGAGGTAACTCTTTGCCGTTGAATTTATCTTTTTGTTATTGAGTAGGTATATGATAGTCTTTATGTGTTATTTGGAAGGTCTGTCATCGAGTGAGTAAGTTTAATGACCTGACAAGCTCTATATTTTTTTTTAGATTCATTATCATCATCAGCTTTTTTATCACCCCACTGCTGGGTACAGATTTCTTTGCACCTCTTACAAGGATTGAGTGATTGGTGATTTGAGACGTTATAGTCCAGGTTTCCTCGAGATGTTTTCCTTCACCTTTAATCAGTCCTTGGAGTCCAAGATATATACAACGTAGAAAAGTTGCATTGGTACTTGCTTAACCTGGAATCGAATCCGCATCGAATAAGATTCATAGAATATTCACAATATTCAGGGATGCTGGCTTTACATGATCTCCCAGAAACAGGGGTATAACACCACTACCTCCAGATTCTGGACTGCTGTGGTGTACAAGATTCTATAAGCCACAAAGTGACCCGACCCGGGAAACCAACCAGAGATTCCGTTAATAGCAGCCGCTCTTGCAACGACAGAAACGATTGGCATAGTTTTTTTGGGTGATTATCAACTGTTTATCATATTTTTAGGCACCTTCAATCTCTCTATATTTTTAAAGACCTTTTTTGACACAGAGCAAAAACACTTTTTTTAACATCGTAAATAAAATTAAATGTTTAGCTTTATTCCTGCTGTTGCAATTTTCAAATGCATTTATTACCCTTTTTGTGTTGAGAGCAAACAATTTATCTTATAACAAAGAAAGTCTGATGTTTTGTCTGTCCGTCTGAGAACGTTCTAAGAAAACTTGTTTACCTACTGTTTTTTGTTGCAAATGCTTGTTTGTATAGCTTGAATTGCATTTACAATCATGTTGGCCAAGTGTTTAAAGCCCCAGCCTCTCAAATACGTGTGCGGGTTCGATTCCAGGTTTTTTCTTTATACTAGTTTTTTCTTGTATACTTGTATGACTGATTAAAATTGAGAAAAATATTGAGGAAACGTCGAGAAAGCCTTTAATACAAGCTATCATCATCACCAGTCTTACCAAGAGGTTTTGGGTTAGCCAAGTAACTGGGTTGAGGAGGCCAGGCCGCTCCACGTGAAACACTGGTTTTCAGCTGCATCCGGTTAAGACTGGCAGCTGACCCCAACATAGCTTGGGAAAAAGCTAGGCAGATGTGCTTAATTTAAGCTATCATCAGGATGGGTTGAAACACTGATTATTTGATCAGTTATGTGGTGAAACTGTAACTTTAACCAAGGAAGCACGACTAACCCTCAATACTTAAATATTCAACATTTTTAAAAGGAGATTTTTTGCAACATCTTATAAGTTTATACTAAGTGCTAAAAGTATTATAGATTCAGTATATTGGTATGGAAGCTTCTCATTTAGCTTAGCAACTTTACGCTAGCTATGTGTATCACTTAGCTTGAGAATACCTTGAGAGCATTTTAAGGCTTCCTGGTGTTTTTTACGCATGAAAAATAGTCTTCAGTTAATTTACTTATTAACACGAATATATTTTTTATATTATGTAATAAAATTTGAATAAGTTTCCTTTAATTTTAAAATATTGTTTGGATTAAAAAACACTATTTTCGCAAAAAAAAAATTCAACATACAAAAAATAATCGGTCTCTTTAGTTCCTTATTTAAAAAAATTAAAATATTTCCCTCTGTAAAAAAGTAACACATCTCATACGTGCCTAGTCTAAAGGTCTGTTTCACCACCTACGAATAAGTCCCAATTAGTTTATCTGATAGATAATTTCATATAAATTCTGTTCCAATTTTGAATTTATTGGGTAGGTAATGGCTATTCAGACATCATTTATTTCACCTGATACTAGAAACTTAAAAAAAAAAACAAATGAATTAAAATGCAGCTGGCGTTCCAAGTATGAATTCCACATCCATCCCATTCATCTGGTATTCAGACACGGATCGCTAGACCTAAGGCAATTATGTAGATCTACGAGTATTATATACCACAGGCTTGTGTCTCGTTAGACAGATATCGATGTATATTCTAGATATATATGTATAGTATGATTATTATATTGAATGGCTTCCTTTTAGTACACCTATTCAGTATGTCTACATTTTTTTTTTCTAATTCTCCTAAAGTGAGCCTGCTGGAAGAGATTTCTTAAGTAATAAGCAATGCCTTTGTACTTGACTGTTCCAGAACTAGACAACGAATAGATATAGAATCGCCATGCTAAGCCTGCAGGTCTATTCAGTATAACTGCTTAGGTCTATTCCTATATTAACATAAGCAAAGCATTCGTGTGCATTCGATTAGATTTGCCTGAAGTCTTGACGAGAATTAGATCTAACTAGCCAACATATGCACGGTATAGTGATGAGCATAATTATATTCAACTGCCTAGCCTGGTATTAAGTAGATTTCTATCGACTTTCAGTATAAATAGATGTGGTTGAATATGAGTATAGAGTACTGCAAAGAATATATATTAACTTCTATTCTATAGCTTATCTATGTGTCCAGGTCATCTAGTATAGTGATGGCATCCAGGCCGATTGTCGGCTACGGCGGCCGTTCTCATTTATGGAGATCAGCCAGCTGCGCAGGACATATTATAGTGCACAAGTATTCGCGCAGACACAGGTGAACTCTCTATTCCCTCACTCTCATAATCCGATGGGACGGCAATCCGACACGACCGGAGAGAGATGAGGCGCAGGACCGACATTTACGTGCTCTCCGATGCACGGGTGAATCAATCACCAACTTCCAGACTCCAGGCTGCTTTGTGAAAGTTTCTCAAAACCCACAAAGCGATTTCGGCCCGACCCGGGATTCGAACCCGAGACCCCGTGCACAGCAGTCGCGCCTTGCAACCACTAGACCAACGGGGCAGTCTAGATTCTAGTATAGTGTAGGTGTTATAAAAGTTAAGACCAAAAGTTTTATAGATAAAAATGAAGATGTGTAAATAGCTTAGTTTGAGTAGTAACATTTGATTCTACCTGTTTAGCGCGAAAATGTTACAAAAATTGTTAAATTTCTTAAATAAATTATTTTTGTGTATTTATTGATTCGCCAAAATTCTAAATGCCACGATTTTATGCAATGTCCCAATACATAACTAGCATTACCAAGCTTTCAGTCTATCAATCTCTCATAATTTCTCGATTTATCCATTGCAGCGGTATATTTGTTAGCTAACCGACCGGTGAGCCACTATCGCGCGTTCAGTAAACTGGACTGTTTCAGGAATGCCTACAAGTGTATGACATTATGTGATGGTCAAACAGTAGGTATCAAGCTATTGTTTTGATTGGACTTGATTTATAGGGATAAGGTGTTTGACGTTTATAATTATGAATTTAATAGATGACATGACTTACACAGATGTCAATTTTCTCGTCTTATTCTTCTATTCAGTCTTAATTTTGCATATATTCTATTAAAAAAAAAACAAGTGAACAATACCTTCTATCTCTAATTCATAGAATTTGTCGTAGTATGTCATGCTTAGTCGTACTTTAGCTAAAAATGGAATTTCTATAAGAATCTGTAGCAATCACTAACTGCCGTAGCTGCTACGAGTTCGTAGCAAATTTTTCGTAGCAACCAATTTGTTGAACGAGAAAAATATTTTTGTTATATTCTACCTAACAAAAAAACTCACAGAATATTCTAAAATCAATTTTGGAACGGCTCGTTGCTCTAAAGGTTTATAGTTTTTATTTTGCCACATCCGAAAACAGAAAAGGTTTATTTATCTTCAGACTAGACTACAAATAAACGCACGGAGTACTCAGTACCAACAGTAAATGTGGTCCACATCTAGTCTGTTCCCACAAAACCGCACACGTTCTATTTCAGCTCGATTCCGGTTTAACATCCGATTAGTTCTATCCTGGATATTTGCAAGCGTTCCGAAACTTAATGAAATAGAAATAAACATTTGTGGCGGCACATCTATTTACATCATCAAAATTGGCAAATATTATTATCCTACTGCGGGGCGCAGCCTGTTCTCATATAGAGAAGGAATGAGCGTTAATCACCACGCTTGCTCTATGCTGATTGGCGATTTCAGACTTTAAACTTCAAAAAGAAACCAAAAATATTTAATATTTGATAAATGTTTGCTCAAGGCAGATAGATTCATGGGGTCTGTGGGCGATGAGTTTGGGTAACTCATCGTCCGTACACAGGCCAGTATCGGCGGCGCGTACTGTTCCGCGCGCTCCTCGAAGAGATGTCAGCAACATGGGAGGGGTCCCTTAGGGCCAGGGTCTGCCTGAGCTGCAGGTTGTTCGTAAGAGTTACCGTGGCGCTGGCACACTGGGGCCTCCAGAAGGAACGTAGTGGGTTTTAGTCAGTAAGAGTCCAACACTGCAAGCAGCTTGCACCTCCAGCTGCAAGATCAGCGGGAAGGGTCATTTGATGATTTCCCACGAAAAAAAGGCAAATAGATTCAGCAGTTACAGACAGAGATCACTCTTTACGATTATTGTATTTGATACACTGATATGCTGTTGTGTATCCATTCAATTTGATAGCAATACGCAAACCGCGGATGCCACAACATGGCCGGTACATCATTATCTATCCAGCTAATGACTAGTAATGTGTCATTGCACTCCAAATGAACCGCAGATATTCATAGATAGTTATAGGTTTGATTTCCAATTTGGGACTAAATTAGGCTAAAATATTCCGTTTACTTTATGCCGTGTTTATTTCATTAATGATAAATGATATTTATTTTGCATATACATAGGTTGAAACCAACACTTTTACATGACGTCAATATTTTTTTTCTAATTGAGATGAGGTTTTCAAGGGATTTCCTAACTGACTACCTTGACAAGAAACGCCGAAACAAACTCAAGGGTCAAAGTCTCTTTTATCGTCCAGACATAAAAATAAATTATATGCTGATGTATGAGCAATGGAGTGTAATAGTAATAGTTCAGGAATCATGATAATTTATAGTAATTTAATTTACGTTCAAGCTGTACTTTAGAATTGTGTGGTATTACTCGAATTTTAGTTTTATTCTAGCCTTTGGCCTTGTTTGATTATATATTATGTTACATACATTCATCATCATCATCTCAGCGTCCACTGCTGAACATAGGCCTCCCCTTTAGATCTCCACACAATCATACCGGTTGGAGGCAACTTGCATCCAGTGTCTTCCGTCTTACATACATTAAGAAAATAAAATGAATCAATTTTGAAAAAAAGGTCGGTGAGCTCTCTCAAAATTTAAAATCATTAATTCGTCGGTCGTCTTCCAGTCTAACCGGATTCAGCTGAGTACCAGTATTTTATAAGGAGCGACTGCCTATCTGACCTCCTCAACCAAGTTACCCGAGCAACCCGATACCCCTTGCTTAGACTGGCGTCAGACTTACTGGCTTCTGACTAACCCGTAACGACTGCCAAGGATGTTCAATGACAGCCGGGACCTACAGTTTAACGTGCCATCCGAAACACAGTCATTGGTGTCCAAGATATACTTAGAGAGTACATACAAACTTAGAAAAGTTGCATTGGCACTTGCTCGACTTAGAATCGAACCCACGCCCTCTTACTTTACTTACTTACGACTTTATTATTGCAGGATATTATTTATTCCACTTGCTTGCTACATTTAAAAGTAACAATATACTATTTTTCTTCTCGTATGATATTGTACGTTTTCCGACATTTTTATATTACATGCAAGGCTTCAAAGCAGGTGGCGTTATAAACAATGGACTACATTTTGTAAAAGACGATGTCGTCTCGAAAATGCAGCGCTGAATTTTTTATGATAGATTGTCAGAATAGAGAGAAACTTCGAGAAAATATTTTTATTTACAAAGTAGTGCGTTTTGTTTTAAATATACAAGAGTGTTATAAAAAATATATAAGAGATTTTAATCATTACGATTCTGTGCTCGACAAATATTATTATTAAAAAATAAAATGTTTTAGATTTTAAAATATATTTTTATATGCAGACGCCCGCACATCAAGCTACTACAACTTGTCAAATTTCAACTTTATCGCTCAAGCAAATGGTTCAAAGTTGATTGAGAAAATTTGTCAGTTTCTGGTAGCTTGATGTGCTTGGCGTCTGTACATTCCTTTAAAATAAAAGAAAGTAATTATCTTCTTAAACAATTTTATCTAGAAAGCTTCTTACGTAATATATCTTTAATTAATCTTGTCAAATAAACAAATAATGACTTAAAAAGACTTATTTTATGGTCCCGCCTTATTATAGTCCTATACAATATACCTCTATCCATAGCTATAGCACAGACTCTATTAATTTTAGAGCGACCGGACAAAACCGCAGTGTCAGGCGACAAAGTGGACCTGCAGCATAGTTGAGCATATACCGTAGAACCTGACTGCATATATGATTATGAATGACCTTGGGTGGATCATGTATGTATCAGAATAATAATATCAGTCCGAAGGCAGGCCCTAAAAAGAGCTGCGATGTTTTTCGCAACAGTTACCGCGGCCCTGGCACATAAGGACCTTCAAAAGGAACATGGCTGGTTTTGGTCAATAAGAGTCTGATACTCCTTCCACCTGCACCCACAGCAGTAGGGGTCTTTCGACGATATCCCACTAGAAAAAAAGGTCGTAAAATATTTGAAATCCCCCGTTAACTAAGAATTGTTGGGATTACCCTCTTCTTCTAATAACCTGTTAGAAGCTTTGGAACCATTTCCATAGTTTCTTCCTTGCCTTTCTGTTTGCAATACTTTTGTAATCAGTGGAAGCTTGTCGCCTTATTTCTATTAATAACTATATCTAAAAATGTATACTAGCTGTAAGTTTCCCTAATAAATATAAATACATAGCAAGTAAGAGTTTTAGTCGAAAATTTGTAAGTGCAACCACTTTTTTACAGTTATCACTTGGACCAAGCCAATCCATAGAATTCCATAGCATATAGCATCCTATAATAGCCTTTCTCTATAAACGGGCTATCTAACACAGAAATATTTTTTCAAATCACAGCGTTCACATAAACAAACTTTTCAGTTTTATTATAATTAGTATTTAGTATAAGTATTTATTTTAAGTAGATAACAATGAAATAACGTAAACGATTGTGCTCATATTTTCAATCAAACATACAAAGTGTGTCTGTGATATAAACAACAATTATCTTTTATGTGCTAATTAGATTATAGTCCAATGAATTTGTTTACAACTAATTAAATTAAATATATTTCAAAACATTTTCACCATTAATGCATCGGACATACCAAAACCGCAGCTTGCATTGCAATCTCGAAATGTTTACCACAAATACACAACAAAGTTATTTTACTACACCCACTAATTATTTTGATTTACTTTTTAATAATATTATAATTTATGGTTAAAGTTATGAGAAGGTTAAACATGGTTAAATTATTTTATTTTATGTCGTTAACTGAAATTTCTACCTTTGCCCAAAGATTTCGCAGTATAAAAAGTAACTTCTTTACTCGTAAAAATAATAATGGAAGCCGATCGCTGAAAAAAATAGAATCAGGAAAGTTGTTCAGAATAGTCAAAAGTTTCAGAATTTTACGTTTTGATCCAACATACATTTACATAATTTTAATTTGCCCTCTTAAAATTTTATTTTCTTTGTATAATTACTAAGTTTGAAAATATATGTAAATAATATACATATATTTAATTTTATGCTTATTAATATAGCAGCGCTTTCACACTAGCGGATTTTCCGCTTGGGTCTTCTACAGTCCAGGTTTCCTTGGGAATCCAAGATATACTTTAGTACATAACTTATATGAGTTGCATTGTTGCCATGCCTTGAATCGAACCTGCTAATTGAGAGACTGGGCCTTTAATCACTAGGCTGCCGACCTAAACATTGCATTTATTGATAAACTACTAGAAACTTATTTTATAAAAGGCTCAGACTTAGCTTGAAGATAATCAATCATCTAGCCTTTGATTGATGTTCAGATAAAATCTAAAATTTAACTTTGATACTTTCAAAATTCATAATTTTGAAACATTTCTCATCGTTCAAAGATTTTATGTTTCAGTCAGTTTTGAAGTTTATTTAGGAAATAGAGTTTTTGTAACTCTTAGGGCCCTCGCCCACGGCGACTTTTTGTAGCGATGCAGTCGCGATTATTGTCACAAGTAGGCATCGATAGAGACGTGCCGCTGTGGCTAGCTGTGTGCCCTCGCCCACGGGATCAGATTCAGTCGCGATGCAAACGCGATTCGGTCGCGATACAGTTACACTGATGTTCGGCACACTCACTCCCCCCTCTGTTCTTTCTCCTGTCGCGCGTTTGTATCGATACAATCGCGATGCAGTAGCGCGTCGTAAACGCGACTAACACGCGTTAGAAGCGATGCAGTAGCGATACAAAAAGCCGCCGTGGGCGAGGGGCCTTAACTGGTCTTCACGCCAGTTTCTCTTGTCCAACTTTAGAGTGAACTGGCTTTCGTCCGCAACTTTTTCCGCGTTATGTTTCAACAGCTTTAGTTTGTATTTTTATAGCTTTCAGAAAAGTTTCACATACAATTCTCGTGAGGTAACTTTGCTCTGTTGTAGCCTAGCATTGACTACAAGATCATGAAATAAACTTACATTTGAAGTCAGTAATTTGGTGTCTCGCATATGTACTTACAATAACGTTTAATTATTTAAAGACATTTAAATTGTCTATTTTAAGTGAGAAATGGTCAAATGATCCCTGAGCGTCAGACCTACTGACTAAAATCCACTTTTATTCCTTCTCAGCAGACAGTTTGACTATCTTAAATTTTTGTTAACCTCCCATGATATAAGGCATGATAAAATAGATGTGAAATGTCAAACATTTGTAGATGTTTTACCATGATCTCCCGAGACTTTTCCCAACTATGTTGGGGTCGGCTTCCAGTCTAACCGGTTTCGGCTGAGTACCAGTGTTTTACAAGGAGCGACTGCCTATCTGACCTCCTCAACCCAGTTACCTGGGCAACCCAATACCACTTGGTTAGACTGGCGTCAGACTTACTGGCTTCTGACTACCCGTACCGACTGCCAAGGGTGACTGCCGGGACCTACAGTTTAACGTGCCATCCGAAACACAGTCATTGGTGTCCAAGATATACTTAGAAAGTGGGTACATACAAACTTAGAAAAGTTGCATTGGTACTTGCCCGACCTGGAATCGAACCCACGCCCTCACACTTGAGAGGTTGGCTCTTTAACCACTAGGCCACCACGACTTCGTAAATGTTTTACCATGCAATGTAAAATTGTTATAGATTTTTTCAGAGCGCAACAAACACCGCGAATGTCGGCTAGTTTTACGAACCATTATTACGTGCATGTTAAAAGTGTTCTACCATCAAAAACTTAAGCGATTATCGATATTAAAATTAACGTTATCAATAACTCGAGCGCTCGGTTGAGCGAGCCAACAGTGGAACGCTATGATATTCAAAAATAATGTTTCTTTTTACAAAACACTTACCGTCTATGTGATGAATGGTTTTCTTTTTTTACAATGTCAAGATTAAAACTGGCGGCGGCTTTGTTAGTGAATTCTTTGGTGTATTCCACGTGGAAAAAGATATTGTATTCTATGCTTATAAAATGGAAAAGCTATTTTTCATTTTATATAATTGTAAACTATTCGATTGTATCAATGTGTTTATTTATTTAATAAAACTTTTTTTGTACGCGAATTTGCAATCATATTTATAAAAACAGCTTTGTAAGTAAAATTTATTTTATTCCAATGAACTGAATTCCTAGAATATAAATCAACAGTTTCGTAACAATAATTATTAATTCATACAGTCATTGTTGTGATTAAACCCACGTAGATTTAACATTGCATTTAATAAATGTACCAACCTTCTGCCTAGCCTTTTTCCCATCCATGTTGGGTCGGCTTCCAGTCTATCCAGCTGCAACTGAGTACCAGTATTAACCATGAAGTGACTGCATATCTGACCTCCTCAACCCAGTTACCTGGGTAACCCAATACCCCTTGGTTAGACTGGCGTCAGACTTACTGGCTTCTGACTACCTGTAACGACTGCCAAGGATGTTCGATGATAGCCGGGACCTATCATCTCGGCTACTGACTACTTGTAAGGCGCAACGCAAACCGACGGAGGCGCGGCGAAATTATCGATATAAGATTCCCAGTATGTGTTACGCTTAACGACTGCCAAAAACATGTAAGAACACGAGTTCTTACATCATGGTCACCCATCCATGGTTTGTTTTTCCCGCTACCAATCGTCGCATTCGCATTGCAAAAACAAAAGATCATCCATCAAATTCGACAGTCGATTCCCATACATTATACGAAGTTTGGCGAAGTTCACCGAACTTTGCCGATGTTCAGTTTGGGTAATATAAAGTATAGCTATCAAAGTGTTTCATACAAATCCTAAGAGACTGTTGTGGCAGTATTATGATATTAAGTCCGAGTTCAGAAGCAACTGCTAACTGCTAGTACTTACCTGCTTAGTACTTAAATATGCAAATGGTTATGTTCATTTATTTATTTTTCAACATATAAGTTATTTTTTATAAACTATACAATATTAAAATGAATCCCTATTTCTCTTGGTCACGCCATCACGCGTGAACAGCTGGATCGATTTAAATAAAATTTGGTAGACACATAGTCTAAAGTCAGAGAAAGGAAATAAGGCTACTTTTTATCCAGATGCAGAAAGCTACAGTCCTCTCAGGCGGCTGGGAAGGTGGGGAACAACTAGTATCCTTATAAAAATAGTCACAAAAAATATAAAAAAGCTGCCGCCATTATCGGGAACAGAGTCCAAGCTACCGATGGTTAGGGCTCTAGAGACAGAAAACTCCTCACAATACGCGCCGTTTCAAGGAGTACCGCCTTCTGAATCAGTCCCTTGACCTAGCTGCCTAACGAGAGCCTCTTGAGATGTTGATCAAGGCTTTTTATTCTTACTTCCAGCTTGTTTCTACCGTAGAAACAAGTTTTGTTTACCGGAGTTTTATATTGACAGAATAGAGACAGATTGATGTCAGATTTCTTTTCATATTTTTTGAAGTAGTTTTTCTTCTCTTCGATTGACATAAGGCTACAAGTGATTATATGCGAGTTGACAGTTCGCGCCATGCTCGGGTAAAAGACATGTTGACATTGACAGAAAGAGCTTTGTCTTTTCTTGACAGAATAGATATAAAATCGCCATGCTAAGCCTGCAGAATGTTCTACCTTTCTTTATAGTTAAGAAAGATAATTCGTCAGGATAAGCTTAACCTTTGGTCTGCGCACAGATGGGTGACCATTTACTTATCGAGGTCGACTTTCATTTAAAAGTTAGACTATTATTAATAATTGTTACAAAAGAGATCTCAGCAACGATTGTGTCTATATTTTCTCTTTTATCTCCCAAAACTACTTCACATATTTTCATAGAGTTTTCAGCAATATATATGTAGATTTAAATAAACAAATGTCGACCATTGCCGGGGCAAGCCACTAGGGTTATATACACATTTTTTGTAATACTTTATACAAAAAATAAAAGTTATAGTAGACTAAAAGCTCTTTGAAAAACAAACATTTGGAAAATAACTAACTTCGCTATACACTCTCAACAGTGTATAATTTCTATATAAAACTTCTTAAAACCTAAATGATAGGTCCCGTGAGAGTAAATATCATTTTTACTTAAAAAAGTTTTAGTTTACGTAGAAAGTTTTCAAGGCCTAATGAATGAGGCTAGCGTGTTTGTCTCTGGAGTCAAATTGTGTATCCAATTTGTATTTGGCTGTTTGTTTGTTTGTTTTCAACGTACATATGTACATACAATATTTATTTTTCGTAACTGTATACCTAATGTTGTTTATCTTACAACATTATAGGCATTGCGTAACGTCATATAATATCATAATAAACTTTGAATATTATGGATGTTTGGTACTCTTTCAAGCAAAAAATACATTATTTTGATTAAAAAGTTTAGCTTTATATCGGAATTAGATGTAGGCTATTTAATTTGTCAGATGCCAGAATTAATTCTCTAGGATTGTGGGTGAAATAGCGGGAAATAGCTCATAACTTTACACTACGTCAAAATAAGAAAAACATGCCCTCAGCGCCAAGCTAAGGATTCATTCATAAATGAATACTTATAATATACAATATTTACTTAAAAAGTTTGTCATGTGGTCGTGACGGTGGCGTGCTGGACACTTTTTGGCTTGTCATCTATACGTGACTGTGCCGGTCAAAAGATTAATACGAATGATAACCTATCTATTCCTTATTATTTTCAAATTTTAATCTATCTCTATAACAAATGTCATTAAAATATTTAAACCTTTCTTGGAAAGAAAATCAGATAAACGATCAGAAGCTGCGATTATATTTGTTTCTGAGAATAAATTTGTTTGTATGTCACGATCTCGTGTTTAATTTTGGACAGGCACGTTTTGGAAAAAGGCTTAATAGAATTTAATTGAAATAGGTAGGACTCATAGCCCTAGGTTAGGACTTTAGTGAACCTCTAGCATTTAATTATTTTAATTATCTACGTGAACATTTCCATGATTTTTATACTAATTTATGTCTACAGAATTTAGGAATAGGATTTGTTAAACCAACAACTCCCTCCAGTTGCACCCACTGTGGGCGGGGTCATTTGATGATTTACCACGGTAAAAAAAGTCTTAGACCCAGTTTCACAGGTTACTGATAAGTACCAGATAATTCATCTGGCAGATAATTCCATAACTTCTACTACTACTAACTACGTTCCATTTTTTTTACTTATCTGGGAGCTAGTGGCTATCCGTAACCTAGGAAACTGGCTCTTACAGACTCTAGACTTCAGGGAGACTTTGATAATAAATATCTCATATATTCTTATAAGAAACTTGTCTATCTATGTCAGAATATATCCTTCATAAATAACAAGTATATCTTCGTATATCAAATTAACAGGCCTATCCGATAGGCCAAGTTCGTGACTTCAACTTTCTTCAATGATCGATTCTGATGGAATGCCGGAACAAAGGCCATCGAGAATCGAATTTTGGTGCTCAATCGATTATCGTTAATCATAACATTAATTTGTGCTTTAGACAGATTATGATAGGTTACGATATTAGTTATAGTTTTGCCATTTGGAAAAGTTTTTCTTCTATAACTGTGTGAGATTTAGGCTTATTAACTTAATTAAAGATTTTTCTTTGTGTGAGATTCAGATCTCTAAAAGTAATACGTAATTCTATAGGTCAAGAAATAAATTAAAAAACTTGCCACATTCGCAAAACCAATTACTTCATTACTTTAATTAAAAATCCAGCTGTAAGAAAACTAAGTTTCTCACGATTGTAACAAAACCAATCTCAGCAGTTATTAAAGAAATTAATAATAATAGCGCAATGTACAGACGGCAGCACATCAAGATATCCGAAACTTTCAAATTTTCCCAATCAACTTTGAATCCTATGCTTCTACAATAAAGTTGAAAATCTATTAAGGAATTTGAACAGATAGTAGCTTGATGTGCTGGCGTCTGTAGAAAAAAGTTTTCTTCTCTGTTTCAGTTATTGAAATTCATAGCGACCCACTACATCGAATTGAGTTGTTCAATCATGAATATTGAATGGCCATTATCGAGTCGGTGGAAACTTCAAATCGATGCCGATAACATTTTTAAAATTAAAATCGAGAGTTTTAATTAAAAATCTGCTCATTATGTAGTCTGTACTTATAGGGGATAGAAAGATTATTTTAATATCTCATTATATTATGTTCTAATATTTTGATTTTGCTTTTTTATAAAGATAAGGGTTTAATTATGTCTAATTCTGCATGGAGCAAGCGTGGCGATTAATGCTCAATCCTTCTCTGTGTGAGAGGAGACCTGTGCCTACTAGTAGGACGATAAAAAGGCTGATGATTATATAAATAGTTCTTTCAGATTCGAGAAGATAATATTTTTTTTTCCTTTGAGAGTATTTTAAGAGCTCTTTAATGAAAAGATTAGTTCAAAGTACTTGCTAAAATGTTTACATGACTTTTATTCTCAACAGAGATAATCAAATTTTACATGGATTTGATATAACATTGTTTGTCCAAAACCCACCGCTAAAGGACTAATGTCTAAGGTTACCAATATGTATAGAGATACTTCAAAAGTAGGTCAAGATGTAAAAAGCTGAACTTGTAATATAAACTCCTTTGATTTATTCCAATAACACTCACCACAAAAAATCATTAAAGCTACCTGAAACTTCCTCTTGAAGACAGTCGCTAATCTTGAGCCTTTGCATCAAATTTCTCATAAAAAGTAGGATTATGTTGAAAATTTCTCGAAATCGGTTTAATCATTTTGGTTCCGTAGCCGGCCAGATGGACAGAATTGCTTCGAGAATTCCTTTTACGTTTAATATTGTAAGTTTGTGTTTTAATAAATCCGTGTTGCTTATGTATTTATTGGAAATTGAACTCTAATTGTTTTGTTTTAAAGCGGAGAGTTGCTTGAAGATTATCAGTTGCGTACCAGTTATAATTTTTTAACTTCTTCAGGAGTTGGATTGGATATGACGGGGATGTGGGATTGTTCGCAAGACTTACCGCTGCTCTGGCATACAACCCTTTGTGTACCAAATGGAAAAAAAAATGAGCTTGAGTCAGTTTTTACTGACTCTCAAACTCCCGTCAAAGTCTGACACTCTATCTAGCTCCACCTACAACGGAAGAGGTCATTTGATGATTTCACACATTTTTTTCTGATTAGATGTTATGTAGACTTTTAAGGTATTTATTAGTTTTTTGAATGCGTATTTTATTTAATTATATTTATCTAAATAATATTACAAGTGGTTGAGTATATAGCCAACGCGCAGACAGGCCGATATAAGCGGAACATTTTTTTAAAAAGCTTTTATTTAACTTGCCGTGTATGTATGTTACGGTGGATTCTTTGAACTCTATTTTGAAGTAGCTATCTTCAACCGATTGAGCTGAAATTTTGTATTTCAACAATATGGCTATCAAATGAAAGGACACACATTATTGATAGTGACTTAAAAAATAATTTGACGTTATTCTAAATCCAATATGGCGGACCATAAAAGCTTTTTTAAAAAAAGTTTTTTCTTTTAATTTTAATATAATGTTCGACAAATATCAACAAACATCCAAACCCATTAAAGATAATATTATAACATGAAGATAAAACCTTAACGATGGTACGAAAGCCTACTCCTTCCTGTTTCCACTCCATTTCATCATTCTAACATCGCGACGTCAAAGTTTTAAACCCAAGTCGTTAATCACCATCTCAACATGATAATAGTGAAGTTTGACATAACCTCTCTCTGCGCCCTCGGGTAAATTATGATAAGTTACTTAGCAACACTGTCACGGATAAGTTTGGGGTTAAAAGTTTAACATAATACTCGTAACGTAAGTTGGATTTAATTAAGTTGAAATCCAAGTTATGAGTTTAAGTTGCCGCGTTTGACTTGACAAGCAATATTCTTTTTTGGTTATTTTCAAAGTACTGTAGGTATGCATCTAAGAAAATCTATCATGATTACCTATATTTTAATATCAATATTACCGCGGATCCACTCGGTGCCTGAAGGAACCACTTTTGGGCACACGGCTAAAAAGTAGCTTATGTCTTTTTTTTACTCTAGACTAGATAATATGTCTACCAAATTTTATTTAAATCGGTCCAACCGTTCACGCCTGATAGTGTGACCAAAGGAAATAAGGATTCATTCTTAGTAACATATAATATACATATATATAATTGTATTATTTCAATCAATTAATCATAAATATTGAGCCTGAATATTACATTCATAAATATTTAAAGATATAATTCTATCACCTCGTACAAACAAAACGCGTCCTTACAATTTTATTGTGAACTCTATTCAAAAACAAATAGAGCTTATTTTCAGTTGCCATCTATCGTCTGATGTAATTAATTTGTTGTCTACAAAGTTTCAAACAAGTCTAGACCAAAAGTAAAGACAGGAAAATAGTTACCTTGATTTATTTCATACTGGTTCGGTATTTATTGGTTTTGATTGTTATTTTCTCATTAACAAAATTGTCTGTTTATTTTTCATTCTAAGCAACTTAAACTCATAACTTGGATTTCAACTTAATTAAGTATATCTTGGACACCAATGACTGTGTTTCGGATGGCACGTTAAACTGTAGGTCCCGGCTGTCATTGAACATCCTTGGCAGTCGTTACGGATTAGTCAGAAGCCAGTAAGTCTGACGCCAGTCTAACCAAGGGGTGGGTTGCCCAGGTAACTGGGTTGAGGAGGTCAGATAGGCAGTCGATCCTTGTAAAACACTGGTACCCAACCGAAACCGGTTAGACTGGAAGCCGACCCCAACATAGTTGGGAAAAGGCTCGGGAGATGATTTAAGCAGGACGTAGCAATGTAATAGCTGCACAAGTCGATAGATGGTAAAGGTAAAGCAACGCTTGCCGGGGTTGATGCTTCGGCGATACCCACCCCTCCGACACTTGGGTAGATGAGGAACACGGGTTGGTTTCTAGTCAGTAAGAGTCTGACCCTTTGCCCTTCCCCCAGGGCTTAGGGTCTCCATGAGGATTTTACAACCCGATATCAAAAGAAAAAATTGGTTGGATGACCATGTCTTCATGACGAACTCCTCCGTGTTTCGGAAGGCCAGTTAAATTTATAGATCCCGGCTGTAATTTCTACATCTTTGGCAGTGGTTACAGGTAGTCAAAAGCCAGACAATCTGGTAAACAGTTTTACTAAAGGGTATCGTGTGCCCAGTTAAAGTTGAGACTGGAAGCCGACCCCAAAATAGCTTCGGAATTAGGCTAGACCAGTAGATAAGTTTCAGATAGTTTATCTGGCAGATAATTTCATACAAATTCTGTTCCATTTTTTAATTTATCTGGTAGATAGTGGCTATCCGTAACCTGTGAAACTGGCCCTAATACTTACCTATAATTTCTATTTACACATAATATTCCGAAGAAAATCATGAAATTAAATACAAATTCCTAAGGCACGCAAACCCAATGATAAATTGTTAATGTTAAACTTTCAAACGGGTCCAGGTTCCTTCAAACGTTCCCTTGGTAAGTAACTTCCAAAAATGAACTTGGAAAGTACAAACATTTAACTTTGAAAAGGTCATTAGTTTGAAAAGTCATATTATGGGCACTTGTCAGGTTTCGAACCAGTTAACTCGAATTTGAAAAGTGAATTTCTCAGTTTAAGGGCTATGAAATACAAAAATTAAATAAATTAAAAATATACAATGCAAAAATATCTTATTTTTTACAAAAATATCTATTAAAATGGTCTCTTTTTGATGCTTCAGGACCCAAAAGTAATAAATTAGAAAAATTATTGCACACGCCAGCAGACCAAGCTGCTATTATCTGTGAAATTTCTTCAAACGATTTTCAACTTTATTGCTAAAGCCTATGGTTCAAAATGTATTAGGGAAATTTGACAGTTTCGGGTAGCTTGATAGGCGTCGGTACTTCAATTAAGTGCGAAGCAGACATCACTCACATTGCATTTTAAAGACGACCCTTTTCACACAAGTAAGTCACTTTTGTGAATAATCTATCTAATTTTCTGTCTATAAGTAACTTTGAAGACGCGAAAATCTATTGTAAAAATCGGATGCGCTGTTAACCCACTTACGTCGGAAAAGATGTATTTAAACCAACCTATAGAATTGCATGTATCGAGAAAATATTGTGGGATAGGTATTCAAGTCAAGGGAAAAATATGAAATATGAAGTGAGATTAGATTTTTTAGAAGTTAGCGAATTTTGTTGAGTATTTTCTGTTAAAGAACTTGATAAGATGGCGCTTTTTAAAGTAACTGAAACAGCACCTAGCACCCGTGTCTCACACGAAACAATTGACTGTCTCTGACCTCCACAATACTCTGCTGTTGATTTCACTATTAATAAAACTGATTGCCAGTATTTTTAAGCGTTTTATTTTAGTGCGAAATCATAAAATGACCCCTCCCGCTGTTGGTGCAGCTGGAGGGAGTGTCAGACTCTTACTGACTAAAACCCCTTATTACAAAACGTGGTCTTGAAAAGTACCGCCTTCAGCGCTAGCTTTAAACCATCATCTTCTTGAACGAAGTTAATGCTCTAAATATAGTAGTAGGTAGTATAAAGCTGGTATTTTTTAAATCACGTATTATAATAAGGGGGACTATGTTCCTTCAAGAGGTCTTTGTGTGCCAGGGCCACGGAAACACTTGTGAACAATCCGCAGCCCCTACAGACAGTATATTTAGGTTCTGTTTAAGATTCATCATGGCCATTTTATCATACCACTGCTGGGCACAGGCCTCCTATCCCACGGAGGATTGAGCGTTAATCACCACGCTTGCTCAATGCGGGTTGGTAACTTCCGACTTTATTGTTCAGGTTTCCTCGAGATGTTTTCCTTCAGCTTTTATCAGTCATAGGTGTCCAAGATAAACTTAAAAAGTAAGTATAACATAGAAAAGTTACATTGGTACTTGCCTGACCTGGAATCGAACCCGCACCCTCATACTCGATAGGCTGGTGTTTTAACCATTAGGCCACCCCGACTAAGTTTACTGACTGTAAAGATTACCAATTACATAAATTATAAATATTTAATGTTTTTAATTCAAAATTTTCCTGAAAAAATCAACTAATATGAGAGCACTATTAATTTTGTTCAGAGTATACGAGTGTGACATAAAACTTGTTTAACATTGCACATAAAATTAAAGTTCTACGTATGCGGATCTCATGTTTCTACAATTACGAGAAGGTTCCGTATAATTAATAAACTTCTGACTCGAATATACGAGTACCTAGTGACATTGTGGCAAATAGCTGACTTGCTCGAGTTGTTGTAATTAATATTATGATGAAAAGTGTATGGAATTGTGAAATGTGAATTATTGTGAATAATTTTCCTTTAGTTCCATATTTAATATTCTATCTATAAGGTTTACAATATCTTGTTTTCTCTTTCAATTTATTTTAGTAAGATTTTAAGTTAATTTTCCACTAACTTTAATTTTATTTTCTTCTTCCTTTTCCTATTGACATAATGTTTGTAAATGCTGGTTAACCAGTAATTGGCAACTGTGTCAGATTTATACTTATTATAACCATTCGTAAGATTTTTGACTCAGAAGCTGTTGGTTGCCCCTAATAAATAAATAAATGTTTTATTAATAATTAATTACCTAGGTATAGACAAATAAAAATATTACTTGTAATTGAGAGAGGACTTTTTTGAATCAAATAAGTTATCATTAAATTAGAATTAAAAATATGGATACTATGCTTACCTATACCTAAAACTAGAAAACTATCAGAATCGTTAATTTATTTAAGTATACTTTAATGTTGCAAGACATTTAAATTAAAAAAAAAAACTATTATTAAGACATTTTTTTTAAATTTTAAAATGAGTTAAAAAAATGTTAAATGTTTTTTTTAGTTAATTAAGTACTTGATATTATAAAAAAAAACCCGTTAGATATAAAAGCTGTTTAACACAGAATTAACTAAAGTCCACAAGCTCACGGGAATTCCCGTAAGCTATAACCTCTTAATGTTTATAGCCACATAACTCAAGGGCATCAAAAGAAAATAATAAATCAAGCAGTTCCCACCACCATTAGCTGCCATATAAACTACCCTGATCTTACGATTTACACATGTGTACTTAAAAGGAAGGTTTTTTGGGAGAACATTGATCCTCTGACACAGATGCCAGCATATCAAGCTACTACTATCTGTCAAGTTTCCTTAATAGATTCACAACTTTATCACTGAAGAATATGGTTGAAAGTTGACTATTAAATTTTATAGTTTCGGGTAGCTTGATGTGCTTACGTTTGTATTTTTAATCACAAGGACAATAGTTTATATAAGCGCATATAACACTAGCTTCTTCCAGTGGTTTCACACGCGTCCTGTGAGCACTTTTTCAATCACCCATATAATAAATTAAAAGAAAAATCTTTTTTTAAAAAGCTTTTATAGTCCGCCATATTGGATTTAGAATAACGTCAAATTATTTTTTAAGTCACTCTCAATAAGCCCTTTCATTTGATACCCATATTGTTGAAATTCATTAGAAATAACTACTTCGCCATCTTGGACGGTCCGCCATATTGGATTTAGAATGACGTCATATAACATATCTTGCATTGTCATCCAAACTGAACGTGTATACAAAATTTCAGTTCAATCGGTTGAAGATATCTACTTCAAAATTGAGTTCAAAGAATCCACCGTAACATACATACACGGCAAGTTAAATAAAAGCTTTTAAAAAGTAAAAGGATAATGCGATTTATTTCAATGTAAAGTTATATAGATGATACACAATATAATCTGACGTCACAATCTACTCAATACAGCACAGCTGACACAAGCCCGCATTCATTCGGAGATGCAACCTCGCATCATAGTTTTGAGATAAATTACGCTGAAATTTTATGTCAGTGCTTTTGAGCATACACTAGATTTACAGCCGTCATTGTAAAAGTGTATAACATTATCTATGTATAATAATTATGTATGTACATATTTCAAAAAAAAAAGTATTAAGTATGTTTATCAGTAGTCTAGTACCCATAGTACAAGCTCTGCTTAGGTTGGGACTAGATGACGTTGTGTGAATGTGGGAGGAATATATTTACCAGAATTTCATACAACCCGGTTTTTTTGCAAAATCAAGACGGCTTGCTGATTGCTGCTTGATTGCTGTAATGGACGCTCCCCATATTTCAACTTTTATCTATAAAGATTTTCATAGCATCAGTCTTGAAAAGTATATCAATAAATTGCAGTATCGCACTGCCCTTCTATCTTAAAAGTGTTCTTTTTAATGGATTCAAAGTCTCCCCAGGAAGTCGCTTTGATAAATCCAAGATGCAGTCAGTAATAGCACCATTTAGTTCTTTGCTGCCTTCAAAGGAGATAATTATTCGTATTTGCTTGATACGTCGGTTTGTTGGAATGTAAGAGCTGTAACTCTGAACGTCTCAGAATAATTTAATGGCTTTAATAGCTAGCTATTAATACTTTACTCTTGCATTTCCGAGGCTGTAATGAAGGAAGAGCTTAATAGTACAAGTCTCGTCAAATAGTTAGCAAAGATAGTAATTGAACCCTTTGGACATGTGCAGTAGCCTTTTGTTGGTACAGACGCCAGCACATCAGGCTACCCGAAACTGTAAAATTTTCCAAATCAACTTTGAACTTTATGCTAATGCGATAAGTTGAAAATCTATTAAGGAAATTTGACAGATTGTAGTAGCCTGATGTGCTGGCGTCTGTACATTCTGATTATTATGAAGCACTAGGAAACAATTTCGAAACGGCAATGTTATTTGACGAAATCTACTGATTCTTTAATAATAGCGCCTCAATCTATGTATGTATGGTTAGAGTCATAATCCTGTTAATAACCAGTTTAAAGATCCACTTTTAAACAAAGCCTAATCATCTAATCAACTCAAACTTGATGAAAAGAAATACGCAAGAACAAAAGAATAAATAATTTCACTTTTAAATTTAAACGAGATAAAATACATTAGTTCATCTGCTTAGCCTTTTCCCAAGCTATATTGGGGTCGGTTTCTAGTCTTAACCGTATGCACTAGGGTACCAGTGTTTTACGTGGAGAGATTCCTTATCAAACTCCTCAACCCAATTACCTGGGCAATCCGATACCCCTTAGCAAGACAGGTTGTTAGATTTTCTGGCTCTTGACTACCCATAACGACTGCCAAAGATGTACAAATGACAGCCGGGACCCACCAATTTAACGTGCCTTCTGAAACCTTCATTAGTGACCTATCAAAGATGTCACAATAAAATTAATTAAAACAATCGTCTGCAACTCACGACACTTGCAATTTAACCGACAAATGGAAAGCGAACGTTCCATACTTCACGATGCACTAACTAATTTTAGAAACTCGACGGAGCCAGAAAGTTAGCGTGTAAAACCGCTTACATGGAGCGAAGTTGCCCGAAGACAAGTTAACAGGACATGCCCATGTAGACGTTCTTTAATTATAATGGAACGTTTTGGGTAGATTCAATAATACCTTCTCTGATATCCTACTACTATTATAAAGGCGAAAGTTTGTAAGTATGGATGTATGGATGTATGGATGTTTGTTACTCTTTCACGTAAAAACTACTGAATGGATTTGAATGAAACTTTACCACAATATAGCTTATACATCAGAATAACATATAGGCTACTTTTTGTCCGGGTATTGAAAGTACTTCCCTCAGAAAGCGGGTGAAACCGCTGGCGGAAGCTAGTATTTTTATAAATTAATGGATTATGTGATCAGGTTAGACTGGAAGCCGACCCCAACATAATTGGGAAAAGGCTCGGGAGATGAGATGAATGGATTATGTGAAACGATATTGTTAGCTGGACTAACCTAGCTGAATACCAGTGATTTACTTGGAGTGACTGTCTATTTGATCGCCTCAACCCAGTGACGTGAACAACCTGGGGGGTTAGCCAAGATGTCTTTCTACAATCGTAAACGCTAAAGATGTTCAAATGACAACTAGGACTAGGACTCACCAATTTAACGTGCCTTCTGAAACACGGAGGAACTGGTCATGATAATGGCAAACGTAGCTTTATCTGTGCGGCTGTTACTAAGCCATCTCCTCCTCCTCATCATCATCACACCATCTCCCACGGAGAAGGATTGGGCATTAATCACCATGCTTGCTCAATGCGGGTTGGATCACCTCCTAATTTACAATGTAGTAAATATTAAAAAAAAAAAACTCAAAATATGCGATGTTAAACAATTACTATTCTGAAAACCGCTTCGACACAAATTAAGCCGCACGAGAGAAAATCGCGGATACACATGAACACAGGTAAAACCGAGAACCTCCTTTTTTATGACGGTTAAAATAAACGAAGCGAAATTTTATTTACTGCCCTCATTAGAAACGCGCTTCCAGATGTAAGGAGCGGGTCTTTCCAGATCTGAGTATAATTTAATTAATACGAGTCTATAAATCAAGTTTACTGACTTCGCGTTTTCTTTATAATAAATTATTATTATAACGAAACGAGAATTTGTATGTCGGGATTTCGGTTGGTTTATTCACAGATGCGTTGTTTTTCGCGTAAGTGATACTTGTGTGAGATTTTTTGTTAACATTGATTTATTGTTTCTGTACTTTTTGCGGGTATGGTGATCAATAATGGTAATATTTTTGGGACTTTGCGGTAGAGTATGAATATGAATGGGGGTACCTTTGTGTAATCAATTCTTTGTACGGCTTTCGTGTTTACCTGATTGCTAAATATTTTGTTGTTTCTAAATAGGATATGGTATTTTTTCGAGGAACATGGCCGTCTTTTTTTTTGGGAATTTGACTTCCTGACCATCGCTGTCTGCATTAAAAATACTTATAACACATACTTATAAAACAGTCAAAGCCATTCAAAAAAGTAAATAAAATAAATTAAAGTCATTCTATAAATCTGAACAAATTTCCCGTAAATTTCATAATTTCCCTATCTTCATCATCTCCCGAGCCTTTTCCCAACTATGTTGGGGTCGGCTTCCAGTCTAACCGGATTCAGCTGAGTACCAGTGTTTTACAAGGAGCGACTGCCTATCTGACCTCCATAACTCAGTTACCCGGGCAACCCAATACTTGGTTAGACTGGCTTCTGACACCCGTAACGACTGCCAAGGATGTTCAATGACAGCATAATTTTCAATTCATAATTTCCCTAACTTAAAGGAAAAAAATGCACGATTCTTAATTCCTTAATTAAAAAGCCATAGCTTTTCATAAAGTAATTTGTCCATAAATCAGTTTTACCTGTTAAGCGCATGATCCGAATATTTGGCGATCTATAATTTATTGGGAGCTCAAACAGAATCTCGGCAATGTATCTTTATTTTATGCGAGATTATGAGAAAATTGAGTGTCATTAATACGCATTATCTTTTAAAGCTTATTTGCTTTACTACTCATACTTAAATCTATGAAAACGATCTACATTGTTCCAAAAATTATAGCGTAGAACTAGTTTCGCCAGCGATTTTACCCTTTTCCTGAGAAAAGTACTTTTCGCACCCAGATAAAAGTAGTCTATATTTTCTTCTTATGTATATACTATAATACTACCAAGTTTCATCAACACCCGCAGAGCCGTTTGGCCGTGAAGAGGTAACAAACTTACACACACACTCATAAGCTTTCGCCTTTATATAATAGTGTCATGTCATACAAAATATAAATTTCAAGTAAAATATATTTTGAATTTATCATATAATTATTATTTGTAAACGATACAATTTTGTAATTTTGTAGTCAGTGATCTAAAAGCAAAAAGATACTCTCGACTTCTATTTATTAAACTACGATAAAAAATTATTTTGCAATAGTATGTAGATAAATCCGATAATCTCGGATTGTGATTGCAAATAGAGCCAGCTTATAGATTTCAACAGCATTATGTTGTTTGCTTGTTGAATAAAGCAAAGCAATTTAAACTAGTCTAAAATCATTTGTATACTAACTTTTCCTCATGGTTTGGCCCGTATCCAGACACAGCTACTCCAAAAGCAACTTCAACAGAGTAAATTTATCTCCATATTTTACATCGGATATAATCGGTCATAGTCAGGACACGCTTTTACCATAAAATTAAAAACAAAGGAACAATAGGATATAATATATGCATATGACACTCGTAATAGCTATTAAAAAAACTATTAAAGGACATGTCCGCTTTTTGTATGGACGTTGGTTTTTTATTCCGAGTAAAATTTAACCAGCATCAATGTTTATTCATATAAAGACGACAAAAATAAGGAACTTAGAACCACTGAAATAATATTTTTAAACCCCTCCATTTTACAGAAAATTCAAAACTTAATAATTGAAGTTATTATTATTCTTTTAATTGCTGGCAACCCTTAAAAAAGGTAGTTTTTATTTAAAGTATCGCCACACTGGGATAATGTTATATTTGACTTTAGATCATAGACCTATAGATGACTAGATGTAACCATGAGACTGTAGGCAAATGTGGAAATGAGAAGCATATATACGAAATAAGTAAGAAAATTGAGACAAAACATAATATTCTCTGTCGCATTCGGCGTGCCGGGTTTTGCTCGGCCAACATTTAAAAGTTGGCCCAAACAAAGTCCTGGATCTCTATCACCGAGAGGTCGACTCAGATCATTTTTTATGTTTTTAGAAAAGTTTCGGCAATTAAGTTCTAGTTTTAGTGTATATAATTATGAGAAATAGACTCCTGTAGTTGAGTGTTTAGTGCATTTTGAGTTTTATAGTGCTGTCTCATGTGCAGCCACGTGGGTGCTCCATCTATAGGTATTATAATCTAAGTATTTGACAGAACAAATTATTTATCTGTCACTGACAATAGAGATGGGTCAATTTACGATTAGACTCGCTTCAGGTTGACTCGAATTGAAATTCATGTGATTCTGTAGTTTGATAGTAACAATTTTATTATTTTATGTATCAGGTATAAGAGAAGACCATTTGTTTTCTGAACCTATTTTTCATTAGAAAATAGATAAAATAGTAGAATAAACTTCTCACATAAGAAATCAAACTTGCATGCGGTGTTTACCTGTAAAGATTGTGCATTTAGTTTTTAAGTTTTGATTTTATTTTATCTATGTACCTACATATGTATCACTGAAACAATAGCTGGTAAAACTAAATAAATAAATAAATAAACTTAGTGGATAAATCGATTTCATTTGCAGGAAAAATCGATTCTTCGATTAATTAATCGCACCCCTATTGGCTCCCCTGCCGTTACAGTATCGTTCGTCCGCTATAAGAGTGCTTTATTATTATCATTGCGCTTTACTGATTTTTCCGATTTAACTGACTTGAACTTTTCACAACTGATTTTTCCACTTAGCACATGATTGTTTTATAAACCTGTGACTAACAATTATGATTTTTCGTACCGATATTTGATATTGCACGTGACGAGTATTAGACCAATTATTGAATTTATTTATTTCTCAAAAACACCAACATTATTGTACTTAATCATATTTCGTTAGTGAGTAGCAGACAGTATAAAACAGACATCATGCTAGCTCGCCAAACAAGAAAAAAAACATATGTTTATTTATGTATTTTATTTACAGTACGAATCGCTTGCATGAGAACAATAAAACACTGAAGCTTAATATTAAACAGTTTTAAATATAATTTTCGAAAGGCTTTTCATCCACTCATCTTGATTTCCAGTCGAATAAAATCTCAGTTTATATCAACAATGGTTCTGATCGGTAGATAACATTATTATTCATTTTCTTCGGCTGATTATAAGCTCTTATGTAGTATGATGAAACATGTATTTCTTTTTGACTGGGGTCTAAGTAAAATATTGTAATTTACACGTCAACAAACTCGATATCCTTGCGCAATTCCATTTGGAAGATTGTGTATTTTCTATGTTCTGCTGACAGTTAGTAACTGTCATAAATTGACAAAGAAAAACTGTCCTCCTATGTCAATTTTACTTTTTTTTGGGTGCGTTCGATTTCCTAGCCTAGATAAATCTTAAGGTTTGTTAGTTTTAGGAGTAAATTCACTCTATATTGAAAAAATATTTTTTCGGAAATTGGAGGGCTTTAAAAATGTTTGATATAGTCAGAAGCCCTAAGTTTTGACATGTCTATTCAAATATATATACTTTACCGTGGTTAAAATTATTCAATAATAAAAAACCATTTCTGGACATGTCCTTTGCATCACATCACATTCGTAGTAATAACGTAAGATTTTGATGTACAGATGCCAGCATATGTGTATGACGTCATGCTATCTGTCAAATTTCCTTAATACATTTTGAACTATATCGCTGAAGGATACGGTTCAAAGTTGATTAGGAAAATTTGTCAGTCTCGGTCTGAATATTTACTATTTTTTCACGCGAAAAAGTATCAATCGATTTTAATGAAACTAGAAACAAGAATTTATAGGTTATAGATCAGAGTAATATAGAAGCTCGTAAGGATGGGACAGCAACACGAAATAAAAGAGATGTTGTTCGTACAAAGCTTCGATTTATTCAGAACTTACACTCGTTAAACAGTTGTTATTATAATGCATAATTATGTTATGTATTCCTATACTACAAGCTCTTTTTTATTCATGTACGTAAAAGTAGTTTACCTTGGGAAGCAAGTGTAACCGCAGATTGGAGCTAGTCATGAATAATAACTTACAAACATCTACTGGCTACAATATTCTGTGTAACAGCAAAGAGGAATTACGAACACCAAATTTCCTCTTTATGAGCACTTAAATTCCTCGTACAATAAGTTTCCTGAAACCCTCATCATGAGATTACAGAATCCAGCACTAATTGATCCGCCATTTCTAGGAATTGGAAATCGGGTTCCAGTATATGTACTTCATCTTCACAAGACTCTTAATTATTTACAGATTTTTCATTTTCCTTAATTTAATATTTACATAAAAAAAAACTTTATCTATATAAAAGATTAAATTAATATTTATCGTGGATTTTATTCTTATTTTTTTTTTGTTATTAGCGAGGACTTGTTATATAGGGTATTTGAGTCTTTTTTTTTTAATTATTCATATCAAAAGTAACAATTTACAAAACCAAAAACAGAAATAATTTTTGGAATCCGTTAAGAAATAAGTAATTTATAAACCTTTCAAAAGTCACACAGTCAATTTTGACGCTGTTTTAGAAAAATGTTCCTTGTGCGTGTGTTTATTTGTTTGTTAAAAATTTTGTACAAAATCAAATACAGGAAAATACCCAATTGGCTTTCTGTACCTATGACTTCTCTTTTTGTTAAGTTTTTATATAGCTGCAAGTTTTCCATAGTGTATTAAATAAATAAATAAATGGACAATCCTTTAAATATTAACAATGTTAGAAAAATCAACTATTCTAGCAACTTTGAACTAATCAAACAGTTGTGAATAATGAATGGTGAGTCGATCAAACTCGTATTTGCCTAACACTCAGCCATCGGATTAGTTGTTTGTATGTCAACATCTGGACAGCCCTGGGCAATCGAATTAGCTTGCTGATAGTTTAAGTAATAAGAGATTGAGAATCTAAACGATGTAAATCTTGTCGTAAGGGTGCGTCGCTAGCGAGCCGTTTGCGATCTACACGCGTGTATTTTTGTTCATGCGCCACCAGTTTGCGTGTGACCTATGCGTCGTACGCGATCAGTGCGTGAGCGGCGCACATTTTAAGTAAGTTATAGAACAGTTAGTTCGAGGATTGAGTGCGCGCAACAGACTTACATAAGTTGCACTAAAGAGATGCAGCAAAACATTGCCGTGACTTCAGTGCAGCTCGCAAACAGATCGCAAGCTGCAAATTCGCGGCACATTTGCCAAATGTGGAGGCATCCTAAAATATATCCTCATTTTTAATACGCAAATCATCATTTACTTACCTATCTTTATTCCAGTCAGTACTTACTTATTCCGTCTGTAAACTTTCATTTCTGACATCACCAAATAACATTTCTGACACGGCCTTTTCATATTATCCTTTAATTATCACTCCCTTAAAATTAATATTACAAAATAAACATTTGCTCCATTTTTCTCAAAGGTACAGTCGTATAAAACAATATCAGCACAACCTTTTCGTCCTTTCATTTCGACTAATTAGGGTCAACAAATGACCTTCTTAAGGCTGTTAACAAAGCTTGGCTACCTTTGTTAGTACCTGTTACAAGGATTGTGTAGGTACAACATATTTTTAGGGTCTATTGTCCGTGCATTCTGTTTGAGGTCAAGTTTGGGTCTTGGGCAAGAAATGGGTCTATTATACTTGCTTCTTGGGGTCGGGAAATTGGTGAAAGAAGTGGTAATGTAAATTATGATGGCTTGAAAGGTTAATGGATGTTGCGATACAAAATAACCATTATTCGGTAGGTATATTAAAAAAAAAAGTTGTTTTTTTCTATGTCTGGTCGGCTTCCAGTAATAACAGGATGCAGCTGAGTGTATGTGACCAGTGATTTGGATATAGCGAC
Organism: Heliothis peltigera; assembly: GCA_958496145.1. NCBI lineage: Eukaryota > Metazoa > Arthropoda > Insecta > Lepidoptera > Noctuidae > Heliothis > Heliothis peltigera. The sequence continues at coordinate 890,249 of OY292333.1, forward strand.
TGCCTAACTGACCTCCTCCACCGTCACTCGTTGTCAGACTTTTTGACTTCGTTCTTTTGATTTATATCTTCAAATGGCAGCCAGGACCCAAAAATTTCACGTGCCTTTCGCAACAATTTATAGCAAACACTATAAACATCCTAAAAAGGAAAAAAATCTACAAAATATTTGAATTACGACCTTATTTTAATCCATCGATAACAAGACTATTATATTAAGTGGATTACACATATTTTTTTTAACTTACCCAAAACATTTTTATTTACCCCCGAATTCACGGTAAAATCTCCCAGCTACCGAATACCCACAATACAATTTCTTCTTTGTTTTCCGAATACAAACAAAAGAGACCGCGGATATAACCCGTATTCGGTATCGGGTTCATAGCAAATGCCCGTTCCTGTAACCTCAATATACGTTTACCAACCGCAGGCCTGTTTGAACTCTACATATAGGGAAGTTCTCTACGGCTTTTATTTGGGAAATTACAACGCTAGTACTGTGCTAGGATAAATAATGTTTGAAAGAGATAATGTCAGGAAATACATGTGCCCGCAAAAGTGAAGGGTCACCTAGTTCACTAATTAATTACTTTGCTAGGCAACTTTTTAAATTAAACGCACCTAAAAAAAAACAAAAACTACACTATGATTTAAAAAAGAACCTCTTTCTTTTCGGGAAGTCGGATAATAAATGATAATTTTTAATATTTTATTTTTTATTAAATTAACCTGCCTTATCACAGTCGTTAGCATTGCAAATACGTTATCTCCTTTATTCACTTAAGAGTCGTTTACTCAATAAATTATTTAATTTCGCACTGCTTTCTGTACAAGAACAACGCTCATAAAAAAAGAGTGATTTCTTTATAAAAAGTCAACTAATTAATAATGTTAATAATACAATTATAAAATTATTAATTACTTAATATTGACGGGTTATATACTTAATATTAAATAATTAATCATGTATTTTTGTGTGTTAAAATAAGTTTTTAAAGTGCAAGAAAGTCTTGAGTAAATAATGAGTTAGGTACGTAAAATTAATTACAAAAAGCACTAAAATCAGCACTATCACTAAGCCTCTCAGCCATGGCTTCAAAAAAAGCAGAGCATTGTTGTCGTTTCTTTTATAAAGGCCAAAGATATAATCCGCAAAGATGATTTAATAAGTTCGCTATCTCCTGGAATTTAGCCTAAAAGGAATCCTATGCGCGGCCATACAATACGGCTGTCGGGCTCGAGCCTTACACGGAAACACAATCCCTTTGTGAATAGGACAGAAAAGCTGAAAAATATCGCTACGCCGCTTCAAAGCGCTTAAATCGCTTTAAGGCACTGCATCTATGTGATGTTGCTTTTATATGAGCGAGTTTTTTTCTAGGTAGTGGGTGAGATATTTTGTTATAAAAAATCCGAGAGCGGAGAGACTTTTTGAGTAGGTATTTGAGAGAAGATAAAATCAAAATGAAATAAAATTATAATTTTGATTTCTTTGTATTTGAAGTATGTATGTAGGTTATTTGACAAAATTTCGTACACCTCTCGTGCGTCCTGGGGGCTCGCCAACTATAAGTTGCGTGTAAAGGATATTATGCCGTTAAAATTTACATTATGTAAGCTTAATTATTCCTGGAATTCGTTCTTGTAAAAGAATTATATATTCTCTGAGCTCATCCTGAATTTCCAAAATATTGTTTGCTGTATCCTGTATGTGTAGGTACAATAAAGTACAGGTCTATGATTTTATTGCCATTATTTTTTATTTTACTAGCTTCCGCTAGCCGTTACACCAGCGTCCCGTGGGACCAACTCTGCGCACTCGGATAAATAGCCTATAGCCTTCCTCGATAAATGGGTTATCTAACAATGAAAAAAATTTGAAATCGGACCAGTTTTTCCTGAGAACGACGCGTTCAACCAAACAAACATATCTGCTCTACTGGTTTATAGTATAGGTATAGATTTTCTACTTATTACTTATCCGAAAAAAAAATTCCTTATTGTTATGTTATCATCAAATTATGTTTTAAACCTATTAATTAATAATTATTTTTATATAGTGTGCAGAACCTTTTTAGATAAGTATGTAAATAAGGCAGTGACACACTTCCACACACTGCAACCTATAACAGATGTTACCAGGGCACTACAGTCGCGTCAGGCACGTAGTATGAAGGGATCGCGCGTGACAGCCCTAACAACGTTAGCTTACAGTTCATAGTTCAAAACTTTACATGTACGTATTTAAAGATTTAGATAGCAGTCGTGGAATTTAGTATATTTATCCTCATCATCAGCCTATTCTAGTTCTACTGCAAGGCACCAGCCTCTTCGTATACGGAGAAGAAACGATCGTTAATCGTCACGCTTGCTCGTAGTGATCTTAGACTTTAAAGTCCAAGTTTCCTCAAGATGTTTTGCTTCACCTTTACTCAGTCGTTGATATCCAAGACATGCTTATAAAGTACATAGAACTTAGTAATTTTTCCTATCCTGGAATCAAACCGGCATACTCGTTGAGAGGCTGATGCTTTAACCAAGACTTTTGGTACATTACACTATTTTTTTAGCAAGTACTTGAAATATACCGTCTAGGTTATAAATGACTGCTTAAGGGTTGGTAAATAAGTATGTAAGTGTTAAGTAGATCGCTACTTTAGGCTTAAGTGCCCGGTGAATTATTTCACATTTATATTTTTTTCAACTAATATTATATTACAAAAAAGGGAAACTAATGGAATCTTGGAGACTAACTGTAAGAAAAGAAGGAAATATTTTTACTGATTTCTATAAATTATCAATAACACAAACACAAAATCACCAAAGTATAGACTCGAACATATAATTTTCAATAAAGTTTGAACCATATGCTTCAGCGATAAAGTTGAAAATCTATTAAGGAAATTAGACAGATTGTAGAAGCTTTATGTGGTGGCGACTGTACATACTATTGCTACAACACACAACAGTCCCAACGACGAACTACATAGGTATATATCCTGCAGAGTTACCTACAAACAGGATTATGGCCGAATTTCCCGAAACACGTACGAATACTCAGGCCGGATCCCAAACGTGACAACGCTAATACACTTCTCTAACAGTTTCGCGAAGTTGTGTTGATAGTTTTTGAAGGTAAAGTTGTAGGACACAGTAATGGTGGGATTCCACTAAAATTGTTCGCGAACGAATAGAGCAAACAGTTTGAATTTTTTCAAAAAAAAAATTACTCGTCGGCGCGAATCCACTGCTAACATGTTGCGCGGATATTGTAGGGATGATCGCACGCAATTTGTTATTGTTTGTTTTGAGCTAGCCGATCAGTAGAAACAGGTGGAATGTCGCCTTAAGGATGTAAAGAGTGCTTTTATTGTAATTGGCATATTGTGTAGGTATATATGTTTATCTAAAGTAGCATTTTTTTATGAAATTTCGTATAATAATCAGAATTTTTTTTGAAGTATCGTTGATATCTCAAAAAATCACAAATATATCTCTCTTGATATTTTGAGAAATATATTTTGATCAATGTGATTATTATTCAAGGGCTATTAGCATTTTAATTTTAGCTCGCTTAAAAGCTTTTCTTACTGAAATCATTACTGTTATCAAAATTAGAAATATTCATACTAAAATCGCTAACCGTTATATAGAGATAGCTAGTACTTTAGAGGTTCAGCTACGCCACTTTTTAAACAGGTGTTAGACGCAGGCGAAGTCGTGGGCCAATATCGTGAGCAAAAAGAATGATGAGGCGAGGCGAGTGATCTAGTCATTTAAAAATCCACATTTATATCAATAGTGACTAATCAAAAGTAAACTAAGCAGTTTATAAGCATGAAATAGTTATAAGAGTATCTCAGGAAACTATATTTTTTTTCCAAACGGCTCATAGTCTTGCACGTACGACAGAGACAGACAGAGAGGCAGACAGCCAACTACCTAACATTTCCTTCACAAACGTGATACCATTATAAAAGTCTAGATACTACCACATGGGCCTATGAGTAATGTTCTTAGGGGATCTTAAATGATGTGGACAAACTCATGGGAATTTTCTGGGTTATTTAACCTGGCTCTGCTAAATGAGGCTTTCAGTGGGTACATTTGAGTAAATAAATGTGGCTGAATCAGTCAAGTTGTTTCTTGGAACAAAATGAGATTTATTATTATTAAAAATTTTTTTTTTTTGTGATTTCCTCAGAAGCGCTAATCAAAGGAAAGTAGTGGGTCTGTTCATGGAATTCGGAACCTCGAAAGATACTTTCGAAAAATCTGACGGATTCAGCACCTTTTGGAATTTGGAGAAACATTTTTTTTACACTGATCCTGCAAATTCCATTTTTTTTACACGGTACGATGGGACTGACATATCTTGGATAAAAGCTCCTACATGAAACCTAGATTAAAAAAAAAAACACGATCAGGAGAAGTAGAAGTAGTTGATCGATCGATCTACGATTAAGCAACGCCTGGCGTGAACACGTTAATTTGGTGGGTCCCAGCTATCATTCGTAAGTAAGTACATCATTGGTAGTCGTTACGGGTAGTCAGAAGCCAGAGAGTCTAACAACCAATCTTACTAAGGGGTATCAGGTGGTCCACGTCACTAGGTTGAGAAGGTCAGATTGCAGTCGCTCCATGTAAAAGAAACTCTAGTACTCAGCTGCATTTGGTTAGACTGGAAGCTGACCCCTTCATAGCCTGGGAAAAGTTATGCGGATAATTAGGAGGAGGAGCAAATAAATAATTACATTTACCTCCAGTTTGAACATTGAAGGAGCTATTTTGTTATGTTTTGAAATAGACCTGTACAACAAAGACCAGTCTTAGAACCCACAGAACACATCAATTGGCCGTTAAACTTTTAATTGCTCAAAGCAATAATTTAGCGCGACACATTATTTATCAAACTCAGGTGTTTGGAATTTAACACAGAAACTTTTCAATACATTTCAACCGCTGCGCCATTTTGGAAATTGCCAAAGTTTGGCGATACTTTCGTGAGGTGTTATTTGAATGGACATTTGGGTATTATGTTATTCTATACTTTTTATGTTTAAATTGTTTAGAGTACGCATAAGTTATTCATGTGAAAACACATAAAAGTAAGATTCGTAACAATTTTTTTTTAATAAATTCAAGACAGTGAAATTTAGCTTTTATCTACACTAAAAGTCCATTGATGAACTTAGCAACTCGAGGAGCTCTTGGCTAAGTACCTAAAAGCCGCACGGGTCGATCGATCATAAGGTTTGACGCGGTCGATCTGTGGATGGGTGACCGTCTTCTCATGACGAGTTCCTCCGTGTTTCGGAAGGCACGCTAACTTGGTGGGTCCGGTCTGTCATTTGTACATCTTTGGCAGTAAAACACTGGTACTCAGCTGCTTCTGTTAAGATTGGACGCTGACCCCAACATAGCTTGGGAAAAAAGCTAGGCAGATGATGAATACATAGTTTTTAAAACAAATCATTTTCACAGTACAACAAAAACTACCATAATAGCTAAACTATGCTTGAAAATTGAGTGCTTGAAAATAAAATCTCTTTAACTGCCAAAACTATTATGGCCATTCATAAAAACATACCCCTATGGAAGTCATAGTTTATTTTCACATTATACAACTTGAAACTTTTCCAAGCTAAATTTTCCACAAAGTTTTCTTCAAAAGTTAATGTTTTAAAGAAATATTTGTCAAGTATCCTCAGATACAAATGACCCTGTTGAGTAATTTATTTAAAGCAAACTTTGGTTTGGGAAATTTCTATGTGTTTTCAAGAATTTAAATCTTGGTCTAGGATGGTGAACACGAACTTATTCTGTTTAATAGCCATAGTCTAAGTTTTAAATAATACACGTTTTTTTTTATAACCGCTGGAAAAAGTCGTGGTGGCATAGTGGTTAAAGCACTAGCCTTTCGAGTATGAGGGTGCGGGTTCGATTCCAGGTCAGGCAAGTACCAATGTAACTTTTCTAAGTTATACGTACTTTCTAAGTTTATCTTGGACACCAATGATGACTGATTAAAGGTGAAAGAAAACATCTCACGGAAACCTGGACTATAAAGTCTGAAATCACCAACCCGCATTGAGCAAGCGTGGTGATTAACGCTCAATCCTTCTCCGTGGGAGAGGATACTAGACAAAGGCACCATGTTTTGCAATAGTGATTTACAGCAAATTTCTTTCATAGATTTTCAACCTTATCACAATACCACAAGGTTAATATTCGATTTGTAAAATTTGATAGATTAGGGTAGGATGATCTGCTGGCGCCTGTAAAAATTGTACTTACATTCAATTCTATTGAAATCTTAGTATAACTGGATTATACAAAAATTGCAATTTTAACAACAAGAAAAATACCTCTGTTTTCCTGATCCTCTTCTGAATATTATATTATATTTTTTCGGTGTTTCCATGCTAAAAGCGCCATAAAAGCGAAAACCCGACTGTACGGAACCTAATTGGATTTTTAACTTTTAATCAAACAGTAGTTTGATTAAAAATTGTTTGCGGACTTTCTGACCTCGTATTCATACATTGCTATACCTTCTTCTAATATACAAATATTTGAAAAAGGATCGATTTAGTAAGTTCTTTTGTTTTTTATTACTATTCTTCGACTATTCTTAATGGAACTGCACTGTTTGTATCCTAAAAATAGACTTTGAATATACGAAACTTTGGATAATTAAATTAGTAGTTATAGTCTATTTTTATGTCAGAATTTTCAGTTTTTCCTCAAAATTGTCATGTACATAAAAACAAACCCTAGATTTAAAGCTCAAAACCATATTTTATTTCTACATCATCAACACTTTTTAACTAACTCACTGCAGGACACAGACCTGATCTTATATAGAGAAGGAATGGGTGTTCATCACAACGCTTGTAACGTAACATGCGGATTAACGATTTCAGATTTTAAGACCAGGTTTCCTCCACTAGTTTTCTTTCATCTTTAATCAGTCATTGGTGTCCAAGATAAACATAGAAAGTATAAATTATAAATGTTATGGTGCTTGCTTGACATGGAACTCTCGAATGGACTCGTACTTGAGAGGCTGACGATTTAAACACTAGGCCACCAAAACTATTCAACATCTACATCATCAAAGTACTAATTAAAAACTAGTCACTATTAATAAAACAGCTCATTAATTTTATAACACAAAAATACGTATCAACTTCTGTCGCTGGCATACGTACGAAACTTTCTCCAAACTATGTTGGAGTCTGGGTTCCAGTCTAACTCAGCATAGCTTAGTATAACCCCAACTAGTCATTATATTAGCAGCACGGTCAGGGCTTTTGGTCTTCAAATAACCCGTGGGTTAAGGAGTGATGGGCTTTAAGGGTTTGAGACACCGTTGGACAGTTTTACAGGTTCCAAATAGCCACTATTTACCGGATAATTCAAAAATGGAACAGAATTTGTATGAAATTATCTGCCAGATAAACTAACTGGATCTTATTCGTAGGTGGTGAAACTGGCCCTTAATAAGGCAATCAAAGGCTAGGACTTTTTATAGGTATTGAATAATTATCATCAGCCTAGCCTATTCCTATTTTCGGATCGGCTTCGAATCTCACCGAATGCACCAGAGAACCAGTGTTCTACATGGAGCTATTTTCTATCTCACCTTTCCAACTTACTTTCCTGGGCAACCGTATACCTTTTATTAAGACTGGTTGTCAGGCTTTCTGGCTTCCATAACGACGTCCAAAGACGTTCAAATTACAACCGGAATCAACAATTTAACATGCCCTTCAAAACATAGAGGAAATCGTCATGACATAGATCTACGGTCCGACCACACCAAGCTTTGTAAACTTATGATCGATCGTTTGTTTCAACTGATTATCCGGGTGCCCGAACTTGTTCCTACGGGATGCGGGCGAAACTGCGTTTAGAAACTAGTCTATACATATAATAAAATCGTAGAAAAGTCAAAACTGTACATCGAATATTTTTTTAAAAGAATAATTGGGGCGTGATCCAAAATCGGCATCGAAGCCCAAAAATATAGTTTTTAGAATTTTTGTCTGTTTGTCTGTATGTATGTATGTATGTATGTCCGGGATAATCTCAAAAAGTACTCCATGGATTTGCTTCAAATTCTGCATGAATATAACTGAAGGGTCGGGTCAACATATAGGCTACGTATTATCACGCTATCACTACGGAGGGGGGTGAATGTTTAATCCTAATGCCCACGCAGACGACTTCGCGGGCAATAGCTAGTATTATATAAATAAAACGGATTATTTTCAAAATACCATTTCTATAAATAACATCTTATAGACAGGTACTTTCAGCCTGTCTATTAAACCACTAATAGTTACTTATAACAGCTTCCTTATCTTCGTAATAGGAAGGTCTAGGTCTAATAAGCTCCTACTTACTGCTAACAGCCTGGTAACCTCGAGTAGCTGTTTATTTTAATTATCACGTAATTTGTCTTAATGCAGTCTTGAGATAATACGGTATTAGAAAACGTAACGAAGCTTTATGTTAATAATACGTAAAAGAAGAAAAATGTATAAGAAAATTCTGAAAAAGCAAATTATTTGTATTTCGTCATTTCTAAAGTAACTTACGGTTTATTAGTTATTGAAAGAACTTAGAAGCATAACCTCTCATTATGGACTAGGTTCTTAAGTTACGATAACGGATAGGCAAGGGTTTTTAGGATTTCTGAAATAGGTTTTTCGCATCAAAATTGGCCGAGGTGGTAAAAACCAGTTTAAACTAGTTTAGTTAGTTTACCTTTCATGATCGGGTACAAGAAAGTGCATCATCGGTCTTTGAAATGTTTCAGCCACAAACCGTCCTTCAAGTCTTCCTAAAACATGGCGTGACACTTCCACATTCAACCAGATTTGGATCTAAAGGCATTACGTCCATACCCCAATTTGTATGGACTCAGTCTCAGCCTGATGACGTCATTCAGCAGCCATTACCAAGGTACCAAAGATTATGTAACGAATGAGATGAGATTTTATCGCAACGATACTTTATTGCCTACACGATTGTTGTAATGTGTTTTTGTACGATACACGCGATAAATTTCTGTGTTTGGCAGCGAATATGTGAGTTTGATGTTCGGGTTAGTTTTGGTAATGTGGGCGTTCGATTTATGTGTCATTTTGTTTCGTAAATTATGTTATAGGTATTCAATTCTCAAGTATATTACGGCGTTGACAGGATTCCCTTTCGAAATTGTTTACTTACATATTGTTAATGGTTCCAAGAATGGAATTTCGCATCAATTTAATTTCCCAAAGGACCCAAAGAGTTACCATTAATTTTAATATATCTTTTTTTCAAAATAATTGACCGTTTTGTTGTCTTTCAAAGCAATTAATATAAAAACAAACGACCTATCTGCTCATTAATCTTTGACGGCAATATCGCGTCCGTATAGGGGCCGATCCTTTTAAGCGACGTCATTAAGTGTCATTTCCTTATTTTATAAATTATTCACGGAACGATCCCTCGGTAGGCTTCAATAATAATGTGTATTATGTTCGTAATTTGAGGGGACGTCAATTATTTACAAAAATCTATTGATATCACTTTTGTTAAAGGTTAAAGAGCTTTGTTTATAAGTAATTGTATTTAAAACACAATTTGTTTGACAGAATATGCATGAATTTCAAATATACTTTTTTTGGTGCAATAAAGATATTTATTTGTATTTGTTCTTTCTAAGAACTTCGGCCCGCGGTTTCATCTACATCCTGAGAGAACTTCTTCCACATGGATTTAAAATAGCCCATAATTTATTCGGATATATAAGCTATATTAGTTTCTAGTTTTATCAAGATCCATTCAGTAGTTTTAGCGTTAAAGAGTAACAAACATCCATCCGCACAAACTTCCGCCTTTTTAATGTTAGTAGAAACTGTCATGTCTTCAAACGGCTTAGATTTTAGCTAAAAGAATGGCTGTGATATTTAGTGCATGCACCTAGTATGTACCTATATAAAATTTACTACAAAATATCCTTAAGAAAACCAATAGGTAACTTCACGTCAAATAAATGGCATAATTCAAATTATATCATTACAAACAAAGGCCCAAAATATTTTGAACAAACACTCGCTAATTTTGATGATAGAAAATAGCTACCGCACAGCATCACTAAAATCACTCCGAAAATTCACGTCAGCCATTATAGCGAAAATTGAAAATTACGTCAAAATACAGTATTTTCAGTGAGTCAGAATATACATTGAAAACTAATGTAACATTGTTACTTAGCTTAAAATGAGGGTCAGTTAAATTTTGACCAGAAACGGTTGTGACAATGCTTTTAAACGCTGGAATCGACTGGTGAAATCACTGGCAGGAGTTAGTAAATGTATAATTGTGCCAGCAGGTTAACCTACCCGATAATCAAATATTAACGTTCCGGTATTGTGATAGGGTTGAAAATCTATTAAATAAATTTGACATATTGAGGTAGGTTGATGTGCTGGCACAATTAAATTGCAATCAGTTAAAATAACAAAGGTAAATTCAATTGTTTCAAACCACGACCACAAATTCAAACAAAATTCCACAGCATTCCATTCTCAAAAATTTACGATCAATTTTAAAATTGGAACGCATACATTTCAATTGTCTTCTTACAATATTATGGTTAACCGTCGGGACTTGTGACGTCACTGCAAACTGATAACTTGGTTCAACCTCGGTTATCTGGCCACAACGCCTGTGCATAATGACCGTAACTCAAAGAGGACGGAGGAAAATGAAATATTTCGGACAATGAGGTCAACGCTTTGAATTGCAATGGGGTTTGTTATGGAATTATTTGGCAAACGGAGGCGCCATTTTGAATGCTGTTTATGGAACATTTTTGTGAAAAAAATAGACTAACATGAAGTATGATTGTGGCTTCTGCTCACTGCTAAACAGGTCTGTCATATGCAAAAAAAAACTTTTAGGTTAGGTATGAGTGACAATATTACGAAAACGAGTGATTTTGGAAATGATGGCTGTTTAATAGAAGTTACATGGCAGCTTAGGCCCGCCGCCGACTGCAACTTTTTGTCACCGTGACTTATTGTTACTGTCACCTGCTGTCACCCACGATGCGCTCACTAAATCTGTTCTTGGGTAACAAATCGCGTTCATTTTTTTAATGGAATTCACCGAGGTTGCCGTGATTTGTGCTCTTTAAATACGTAGAAAAAAATTGAAACGGAAAGAAAGCTACTGCGTGCATTCTATATACACGGAAAGTAAAGGAAAATTCACCGGCCGAGTGACAAAAAGTCACCAGTCTCCGGTGTTGCCTGCCGCTGCAACTATTTGTCACCGTATTGTCACGTCACCATAACAGCACACTAAATACAGTTTTCATTGCACTTTATTAAGTAACAAAAAGTCACGGCGACAAAAAGTTGCAGTCGGCGGCGGGCCTTACGTCACTCGATCTTCACCGATTAATAATATTTAAATTTAAAAAAAAATAGAAACCGACTTCACAAAACACTAGAAAGGAAAAAAATAAACACCGACTTCACAAAACACTTGAAAGGAAAAAAATAAAAACCGACTTTACAAAACTTAAAAAGGTAAAAATCTAATTACTTATACAATGACGTTAGAAGTCGGCGTCTCGAAGCTGTTAGTTAGGTATCCACCAACCTAATACCTCCTCCCTTTTTGGAATTCGGTTGAAAATAGGCCTCCTAATCTAGGCGTAAAATGAGCTTCTACAACTGTAAAAACAAAGGGATCTCAGACATTTCGTTTAGGATTCACTGTTCCGTTTCTATGAGATCATTTGTCTTGCTGTCGGCAGCAGGCATGATTCTAAATCTAGTTCTATTAGATTTTGACTGTCGGTGTGACTGGTACAATATTAATGATCTTTACAATAGCCTCTAATTGGTTAGTTGACGAGGTCAAAAATAAAATCCTCTATGATATTCTTTTGGTAAGGCATTTAAAAATAATGTCACCTTCACATATCATTTTGAAGGAAAAACTGTTTTTTTTTTTAATTGAGAATTATAAGCAAAATAAGTACAGACTACAAGCTACCCGAAACTGTCAAATTTTCCCAATGAATTTTGAACCACATGCTTCAGCGATAAAGATGAAAATCTATTAATGATATTTCACAGATTGTATAAGCTTCATATGCTGGCGTCTGTACACAGCTTGATGTGAAAAAAATAAATTTAACCGACTTCAAAACAAGGAGGTTATCAATTCGACGGTATGTTGTTTTTTTTTCTTAATTTACAGCCTAAGTAGTTAGAGGCTGTTTCATTTTATATTATAAGAGTTATTTTATTGTCATAGTATAAAAAAAATGTATTCTGCCTGCAAAAATCGATACCTACTTAACTTCCAACTATAAAATGTGCAACTGAGTCTGAACAGGTATTATAATCCCGCAGACATTTCTCAAGATCTTCCAACAAAGAGATGAGATGGATTAGAGTCTTAGGGGTTACCTCTGAGATGGTCTTGTAGTTTTTCATCGCAGCATTTTCAGATCTATTGCGAATTAAATTGTTCGACGTATCTGCAATTCCGTGTTGTTATTCTTTTAAGTATTTCTTATTCTTTTGAGTTCAATGATTATGTACTATAATTGTTTTTTTTTTATAATAAACAAGTATGAATTTTGAATCTTCAAAACATAATTATATACATATGTATATCCTGTGTTGTGTGTTTCTTCAATTCTTGTCTGATACAAAAAGAGAGGTGTTGTAAGTATACCAACTATACATATGTATATGCCCGTGCGTATGTGCGCGTAACTTTGTGTCTGTCTATGATGGCACCGTCGCTCTTTAAGGGATGCACCAATTTGTATGCGGATCTTTTATTTACATGCTCTTTTCTCAACCGACTTCCAATAAAAGAGGAGGTTCTTTCGTATGCTTTTTGTGAGCTTTATCTCAAATAGACACAAAATAGAAGATTTAAATGTCTTGTCTGTCTGTTTTCCTTTGATTCATAATAATATAAACCCATGTGAAAAATCTTCATATCACACACAAGTACCAGGCCAACATAAAAACCAGCAGCTAACTCAAACTGAAATCATAGCAAAGAGCAATATTTGTAAATGCTCTGTGTTATCATTTAGTCGCGCGCGCAGCTGTAGTCAACATCAATATCATATGGATGGGACGCCGCTGCAGCGTGTCTCTGAGGTTAGGGATTTAGGGGTTCGCTTCACTACCGATGTAAATTTTCGCAAACATATTATGGAGGTATGCAAAAAAGCTTACCGTAATTTAGGGTTAGTTTTAAGGTTAGCTAACCATTTTACTAACTTCAGGGCACTAAAATCATTATATGAAGCACTCGTGAAGAGTCATTTAGAATGTAATGCTGTGGTTTGGTCGCCTCATGAAGCTAAGTACAAATTAATGTTAGAACGTATACAGAACAAGTTTGTTAGGTTTATGTATTTAAAGCAATATGGTGTGTATCCGGGATATCCACTGCTATATCCTACTCTTTTTATACTGGGCATGATAGGCTACTACAAACTGGAAGTAAGACGGGAAGTAGCTCTAGCCAGTTACTTATGGAAGGTGGTTCGCGGCAAAATTCACAACCCGGAGGTATTGGGATGTGTGGCACTGTGTGTCCCTGACGAGTACGTAGGGCGTCGGCGCCGGCCGCCGCTGCTGAGCGTGCCGCCCGCGCGCACCAACTTGCTGCAGCGCGCGTCGCTCACGCGTGCTCTGCGGACGCTTAATACTCTGTCGCAACAGCTTGACCTCTTCCACTGTACTATGAATGAATTCACTCGCGCTGCATATTGTGTGACGTCTCAAATTGAAAGCAATTAGCTTAATATTTTTTAATGTTTGTGTGCTTTTGTGTCCTTTTAAAATTGGAATATTTTTGGAACATAACTACCTATTGCATTAGGCGAAGCCTGTTATAATAGTGTAAGTTTTTGTTGAAATAAATAAATAAATAAATTTCAAGTAAAGGCGAGACCGGTTTCAATCTCCGAATATTCTGGAACAACCTGAGAATTTTGATCGAGAATTTCATTCGTTTCACAAATACTGGTGTAAAAGCGACATTTACAAATGTAGGAACGAAAATTTTTAAGAAGCACGATTGAGAGAAATGGGAGGTATTAATTAAGGGTGAATTTGGATGCTGGGACGATTTCAATTTTAGATGAAGCTTTTCGAATATGGAATGATTTATTAATGCGTTTGTTTATGTGATAATGTTTATTTTTACTTTGTAGATAATTTTTCATGTTCATTTTGGTAGTCATTAATAAATTAGGTTGTAGCTTTACCTGAAATAACGCGCATCTTCTCTCTTTTACTACAGGCGTAAAAAATTATCTGATGGCCATCATCGACGGACAACTGGGCACAGGCCTCCTCTCCAACGGAGAAGGATTGAGCGTTAATCACCACGCTTGCTCAATGCGGGTTGGTGATTTCAGACTTTGTAGTCCAAGTTTCCTCAACATGTTTTCCTTCACCTATAATCAGTCATTGGTGGCCAAGATAAACTTAGAAAGTACGTATAACTTGGAAAAGTTACATTGGCACTTGCCTGACCTCGAATCGAACCCGCACCCTCATACTCGAAGGGCTGGTGCTTTAACCACTAGGCCACACTGTTACAGAAGTCTTTTTCTAAAAGCACGTTTCTTGTTACACCTTTTTTTAAATGTCCGAAGCACACCATCTTGGAGAGGCACACGTGTTGTGCCTCTTCCATAAGGAGGCTGGGGGGTTACTCGTGCAACGGTTGGTAAACGTGCGGTTAGTTCCGGAGTCTAGAGTAAATATTTTGCTCTATCATAGTGCTGGAGCCACGTGTTGTAGTATATAGTATGAAAGTAAACGTTTGAACTTTTAAACTCATAATATTTCTAGTTTGTGTTTAGAGATATTGCTAAGAGTCATCATCATCTGCCTAGCCTTTTCCCAAGCTGTGATGGAGTCGGCTTACAGTCTTAACAGTGTTTTACGTGGAGCGTCTGCCTATCCACCCTCCTCAACCAGGTTACCTGGGCGTGTTAAGACTCGTTGTCAAACTTTCTGGCCTTTGACTACCTGTAACGACCGCCAAAAATGTACAAATGACAGCCGGGAACCAACAATTTAACGTGCCTGCCGAAACAATTAGGTACGAGCACTTCTTATATTGCTAAGAGTGTCCTCATAAATTACTCTCGTGAAGAGCTTGTAGCTATCTAACAGCCAGCACAGGTCGAATGGTCATTGGGTTAAGCAACTTCTGAGGCGGTCAGTACATGGATAGGAGACCATCTACGTCCTAACTAGTCCCTTCGGGTTTCAGAAGCTGAGTCAAATAGGGAAGATCAGATTTCTAATATTACCTATTGCATTAGTGTTAGATAGCCCATTTATTTAGAAACACTATAGTCCTTAGTATAGTCTATTACTAGTATATGTACTAGTGTATAGGATACTTTTCATCCAACTGCGCGGAGTAGTTCCCAAGGTAACGCTGGTGTTATATTCTTTATTTTCTGAAATATCTTTAGTATCCAATAATTACCTAAATGAAAAATGGACTAACAGCAAAAATTTCTTATTTAAGATTTCAAATTAAATTTAGCGACAATCTCAGTCCCTTAAAGTGTGATAGCCCCGTAACTTCAATCATCCATAACCGAGAACAAATACCCATTAACACAGAATTAACGATAACTATAATAAAAAGTTTATTAATCCATAAACTGTGATACATATAAACTTAACTAGAACTGCTTTACTATTACGAGCTATTAAACTAATAAAGTTACCAGTGAGAAAAAGGGATAGAACTATGTATATGTGCTATATAACTCCACCTTTATCTTATTGACGATAAAATCTTCATGATATACTAAACAAACCTTTATCATTTTCAAGTTCAAGGACAAAATATTATATCATAATAGTATGTCTCTTCTAGGAGATGCTCGTGGCTAAGTAACAGCCTCACGGATTGATCGATCATAAAGTTATACAATGCTTGGCGCGTCGGTCCTTGTCATGATGTGTTCCTCCGTGTTTCGGAAGGCACGTTAAATTATGTAGTCATTTGTACATCTTTGGCAGTTGTTACGGGTAGTCAGAAGCCAGAAAGTCTGATAACCAGTCTTACCAAGGGGTATAAGGTTGCCCAGGTATCTGGGTTGAGGAGGTCAGATAGGCGGTCGCTTCACGTAAAACACTGATACTCAGCTGCAACCAGTCAAGACTGGAAGCCGACCCCAATTCAGCTTGGGAAATGGCTAGGCAGATGATGTCTCTTCTAGACCACGGGACTATAGAGTCCCGGAACTTTGTATGGCACAAGTGGGGCCGAAGCCAACGCGCTGAAGACCTATTGAGACAACTTTAATTAAAGTAATGGTGACACAAAAAGGTCGACTATCCCTTTATTATGACTATTATCTACATTTTTGTAACAAAGGTTGTTTGTTCTCTACTATATGCACTGCTTGGTCAAGTTCATCGTCATTTTTCACAATCATTCATATTTCTACTGAACAGGTACTAAGCAGGTATTGTAAATTTTTCCTTTCTAATATTTAAGCATGTCATATTTCAGTCACGATTTTAGTCAGACTTAAGCTTTTATGCTTAAACCAATTTCCTTTGCCTACCGATACAAAATATTTGTATAATATACCTGTATTATTTTAACCTTTAGCGATAACTACGTAACGATCTTCGAAGAGGCATCATTTTTTTTTACTATCAAACTTCTATTATAAAATACAAATATTTTGAATTTAAAATTGTGAACTTAAGCTAAATTTAAAAGAATTTGCCCTTACTAACAAACTTAACTTCGAAATTTACCGTTATGTACTCGAACGTTATGTATTTCGGCGTTTCTCTCTATAGAACGCTGACCTCAGGTAGCTTACACTACATAATTATGTTCCTAATACCGGTGAGACTCTCACTACTTTTTTACTTTTTATGTATTTTTTGTAGATACATTTTTAAATGTATTATAAACATTTAAAAATGTAATTTTTATATTGAATAATGAATGAAAGACTAGTTCACACTAAATAAAAAATGTATGTTTTACCTACTATGACGTGTATTGCGGCATTAAACATTACTAGTACATTCACATTCTCCCTATTTTGTGGGAAATTATCAAATGACCTCTCCCGCTGTGTTTGCAGCTGGAGTAAGTGTCAGACTCTTACTGACCACTATAGTCCTTCTGGAGGTCTCCATATGGCCACAGTAACTCTTGCAAACAACCCGCAGCCCGACCACATTCCAATTCTCCCTGCAGTCTAAAATAAAGGTCATTAACAAAGTAAACAGATTAGAACACGATAGCACATTATTATAACAAAGGGTTCAAGGCGTTTGTAAGTTTATTGTATTGATTGTTATCTCAGTACGACCGAGCTTTCATGTTTCAGTCACGTGAATTATTTCGTCAGGGCTCCCTCGTGACGGGGCGTAAGGTACGAGCGATAAGCGAGTTAGGACCCAAAAATTTTTATGCGAAAAAAAAAACTTGATCTTTATAATGATGTCAACGTTCACTCATGTCAATCAGATGCTTGAAAAAATAACTAGTTATTTGAATCGGCTTACCTTTTTTCGCTTTAAGCTTTCGTCTAAAACAATCGCATCCATATTGGTGCATCGGTTTAAGAGCTACGGTGTCACAGACAGAAACACAGATACGGAAAGACACATATTGCTGTCAAACTTATAAAATCCCTCTTTTTACGCCGGCCGGGCGGTCTTTGGGGAGGATATTTATATATAATTCTTGTAATTATTTCTTATAATTATATATATAAGTCGATCGGGCTACAAACAAATTTCTTGAAACGAACTACCATTGTTAAAAATAATGGAATCTTTCCTATAAATTGGACCACACAATCATGCAGGGTAAAAGCTTCCGTAGTTACACGGAAGGTAGCAATTATTGTTCGTTAGTCTTACAAATATAACATTCATATACCGCGTGTGTACAAATGGCAAATTTGTTACAACAGTTGCTTAATTTAACGGTAAGTCGGACTACAATAAATATGAGAAAAAAATATATTCTTGTTAAGTTTTTGATCTGTGTATTTATTATCACCCAATTACTGATAAGTTTACTACTAATGGATAACTCGCTTCCCATGGAACCTCCCTCGATAAATGAGCTATCTAATACTGAATTTTCCAACTCGGACCCGTAGTTGTTGAGATAAGTGCGTTGATGCATACAAACAAACTCTTCAGGTTTATTATTTAAGTATCTATGTAGATGTGAATGTAACTCTGTCTCTCTATTTAACGTGCTTTCAAGCCAAGACTACTGAACTGGTGTCAATAAAATTTGGTACACATATAGTCAAGAGCCTGAGAAAGGATATAGGCTACTCTTTTATCCGATTACGGGAGTTCTTTCTCTCGATACACGGATGGCCCCGTAGGAAAAAGTTAGTAACATTATCATAGTGCAGACAAAAGAAAAACTTAAGCACTATCTAAACTCTCATGATAAAACTATGAACAGAAACTCATCAGTTTTGCTACCAGTACTGGAGGGCAAAGCTATCGTGATGTATGAAATATTAGCACGTCACAACTTGCCCGATTGAGTTATTGTCATTTGTGATTGTTTGGACACCAGGGTTGTTTGTGGGGTGGAATAATGAACTGAGTAAATAAATGGTTTACTAATTAAAGCCATTTACTTTCATCTTAATACCTATTTACGGCTTGTATAAATGTCGTTGGCTTCACAAAATTGGTCCTTAATAAAAACGCCAGCAGTACGAGCTACTACAATCTGTCAAATTTCCTTACTAGATTTTTAACTATATTACTGAAGCATACGCTTTAGAGTTGATTGGGAAATTTGACAATTTCGTAGCTTGGTATCGGTAGCTTGATGTGCTAGCGTCTTTACAAAATACACAAATAATATTATAATTTTATGTATTACTCCAAAAGATAAGCTTTTTGTAACGACGCACAATATGCCAGATTTTCTAGTTTCTCTGAAATTAGTCTGTAAGCCTTATTTAACACTAATAAAAAGATGCTCTCCCATCCACGGACCGACCGCGCCAAATCACTCAACCATAAGATCAATCTATCCGTGCGGCTGATACTTAAATATAGCACCAACACAACACCCTACAGAAAATTTAAAACCAAGATTGTTTTTTAACCAAAATGTTAACGTAAAATGTTGTTTGAAAACTAAGCTGGCATTTAAACGTAGCCACATTAGTTTAGCGAGCAAACCCAAGGGACAAACAATGTATGAACATACCAAGAATAGTTGAACGGTCCCTCGAGGACACTAGCTAATGGTTAAGGCATAGTATATGAATTTAGAGGGTTTTATGAACAGATGTGTTGTATGTTGTTGTTAAGCTGTACATATACATATGTACATGTATTTAATTCTGTAGCGTTATCATCACCCAGTAAAAAGTAGCCTACAAAAGTAGCCGAAAAATGCTTTTAAATCGGACCAGTGCTTTTTGAGATTAGCGCGTTCTAATCAACAAATAATGTTAGTATAGATCACTATTATTTAACTTAAGAGCGCATTTGGATTGCATTATATCTAACTAATTTCAGAACGTGTTCAACATATTTTTTGATCCTGACGTTAAGGATCATATAATTACGTAGTTTATTTGGGACTTTTATTTGGGAAACAAATAGATATTATAGAAAAATAATTACAATCACATAGCCAACACTACAATCCAAAACAGTTTCCACACTTAAACTATGTACCTATACATTCGCGCCAAGAACAATGTTCAAACAGTAATAAAATTATTTATTAGTTAACGTACTTACAACTTATTTACAAACACTATTTACAATATTAATGGAAAGAAAAATAAAAAATAAAAAATATACATATAACAGTAATAAAGCCAAGAATAATGGTATTTATGGAAAAAAATATTGATACATTTTTGTATCATCGACATTTTTTGTACAAAAAGCGAGCTTAACTCAGAGTTGGGTACACTTACAGCCAACCAGCAGGCTTAGCACGGCGATTCTATGTATATCTATTCTGTCAAGAAAAGACAAAGCTATTTCTGTCAATGTGAACATGTCTTCTGCCTGTCAACTCGCATATAACATTGCTTGTAAACTTGCAACTCATAAACTTATGTCAATAGAAGAAAATAAAATTTCTTCAAAAAAATCACAAGAAATCTTACGTCAATCTGTCACTTTTCTGTCATTATGTCCATTCTCCGGTAAACAACACTTGTTTCTACGGTTGTCATGCTAAGCCTGCTGAGAGTAATAGAATAACTTATTAATATAAAAACTTTCATCACTTATATTACTATTAATTATAACAATAGTAAATATACCTATTTCCCCAACTAACTAAGCACGAAGCCACAGGATAATCTTAGTGAAAGTAATAATAATTTTCTATTTACCCGAGCTAAAAGAAAAGGATTTTAGTTAATCTCCCAAAAGTAATCTGCGAAATGCTTTTGCTCAAGGAAAAAAGTCCATTTGTGATCACAAACCTGAAAGATAAAGGCTAAAGGGTGGATGGAAGAGTACAAAAATCGAGAGAACAAAATTTTAAATAAAATAGAGGGCTTTTAAGAATGTGTGTTAAAATTTGTCGTAAAAGTGTTATAAAAGATACCAAACTGATTTTATAGGGAGGTCTATAACAGTGTTCCTCAAAGAGAAGTGCCCGTAGGGCTGAGGCCTGCCCGGGCTGCGGGTTGTTCGCAAGAGTTACCGCCAGCCTTGGCACACAGAGACTTCCAGAAGGAACATAGTGGGTTTTAGTCAGTAAAAGTCTGACACTCCCTCCAGCTGTATCCACAGCGGGAGGTCATTTGAAGATTGGTTAGTCTTGCCTGACCTAGAATCAAACCCGCACACAGTTGAGATGCTGGGCCACCGTGCTAATTTGAAATATTTTAATTTTAACCGATTTACACTCGTAATATTACAATCTGTCAGATTTCTTTAATAGATTTTCAACATTATCGCTCAAGTATATAGTTGAAAGCTGATTGGGAAAATTTGACAGATTCGGGTAGGTTGCTGGCGTCTGTACATCTTTTTCTCTAAAATATCACAGCCAAGCTAACATTAACATTCTCTGTTTGAACTTGGAAATAAATTCAGAGACCAAATTACATTAAATGTATTTAATTAAAGGTACGGGGACACTGTCCTAAGCTCGCTCATTCTTTGCTAATTATGTAAAATTTCTCTTGGGGAACCTTTCTGATGTAGGTACCCAGCTTTATATGTTTAAGTGTTTGGTAGATGTAACTTTATTTTGTAAAGGTCATTGGTATTTGTTAGATTTATTAAGTGCTTTGATTTTATTCAGTGGATTTTATCCTTTGTGGCTAATTAGCAAGCTTAACTAGGCATTATCACAAATCACCTGATAAAAGATATATGTTAGGACTTCGTCTGCATGAAGGGTTGCATTTCCCTGATGCCAGTATTCGCAATCCTGATATTCCGAATGGTGTGAAAAGAACAAACACTAACCTGGAAAGGCAGGGACAGGAGTTACCGCAACACTAGGGACTTAGCTAGCCGGCCGGCGCAGCGTGTATCCAGTTTACTCTTCAGATCTGTATGTTTTTTCTTGATTCACAACGGAAAGTTACGAACACTAATCAGACAACCACTTGATGGCGAAGTTTTTTTTTATATTTGCGATTTCACATCGATTTTTTGAGATTATCGCGGGAGCCGCGTTTTTCGTGTGTTGGCGCGCGGCGCGTCGATTTGTTTCTCTTTCTCTGCGCCGCCAGAGGGAGTGCGGCGCGGGCGATTAGGTAGGCGTCGCGCGCAGGTTGGCGGTAAATTTAAATTAGGAATGGAAGGAATAGGATGGGATATAAGGGCTCATACGCACTATGCGGGTAGCCGCATTGCGGCTAGCCGTCCGGCTGACCGCAAGCACAATTATGTATGTAATATTCATTTCTATGCGCACTGCGATGCGGCTACCCGCAGACCGCTCCGTTCGCTCGGAGGGCTGCGGCCCGAGTGACGGCCAGCCGGACGGTTGCTATACGCACTGTGCGGTTCAGTCTGCGGCTGCCCGCCATTGAGTGAGTGTGTGCACTTGGTACGTCTGGTAAAATGGAATTCGATACCGCAAAATTTATCATCGAAATCCAGAGTCGGCCAGCAATTTGGAACACCAAATTACCAGAGTATTCTGATAGAATCTTCCACGTCCATCTTTGAAATGGATCGACATGACCGCAAATCGCAACGGTTCTTCAACCGCACGTTGCGGTTGCGAATGCGGCTGCCCGTGATCCGGCTGGCCGCATTCGCAACCGCATCCTGCGGTCAGCCGCGCGGCTAGCCGTAATGCGGCTACCCGCATAGTGCGTATGAACCCTAAAGGAATAGGTTTAATGCTTATCCAATATATTTCTTTTGTTGTATTAAGTATTATGTTTCTTATTCCAAATAAATATATTTGACATTCAAGTATACTATGTTTACCACAAAAACAGTTGAATGGCCTAGGGGTCAACGATTGAGCACCTTCATAGAGACCGCGTTATGCGTACAATTTGGCGACTGTGATGATAAATTTAATAAAATATGTTGTTGTTTCCATGACTTTTTTGTGGTAATCATGATCCTTAGCATGTTCTAGATTACCTGTAAAAATATGGGGCACTAGTTTTGTTACAGCCTATATAAAGAATATAAAGAAAGCTAAAACAAATACATAATGTAAATAACAAATACTTTTATCTATTACTTATCAGTTACACTACTTTCATATAATTAGAAAACATTAATTTGTCTTGCTAGCTGACCGTTCCGTACTGCAGGACCAATAAATACTCGCTAATGTATTGTCTATTGATTCTAATGTCCAACTACTAGCGACTGTTACTATAACGACCAACTGATAGCTTGCACTACGTCTTAATGCGAAAGCTGCAGACATTTTTCAAATGGATGCATTTTTCATCTCCTGAGCCTTTTCCCAAATCTGTTGGGGTCGGCTTCCAGTCTAACCGGATTCAGCTGAGTACCAGTGTTTTACAAGGAGCGACTGCCTATCTGGCGATTCGATCGAGACATGTCGATCGAAGAAAAAAAAAAATCTTCAAAAAATGACAAAAGAAATCTTCCGTCAATCTGTCACTTTTCTGTCATTATGTCCATTCTCCGGTAGACAAAACTTATTTTTACGGTTGCCATGCTAAGCCTGCTGGTAGCTATGAATAAGAAATAATGTTTTATTAAGGGCTAGTTTCACAATGTCCGAATAGACACTATCTACCGACTAAATTCAAAAATGGAATAGAATTTGTTTGAAATTATCTACCAGATAAACTAACTGGAACCATGTTGTATTTAATTTTAATCATCAAGCTCTTTTATTATTAACCTAATTCAATCAATTAATTTTAAGTACAAAAATGTTGACAAAGTCATCTTTGAATATTAAAAATCTTATTTAAAATCACTCCACGGGCCGCACAAAGAGGGTCCGCGGGCCGTTGTGTGGACAGCCCTGATTTGCATAGTAGGTATCAGATAACGTATTGTTGAACTTAGGTACTACAGTATGACGACAAGCTATGACTTAAGTTTTGTAATAATGGGAAATGGGAACACACATATTTTAAGTTTATAGTGTATCCTATAGCATGTTTCATTAAGATAATTTATTACTATGATAAATTGCTACAAATCCTACTAATTCTACAGCTTCAGAGGTATGTATATCAATATAATACATCAAATTATAAAAACTACATTTATTAAACTAGTTCCCACCCGGATTAAACTAGTCTATGTATTTTCTCAGAGTCTTTTCTTCAGAATTTTGGCATTTATGGTATTAGTGTAGAAGTATTATATATACATAGGTCCATACAGTTTCTTGAACCGTTTGTTAGGCTTTCACGCAAAAATTGCTTAACAAATTTTGATAAAACTATACAGTAATAGCACTTATATGTAGTTTAGAATAACATTTAGATTAATTAACTTTCTAAAATCCTTCTTGCTTAAAATCTTTCTTCAATCTACGCGTATACGCCTCTCGAAGGAAAACCACGGACATAAACTAGCTATCTCAATACTCAATATTTTATTACATTCCATATGTTACAGAATATAGTAAATATATAACTTTCAATATCCCGTACTTGATTCAAAGTGCCTTAAAATTATTATTTTATCCATTACCTAAATATTACATTACCATCTCTTTTAAAATAATAACTAATGTATAGCCCATACCTCAGAAAACGTAATTTATTATGGAACGCTAAATTAAAGGAAAACTAGAGCTCTGATTTATATGAAAACCCAGTGGGTAGTAAATTATTATTTTAATATCTGTATTAATAATATTCTAGACTAGACTTAAGCAAAATATGTCATCTGTCTTATAAATTATCATTAATACTAATTAAGACTGTGATTTAGAGTTTAAATACTTATTCAGCATATTTATAATAACGTGAGAGCACGTAAAAGTGACAGATTGACGTAAGATTTCTTTTGACATTTTTTTAAGAAAATTTTCTTTTCTTCGATTGACATAAGGTTACAAGTGATTATATGAGAGTTGACAGGTCGCGCCATGCTCGGGCAGAAGATATGTTGACATTGACAGAAAGAGCTTTGTCTTTTCTTGACAGAATAGATATAAAATCGCCATGCTAAGCCTGCTGCACCTGATCTCTCTCCGGTCGTGTCGGACTGGGATCGGACTATGAGAGTGAGGGAATGAAAAGTGCACCTGTGACTGCAAATGCTTGTGCACTATAATAATGTCTTGCGTAGCTGGCTGAGATCTCTTTAGAGAGAACGGCCGCCTTGCCGGCAATCAGTCTGGATGTCATTATTATTATTACTAGCATGGTATCAAAGGACACAAACGTTTGAGACTTTAACTGATTTACCTTGTTTTAGTCATATTCATCATCTCCCGAGCCTTTTCCCAACTATGTTGGGGTCGGCTTCCAGTCTAACCGGATTCGGCTGAGTACCAGTGTTTTACAAGGAGCGACTGCCTATCTGACCTCCTCAACCCAGTTACCCGGGCAACCCAATACCCCTTGGTTAGACTGGCGTCAGACTTACTGGCTTCTGACTACCCGTAACGACTGCCAAGGATGTTCAATGACGGCCGGGACCTACAGTTTTACGTGCCATCCGAAACACAGTCATTGGTGTCCAAGGTATACTTAGAAAGTACATACAAACTTAGAAAAGTTGCATTGGTACATGTCCGACCTGGAATCGAACCCACGCCCTCATACTTGAGAGGTTGGCTCTTTAACCACTAGGCCACTACGACTTTTTTCATATTTTCATATTATTAAGCACAATAATAATTTATCAACGATGACAGTTTGAATTCACTCCCAAGAAATGCCGTGCAATTATCCTTCTTCTTAACACTTAAGCCTCTTAACTTGTCTTAAAATACTCAGTCAGCTTATTACTCTCAAGAAACAACACTCTGAACAATAAAGCCATCTGCAATAGCAATAAACCGCCACTAATTACAGGCTTCTCGCTCCCCACCACTCTAGTCCTGGTTCAACCAGAAATTTTGTCAATTAATCCACAAAGAGACACTTTGCGGATTCCACAGGCTATAAACTCCTACTTTTGGGCGCTTTAGCAGTTTTTTATTAATCTCTTCGCAGATTACTTTGTGTGGATTGTGAAGAACAATGTTGGTGTCAAATTAAAGTTCGAGAGAAAGGGCAAAGGTTGGCAGTGTTTAAAATTTTCGGGTGTTCCTTTTTTTGAGGAAAGCTTAGGTTGTTTGTCACAACTATCGCCGAAATCGGTACGATACCTTAACGTGTACGTATGTTTTTCCTCTAAATCTAGTATTTATTATATAAACTTGGAATAAAGAGAAATTCAATCATGTAAATAATAATGTAATCTAAATAATCTCATTGTGATTGACAGTGCAATAACTGCGACGATATTAATAACATAAGACATTTAAAGTTATTAAGCAATGAATATAATATGAGAATGACATATACCTAAGTGAAATATCTATGAATTAAGTAAAATTTATTCGGTGTAAAAAAATAGCTCAAACCGGTTTGCCCTTTTTCCAAATTTGTTGGCGGCTTCCAGTCTTACATGGTTGTCAGACCTTCGGACTTCCGACTGACAAAGATGTTCAAATGGTAGCCAAGTCCCACCAATTTAAAGTCCCTTCCAAAACACGTAGAAACTCGTCATGTCAAGATAGTCACCCATACATGAAGTGTTGCTTAACCTTATTAAATGACCAGTGTTATTATTTGAATCATGAGCTGCTTTAAGAAGTATCATCTTCTGTATCTTAAAATTTGTAATTAGTCCTGTCTTTCAGGTTCAATAAAGGAAAATACCAGCTTGCTGCTGACAGAATAGCTAAGAGAGTCTAGACCTGACCTGACTGGCTTGTTAAACGTCGTAAACTAAACGCAATTATTGAAATAAAGTGCAGTGTTCGGAGCAGAAAGTGAACGACGCTGTCGATGTTAGGCTGGTTGCAGACGAGGTAGTAAGCGCAGCTACTTGTAAGACCACACGCCCGCCACTATTCTCTTCATCATCAGCCATTTTATCATCCCAATACTGAGCGCAGACCTCCTCTCACACATGGCACGGTGATTAATGCTGGATCCTAATCGGATTGAATATTGACAGGTATGCATACCTAGTTTAGGGGCTCGGAAATATAACTATCTAGTTTTTGACTTTATTGTACTACCTGCTTAAACCTGCTGTTTTATGTAATGTACTGCAATATTACATAATTATATTCTTAAAGAAATATCCACGAAAATTCTTGTCGATTTTTTTCCATGGTACCTAGTTTTTGTAACCCTGCAACTAGTGTGGACGTATAGGACGGCGTAAGACGTATTTGGAATGAAAACATAAACGGAAAAGAAACGCATTTTTTACATGATATGCAGTTGATACGAGTCTGCACTCTCTATAATTGTTGAATTGTATATTAGGTAGTAACTACCAAAAGCTGTGTTCACTATCCCGTCTGCATCGCCCCTTAGTATGGCAGCAATAGCGCGTTTATTGGACCGTTTTGAAGGGAGTGTACTTGTACAGGAATATTGGATGCCGAAGATGTACTCTCGTTCAGTTTGATGGTAGAATAAGAGGGTAGTTCCGTAGTGATATTGTGTGGTCCTTTTAGAACATAGTTCGAGGTTTACTTGTACTTAGGAAGTAGGTAATAATAACGGTATTATCAAGTTTTTTGTTTGGGACGTTTTCTTTTTCTACAGTCGTGGTCATTTAAAATAAAGAAGATATTTTTTTTCTAATGTTAAGGGTTAATGGATAATTTACTTGACAAAAATTTTCTTGCCTCCGTAAGACTCAGCAATAAAGATATTTAGTGAGACTATTGACTTGATCTAGTAACATTTCTAGGCTCCTCATTTTTTATTATTTAGTTGGTCTTTTGTCATCAGTCTGACAATTGCCACCTTTCCACATTGTTTTGACCAAAATGACAGAAGAGCATCCTAATAATTAGATATACTATTATGCATAGATGCCCGATGACCTACGGAAAATTTGAGTCCAGCAAAAAAATCGTAGACAAGTGGAGAAGGGCTGTAAAGGTCTATAGTATTCTACAACTTTTTATATTTAATACAAATTAAATAGTATGTGATTTCGTTAGTTTCAACCCACGAGAGACCCCGTTCACAGAAGACACGCTTGCCATCATTACACCAACGAGGCGGATAAATTGGAAGTCATTGAAAAAATATGAAAAGAAACATTCGGAAGTGAGTACATAAATTGATACGTGAAGACACATTGTGAATGAAATGATATTCACAGATCTTTCGAACAAATATAGAATTTATTTTTTCAGCCATAAATCTGAATGTAAATTATACCGTAAAGGTACTGAAAGAGAATTCAAAATACACCACAAATTCCTTTTAAAAGTATGATTACTTTTATTTGATTCCGCACTCTTTGGGAATGGAGGGAAGATGAAATGAGTTATCGGCTTATCTTTCTTAAGATAAAAGTCAAGTGGAGGCGATACCGTTTTGGGATTGTGAAAATTATTGCCATGTTTTTTGTGTAACTGCAAACACAAAATTGGAGTTTTATTACTTTGTAATTATATTGCTTGGTTGTCTCCTAAGCCTATGATGGGTAAACAAGACATTTTTTGAGAGGTTACGTAAATAACAATGGGGCAAAGGATTTGTTTGTGAACTAGATTATTTTATCAAAAAAACACCTCATTTAATTAAAAAGAAAAAATATTTGACTAGTATTGTGGTAAACATTTTTATTGCTGACTCGCTTCTACTGCAACCAAATATATATACGCCTGCACATCAAGCTACCCGAAACTGTAAAATTTTCCCAATCAACTTTAAACCATAATACTTCATCAATAAAGTTGAAAATCTATTAAGGAAATTTGACAGATTGTAGCAACTTGATATGTACATTTCTTACGTTCCATTCCACCTGTCAACTGAACATTAACGAACCTCATATATCCTCAAATTCTCTGCACGAGAAATAAATGCGTCATTTTGTCTCGCATTATCAAGTTGTCAGCCTTAAAATTGAGGTGTTAAACTTCCTGCCTAATTTCGGCACACGTTCGTAACGTGCCTATTTAGAAGCTCCTACGCAAATGACGAGGATTTAGCGTCTGCTGGGACGGTTACGATGTGACTGACAGTTTGTGTTTAGGTAATGGAGTATAACATGAAGCGAGGAGGGGGGGGGGGATGTTCCTGAGTGTGTCTGAGCTTTTATGATGCTGTCGTTTCGAAGTTTTGTGATGGATGTAACAGGAGTTCCGTTTTTGAAGTACATTATTAGGTACACTGTTTTTATTTTGGATCACAGCTAACGGTTTGTATCATTTACTTTAGCCTGTGGGGAATTTCTGGTTTGGGTAAATATTTTTGTGCTTTCAGAGAATGATACATGGGCTGTAAAAGTATTTTTAGCTAAGTTCAATAAAGATTTGCGATGTACAAAAGTACTAGTTTCCGCCCGCGGTACTCATGCAGGCTCAGCATGGCGATTCTATGTCTATTCTATCAAAAAAAGACAAATCTCTTTCTGTCAATGTCAACATGTCTTCTGCCCGAGCATGGCGTGACCTGTTCACTCGCATACAATCACTTTTAGACCTATATTGATCGAAGAAAAGAAAAATGTCTTTTCTATGTGTCAAAAGATAACGTCTATCTGTCATAATTTCCATTCTCCAGTGGACAAAATTTGTTTCTTCAGTTGCCATGCTGAGCCTGCTGATGTCTCAGCTAAATTACTGCGAAGTTTCATAAAAATCAGGTAACAAACATACACACACACGCACTCTCACAAACTTTCGCCTTTGAATATTAGTGTGATAGAAACCAACTTTGTCAAACATCAAACGTTTTGAAAAAAGCTCTCCTGGGAGCGTCAAAAAATTTGGAACCTATTTCAGAAACTTTATTAAGGCTGAGTTCATTAACAATTTTGATGACTAAATCAACAAAAGGCCTTAAATTTTAGTGGAACATGAATTTTGATGAGACTTTTTAAGGAAAGTCTTAATAAAGAGCTCTTGGCTTTTTCGAATCACTTTTCTTGGAATATGAGTACTTTTGTTAGTTCTTTTGTTTAATTTATTACTGCTTGTAAGACTGTTACCCATTTACTGAAAGAAATGAAGTTCTTTCCCGCTTTTAATAAAACAAAAAATGGGATGAAAGGGTATCAAATATTTGGTATATGAATTTTCAATACACTTTTTTGAAAAACAGAATTATGGCTGTCTGTTCACTATACAACATGATCTTCATCTGCCTAACATTATCCTAAGCCTAAGAAAGAGGCACTCTTTCATAAGGAGACTGGGGGGGAGGTTACTCGTGCGAATGGTGCGAAACGTGCGGTTAGTTCCGGAGTCTAGAGTAAATATTTTGCTCTATCATAGTGCTGGAGCCACGTGTTGTAGTATATAGAATGAGAGAGTAAGCGCTTGAACTTGTCATGTGTCTATCCTTTCCTCAAACTGTGTTGGGGTCGGCTTCCAGTCTTAACCGGATGCAGCTGGGTACAACTGTTTTACGTGGAGCGACTGCCTATCGGTCCTCCTCAACCGAGTTACCTGGGGAATCCGATACCCCTTGATAAGACCGGCTGTCAGACTTGCTGGCTTCTGATTACTCGTAACGACTGTTACTCATCATGTTTTCACAATTGCTGATTTACAAGAAAGGAATAGCCGTTTGTATCAATGAAAAAAACATACAACTTCCGAAAGCTTCTTCCGAAAAACAAACTTTAACTAAATCAGAACACCCAGTTCAACAAACCGAATCGATAGTAAATCCGTTACAACTACCGGCCACGTTAACATAACCGAACATTATGTAAATCGGTTAAAACTTCGCAAGTAATCGCTTGTTGTTAAATTAAACTGCCCAAGTTTGCAGCGAGGTAACCTGAACTAAGCTGAGTTATAGCTTGGTAGAAACTTTCTATTTTTGGATTTGGTAGCTGAGCTTGTAGAGATAACAGGTTCTTTGGATTAAATGAGAAACAAACAGGAATTATGTATTTAAAGTGTAAAAACATTTAATAATATTATTTAAACGGGTTCACAGCCAGAAAGTAAATTTCATTTCATCTTCTTCAATGCTGTCTTTTGTGTATCTTTATATACTAGCACACGTGTAGGTATAATGACCCAATTTATCTATAAATTAAAATTGATATACGTAAGCCTGACTTATTATAAATGATGTCTTTGGATTCAAAACTAGAATTTTCTCATTATTTTATTATCACTATAGAACTACGCTCAGCACCTGAAAAGAAAGTAGGTTATCCCCCTTACTGGCCGTCGATGTCAAATTTGAGCTCAGTCTGTTGAGTATCATTAACGTCAAATGCTTTAACTATAACTAGAAAGTCGCTTTCGCATTTATCATAATGTTAAGGATATTCCTTAACCACGGAGTTTTCAATAAAATTAAATCCGCCTTTTGACCCCTCTCATTCCACTAGCAGTACCAGTGATCAAAGTATTAATTAAAATTGTCTTTTTACAGGTACGAAACAGGAAAATCCCAAACATCAAAACAAATACTTATTGTAAGTACATATATTCCTGTGAACTTTTCTTATTCTATCTAGACTTCCTAATTCTATACAAACTTGGACCTAAGATTGTTCCTTGGTGAAACTACTTTTTCTGATAAACTTTTTTCCTTAAATAGTTGTATTTGTATTATCTGAAGGTAATGAACGTACTTTCAGGTAATGAACCTACGAAATCAGAAATAAAAATATAATCCAAAGTTAATTTGATGTTGTCACCAAAGAGATTAGAGTTGGTAAAAGGCTTACCCTAATTTCTTTGGTGGAACAACATTTTTTCTTTTGCAAAGATCTTGTATTACTGTTTTGGGAAAGTAAGTATAATTTTTCTTCGAATTTGAAATTAGTTTTCGAATTTAGAGATTGTGATTCTAAGAAAATGTGACAATCTAGACTTTTTGGTAAAATATATTATTCTAATTTATTTTCATATTACTGCTTATTGCGTATGCCTCAGGAGTCGTTACGTTTTTAAGACCCAGTTTCGGAATTTCTCTGCTGGGGCTGCGGATTGTTCGCAAGAGCTACCGCGGCTCTGGTGCAGAGGGATCTCCAGAAGGAACATAGTGGGGTTTAGTCATAAGAGTCTGACACTTCATCCAGCTGCACCCTCAGCGGGATCATTTCATGATTTCCCATGAAAAAAAAAGGTTCGGAATTTCTTCAAGGCCTGAATGCAAATTTAGTAGAACAATAAAAACTAGGGTTACTAACACTTAAAAAAATAGGGTTTGTAAGTCCATTCATATCTTAAAAGTTATCGATTCCACAAATTTGTTAAAGATTCTTAAAGAAAATCTTCGCTCGATACTTCGGTCTTTTGTAATCTAATTTCTCGCTCATTTTACACAATCTATTCAGGTACTTCAGGTACACTTGTATCGTTCAAAGTAATTAACTTGTTTCCCCCGCCGACAATTCAGCGAGCAGCTCGATTTGCAAGTTCCGTAATAAAGATTGTACCCCTCTTGATAATGGCGACCCTTAAGAACTGTATTAATAATGGGGAGTTTGAGGAAATGTATGAAACAGCCATGGGGAAGGAAGTAAATAATGTATGTGGATAGTAAATATTTTATTGAGCGAAATTAATTTTTGTATCGTATAATTTATTTTTCGAAGATAAATATGTGAATCACGCTTTTTTCGAAAATTTGCACTTACGCTCTTTATCGCAAAAGTAGCGTATTATATTTTACTTCTGATAAGACTGCATTTTAATACTTATTTCCTCTAATGTTTCGAGCTATTATTAAACATTCTCAAGCTGTGCTTCACATACATATAGTCGTCTCGGAAAATTCAATCAATTCTAAAGATTTCCCGGAAAATTCTTTTATCATTTATATCTGGTAAAGTATCTTAAAATACTGTCTTTTCATTTTTCGTTTTGTATTCATAATAAAAGCAGAAAAATTACTATACACTTTTCCGCATTGAGCATGCGAAATGATTAACGCTCAATACTTCTCCGCGTGAGAAGAGGCCTGTGCCCAGCAGTGGGATGATAAAAAGACTGATAATGAAGTATACAGCCTGATGTGAAACATATGTGACGTCATAGCTCTTATTGAATTGTGGGTCGAGTAATCGTTATTGTCAGTTCAATAAAAGTATTGCACTTGACTAGTTGTAAGTTATCGAATTATTAGAATCCTCTAGTTTCAAAAATCTGATGACGCTTGTACACATAATCCTATTTCATGGTACGTCAAAGGTACACCTGAATTTCAGATCACTACGGTATCAAAGGGATGTTCATTTACTGTCTCTTTCACATATATGCATTTCCGAATAACCTTGTTCTATTCGGCATTCCGACAGAGAACCCGTCAGATTTTTGCTCCAAAAATACCTTCACGTGCAAAGCAAAACTTTTACAAAGTCAACAATTTTTAAAACGAAGCGCCAACACGTTTTATTAATTTTCTGTGGACCTGTTTCTATGCATTCTAAAGGTCAAAACGGGGCACGAGCTATGAGGTCTATTTTTGATTCTAGATGATAATTTTTTTCAATTTTTAAATCTACTAACGTAATTTCTTTATTATAGACTGCATAAAGCAACAGCATAAAGAGCTATCCAAAACTCTCAAAATTTCCCAATCGACTTTGAATCATGTACTTCAGCGATAAAGTTGAAAATCTTATAAGAAAATTAGACAGACTGTAGTAGCTTGATGTGCTGGCGTCTGTACCCTAAAATGTGCTTTGTTATCGGAACGAAACCCACACTCACAACTAAATCACAGAAAAGCAAAGCTATCACAGTAGTTTCCATAATGTCCCCAACAAAAATATTTTCTTGCAAACATATCACTCGAAATTCAGAGGGACAAACAACATTATGTTTAACCCAAGGTTTCGTAACATCCCAATCCGTCCAACCTTCCCAAAAAAACATCATGTCATTGTTAACATTTGCAGGTAGGGACTTCTGTCTGTTTTGAATTCGCATCGCTGTTGCTTCGTCAACGTTTTTTTGGGAATGTCCATCTGTCTCATGTCATTTGAAGGAAGAAACACTGATGATAAATCGTCACTGGATATTTATGGTAGGACCTTCAGCATAAAGTTTTCTGGTTACTGTTTGGTGACATGGTGATTATAATGAGTTGTTAGTCCGACGGGAGTCGTTAATGTAGGCCTGTTGTAAGGTCATAATATTTGTTCAAGGTTGTTAAAAAAATTGTATAGATAAAGATCATTTTGGAGTTATGATTAACCAAAATGTACAGTCAGCAACAAAATTCAATGAACAGAATCAAAATTACAAGATACCTGAATACTAATATTTACATATATCCTGCAAGTAAATGTAATTGTTGAATGTCTATTGATTTTAGTTAATCTTAGATGTCAAGAAAATTTTGGTTCTGTAGTTGTGAACAATTTTAACCAACTTCCAAACAAAAGGAGGACTCAATTCAGTCGGTATGTTTTTTTTATTAATTTTGATTGTCGTCACTCGCCATACGGCCTGAGCTATTACTGGGTCTGATACATTCTTCTTTAATTAAATCACATTGTTATCACTTACCAAACTGGCAATCTTCTTAAGAAATAATAGACCAAGAAGACTGATTTACTAGTTTGTGGTAATCCAAACTCTTTAATTTGAATCAAATCTATCAGCATATTCATTCAGGTTATATTTACTTACTGAACAAATTTATTGAAATTTAGATAATAAAAAGTCCTTTTTTCTCGAGAAGAATATCTTAAAAAGTGTGTAGCAACAGTTTTAGTGGCAGGTCGTAACTCTGGTCTTTACGAGATATAAAAAGCGTCTTTATTGCTTAGAAAAAAGAGTTCTAAATGGCTTGGATACTCCGTGTAGGTACACAAGAGCATAATCATATGAAAATGTAATGTTAGAGTAACGTGTGTTTGCGTTGGTTTTGGTATATATTCTGGAATATTCTCGAACAGTCTGGAGCTTGGAGCATTAACCATCTGGACAAGTCATTGTCGAGCATTCCCGCTGCCAAAAATACGAGTCTGTTATAGTTGTGTGTCCAAGTGTGCGTCAAGTTTATATGCTTGTGTCTGTCAATGTTAATGAAAAATTGCGCGTGTCTACTAGCAGCTATTTTGTTGTGTTACACAATGCCGTCTTTACGGTAAGGGTACACGGGGCCCGCGCCCCGGGTCCCCATTCGCAGGGGGCCCTGAAGGACCGTCAATTATTCACAAAACATTTTATCGGTCTCATCATATTTAAAAAAAAAATCTGTAATCTTATCAGACAAGACACTATGCCATTAAATCATACTGTATTGGTCTACTGATAATAAATGTTCATATTTAGTTCATTTTTTACCAAAATTCGCTTTTAACTTACCATGAGGGCTCCAAGTTCAAGACGGCCCTGGTGTTACCTCACCCCGCGCATATTTGGCAAACATTAACGAATACAGATTTTTGCTCATGACGCGTCCGGCAGCTTAAATGCTCCAAGGTCTTGAGCCACGCAAATGAAATGTGTGTTTAAATTACGCCAGGCTTTTAGTCGGACGCTGTGATTAATAATCCTTGATCATTCTGAAACGCAAACCGTTACTCGTATAATCGGAGTTAGAACTGTTGAACGTGGAAGTTAAGTTAGTATAGTCGGTGTTGTATTTTGATGCATTTTGATGCTATTATAAATATGCGGAGTTTACCTGTAAGTGACTGCTGCAGTATGGTTTGTTTTCAGATTGTAATAAGATGTATAGTTGGTGTAAGCAGTTGTTGGTAAACCTTAAACAAATAAATAAATTGTCCTTAGATACTAATAATGATAATAAATTTGAAAGTGAGTATGTTAGTATGTAACGACTTCAGGCTAAAACTTCTGAATCGATTGTTATGAAATTTGGCATGTCGATAGTGACCTGACAACGGATATGCATAGTTTGTTGCTGGGGAGTTTGTTCCACCAATTCTTCTTCCCAGCGATAACACATAGGAAGTGGTGGAGGGCGGGCGTTATGGGGGCTGTCTTTTGTAGAATTGACATTCAAAAAGTGCTGATTTTCAGCCTACTTTGAATAAATGACTTTTATCTTATCTTTATCTTAACATAGGCTGTTATCTGGGTGCAAAAAGTAGTTCTCTTAAGCAAATCTATTAAGTTTGAGAGAAAACTGCTAACATTTTAATGTAGATCATT
Source organism: Heliothis peltigera (assembly GCA_958496145.1). Taxonomy (NCBI): domain Eukaryota; kingdom Metazoa; phylum Arthropoda; class Insecta; order Lepidoptera; family Noctuidae; genus Heliothis; species Heliothis peltigera. The sequence continues at coordinate 926,092 of OY292333.1, forward strand.
TATTTGATTGCTAATTGAAATCCAGGTTTTCCAATTAGCGTACCTACTTTTAACGATTTGTCAATTTCCAATTATTTTAAAAAGTACTTTGTCCAGTTTTTGATAAAGTTTTATTAATTAGATTTCAATAAAGTCTATTTGATTTGAAGTTTGATAGAGAGTTCTTAAACTTTTAACATTGTTATAAGATAAATCAATAGTTGGCAAAGTGAAAAAAGCTAATGATAAAAAAAAATGTTTAAAAGTTTATGTACTCATTTGATGAGACAAGAAGACCTGTTTCGAGTTCGATTCTCGCACGGGACATATAAAATTGTACCTTGTTATGTGTATTTTTCTTAATAACATTATAGTGTGCATGAGAGATTGTATTATCGTGCGCTACTGCGACACACTAGATAATCTTTATGTGGAACAACGTATGTATATAAAACTAAAAGCTTTTAAAATTACATATAAAACAAAAAAAACTTTATTTTCATTCCACTTCGTTTCCACAATATTTGCATTGAAATTTTTCTACGTAATAGACTTGTGACGATATGATCGAATGACCGAATGACAATCGCTTCCACGGCCAGCGTATACTGCAAACAAATGAATGCGAGTCACATCTGTGTCAAAAACTTCGACAGAGCTATGTAAATGTACGGATAGAAACATTATTATCTACTCGATGTATGACCAAAATATTTATTGGATACGGAACAAAATATATATTGGGTGACTGGTAATTAGTGACCGATATTTAAACACGTAATTGTACTCATGTGTACAAACAACTTTCCCAAAGAAACTTTTTTTTATCTTAATAGCAAAATTAATGGCGCGCGTGCAAAGTTCAAATTTCGCGCACACCGTCGCCCGATCATGTTAACAAAAAATAACAAAAAAGTTTCTTCGGGAAAGTTGTTCGCAATCATAAGTACAATCACGTGTTTAAATATCGGTCACTAATTACCAGTCACCCTATATATGTTCTGCCTGGCCTGCGGGTTGTTCGCAAAAGTTACCGCGGCCCTGGCACACAGGGACCTCCAGAAGGAACACAGTGGGTTTTATTCAGTAAATGTCTGACACTCCCTCCAGCTGCACCCACAGCGGGAGTCAGTCAGTCATTTCCCACGAAAATAAAATATGTTTATGCTAGCTGCAACTCAGTGAGACAAAAAGTAGCTTTATTTTGATGTTGAAAGTCCTACGAAGCAATTAATTTCAATACAAATGTACAGACAGAATCGTTTACTTTACAGCTTGCCCAGTTATTCTTTTGATTAAAAAAATATAATAGGAAAGGGTTTCCCAAAAGGGAATTTGGGGCAGCTGGGAAAAACGCCAAAATACGTGTTCCAGTCGCCAGAAATAAAAAAGGCTGTAGGTATACTCTTTTACACGACGGATATATCGAACGAAACTTTTTTTTTTCAAAACGACTAATAAAAATATCCTTTATACTTAATACAAGTATATTTTTGTTCAGTTGCTGCTGCACATATTGGAACGTAACTTTGCGATGAGAAGTGTCTATTTAATGAGGTTCAGTAGTATACACTCGTCCTGAGAAAAAAATCTCTTATTAGCCAGGAGTCGCCAACCTTGTCTGAATTGACGATCCTCCAGATGTACTCAACCTTCAAACACTGAGATTGAAACGTATACATTCTTTTTGGTACTTCAACAGTAAAACAAAAAAAAAATATTCACGCTGATCAGTCTAATAACCTTTTAAGGCCCAAACGTGGTACTAAAGACCTATAGTATAAAAAGTGCAATGTCAGTTTTCAACAATTCTAGTGTGAAACCCTACGCGCTAACATTTTTACCTTACACAGTGTATCCATTAGACGGCGCATAAAAGGCTTTTGGAACGTGAGGCGTTCAGTTTCAAGAACCTTATTTATTCGATGCCTTTCACGTGAAGAGTAGCCTTTACGTGATTTTTGAGCGCTGAAGAACTTGGCTTTTATTAGAACTAGACTCTGCACGGGGTGTCGCTCGCATTGTGTTCTCTTTGGGCACTGAAAATACCTTTTATAATAGACTTGCAAGTCTGACGAGCAGCCTTATATACTGTTTCCTGGGTAACTGGGCCGTTCTCACTAAGGAGATCAGCCAGCTGCCAACCCATAAAGCGATTTCGGTCCAACCAGGGAATCAAACCCGAGCAACCGACGAGAAGGAAGATATAGGAAAATGCTACACGAATGAAGCAAATAGGCTCTGTACATAGTCGTGTAGACCTGCAGGCTTAGCATGGCGATTGTATATCTATTCTATCAAGAAATGACAAAGCTCTTTCTGTCAATGTCAACATGTCTTCTGCCCGAGCATGGCGCGACCTGTCAACTCGCATATAATCACTTGTAGACTTATGTCGATCGAAGAAAAGAAAAATTTCTTCAAAGAATGTCAAAAGAAATCTTAAGTCAATCTGTCAATTGTCTGTCATTATATCCATTCTCCGGTAGACAAAACTTGTTTCTACGGTTGCCATGCTAAGCCTGCTGGTGAAATCCAGTAATTACATTTTCAGCTTTATGCTACTAACATAGATGTAATTTGCAATATTTAAGAACAACATGACACAAATAAGGCCTTAAAATCACAATTTTGTACCGTGTACCGTATCTAAATTACTAAATATATATGTACTAATTAATAATAAGCAATTGGCAAGAGCACTACCATGCCCCCAGATTCTACAGTAGACTTCAAGCGATCTAGGTTGATTTAATATAAACAAACAATAGTAAAGACAACATATGGTCGTAATTAACATTGCTACTGCTTAATAGGGATGGGTAAGAAATTAAGTCGGATATTTTCATCCGACTGTCGGATAAACCGTGTGAGTAAAAACTAGAAACTTCAGCTCCTAAGTCAAGTACTTTCGTATTTTATTCTGTACCAAGATAAGTTAAAGTGCTTTCAAGCTAATGTGAGGATACTTATCTCTCATTTCGCTTTAATAGTCATGAAGTAGGTACATATATACATTAACATATTGCATCCATCTGTTAAACTTAAAGTATACGATGACTTGCTAGAATTCTAAATAGGTGTTCATCTTAGAAATTATTTTCCATTGCGTTTTCATATTTTTTTTTGCTGTCTCATATATTTTCTATAAGAAATAAAACCAAAATAAATTTAATGTACATGCTTTCATTTTTATTTTAGCCTGTCTACTGTAATACACTATTTTATATAATACGTGTTTTTTAAGGGTACATACTGCTGCGAAGCATAAGTGAAAGAACAGGAGTACAATTTTATGTATTCATGTCAAATATATTCATCTTAACTCGACTAATATCCGCGAATATCCGCGACATGTCCCATCCCTATTCCATAGGAACGTAGAACATTTGGCATGCTGTTGATCGAACGGGCGGCATCGGAACGAAGCTTATTGACTCAAGGAATTTTTATCGACATACTTTATCGATAAATTGTTCAGCTTCCATTACGGGCTGTAAACTACCAGCATTTGGTGTGCTCCCCACGAAACACTCTTTAGTTATATGAATGTTTATTACAGTTCGCGTAATACATTCATGAGGTACATTCGCTTTAAATTAAATGTTAGCAATTTGATATATTGTTACATTGGTTTTTATAATGAAGAATGAGTTTAACAGAATATTAGGCAAAGCAACAAATATTTACATTGTTATTGAAGAAAAGTTCTAGTCTGTATGCTGCCTTAGTAATTTTCAGTAAAAAACAAAACCCAGTCAATATTGTATGTCAGATCGCTTAAGTGTTAATGTGTTTACTTGAATATCTCAGGAACTACTGTACCGATTTGAAAGATCATTTCAGTATTAGATAGCCCGTTTATTGAGGAAGGTTATATGTTACTCTTTATGCGGGTATGCGGAGTAGTTCCCCTGATACTAGAAGAAGGTAGTTTGCAATAAGATTTCCTTATGTTTCAAATATAAGTTATAATACTAAGGGCCAGTTACACAATGTCCAAATATCCACTATCCACAAAATAAATTAAAAAATGGAACAGAATTTTTATGAAATTATCTACCAAATAAACTAACTGGAACGTATTCGTAGGTAGTGAAACAGGCCAAGACTTGGCTACAAAATATGATACAATATACTTTTACTGACAGAAAAACTGATTTCTTTTCTAATTTTCGGAATCCTTCCTTCCAATTGAAGTCAACCTTCTATGACGGCATTTCCTATATTTTTCCTGTTACATTCTCCCAAATACATCGGGATGGTATTTCTCTCCGTTTTGCTTTAACAATGTAGAAAACAAAAGGTTTTCCGTTTCACGAAGAATGTGTTCTGACATATTTTGAAAGTAATAAATATATTTTTGTGTTTATGTACTCACTTTTCTCGGTACACTCAGTCCGTTGCTTGAATTGATTGTTATTATTACTGATAGTTTGTTTTACAATAACTAACATTAGTCAACGTTTGCAGTTTGTAGTCACATCCAGTGGAAACCAGATAGCGCACCCAGATTAAAAGTACCTACCCTTTCTCGATCTTTTAAAATCGAACCAGTAATTCCTGAGATTCGCGTGTTCAGTCGTACGAACTCTCAAGCTCTTTAATAATATAAAAAAAAAACACATATTTTAATATGAGATATCCATGTCAAAATAAGTCTTCATCACTTCAAGTCCGAGTATTTTACCGTAAAAGAAAACAAAAACAAATTCACGATTGACATAAAACACTTATTTAGGTAATATTGGTAATGCTTTCTACGAAAACCTCATAGACAATATTGGTTTTAGTTTTCAAGGCTTATCTATTCCCAAAGCAAAGGTCCCCATAATGCCATGTTTGTCATTTATCGAGTTTCAATAAAACTGAGCTTAAGGTACTTTTTATTATGATTATTGAGCCAAACAAAAAATTACGTTCGCAAAACCCAGAGACGTTTTTCCTGATTTCAGAATATTTGCTTTTAATGATATTCTTATTAGGTACTTCGAAAAGAAAAGAGGAGATTTGTTATGTATATAATAGAATATTGTATACGAAGCAATGTTAATATTTGTAATTTCGTTACGGATTTGACACTGAATGAGAGTTTATTATTTGGTTTCCCTATGTGTACTTGTCTATTGAGGAGGTCAGATAGGCAGTCGCTCCTTGTAAAACACTGGTACTCAGCCGAAACCGGTTAGACTGGAAGCCGACCCCAATATAGTTGGGAAAAGGCTCGGGAGATGATGTGTACTTGTCTACACATAGATGTTTTATAGATTTTTCCCAACTATGTTTGGTCCGGCTTGCATTCTGACCAGATGCATGTGAGTACCAGTGTTTTAAATGGAACGACTGTCTATCTGACCTCCTCAGTCCAGTTATCTTCGACTCGGGGAACTCGGAAAACCCGATACCTCTTGGTGAGACTGGTGATCAGAATTTTTGTTTACCGATTACCTTTAACGACTGCCTAAGACGTTCAAATAACAACCAGTACCCACCATTTTAACGTGCCTTTAGAAAGACTAGTCACCCGCGGACCGAACGCGCCCAGCGTTGCTTAACCATATAATTGATCGTTCCGTGGGGCTAAAACATAGCCATGAGCCTTAAATAATGTCTAACCAACCTTCATATTCAACCTATCCTGTTCTCCCATCAAAATTCATACAGTAGACTGTTACAGCATTGAATCAGTGATTTCCCCCAGCATATTCATCCGGAACGCGTGCATAGGGGCAGAGCATCAACAGAGTACAGACGCCTTTGTGTTCCCGTCGAACTTCTGTCCCCCAGTACATGCTAACTTTTTTTCTGTTGGGAAAGCAAAAATTCTCTTTTGTAGCGTTTGCATACGAATTTGTTTTAGTATGTAGAAAATATTTACGTGTCTTTTTTTCCTATTGGTTCGTCGTACGTTTTAGATCGTAGTTCGTGTATTATTTTTTTAATAATTGAAAGAAGCTTAAACGATTACAAATGTATGTTTTTATTTTGTCTATTTTTCGGTTATTTTAGATTTTTAACATTTGATATCCTAAAGGTATTGGGAAAAAAGTTATTTGCAAAATAAAAGGAGCGACCAACGTTATTTGTTTTTTCAATAAAGTAAATAAATTATTCATTGGAATTCAATTTCATTATTCCGAACAAATCGGTAACGACACGGAACTCAAGCCAGAGAGATTGATTATAAAACCTGACCACGAACAGTAATCCTAATCGTTTTGAAAACAAATAGAGGATCAAAATAAAATCCTCCCCCCCCCCCCACCCCTACTTTTTATCGGAATCCGTTTGAAAAACAAAGTTGGTTCATTTCGCGGCGTAATGCAAAAATACGGTTGGACATTGTTGATAAAAAAAAATGTTTTAATCAACTTTTTTGTCGACAGTACACGGCGTTCCGCACCACGTATGTAAGTGTGTAATATTTTTTTAAAGGAATTGTCTCTTTGCAGTATAATTTTGCTGCGTAACTCGAATATTATTAAAACTATGTTCTTGCAAATTGCAAAAAGTATTTAAAATGTCAATTTTATCCTTGGAACTTCTTTGCAAAACTGATTTATGACCAGTTTCTATCCGTTTTAAATCTATCGATTCATTTAAGCCAAGGAAGGGCGCTCGAAACCAGCGATCAGACCGGCAAATTGTCTATTCAAATATTGAGCCTGGACTTACAGAGGGTGGCGTAATCATTATAATCAAGCAATATTTGCTGTAATTTTGTAATATTTTTTTCCCACTCGCCACTTACCACGAGGTATTCACCCTCCGAGCAGTGCTCTAGCGACTCCACTCCAGACGGCCAATGAAGGCAAGCCAGAGACCTGTCTCCCGTCAGGGTTCACTCCGGGCCGGCCGGAGGTGAGGGACAGTATCCTCTCCCTGGAGCACTCGGTACCCGTAGGGTCGCTACTCCTCGACATTCTCTTCAGATGCCCAGATATTTTATTATTATTTTGTATGTCTCTACTAGACCACGGGACTACAGAGTCCCGGATTTTTAGAAGGCGAACGTGGGGCCGAAGCCAACACGCTAAAGCCCTTTTAAGACAACTTTAATATTAAGTAAAGGTGACACAAAACCCACGATTTTTAGTGTAAAACTATGTAAGAACAATAAAATATTTAAAAAAATAAAGCAAATTTTGCTTGAGTATAATAATTTGGCCACCCTCTATATAGATATAATAGATGAAGTTAAACTGCTATCTCATAACTTGTACTATGGCTTGGCTATGTAGGTTCCCGAAACTTACAGCCATAAAATATTATAAATTCAATTATGAACAGCGTGTCCAAGTTATCAATACTTTATAGTTTTCCGTGTCATAAAACTTTTAATATCCCTTAAGCGAGAACCTGGGTTATATCATTTTATTCAGCCATATTGCTAGAAATGGATCATAAATAATTGAAGCATTATAAAATATGTAAAAGACCAATAGATATTGTTTGATTCCATGCCTTTTCTTTTAAAATTAAATGTATGCATAGCCACAGTTTCAAAAACAACCCTTATGTAAGATTTGCGCTTGAGTTATTTTATTTGCTATCTGAAGTAATTTAAATAGTTTTTTTTTACATAAAAAAAAAAATATAAGCCCTAGTTTTTATAAGGTCGGTATCACGGGAGATAGATTCCCAAGGATGCGCATACAACCATAGGAAATACCAAAAAAAGAACAATACTGCACAGATCTTTAGAGTTATTATAACATTGACCTGTGTAATACAGTAATTTAGATAACAATAGTGCAGACGCCAGCAAATCAAGCTACCGAAACTGTAAACTTTTACCAATCTGTTTTGAAACATATGCTTCAGTGATAAAGTTAAAATCTAACTAGAAATTTGACACATTGTACTAGCTTAATGTGCTGGCATCTGCACCTACTTTTGACTCGCAACACTTGTAGCTTATAATGTCACTTTCGCCAAATTTACGAGAGAGCAGTTTTATATCAAAAACTGTAAGTCCGCTAGCTAGTTATATTACCATATGGAGCGAGATTTTTGTAGTGGATTTCACGACACAGCTATAAGGGAACATGGACACTTTATATTGTGCCACAGTGTAAAGATATGCAGTAAGACGATTCGGAATAGAGAGCTTATATAGGCAGTGAAAAAAAATCTTTAACTATATATATAAATAAGTATTATAAATAAGTCGATATATATATACGGCTGTGGGAATCTCGAAAAGACCTGAAATGGCCTTATAAGATGAAATTTAGCACAGGTGGCACTTTGGAAATGGACATAACCTACTCTTTTATCCGGAGAATGGAAATTGTTCTGCTGCGGTAAAGGCTAAACCGCGGTCGGACGCTACTGATGAATTATTAAAGGAACACAACACTGGGTTCCAGCACATGACTTATTAGTCGTGAACAGTAATGAACCAGTAGCAGGTACAATGTACAGACGCCAACACATCAAGTTACCCTTTTTTTTGGCGCTGGGAATAAACGCTATTGCGCGTCCCCTTCCCGTCGGGGGACGGGAGAGGGGTATGTGGGACTCCCCAGTAAAGTCGTTCCCGGTATACCCACTAAAAATACCCACCAGCACTCCGACCTCGCCTGAGTGGCGAGTAGGGCCTGGGAGTCTATGTCGTCCAGTCCCCCGCCGGCACATCAAGTTACCCTAAACTGTGAAATTCTCCCAATCAACTTTGAACGGTACGTAACCGTACTGGGTTTCCCAGGTAACTGGGTTGAGGATGTCTCAGAGAGACAGTAACTACTCGAAAAACACTGGTACTTAGAGGTTAGGCAGATGAATTTGAATGTATTCAATTGTCTTCTGTATAGTATCTCTACTGTGGCGACTCAGTAAGTTGGACTCAACAAATCTATGTTGAAACTTTTAGCTCCGCCACAAGCTGTTCCCAACATTTTTCTACAAAACTAGGAACTACTAGATAACGTTATTTTATTCACAAATCCAGTGTTTTTAATACTTTTCCAACTCAAGTTTATTATTTACTAGCTTTTGCCCGCGCGGCTTCGCTCCCGTTCTTCTACCCTACTCTACCCTACTCTACCTTACTCTACTCTACCCTACTCTACCCTACTCTACCATACTCTTCTCACCTTTTAAACCTTCCCTAGACCTCCACGAACATTTCAAGACCAAGATAAGATAAATCCGTTCAGCCGTTGAGTTTTAGCGAGACGAACGAACAGCAATTCATTTTTATATATATAGATAGAAGACAGATAGATAGATTATTCCCAGCTGTTTTTGGTGTATAACTTTCGTTTTTAAAAGTGAAAGCATGTTCAAACAAAATTAAGTTTTAAATGGTAGAAAAAAATATTATGTTGACTTTATTTATATTAAGAAGCACTAAACTCTACTTCAGTTTATTAAGTTCTCAGCATTTTTATAGTAATGCAGGCTATAAGCTGTTCTGTTTTATAAAAGTAGAGTACCCAAGGAAAAATGCTGAACGCGAGTGTATAAATATGAAATTAAAATGAAAAGGCTATAAGTCTGAATCTTACTGATATACATATGTATAAATGAAAAGCAACTATGTTCATTTTTACACTTTGACGGTAAACTATTGAATCAGTTGAGGACTTTGATTGAAGAATAATTCTGATTTCAATAAACATAAGAGTAACAAGAGGAGCTCGTGGCTAAGTAACGCTTAGCGTGTAAGTCCGCGGATGGGTGGTCCGCGAAGGTATTTTGGAATGTACGTTAGGTTGATTGGTTCGGGCGGTCTTTTAATCTTCAGCAATCGTTACGGGTAGTCAGAAGCCAGAAAGTCCTACCAGTCCTACCACGGAGTTTCGGGTTGCCCAGGTAACTGGGTTGAGGAGGTCACAAAGGCAGTCGCTCCACGTAAAACACTAGTACTCTCATTGGTAGCTGCATCCAGTTAAGACATAAAGCCGACCCCAACATAGTTGGGAAAAGGATAGACAGATAAATCCAATTCTATAAAATCCAGTAAGTACGTACCTGAATATTTTCATTGTACAGTTTTTCATGGTTTCTGATTTGTTGGACTTCTTCAGAATGAACACAATCACTATTCAAAAAAAATAAAACGGGATTGTCTCGTATCTTAAGACCACGCGGTACAACTTTTTATTAATTTTAGATAGTAGTTTAAGTTTTATTGTTATGTATATTAATAATGTGTACATAACTTTATACATAACATTTTATAAAAACATACTATAACACACCCAACTAAGTACTAAGTATAAGTATTAAATATACATGACATACAAACAAGAAATTTTCAGTGAAATTCTTTTCTTCGTACAAGCGACCTGTTGACGGCTTGTTCAACAACTAAGCCTTTCGTTTAGCCAGAAATTGGCCGCCGCTTATTTCGAGAAGCCGCGCTTTTGTGGGTAGTTTTGCGCTACAATCTTATATACCACTGTAAGGACACATTTTCGTATTTGGTATATTTCGCTTATTTGACACCGTTACTGGACATAGCAAAAAGATTGGTAACATAATATTTTCTTTTCCTGGGTGTGTAAAATAATAGGAAATATTTTTTTTAGTATCCGTTCGCTCCAGGTCTAATCACCTAACAAGCCTTCACTAGCCCTAGCCTGGTGAGTTTCTAAAAAACAAAAACCAACCCCTGGACGACAGCCGCATTTACGACCAATGCCACTGCTGGGCACTGCTGGGCAAAGGCCTCCTCTCCTACGGAGAAGGATTGAGCGTAAATCACCACGCTTGCTCAATGCGGGTTGGTAATTTCAGACTTTATAGTCCAGGTTTCCTCAAGATGTTTTCCTTCACCTTTAATCAGTCATTGATGTCCAAGATAAACTTAAAAAGTACGTATAACTTAAAAAAGTTACATTGCCTGACCTGGAATCGAACCCACACCATCATACTCGAAAGACTGGTGCTTTAACCACCACGACTTAAAATGTATGTAAATCAAATATCAAATATACCACGATACACAACCAATATTACGTATCTTCAACTTACTCTATCATACATACAACTAGCTACACTTCTATCTTAAGTCCATTGACACGGCGTCCCTTGGCTAGTATTTATTTACACTGTACATGAACATACAGACACAAAGTCCTCTTTTAATATTAATGTATGTACTAACGGCGTCCTCCATACAGAAAATTACTAGGAGCTCAGAATATATCGCAGTAAAGACCGATGATAGTGCAGCATTAAATAATACAGTAGCATAGCTTTATTTACTAGTAACTGTTGCGTGCAAAGTAAGATTTTGACTGTATATTTTACTAAAATTATTGACTTTATGCTCAAATTTTCTCTTTGTCAAATGTCATACAATACTGTAACTACGTTTTTGGTACTCTACAGATATAAAAAATACCGTATATGAAGAACTTTCTAAACACTAGACACAAATAAAATAAAAACTATTTTTATACTGCAATATGATGATGCAAAACATCAAACCTGTCGTTTTTCAGTCACAGCTTTGTACAAAATGAGTCAATTTTGTTACACACTTTTTGAAATAAAAATATAATGGAGTAGCGTGAATTTTCGTAAAAAAAGAATATCTATAATTATGTACTTGTTATTATTAAGCTGAAGTGTTTGTTTATTTGCTGGAACGCCCTAATCTTAGTAACTACTGGACTGATTGGAAAAATTCTTTGAATGTTCGATAGCTCATTTATCAAGTAAAGCAAAAAGCATTTCACAAGAGAGGTGGATGAAACCGATTGTTGGAAGCTAGAATTAATATAAAAGGTACTATACCGATTAAAAGGTACAAAGAACAAATCACGGCTGTAAAAAAAACAGTTAAAGAATAAGTTGGATATCACTAAACACTCGCTGGAGTCAGTCTCCAAGTCACTGAATCGCACACACTACACGAATCGCAGCTATATTCAGATCGCCAAAAACCATTGAGATTACGAAATATAACGATACAACCGTGAAGGTGGACATCGCTTATCAACACAAGTGGAGTCCTGACATCATCGCGAAAAAGACACTAAGCACGCCAAGCCCGCATAATTAATAGCACGTTAGTGAAATGTGTAGTGTAAATGACCGTCCTAATATAAAGTGAAAATCCTGACGGCCAAACGAGGGTAGTTGTGAAAACCCTGCGCTTCATGGAGACGCCGCCGCTAGCTGTCACCACGGTCGGCGCAATTCATAAAGAAAAAGGTATCGCACAGATTTCAGCACACCAAGCTTCACGACACTGTAAAATATTCCCAATCAATTTTGAACCATATATGTACTTCAGCAATAAAGTTAAAAATCTATTAAAGTTTGGTAGAAAATGTTTGATGTGCTGGCATCTGTACCTTTCTGTTAATATGTGTGTAAAAGTCACTAAAGTTTAAAAATTAGAGAATAGAACTAGGCACACTAATATTATTAATGTAGCAGGGTTTATATGTGGGTGTTTGTTAGTCTTTCACTCAACATCCACTAAACGAACTTTGTTGAAATTGATAATAGTTACAACTTCAGAATAATACATATCGAAGCTTTAGAGTGAAATCCTTGTAAGTGTACAACAACTTAACTTTTTAAGAGGAAGATAAACGATATGCCTCGAGGCGTTATCTTCTCAAAAAAATTAAGTAGTTCCCTGAGGATGCGATTGAAGCCACGGCAAACAGCTAGTCGAAATATAAACCGCAGCTAATATAAATTAGTCTCATTCTTCAGTCGTGCCTAAGTAAAACTCTAAAATCTCCTAATTCAACTGTCTGTCTATTTAAGTCTGAAACAGATCTCATGCGCTTAAAACAAACAAAAGGCATTTATTTCAAAACTTTAATTCATGCCGATTTGTATTTGCAAAGTGATTTACATTTCAAACAAAACGATGACACTTTTGAAACTTATTACAAATTATTCTTATCTAAGGCCTCTCGCCCATCGCGACTTTTTGTGGTGATGCAGTCGCGATGCTGTAGCATCGATATGAAGTGGTCGCTAGCTGTATGCCCTCGCCCACGGGACCAGATCCAGTTGCGACGCAAACGCGATTCGGTCGCGATGTAAACTCGATTCGGTCGCGATGCAGTTGTACTGAGGTTCGGTTCCCACACGGACCGTGCCAGACTATCCCTCTGTTCCTTCTGCGATGTCTTCCAACGCTGTCGCGCATTTGTTTCGATACAATCGCGACTAACACGCGTTGCAAATGCCACTAACACGCGTTAGTGTTAGCGCGATTTTTTTAATGCGAAATAAAATCGCTTCGTAAGGTACAAAATACGACAACAATTTATTTTCGCAAGGCGCGGATTGTAGTGTATTTCTGTGGTTCACAGATTTGCAATATTTTTTCGCAACGATTTTTGATCGTAGTGCGCGCTCGCCCTTAGAAGCGAAACTGTCGCTCATTTGCTAAACGCGCGACTGCATCGCTCCAAAAAGTCTCCGTGTGCGAGGGGCTTAAACTTTTGCTAAATTCAATAAAACAAAATACTTGAGTAATATAGACGTAACATTCAATTGTTTATTTATTTACTTTTTCTTGTTAAGTAATATTATACTGAATAAAGTGTAGTTTTTATCGATAATACGTGTCTGAAACTTGGTATATTTTTAAACTAGTTCTTTATTTTACTGATTTCTTAAAAAGCGTATTTTTCTTCGCTTTCGTAAATTCTTTGAGAGCTTATTGCATACTTATCACTTGAAATCGTAGTCAAGAATGCAATTTTTTAGTGAAAACTTTCTTTCAATAATAAAAGCGTGTAAAAAAATATATAATTAAAATAGCAGATCAGTTCAAGAGATTTCGCTTTGAAAGGAAAATTTAATACTTGTAGGAAAAATGTTTCTAAGTTATATACGCAAAATTATCATTTTAACAATATTTTTTGGATTTAAACTTAAACCAAAGCATCCTCGTTCTGAACCCTTACCATTTTTTTAGTAACCAAAGAATGCTTTACATATGTTTACATGACAATAATTATTTAATTGTGAAATCATCATCCTCCTGCCCTTATCCCAAGTTTTATTTGGGGTCGGCGCAGCATGTTTTTGTCTTCCACGCTCTTCTATCTGCCGTCATCTCGCAAGTTACATTCTTTCTATCCAGCCATATCAACCTTCACACAATCCATCCATCGTTTCTTTGGTCGTCTCCTTCCCCTATATCCATCCACATTCATGTTCAAGACCTTCCTCACAACATGATCCTATTACAATTTAATTGTGAAATATCTAAGGTGATAATATTTAATAGCTATAATGGTGCGAAGACATTCTGATATTTCAGCTTTTCGTTTGACTCAAACGCTTTATTGAGTTCAAAATCTTTAACAATCTAAATTAATAGTAAAGTTTATTTGTACATAAATACTGACAGTGACTCCAAAAGGCTGCTATCTACATTTCAGCCTTCACCAACAGTGACAGTCTCTTTGTAAGAGATGGCAAGCTGGTCTATGTCCAGACGGACTAAGATTAATTCTAACAGAGAACTTCTGCTTACAAAATCATTTAGTACCTACTGTCTTATCTGAAGTATTCGTTTTTCTTTTGTTTTTGTATTTTTTTTTTGTATTGCTAGTATTATTTGTAGCATTATAAAATAAAATATAATAAAATAATATAAATTTATCGTCCCAACTGCTGGGCACAGGCCTCCCCTCGCACATAGAAGGATTGAGCGTTGAACGCTTGCTCAATGCGGGTTGGTGATTTCGGACTTTACAACAGTCCAGGATTCTTCGAGATGTATTCCTTCACCTTTCATTAGTCATTGGTGTCCAAGATATTCTTAGAAAGAACATATGTATAACTTGGAATAGTTGTATTGCTGGAATTGAACCCGCATAAATAATCGAATCTTACACTTAAGAGGCTAGAGCTCTAACCACTAGGCCACCTCGACTTCATAGTAGCACGTTCCACCTGTTTGAATTAGCAGTCTCAAGATATCTGAGTGATATATTTCTTCTTTATAAATATTCTCCCTAAAAATAAAGTGTTATTAATGTAACCAGCGCGTTCAGAAATAATTTAAATAAGTACTTGAAAGGCTTTTACGTTTTATATTCAAGAGGCAATATCCTAAATGAAAACTCAAGACACGAATTCTGCGTAGAATGAAGATTTAGATTTCTGTGACAAAAAATCCTAATGATAAAAAGTGTTAATAATTAACCAAATCTATAGATCGAGATTCTCGCGGTGGTGGCGGCGAGGTGGTGGGGTCAGCTTTCCTAATTTTTCTTCTCCACTTAGCTCTATCCTTGACATCGCTCTCGGACAACTGGCACTCTTTCATGTCCTTCGCTACTACATCCCTCCATCATGTTTTGGGGCGAGATTCGTCAAATTAATTTGCTTAAAATACTCACCAAAAAAAAATATTTCCTTAAAATATCTACTAATTATTTTTTAAAAGTTACAAAAAAGCTACTCCAATGCTTAATAAAATTCATGAAAACAGGACTAGAAATTCCAATTTCGAAAAAAAAAACGTATAACAAAAGACAGTCGGCAACCACCATTCCTCTGCCATCTTCCCCAGCCCTTAATTTTCTATAACTGATAAATAAATGACAATACCGCCTCGTTACTTAAAAACCTCACGGCAAAAGCAAACGGTAAATCTCCGACAATTTCCTTTTTTAGGAAAAAGTTCTCAAAGTAATGACATTTCGTAAAGTAACAACATTTTTCGTATAGCTTGGCAAATTCTTTACTGACACTCCCGTGGTCCACGTGGGTGTGCGGGGGACGTAACCACCAAAAACGATGGAGAGAGGGTTGTTCCCCATTGCCTTTGCACGCAAAAAAGGGTTAAATAAAATGAAATGGGTATACCTTGAATTGGGCAATTTTATGTCATAATGTTTTAACTCCTCAGATTTACCTAAATTTAATGCAGATCTGAAAATCATTGTAGCTATAACAGTACAACGATATTCTAAACCATTGCTGAGCACCAGATATCTGAAGAGAACTACATATTAGAGTTTGACAGTGATTATGCTTCTTATAAATATAAGACATTTTTATTCAGTCTCAAAATAACGTTTCTTTGATCAAGACGGTGTTTTAGTAACGTAAGCTACCTGAAACTGTCAAATTTTCCCAATCAATTTTAAACCATATTATGCTTCAGCGATATAGTTGAAAATCCATTAAGCTTGATACGTTGGCGTCTACAACGTACAATTCCCTTTCATCATTATTCTATTTTCATAATTAAGATTTTAGTTTTCAATCCCATTTTGCATAGCTATTGTTATTCCAAAATCTGAACTCAGAACAGCATTTCTGTCTTCCAACATATCCATTATTTAGTTCCTATCACCCATCCAGGCTGATGCACTCAAAACCAGCGGATACAGATCATCCATCTTCTTTACGAAATGCACTCGAATTTGTGGTGTAGACAGGGAGGCGAGGTTTGAATCAAACATGCATTTATATTTCGGTTGTGAACAAACTTAATTGCGAATTTCTTGCGGTATTTAATTCTAATTTTCGTAGTTGAAAATTTGGTTTTTGATGTGGTTTGGTGAATCTTTAATTTAAGAAGAAAAAGTGGTTTATTTTCTACTACAATTCAAAGTACTTAAAATTACATAAATATATAACCTACATAGTCATATCACTCACTAATACTCACGCATTTATGAGACATTGAAATCTTATAAAATAAAGGGACATAATATAATGAACTATGTTCGGGGTCAATTTAAATGTTTAGGTTTATTTTTATAATTATTTTCAGGTAAAATTTCCAAATTGTCTAATAAACTTCTACCCAATTATTTTCCCTTTTCCACAAACTGTAATCACTTACTTAATCTTCATTTCTGACTATAAAGCGAAAAATTCAAAAATCATTAAAAAAATGACTGATAAGTATTGATAAACATGATTATAAAATTTCACGACTTGTACACATATTTTACACTACAAACGGGTGTTACTTGCGATATAAATATAAAGATATATACGCTACAATTCCACCGACGGTGTTCACCGAGTGGAGTCCACGAAAAGAGGAATCGTATACCTCTATAGTTGCCTCGCGAGTAAGACCCACATCTTGTGTAAAATACGTATTGACATATCCTATCTGTTGAAAATATGATATAAAATAGTGATTACTAGATACATTTAGAAAATCAACCATGAAGGAAATAATTCTACATCGCAACTGGCATACTAAGCGTCTTTTAACAAATCAAATAAAATTAATTATCACTTTCAGCAAGCACGAAGCTTGTACGAGCAAGAAATACCAATGAAAGGTACAAACGCCAGCATATCAAGCTACCCGAAACTGTCAAATATTCCCAATCAACTTTGAACCATATGCTTCAGCAATAAAGTTGAGAATCTATTATGGAAATTTATCAGATTGTAGTAGCTTGATGTGCTGGCGTCTGAACTAAACTCTGACATTTCATCTTCAAACTGAACGTTTTTCCCGAAGGCCTCATTTTATGGGGGCATTAACACCTGTTCACGATTCCGTTTGTTTTTACGGCATTTTTATGGGAATTCAATTGAACTGTATGCGATGAGAATCTTGACATTTTCAGTTTATGGCAATGGAATAAAGTGATGGAAGAAATAAAGGCTTTTTTAGTGGTGAACAAGAAAGCAGTGAGATTTATTAGAATAATCATGTGTTCAATATTATTGTGATTATGGTTAGACCGAGTGGTTGAATTAACAAGCTCTTTAGTAGCTGACGATCTCATTTTGATAATGAGCTATAGTCTCAACGAAATTTTACAGTGGCTCGGAAAATCTCACGAATTGCTGCGCAGGATCTATCAGTTATGAGCGGTCATTTGTATCTAGTATCTATACTCGGTAGGTAGCTAGTTGCGAACCGCCATTACGTTTGGTTCATACTGTACCTACATTTGAGGTAGATCGCGATTACCATTATTTCTCCATTACTCTCCATATAAGGAATATTTACGTTGTAAAGACTATATAATCGAAAATTAAAATATTCTACGATAGTTAAACAAAATGAAATCAGCGACGGAATTTTAATTACAGAAATAGCTTTTAAGTAAGAAAATCTTAAGTCACAGTCGTTGCAAGCTCCAGTTGCATTACACCGGTTGCAGAACCCCAACAACTTTGAACATTGTCTTGGCATATTTTTACGGTAACATTAAGGTTATACTTATAAGCATATTTTTTTAGTTATGAAGCACGTCAAAGCTTAAGTGGACCTTAGTGTATAATCATAGGCATAATATTCCTCGATAAATGGAGTATCTTACATTGAAAAAACTTTTCAAATCGGTGTAGTACAAGTATAATATAGTTCTTAAGATTAGCGCGTTCAAACAATATAATATTATTTATTATTATTTATCGAACTGTACAAATCATCATCATCTCCCGAGCCTTTTCTCAACTATGTTGGGGTCGGCTTCCTGTCTAACCGAATTTAGCTGATGGCGATTCTATATCTACTCTATCAAGAAAAGACAAAGCTCTTCCTGTCAATGTCAACATGTCTTCTGCCCGAGCATGGCGCGACCTGTCAACTCGCATGTAATCACCTTGTAGAATTATTTCGATCGAAGAGAAGAAAAATTTCTTCAAAAAATGTCAAAAGACATCTTACGTCAATCTGTCACTTATCCGTCATTATGTCCATTTTCCGGTAGACAAAACTTGTTTCTACTGTTGCCATGCTAAGCATGCAGGAGCGACTGCCTATCTGACCTATTGAACTGTACAAATATAGAAGAATTTTTAGATTCCCTCTAACATTCTAATTCTACCATTCAAATCCTTCAACATATCTGCGTGCGTTTGCCTTTCATTTATCCAACGTTTCCCTTTTCCAACAGAAACAGTGAAATTGGACTATGAAAATTAATTAAAACCCGTACAACATACTTTTTCTTTATTTTCGAGTTTACCTAGTAACGTTTAAACTAAAATATCCGCTAGTAGTATTATGAACGCAATTTTATTTCTGACGGTTTATTTTCATGGGAACCAAAATAGATTGAAGCTTTTAGTTCAATTACAGTTTAACTAGTTTTTTTATTATTAAGAGTGAAGTCACGGGAATAAGCTAGAGGATTTCAATAATTGGAAATAACAAAAAATCCTTAAATCGAGAAGTTACATACACACATATACGTATGTAGAAGCCGGCTGTCATAGTATCTATTACCATGAGGTTCATGTTGTGAGGAAGATCCTAAGCATGATCATGGATGGGAGATAGGGATGATAGGAGAAGAGAAAGACTTATTGGATACAAATAATGTTATGTTTGGGAGGATGTCAGATAGAGAAGTATGGAAGAAGAAAGCATGGCCGCACAAATAAGGTACAGACGCCAGCAAATCAAGCAATTAAATAGATTTTGAACTTTATTGCTATGGCATATGCCTATAGTTCAAAGTTGATTGAGGAAATTTGCCAGTTCTGATTAGCTTAATGTGCTGTCTGTATTAACTTATTTGAGAATAGTTACACTTAAACATATTGTAACACCCAGACCACAGCCAACAAACATGCTCGCCACACAAATATTAGCCTATGAAAAATGTAACCCACGATTTTCAGATTAGCAGTCCAACATGGTGACGATGACGCTAATGGAATCATCATCATCTCAGCCATAGAACGTCCACTGCTGGACAAAGGTCTCCCCTTTAGATCTCCACATATACCAGTTGGAAGCGACCTGCATCCAGCGTCTTCCGGCTACCTTTATAAGGTCGTCTGTCCATCTTGTTGGTGGACATCCTAACAGGGCCGTATAGTCAAAAATGTTACAAAATTTTAGAAACATTTTCAGAGATTTTCCCAAAACATTCTGTGTTTCGCAATGAGGGCGTAATTATAAGGGGTTTTAGTTCCCAGATAATATATTGCTTTTAGTAACTGCTATTAATTCTCAGAAGCTTGCTAATGAGTACCGGTTTTATCTTTGGGATATGAAAGTTAATTACTAGTGGCTATATACGTAGGTATTAAATTTTAATAACCAGATGTGTTCTTTTTTTTTTTGAAATTTAATTACCTTGGACAGTTTGCCTAAATGAATGGTTAGGTTACACTCTAGAACAATAGGAATTTTGATAACAATATGTACCCGAAGTAGGTAGTCATTAAGAGTCTGAGACTCCCTCCAGCTGCACCGTCAGCGGGGCATTTGATGATTTCCCACGAAACCCACGAAAATAAAACCAGTCACCACACTGAAAAGAAAGTGATATCTACATATGTTTTTTTGGTTTAAGTTTTCTCTAGAGCTTCTAATACTATTAATTCATACATTTAAATTCCATACAATGTTATCATAGCACATAAGCACACATTACTAAGCTCATTTTGAGAAATAGGATGAAGAATTTGAATGCAATTCATAATCCTATTCGACTAGCGATTCTATTCAACTGAGGAGAGCAAAAAGAGGATAGCTTACTGTAAAATTAAAGTAGAAGGTACACACTTGAATTTATGCTGTATATTTATTTGACTTTATCAACACAAACTACTAACCAGGAACATACAATCCCCCATCCAGCCCTTTCCCAAATTTTATTTGGAGTCGGCATAATGTTTTCTTCTTCCACACTCTTCTATCTGCCGTCATCTCACAAGTAATATTCTTTCTAGTCTTGTAAACTTTTACTCAATCCATCCATCGTTTCTTTGGTCGTATCCTTTAAAGTTCATGCTCAAAACTTTCTGTGAGGAATGATCCTCATTCTCCCTCATAATATGCTGATATTAGGTCGCCAGTTTCCATATGGTTTTTCGGCTATTGGTGCTACTACAAACTTTCTCTTATATAATCATTCCCTCTATTCATTCGTGTAACACCTAAGCACGTACAACACGTTGAAATTTTATATTACGTCACTTTTAGGTACTATTTTTTCTTACACGTTATGTCAAAAGCCCCCACTTTAATGCTTTATATCTAAGTATTTTTTAAATGTTTTGATAAAGGAAATGGTATGTGTATTTTTTTTTATTTAGTACAAAAAACAGTATTATGTTTTGCTAATCACCATTTGTTATCTCTGTAATCACCCCTCTTCAAATTTAAAAGTAAAGCTGTCTTTCTGTTATTTAATTGTACAATGGTATTATTACTTAAGCAGCTGCAGGATTTAATTCAATAGTAATGGCGAGCATTCTTGGTTCCAATTTAAGGTAAGGATTTATTAGGATCGTGGATTAAAATAGTGATCTAATGGAAGTGTCAAAGATGGCAATTGGCGATCGGACAGTTAGATATGAGAAGATAGATTTTTTAATATAAATGGAAGTTATTTTTATAGATTTTTTAGTTTCATAGAAGATCTAGTTCCCATCAGGGATTTCACCCGCTTTTTGAGAGCCTAACTCCTCGCACCCGGATAACAACTTTTCAAAGAATTCTGGCATGATGTAACAATAAAAGTTTTTTAACTATGTTTAAAAGAATCGCTTCAGAGGCATTTTATATTTCCTTCAGGTCAAATATCTTTTCGGCCACGGCGGCTTTTCGCTCTAAGGAGATCTGCCAGCTGCGCAGGATATAATATTATAGTGCACAAGCAGTTGCGCAGACACAGATGCACTCTCTATATACTCATTCTCAAAGTCCGATGGGAGGGCAATATCTTTACATGCTTTTACATGCACTCCGATGCACGAATGTATCAATCACCAACTTCCAGACTCAAGGCTGCATTACGAAAATCTCTTAAAAGCCACAAAGCAATTTTGGCCCGACCCGAGAATCGAACCCAACATACCATGCACAGCAGTCGCTCTATGAGGCAGTTTCATTTGATTTGAAGCATTGTAACAGAATTTTATTGAAATATTATCAAAATCAAATTTTATTTTCTAAAAAATATATTATTATCATAGCCTCAACAAATAGACAATGTTAACATATTGGAAACCATTTTCAATGATACGTAATAAAGTATATATCATAAAAGATAGCGCAATATGAACCCGGGAGAAAACCGCTATTTATAATAACTTACATAAATCTCCTGTGTAAAAGGGTATGTCCCGTTCCCATTGAGCTTAGTACAAAATTAATAAGAGAAAGCTTTGTAAATGTTTGAACAATATAATAAGACTAGTTGCTAGATTATGGTGTAAAGATGATAATGAACTTATTTCGGGCATATCTGTTCCCAAAATAACTTTACATAAGGATAGCATCAAAAAATAAAAAATATTTATTGATTTATTTAAGGATTTACAATTATTTATGCCAAATTGCCAACTATTATTATGATGATATTATGATGATGATGATATTACTATTATTATGTGGTATGGGCCATGTAATGCGGAGGAATGAGGATCATGTTGTGAGAAAGGTTTTGAACATGAATGTGGATGGATATAGAGGAAGGGGAAGACCAAAGAAACGATGCATGGATGGATTGCGTGAAAGTTGATATGGCTAGAAAGAAGATAACTTGCGAGATGACGGCAGATAGAAGAGCGTGGAAGACAAAAACATGCTGCGCCGACCCCAAATAAAACTTGGGATGAGGGCAGGAGGATGATGATGATGATATTACTATTATGATGACGATGATGACTTGTCGTTAGATCCATGACATTCGACCCTAAATCCGTGACACTTCACGGTAGACCCGTGACACTCGATTGTAGATCCGTGACACTCGATTGCAAGTCACTGTCACTCGAAGGTACACCCGTGACACTTGAAGGTAGATCTTCAATAGATTCGGAAAAGTTACAAATACGTATATCATGTTGCATTTTATTTATTAATATCCATTTCTACGTAACAGTGTATATACGGACCTTACTGGGTATTGAGTGCCGTAATAAATTAAACTGAAAGGAAAAATAAATAATACAAGGGTTTTTGTATATCTATCTACTATCGAGGATTATGTTTGTGAGGTATATTTTCCAAGGTTGATAGATGAATGGGTATCTAACAATGCTTGGCCAGTCGTTCCGTGGATGGGTGACCATCTTGACATGATGGTTTCGTCCACGTTTCAGAAGGTACGTTAAGTTGTTCCTGGCTGTCATTTGAACATCTTCCGCTATCATTCTGGGTAGTTAGTAGCCAGAAACTGACAACCGGTCTTAACCAGGTTGCCCAGGTAACTTAGTTAAGGAAGTCAAAGAAGGAATAAAAAAATGGTTTCCATGTGAATCACTGTTACTCAGCTGTATAAGGTTAAGACTGGAAGCCGACCCCCATATAATTCCGGAAAAGGCTAAAGATAACATTTTCATTTTCTACATTTTCTCAAAGTAGGCTGGAATTCCACTTTTTGAAGGTAAATTTTACAAGAGACATCCCCAAAAACCTTCACCACTTCCTTTGTGGTATCGCTGGGAAGAAGAAGTGCAGGCAGATGAGAAGTATACATCAACTATTTGTCACCATATTAACATATTGATCATGACAAACATTTAGGTAGGTATGTCGCTTTCTTACAAATTATTTGTAAAGCATCATTAAAATAACAAAAAATGGTGTTAAGTAAATCTTTTTATATTCTTTCCATTAAAAACATTTACATTAGTTTAATATCAATTCGAACCCATTTCATTCAATGTTATCTATAGCTCCCATTTATCAGATTAATCAATCATTATTCGTAGCTCACGAATCTCGAGCCTTTTTGGTAGAAAAATGTTGCCATATAAAAAAAGCTTAAAAGGATTGGTAATATTCGTAACTGGAAAGTAGCTCTGTTTCGTATCACGTACATACATACAAATGGTTTTACGGTTTTCAACAATCAGTTCCATGTCAGTTATTTATATTATTTGTGCCTGACTTTTATGTTACGCAGCGGAAAAAAATATATCTATTTTACTTTTCCATTTTTGGTTAACTTAGTTTCATTGAAATGAAATATTTATTTTTATTATATTTTGTGTTAAAACTGAGTTTTGTTTGAATTTGTTTTTTTTTTGTTTTAATAGGTATCTGCAGTGGACGTGAGTTGAAATTGATAGAAAACGGACCTTCCTTTTTTTATTTTATTTTTTGTTAGAATTTTTACAACTGGTATATTAATTCCAATTAACTTTTCAAAACCTTTTATGTGTGAAAAACTATTTTTCGTTACAATATATTTTTGAAAATACAAAATAATAGAGAAAAAAAACCAAAAACAAAACTAGTTTGAGCTAAGAGGTCCAGTTCGACAGTATGCCAGACAGCTTGTATCTTTTTTTCGTCGTAAATCATCAAAAGGACCTCTCCCGCTATGGGCGCAGCTGGAGGGAGTGTCAGACTATAACTGACTAAAACCCACTTTTGTTCCTTCTGGAGGTCCCTGGGTGCCAGGGCTGCGGTAACTCTTGCGAACAACCCGCAGCCCCGGTGGATACAGTTTGTGCCTGACGCTGATTTTCTACAAATATTATATTTGCGCCATCGGATATTCACATTCGTTAAATTGACATTCGTATGTCAGATACACTCGATCGTTAGTTTCGTGTTTTCATAAAATTCGCCTTATCTTTAACTTATAAGCGTGTTCGCTTTTCTTTTTCATTTTATTTTTACTTCAATATGCCTAAATTTAAAAAATCTGATTAATAAACTATCTCTTAGTATATGCTGTCCGCTTTGAATTAAGTAACAGACGCCAGCACATCAAGCTACTAAAATTTGTCAAATTTTCTTAATAGATTTTCTACTTAATCGCTAAAGCATTATGATTCAAAGTTGAATTTGAAAATTTGCCAGTTTCGGGTAGCCTGATGTGCTGGCGTCTCTGTACAAAATAATGTTATGTCTTTACAAGTCTCCGCTAGCGGTTTCACCCGTGTTCCGTGACAACTATTCCACTCGTGTAAAAACCTGAAACTTACCTCGAAAAATGGGCTTTAAAATACTGAAATAATTTTTCAAATAGGTACAGTAGTTCCTAAGATAAGCACATTCGAACAAATTCTTTAACTTTCTAATATATAGGTTTTTTTTTATATTAATAAATATTTCAAGTAATTTAAGGTAATTCTCCCCTTAAACTCCGTCAATACAAATAGATTTAAACTTTATAATAATACAATTTAACGTCAGCATCAATCTTTTTACCCAAAAAACTCAACCCACCGTCTGCAACATTACCATAACACACACAATTGCGTAACCAAATCAATTCGAGGAAATCAATGTAATATCCACAAATCTAGCGAGACCTCTTATAAATATTTGAATAGGTGGGACCAAACGATTTCATTTCGCTTATCTGGAAGGAACTTAAGGTCCACGTGCCTGTATTATTTGGGAAAGGGTTGACACCGTATTCTAGAAGCCTTGCTAAGATAATGAAGGAGTAACTCATGGGGTTTTTTGGCCATTTTACAAACAATAGATATAAACAGACGCCAGCACATCAAGCTAACATTCTTGCTAAAGCATATGGTTCAAAATTGATTGGGAAAATTTGTCAGTTTTGGGTAGCTCGATGTGCTGGCGTGTGTACAACTTTCCTTTGTAAAGCGGATATGAATTTAGCTGGACAAGCAAAAATTGCTTACAGCCTTCTTCGATAAAAGGACTATCTAACATTCTAAAAAAAAGCAAATCGGTACATTTGTAGTGTGTAAGCCGATCCTCCATACAATATGTACTTAGTATTAAGCTTAGGTTAGTCATAACAGTATAATATACGGCTTAGTCAAGTCAACACGTCTTATCGTTTCGGACCTATAACCCCCCACATCTGTCGAATGCACCCTGATAAGTGGGCTAGGATTACCACGAATTGGAACCCAGATGATGGCAGACGATCGAGAGGAAGAACGAGGAAGCGCTGGAGAGGAACGATTTGGACCGGTTCCTCGAAGATTGGCCACGTAAAGCTTGCGATAGAGATAAGTGGAAAGATATACAGCAGAGGGACAGTACAGGCTAATAAAAAAAAAACCCACATTGCATAGACGGATTCGCAAGACTATCGCGTTCTTGCGAAGAAACAACCTTTGTAGTTAATATTAGTATAGAAATATAAAGATAATTATATTATTTTCCTAAAAAAACGAATACACAACAATACCTCTAAAAACAAAATACTTAATTCAATTTCACACATAGAAACCGTGTATATTAAATCAGTTCGATTTAATCCCGCAGCTCGAAAGCGCTAATATCATCAATATGTAAGAAGACTCGTTTACTCACACATTTACGCCTAGCCATATTGAATAAAACCTAAGCCTAGCAAAGTCTGGATTTGTAAGCGTTGGGTTAAGCAAAATGCGACTCATTTCAAATGTCTTGTCGAATATTCTAGACTAACTTGGGAGCCGGGATACTAGTTCTATTACTCGAATAAAAAGTAGCCTATGTCTTCGAAAAAAAAATAGCCTGTCTCAAGCGCACCACTTTTCTCTGTGCCAAATTTTATGTCAATCGGTTTACTCATTTCAGTGTGGCACATATTAAAAAGACTTACTTTGGCATTTTAATAATTTTGAATGTGACGTTATTTTCTAACAATTTATTTACTTTTTATTAAGCAAGCTTGGCGATTAACACGCAATCCTTCTCCTTGTGAGAGAAGGCCTGTACCCAGCAGTGGGACGATGAAAAGGCTGATGATAATTAACTCAATACTCCTAAAAGTTCCTAAATATTAATATTCTCAAATAAATCACCTATCTATTGGGTTAGTGACTCCGGTAAATTTATAAACTTCTGGTATTTTCTTTATGACAAAGTAATATTTACCAAGTTGTCTTCAAACATAATGTGTATACTGTGTGTACCTCTAGCAGTTTATTTTTTAACACTTCTGAATATCAGGACTATTCCTTCATCATCATCATCATCTCAGCCATAGGACGTCCACTGCTGAATATAGGCCTCCCCTTTAGACCTCCACATATACCGGTCGAAAGCGACCTACTTCTTACTGGTCTTCTGTCTATCTTGTTGGTGGTAAGTGGATCTTGTCCGTGGTCTCCACTCTAGCACTAGGACTATTCTTTGTCTATTGATTAAAAAAAAATCTTCCAAAATCTCTCAATAAAATAGGACGATATGTTATTTATTTTCTCGTCTGCTATCTCTTTACCGTCTATATTTCAAAAGCCTACATATATCCTAGTTCAACACAGATTTGAATGTGAATTAAGTTTTTGCGGTCTTATCTTTTCGCTCCATTTCCATTGCTTTGTCTATTTAAATCTTTTCTTTTATTAGTACAACAAAGCCGGCAGTGGTTTATGAATATACAAAGGCCGGTATAAAAATCGTAGAGTTTTTGGCAAGATAAATTACTATCGTTCCCTTTTGATTAAACAATGTTGTTGGAAACGAATTCCTTTCTCATTTATTATTTTCTTTGTAAGAGAAAACATGTTTGATTCAGGGACAAAATACGTATATTACTCAGATATCTTTGCAAACGGTAATTTACTATTAGGCACCATCTAAATCAGCCCAAAATTTGGCATTCTTTTATATTTCTTTTCTTTCTTATCGAGTGAGTTGTAGTATAGTTTCAGAGAATTTCTTTCAGAAATCCGCCTGTCAAAAGTCACAAAGTTATTTTGGCGTGACCCAGCGAACACGGGACCCCAGATCGTTTACGATTAAGTACTTACCTATTATATTTAATACAGATATTTTGATGTTGTCTAACAACGCTTTAAGTTGGTTAAGTAATGTTTGGCGTGGTCGGTCCGTGGATGGTTGTGTTGTCATAATGAGTTCCTCTGTGTGTCGGAAGGCACGTTAAATTGGTGGTTCCCGGCTGTCATTTGTACATCTATAGCAGTCGTTACGGGGGGTTAGTCAGAAAGTCATAGAACCAGTCTTACCAAGCGGTATCGGTCTGCCCAGGTAACTAGATTGAGGAGTACCTAGGTAGTTGCTGCACGTAGAGCACTGGTACTCAGCTGTATCCGGTTAAGACTGGAAACCCAACACAGCTTGGGAATAGTCTAGGCAAATGATGAAACAGTTCTAGTGAAAGATTTGTATAAAGCGAGACACAAATACTTTTAGTGAGCCCAGTAAAAATAAAACAAATTTATATTCTGATGGCAAAATAATCTAATTTGTATAATATCCGTTTTGACCCTTCAAATGTATTTAACTTAAGAGGCATGTAAGGTCAAGTCAAACTAGATTCTACTTACAAACCTTGTTGGTGCCTAAAATGTTTAAATCTGAATAAATTTTGTCACCAAAGGTCAGACTTTTACTTATTTACTCAAATAATAATGACGGTCACTCTCACTACAGAATTGAATAAACAAGTCTTTAAGTCTAGAAGAAAATTTTATTACGCGTCTGTATTGAATAAAAGATAATCAGTATTCAATAATGAAGCAAAACTTCAGATCTTTTGCAAAGAATTCGTTGATTTTAACCATATTTTCACATTTTACACTCATATATTTTTAAGAGGTTTAATAATACTTCCTTAAATCTTTATAAAGCCAATCATTAGTCTTATGATTGCTTAGATGAAAATTAGACATGAAAATATAAAAAAAATATATATACACACAATCCATATCAAAATCCTCAAAAATTAAAATAAAAGTCGACCTTGACCTTGAAAAAAATTCGTTAACCACTCCCTGCAAACAATGGAACTCCCAGAAGGCTCAGGCCGGCAAATGAAATGCATAATAGAATATCATGAGCAGTTCCGAAATACTGAACTTGACCTTGGGTAAAAAGGAATAGGTCCGTGGATCGTATCGTTTTAAGTATTCAAAATACTTGCATTGTCAATAATAATAGCCTCGGCACCTCACTTAAGATACACTGGAGAGCGATAAATCAGGGTCACTTATTTTTCTTCGAAACTGTAATGTAAGAATAAATAGTAGAAAAATGTGTATGTGAATTTTCTTTTCTTCCCTGATGTTTCATTAACTGGCGGCCTGAATAAATATATCACGCGTTTGTCTTTTAAAAATACGGTATAACTTTGGTACGCTACAGAAAAATAAATTTTATTCAACATTTTGACCT
The DNA here is from genome assembly GCA_958496145.1 of Heliothis peltigera. NCBI lineage: Eukaryota > Metazoa > Arthropoda > Insecta > Lepidoptera > Noctuidae > Heliothis > Heliothis peltigera. The sequence goes on from OY292333.1 coordinate 955,028, forward strand.
TGAAAACATAACCCGATACCCCTTGGTAAGACTGGTTGTCAGACTTTCTGCTACCGACTTCCAAAGATGTGCAAATAACAGCTGAGACGCATACATTTCTGAATTTAGCTCAACAAAATCTGTGTTTGATCTACGATACTCTCACTCACAACATTATAAAATCAACTTTAGACAAATAGGAGGAAGTTCCTTTGAAAATACTGTTTCAGCCATATTTATTTGTTTTCAGAACAATTAATTCAGATAACAGATTATTAGCAACAGTAATTAAAACACAAAACAAATACAAAGTTATTAAAACCAAATCAAAATGTGAAGAGGTTTTATTCTATTTGTATGATGTTCGCTTTGTTTACGAAGGCATGACGTCATTCCTCTCATTGGTGTTTTATATAACATGGCGGCTTTATAGTCAACTGTCTATATTATGTCTCTATAGTTAAACTGGCTAGGCATTTTGTAGTATAAGCATAGTATTTCGTTGACAAAAAAGTCAGTCACGAAAACATTCCGGGTAGTTGATCAAAGCGAATGGGGTATTTTATGGCTTAATGTATTTATGTTTTTTTTTTGACCAAGAAATCAAATAATCCCTCTAAGTTAGCGTTCTTTATTGAAAATGAATTAGTTTATTGATAACAAATAACTAGGAAAAGACGATTAAAAATAATTTAAAATAGAAAATTAAATACAAGAATTGAGTGAATGAAATTTAAAATACTTATACTAATTTAAAAATCAAAGCTTATCCGCTAACATCGCAATTATGCACTAATCATTATGTAATAGGATTAACCGCTAATCCAAATGTTCAGTGGTTTAACGGCTTAATTAGTAAAGCATTTAGTAGGTACAGTCGGCAATTGAAAATTGTGATACAATTTCCAAACTAGCTGTTCCCCGTGGATACACCTGCGACCCGAGGATAATACTTCCAGTACTAGGATAAAAAGTAGCCTATACACTTTCTCATGCGCTAGACTATCTGCATTTGAAAACGCAACGGATAGACAAGGGTTAGTTTGCCATTCACAATAATGTAGCCCATATATCAAAATAACAATTGAGCTAGTGTTTATCCAACAGGCTTAGCATAGCGATGCTATTCTGTCAAGAAAAGACAATGCTTTTTCTGTCGATGTCAACATGTCTTCTGCCAGAGCATGGCGCGACCTGTCAACTCGCATATAATCACTCGTAGATATAATATATGTCGATCGAAGAAAAGAAAAATTTCTTCAAAAAATTTTACGTTAATCTGTCACTTTTCTGTCATTATGTCCATTCTCCTTCATAAACAAAACTTGTTTCCACGGTTGCCACGCTACGCCTGCAGATTCGGGGAGTTATTTCCTCGAGACGTAAGAAAAGCTAGGGGTAGAAGCTACCAGAAAATAAACACTAGATAAATATAACAAATACGACAATAGTTCACACAATTTTATTTCGAAACGATAAAATACTTAACAAACTACAGAGAAAGAATTTCGCAAGTCATAAAACTCCACTTAGAAGAAACTTAGATGTACTCTCAACAAACAGCGGGGCTATTTTCTAATTTTGACTAGCTACTAGCTAGTTCGGTGGTTTCCTTCAACCAAGACCAACAACACGCGATAGTATTCATGGCAGGGTTTTGTATATCAAGGTCTGGCTTATCATTAGGGATTTGTTTTTAGAAACTTCAAGTTCGGCTTCTTTGAATTTCTTTATTTCCTTCTTTGATATAACCATACTGATGATAAGTAAAAGGGAGACCTCGCGTTTGATGACTACCAGCTCCTCTGGTGACTTGTGATGTCATTTTTGACGCCTCTTCATCCTCAAGCTATTCGTGCAGCTAGAGGGAGCGTCAGATTCATACAGACTAAAACCCACTCATGTTCTTTCTGGAGGTGCCAGGACCACGGTAAATCTTGCAGTAATTTTGGACGCCTTACGTTATTACATCGCTAGCCAAAACTAACGATCCGAGCGCTTACGCAATTACCCTGCAGGAGTTTGCAACTTTTCACTTTATTTTGTTGTTCTTGTGGACGGATAAGGAAATCTTGTTTTTCATATAGCAAAAAATACTTAATGGAAAATAAGATCCTGGGAGCTAAGCACAATATTAATGGATCAAATAAAAAGTTTTTTGAAAGGACCTAAAAAAGCTACAGAATTTATTGAAGTGAAATTTACCTTTGACTTCACGTTAAATAAAGATAATATGAGCATTTCTATCTTTATGTTTGCGGAAAACATGCAAGAAAATGATTTTCATACGGTTCATTTTCTAAGGTATGCTCCCTTTGGCCATTTAAACTGATCCAAAGTCGAAGCGAATCACTAACAATTTTTGATCAAGATCATACAAAGTTTCTTTTGCTTTAAAAATCATACAAAGTGTTTTTTAAAGCAAAAGAAACTTCTCCCAAAAACAAATCTCTCACATACCCCTCCCCATTATTCTCAAAATTAACAACAACAAACTTTCTAACGTAAACAACAGCAAACACATGTACCTCATTGTAAAGCAACTTGTCAGAACCACCCATTTCGAGGTCAGAAGTCCCCAACTTTGTGGTCTTGTCAAATGACCCTCTGAAAGGACCACAAAGGGCCAGAGGACCGTTTTTGATATTCATGAGATTCTTCAAAAGACCGGTTGATGTCTACGGGGACTATCTTTTGTGCATTTTAACGTTTTGATCAATAAAAGACCGCTGTTAGTAACGACTTTGATTTGAATGACACATGCGAAGGTTTTTAAGGCTCATTCATTCTTGAATTGAATGAATAAGATAGATAAACTTTGTTGGGTGTAAAAAATATGATTTTGAAGTAGTTCCAAAGATCAGCGGTGCTATCAAAAGCGAATAAACAGCCTGATAAAAAAAAAATACTACGATCCATCTTTTTAAATGTGATAGACTCAAAAACTTTTCGGGACCAAATAGCTGTCTATTGACCTTGGTAAAATGATAAGCATTGGCTGTTGAAATTATATTAAGCTTGGGTTAGCTTTTTTTATTTTTCTTCCAAATCTAGTGTCTCCTAAGCATGAGGAAAGATTTTGCAACTTGAAGGACGTCACCTTTTGGAACACCCTATATCTAACAGAAAAAAAACAGTAGAATAAGCAACGGCGAAAAAGAACTTTTATTAGATGAGGCTGCACGGGTATGCTCCAGTCTAACCGAGGGATATTGGGTTGCCCGTTTAACTGGGTTGAGGAGGTCAGATAGGCAGTCGCTCCTTGTAAAACACTGATACTCAGCTGAATCCGGTTAGACTGGAAGCCGACCCCACCATAGTTGGGAACAAGCTCAGGAGATGATGATGATGATTAGATGAGGCTGCATGTCCTCACAAACTCCAATTAAAATTCACCTTCATCCCTAACCTACAAACATAATTCTCGCAACTTTCTACCGTTTTAAACATACATAGCAAGACCCCCAGACACATCTCATAACAGGTCGGGTATTTTGTTCGCAAGCATAAAGCAAGCGAGCGTTTAATTAAAACGAGTGCAAATATGTATGTATGTCCGAACCTGCGACACAGTAAGTAGATAACATCAGTAGGACCATTCTGAAAAATTCTTGAATTTTTCTCAAGACGAATATTTTCCAAGTCAAGTCTTACTTACCGGGCTTATCGAGTTTTACATCTTTGTGAAAAATATAAATAGTTATGGAGCTACTACGATAATTTATATTGCATTGTATGTTATATTTAAAATATAGTGTCCAAAAAGACTTTCTTTATTATACTGTCTGCTAAGTTAATAGCAGTTTTTTGAATATTTAATTTGTATAACAAATTTGCAAGTACATATGTAAGCAGATCTAGCAACTACATGTTGTTGTTGTTGTATTCTAAGGCAGTCTGAGCATTATGGGTGGGTTTAACCCAAGCCATTAAGCAACTGTCCATTCTATTCCTACCTATCAAATAAGTATAAAGAGAACAACATTTATTTGTAGAAGCTTAGATCAATTAACAGGAAATTAACACTCTAATTCATTCTTCGTTTGAACTAAACGCACCAAAACACATGAATATTCAGCAGAATTTAGGTAGACTGAAAATGACAAGCGAAAAAGCTAGGCTCAGTTTAGGTGTCTAACCCAATTACAAGGCTAATGTAGCCACAAAGAGTACTCCAGGTAATAAAAGTGAGGCAAAAGCTAACAATCCCGTGAGCGTCGTAAACCAAGCTACAAAATATTATGTACCTCGCAAATGCGTAGGATAATAACATCTCGAGTGATGACCTCTTTTAGAGCTTGACAAGCTACGGAGAGATAACAACTGTATAACGAACTTGTTATAGTTTAATTGTGATGATATATAGGCTAGTCATGGAGTCCTTACTCATGAGTTATGTACGGAGGGAAACCTCCATAATTTTTACACAAAAGAGGTAACAGTTATTACTGGAGAAAAACTTAGAGGCTTAGACTTAAAATTTATTTGGTGCTGGCAGCACACACAGTTTTTTTTGTTTCTCTTTATTGTGATGAATTCTTTTAATTTAAAAATACGCAGGGCTGTCTTTCACTGTTTTTTTTAAAGATTCTTCTAATATTGTTTTGACATATGTTCAGACATATGTTGCTGAGGAGTTAGTTCCACCATTTCTTCTCGATAGCACATAGGAAGTGGTGAAGGTCGTTTTTGGGGCTGTGTTCATTAAAATTTACTTTCAAAAAGTGTTGATTTTCAGTCTGCTCAGAATAAAAAACTTTAAAAATGAGAAATTAATGAAATGAATATTTGCTTCTTTAGTTTAAACGCACTCTTAGACAATTTTAGCATATAACCACATTAATGCAATTTTTACACTGTCTTAATATCAAAGTGTGACCATAACGTATCCACAAATCCTTCAAAACTAATAAACACTAACTCTAAAACAATCAATTTTCGCCATTTAATACTCGCAACTTAGACGATCCTCAGTTTAACAATTTACGGCCGTTAATTTGCCGCAATAAAACTAAGTTCTAATTTAACGCGTTAAATCAAAGTTAAGTGATATAAAATTGTTAACAACTGCAGTAATCGTTAGCTCATTGGTCGGGTGACAAAATAACGTTTAACTGCTCCTAGGATGGGACTTTTGTGTTGGTAATGACGAAAATTACTTTGATTTGATACTTTGTCTGTTATTGTATTTACTTTCTTAAATACCTACCTGTTTAAGAAAACCCCATCAAAATTATTTAAGTGGTTTCTGGGATTGATAAGCACACACAAGCATATACTTCGACTTTATGCCAATTAAATTCTTACCTTAAACTTATTAGTCAGCTTCTGCCAGCAATTTCACCCGCGTCCCGTGGGAACTGTGTCTCAAGCCTGGATAAAAAGTCGATATCCTTCCTTGACCAAAGGGTTATCTAACACTGGAAGAATTTTTCAAATTGGATCAGTAGTTACCGAGATTAGCTTGTTCAAGCAAACAAACTCTTTAGCTTTATACATACATGTAGGTAATTTTAACAATCGATTGATTTTTTTTTAAATTAATCCCTTTGAAATGTTATTAAAAGTTGTTACTTAAAAAACATAGGTGTAACTGTACTAAAAATAAAGACTTCCATTCTATTTTATAACCTGCCTCCATTTTTAACAGATTTTGTTAAACCAAAGCAAACGACTGGTTTCAATATCATTGTATAGGCTTGCCTAATCCAATTTTTCGGAACGTGATTTTTCCGTGAAAACCCAAACATCGAAATAGAATGCCCAGGTGAAAAATTCTTAAAATAGTCTAGAAAAATTATGTTGAGACCAAAAAAGATGGTTTGCAATATACCCCCGGGGGAAATATAGGAACAATGGCTCTGCACATGAATTGAAACTGCCAGCCAAAGTAGTGGGTACCAGTGTGAGCTTAGCACATATCTTTACTCCGTGAAATGTGTCCTGGGGTGATATTGAAAATCATGCAGATAAAGGCGGGCTTAGGAAGGCAAGAGGGAATAAAGCTAGATATCTAGATACTAAAATGAAAACAGCTTAACAGGTACTTTCAATTTACTGATATTTATTTCTAACTAGCAGACCTAGAGAACTTCTTATATTTTTTTAATGCTTTTTCAGGCTTTTTTTTTTCTTTTCCATAAGAACCATAATTATTTGTACTTCAAGGAATATTCTAAAAATAATATTAAAGAAATCTGTTCAGCCGTTCTCGAGATTGGCACTTAGAAATATATTCAGGGATTATTTTTACACTACTAGAAGATAAGATATGATCACTTTTACAAACTTTAACAGAATTTGTCTTTCATTTATTAGATTGAAGAATAATTAATTTCTTTTTCAATGTAGAAATATACATAATATATATACAAACTAAATCCTGAAACTATCCAAAACGAGAAATTTCAGCAAACAATACTAACCTCAAGGTCAAGGTCACAATTTTATCTTCTTCCTCCATCTTAAATGGATACCGATGTCAATCGGATAGCCTTGTATTACGTAATTAGGGCCATCCCCCTTCCCGAACGTTACGTATGAGGCTTACACAATTATGTACCTACACAACTTATAGGGACATAAGTAGCTGTTTATATTCAGGGAACAACCCTTCCCACAAACTCTTGACTTCGGGTCCACTCGTATATTTATAAACTTTTTTTCTTCTTCTGGATTCTTAAGTACTTCCCTTTATTATATAAATGTAGGCACAGACGACAGCATATCAAGCTACTACAATCTGTCAAATTTCCTTAATAGATTTTCAACTTTATCGCTGAAGCATATGGTTCGGATTTGAATGGAAAAATTTGACAGTTTAAGAGATAAAGATATTTATTTCGCCAAGGATATGGTGTAAAAGTTAAGGTAGCTTGATGTGCTGGCTTATATACGTCTATAATACGTCTATAAATTTGAGTAGCTGCTTTTCAGTTAATATATGTAAATTAACTGAAAAGCAGCTTCTCAAATTAAGATGCAATTTGGTATGAAGTATACATAATATATGTAAGTTGCAGTACCTTATGCAAAGGCTGAGGATATTTTATCCTCTTTCGAGTACGATAGTTGCTTCCAGCAGGCTTAGCATGGCGATTCTATATCTATTCTGTCAAGAAAAGACAAAGCTCTTTCTGTCAATGTCAACATGTCTTCTGCCCGAGCATGGCACGACCTGTCAACTCGCATATAATCACCTGTAAACTTATGTCAATCGAAGAAAAGAAAAATTTCTTCAAAAAATGTCAAAGGAAATCTTATGTCAATCTGTCACTTTTCTGTCATTATGTCCATTCTTCGGTAAACAAAACTTGTTTCTACGGTTGTCATGCTAAGCCTGCAGATACGGATAAAAGATAAGTAAATATTATATAACTTCGTATTAACAAAACTATGAAGCGATTTCCTTACATGTTAATACCTATTTACGGCTAATACAAAGGTCGTTGACTTTACCAAAATACTCCATAGTACTAATACAAGACACATAAATATTGTGATTTTATGAAGTGCTCCAAATGATGAGATTGTTTGTTATCTTAGAGTACTTAACCAACCGGATAGGCCATTCATTGCCTCACTCACTCCTACGTAGGAGGTCGACAGTCATACTCTAGTTTACAGACCTGGACATCAAGTTACCCGAAAAAGTATATGCGTCGTCATATGCGGCAACGATAAAGTTGAAGATCATTTAAGGAAATTTAACAGATTGTGTAGTAGCTTGACGTGCTGGCGTCTGCATGTGTGTGTCTCAATGTAATTTGACAATAATGAATGTCGAATGAGCTCATTGTTGCATTGCGTCGCCTACGCAGCTAAATTGCCAGAATTTTTTGCATAAAGATTTATGCTCATAGCAGTTCCAGTTGGTTAAATTCTCTAAGTTTATAATATTATAATAAAGTCGTGTATATGGTGAATTATTTACACAATGGCTCGGAAATGGTGTAAAGGATTTATTATGCAATATTTGAGGTTAGTGTGAGGGATAATGGCTCTGTTGGTTTGTTTATGCTTATAGAATGAGTACTATATTGATATGTATTAAGTTGTTCATAGGTGTGTTCTCACTGTTTACGCGTCTTCATTATGGGTTCAAGTGTAGGTAGGCAAGTCACACTATCTCGCACAGTACTCCTTTGTATGTGAATAAGTAAGAAATTGATTACTTCCCTAAAACATGAAGAATACAAAATACTCACAACGGACGTGAAACGGAAAACAATTCAATGAGGGTTTTCTGAAATATAATTCACGTAAAAAGGCAACACTGCAACGTCAGGTCCAGCCTGTCATAGTACAATATGTCAAATTTCCCTTTTTTAACTTTATTGCTGAAGCATGTATGGTTCAAAGTTGATTGGGAAAATTTAACAGTTTCGGGAAGCTTGATGTGCTGGCATCTGTACACGTTGAGTAAACAAGTATAGTAGGTACTTTGACCTTGACCTTGAAATCAATGTCTCCAGCCCCCTCCAATTCTCTTCCACCCTATTGCTCAGAGATATGACGATGACGCCAAAATATATTATATCATCTTTGCAACTAAATATAATATATTATATGGTGTCAATACCCTTTGTATAGCTTACCATAAAATGTCTATAACATTTCCATGCTTGGGAAAACTACGGTATTATGGGAAGTTTTACTTCCTAGTAACTTGATGTGATAAGTAGGTATGTGTAATCATGTGTCTCTTTTTATGGATGACTGATTTGATTATAAAGTGACCTTGGTTTTGTGTGGAAATGACCTTCAGAATGTATTTTTTTGTTTGCTTCTTGAAAACCATGCTTGCTCTAATTGCCATAGTTTGTGAATATAATTAGCTCAATTGTATTAGGTAGGGTAAAACCAAAAAAATACCCCACTTTGGACAGAGCCTCATAATTTTGAAATTAAATTCTTACCCAAAAATGTTTATTACTCTAACGCTTGCTTAGAGCTTAGCTTTCAATGTTTTATTTTTGTATGACCTGTTTTTATAGCCAGATTTTTTAGAATTTTGATGCACAATATTACAAAATCATACTCGTAGTAAGATTATAACATTTCACACCAATTATTTAAATACGACTGAATATTTCACCCCAACAAATACAAGCTTTTATCTTCTTCTCTATAATATATTTTTCTACAAAGTCAAAGTAAGACAATTCAATTTCATAAAATTTCAGTTCAAGTTGTTTCAATACAGCATCTCAGTATGCCGGAGCCCACAAAACCGTTCACATTTGTTGCTACACCAGTCGTCATGTAAAGCCTGATAAAGTCCGTCAGTCGCCGGAACTGAACGATATCGGCTTATCTCGCCTGTGAGGTAGAGGTGTGCCGGAGTACACAATGTGCAGCCTGTGATATGATGGCTGAAGCTAACATTGACGGGGATTGTTTCATTTGTAGTGTATTTCGGTTTGTAACGACAAACGAAAATGGCTTTTAAAAACAAGTTCTTAAAGTTAAGTTTCTCTTGTCGCTGGGGAGTTTGTTGCGCTGCTTCTTTTTCCCAGCAGGCTCAGCATGACAACCGTATAACAAGTTTTGTCTACCGGAGAATGGACATAATGACAGATTGAAGTAAGATTTCTTTTGACATGTAGAAAAGTATTTTTTCTTTTATTCGACCGACATAAGACTACAGAGCCGAGCTTGCCGATTTTAAAATTAGTGCATTTGACGCAGTTTTTTGACTAACTAAATAATATACGCAAAATGACTACATTATCATCTACTTCTCCGTTGCTATGGAATGTTTTATCTTCATAGAAACGCGAGTTGACGGGTAGCGCCATGCTCGTCGCAGAAGACATGTTGACATTGACAGAAAGAGCTTTGTCTTTTCTTGATAGAATAGCCATGCTGAGCCTGCTGGTGGTGAAGGGTGGGAGTTTTGGGGGCTGACTTTTGTTTTATCGATCGAAAAGTGCTGATTTATCAACCTAATTTGAATAAATGATTTTGGAAGTGGAAGTGGAACGTCACAAATGACCCATAAAGATAGGCATTTGATATTATTCGTATGGAGTTAATGTCAATGTTCTATCTCCATTGAGCAAATCAACAGATAGATAGGTTATTGAAATCGGTAGCAAGTAACATTAGAGGATCCAAACATTTGTGACGTACCTACCCATAAAAAAACAGGCTACGCAAGGATGGAAACAAGTTGAACATTTTCAGTAAAGACCAAATGTTTCATTAACAAAAAACTTCGATTAAAGAACCCGTTTCCCTTTAATCAAACACTATCCTAGCACACTTTAATTAGGTACAAGCTCAAGCTTCCAAAGAAATAGGACACGATGGTGATTACCCAGGTCTTAGTAGCGATAGTCTTTGCTGTTCATTTTTAAACTTAATAAAGACAAGCTCGTACCGTGTTTACTAGATGTCGAGTGTACCGTAGTACCGTAGTAGCCTTTCAACAATGAGGGTGCGGGTTCGATTCCAGGTCGGGCAAGTACTAATGTAACTTTTCTATGTTATACGTACTTTCTAAGTTTATCTTGGACACCAATGACTGATTAAAGGTGAAGGAAAACATCTCGAGGAAACCTGGACTATAAAGTCTGAAATCACCAACCCGCATTGAGCAAGCGTGGTGATTAACGCTCAATCTTTCTCCGTAGGAGAGGAGGCCTGCGCCCAGCAGTGGGACGATGAAAAAGCTGCGATGATGATGATGAGTGTACCGAAAAATTTTGGTCTGAAGTTATCTATAGTCGATACATGCGCAGTTGATAATTTTATTCTTAAAGAAGTGGAAGCAAACTTCAGATCTGTTATTGTCTAATAACTTCACAATCAACAAAAATACTGGGTAAAGGAAAGGGGGTATACATCCAAATGGAGGTCAATGTACTAGTTAAACTAAAAAAAAAACAACAGATCACCTCCAGATCGCCAAACACAAAAAAAAAATTGTTAATCTAATTTCGCATTTTTTTGCATGTTGAAAGTGGTCCAGTTTTATCTTCGGATGTATTTCCCCTTTCCGTTATACCCTGTATATGACGCTGCCTCGTTGGTCTAGTATGTAGTTGCATGGCCCGACTGCTGAGCATAGGATCTCGGGTAGGTCCGAAATTGTTTTGTGAATTATAAACTTTTTCAAAATTGAATTGGAAATTGGAATGGAACGTTCCTGAATGTACATCAAGCTACTACAATCTGTCAGATTTCCTTAGTAAATCGACTTTATCACTGAAGCATTATGGTTCAAAGTCAATTGGGCAAATATGACAGTTTCGGGTAGCTTCATGTACTGGCGTCTGTATCAACTAACGAACGATCCTATCCCGTGCCTGACACGGTGCTGATGTGGGGGGATGGAGCCCTAGTGTAGCTACTACTTTATACGTTAAATGAGTTCAGTCTCTAGTTTATTTGTTGCAGTTTAGTTAAACTAAAAAGTTTTCTAAGTAGCTGTTGTGTTTTATTTTAAACTATTGTCTTTGTAGAACAACTTGCATAGTTTTTGTTGAGTTTGTAATTTGCTATAACAACGGCACCAGGCATGCTGACAGGATTAAAAATAATTACTAGGCTAGTACACACAACCTACCTCATTAGGTAAAATTTCATTAATAGATTCGACGATTCAACCTTAACAAAATACCGTAAGGTTAATATTCGTTTGGTAAAATTTCACATATTCGGGCAGGTTGACCTGCTTAAAAATTCTTTACCCACTAAAAAGGGGGCTTTCTAGTGCTAGATATAATGCCCGGGAGGGGATAATAAGGGATTTAAAAAAAATAAGGAAAGAAGGGATTTTACCCAGCTGCGAAAAGAGAGTTAACTTTGTTACAAAGTTTATTTATGAGACCTGTTTATTTTTAATCATTGCGTAGTGTATATGTATTTTAAAATGTAAGATTACCTTTTGATAAAATAAGTGGATGACAATAAAATGAGTCTGTCGATTTTTTATCTAAAAAGATTACCGTTGTTTAGAAATCAAAATGGTATTTCAACATCATAAGCACGTCTTCGGTAGTATAGTGGTCAGTATCCCCGCCTGTCACGCGGGAGACCGGGGTTCGATTCCCCGCCGGAGAGAATCTTTTTGTTTTTTTTTTTACTTTTTATTGACTAATTTTTGTGTTTATATTTTACTGTTCGGGCGTGGGTAGTAGTTTGTTCGGACGAAATAATTTTACGTTTTTTTTCTTTGAGTGAACTAAATCCATTAAGAAAGACAATCAATTATGTACATACTAACGAGATATTTATAAAAAGGAATTCCCAGTCAAACTACGATTTGATCTCCACACATTACATAACTAAGTAAAACTTGTCCTCCCCATTGAGACAAAAGATCAAACATCTTCCGAACTTACATATACGAGTGTTACAACTTACTATTGATATTGTGAGTTTCTTTTATCTTTATCTTTTGATAGTGCCTCGTAAAATACGTGAGGGACGTCTTCTACGATATTATTCGCTTGAAATATAGCTGATATGTATACTTTGGGCTATAAACTAGGACCAAAGTATGGTCTTAGAATCTCAGGGTGTAGTAGGCCTTTTTTTGTTCTTCGAGTGAAAAAATGTGATCTACGAAATCTTGAAGAATTTTGAGAAACTTTAGTGATGCTTATACCTTCTTTGTGTTAGAAAATATTTTTTCGACCAACAGTGGGACGACAAATAAGCTATTTTTTAAGTGTAATTGTCATAGAAATATAGAATTCAAGCTTGAACTGCAATGAAAATCTAGTCCGTTTTTCGGAGGACCTTTTTTGGAGTTTTCTCTCGACACCCACCGCCTGTGGTGTCTGCAGTTTCTACGGCATCAGTTAGACGCCCCGCTGAATCCTTTGCTGGCATGACTGCTTCGTACAAAGTGGTGATGGGATTCCCTCTTGAACCTGGATTGGTTGCTAAAATCGGTGGGATGGTATGAATCACCATGTGCTCCAAGCGGTCCACGCTGTGGTGACACCCAGACAACACTTCCCGCTCGGTCTGATGCGGGAACCTACCGAAGCGCCCATGACCGTTAAGGACCTGCGTCATGATATAGGGTGCAAGGGTGCCATGACTCTGCCCAAGCTATTCCTCACTTATCGCCACGATAGCGGCGTGGCCTGCACGGGGTTGTGGCAGCCGATCCCTCCATGCCATCATGAGATCGTTCTAGAGGACTTTACTAGACAATATTAGTTGGTTTGATACACTTTCATGCTAAAACGGCTGTTCTTATAGATATAATTTTTTTAATGGAGATAGTTGAAACCTTGGACACGGATATATGTAGATTTTATATCTAGAAGGGACTTAGTTTTGTCAAAACACATGTAAGTAAACGTAAACACGCATTTTTAACTTAGACAACAAATAGCCAACATTTATAACCCTACAAAATGTAGGTCGGCGACCCGTCCACAGATTAACCCCCTTAATACAACAATATTCAGTTCATTACATTAATCAAGACTGAACTGAATTCGGTTCTACCCCTGATAAGCTTGTGACCTCCACTATCCCAAACGATAGGTCCTCCCATTATGTTTGGGCGAGGTCTCGTAGTTAGCGGACCGTGAAATTTTACACGCCGTAATGAGTATTAGGAAATTGTTGTCCCGGAATTTTTGGCAAAAATAGATCAATCTACATATTTATTGGGTATGATACTTTTTTCAAGTAATGTATAAAAATAAATGATGGGATAAAAGGTACTAGAGCAAAGGTTGGAAAAATAATAACAATATAAAAACCATACTCACGTTATAACTGTGAAAGTATGTCATTTAGAAATAGTGTGAGCTTAGCGCCGATCCTTGCAGTGCGCTAGGAATAGCTGATAGTATCTAAGGTAGTATCTAAATACTTGTCGTTCCCTGCAGTATCACGGAAGCGGTCCAAAGAGACTAATTTCCGTCACCCAGTTAAAAAGTAGCTTACGTTACTCCTTGTTACATCAGCCATCTACCAATAAAAGTCCCATTACGTTAACGGACCAGCTATTTCAGAGATTAGTCGGAACAAACAGACAGCCTAAAATTGAAAATATTGTTACTTTAGTTTGTGCCATGTTTTCATATGTATGTAGTAAATAGCAGTTAGGTATTTCAATGTAACAAATAGACACTCCAATTTAGTTATGTACAGATGCCAGCACATCAATCTACCTCAATCGGTCATTTTTCTTTAATAGATTTTCAACCTTATCACAATACCGGATAGTTAAGATTTCTCAAATTTAACATTATGCGCCAGCAGATCAACCTACCCTATGATCTGCTGGCGTCTGCACTACATCGATTTCAATATTACATCTTACAGTATAGCATGACCCTAAAGCCTTTATCCAATTATCTCCTCAGCCTGCGTGAGGTTGAAAAATGGGATTTCGGTTATTCGATCGAAAACCGTAAAATAATGTTACGGAATAAGAATAGATTTATTACACTGTTGATTTGGCCAATCTTTGTAATTCAATTAGAGAGTGGATCGTTCCGTCAAAATCTTTTACGACTGGAATAAATTATGGTTGCAGGAAATGTGGAATGTTGGAAGATATTAAGTTTGTGTTTCAAATCATTTTTTCTTAATCTTTGTTGGATATTTATAACTTTTTAAAGAAGACTGGTTTGTAGTCTAAATTGTAAATAAAATACCTTTTTGGACCTTATCAGAAATGAAGACCCCTTTGTGATTTCACGGCGGAAAAAATGGCAAAGTAAAAATAACCTATGTGTTAATGTGATGTACTTCTAAATTACTTAACCGATTTTAATCAAATTTACACACCGTGTGCAGTTTTGTAGCTTACATCTTTATTAATGGACGCAATATTATTTTTTTAGAAAGGAACATAATACTTTGCCACAACATCGCGTGGCTGGATGTACTAGTAAGTATACATATCTCTAATATCTAACCTTAGCAACAAGTTAAAGAAAAATCCCAAAATAAATATCAATAAGAAGTTCACAAAAATACCTGTCCGTTTACTGAGCTCTTAAAAACTTATTAAATAACAAGTCTTTGTTAAAAAGCTTCCTCATTTGCGAGCTTTTAAGGAGTTATTATTTATAGAAGCTGTAAAACTTTGACGCTGCCTCCACGGAGAAAATAAATTGTTCTAAACTGTGAACATAATGTTTTTTATTCTTTTTATCTTTGTTTCTTGGTACTGGATGGTTTGTTGTAGCCTCTGGGAGCTCTGTTCGAAGTAGGCAAAGAGTTGAATGTATCATCGCGGCCTACAAAGCAAGCTATTCTTTGTCTATTGATTTTTTCGGAAAAAGAATACCTACTAGCTATTCATTTCCTACTTTTAATAGAAATGGTTGCTAAACTGTGGGATTTATAATAAATTTATGTCTGTCTGTACCCAAAAACGCATTAACTCAAAAATGCGTAAATCCAAACGTAATTCAAGAGGCAAATTTTCTCAACCACTAGGAGCAGAGGCTAGCCATCCAAAATCCAATTTCCCGCCCTTTAGAAGGCTTTCAGAGGGGAATAATATAAAGTAATGGGAATTGCAAGGAGGTGACGCATTTTAAATAATTTAAAAGCCGCGAAACGACCGTGGAACATCGACGAGATTGAGAATTGTGACGTGTAAACGTAAAAGTTATTCTTTGGGACGACGGCCTCGCTTGTGAGTATGTTAGGTACATGTTCACTCTTATTTGTGGATGCATGGAAAAATAAATTGACGAGATGGTAATTCTGGTTTTACTAAACTCTTTGACAAATGAAGAAACAATGTCATAAAAAAATACAGTCGAATTGACAAACTCCTCCTTTTTTTTGAAGTCCGTTGAAAATGACTTAGACGTACTAAATGTTGTAGCTATTTTTGAAAAGTAAGTACTTATCATTGAAATTATTTTGAGATCTTTCAAATAACATCGTGGAGGAGCTTGTGGCTAAGTAAAAGACGTACGCTGAAAAAGGTTAAGCAATGCTTAGCGCGGTCGTACCATGGATGGTTTACTATGTTGTCATGACGAGGTCTTCCGTGTTTCGGAAGGCACATTAGACCAGTGGATCTCATTGGTACATCTTTGGCAGTGTTTTTAGGAAATCAGATAGAAGAAAGTCTAATAACCAGTCTTACCAAAGTGTATCTGGTTGCCCGTGTAACGAATCTCGCTCGAGAGTGCTCTGTGTATAATACTGATACCCAACTGCATCCTGTTAGACTGAAAGCCAAAGCCAACATAGCTTGGGAAAAGGCTAGGCAGAATGATAATAATAAGATTCTCTTCTGCGAATTGGTTTAATTATATAACTTCATCAAAGGAAATGTATCTTTCTTGGTTTTCCTTACTCAGGATTGCATTATTAAACATTTTCTTTATTGTAAAACTCGTTAAGTCATTAGAAACGCGGAAGGGATAACAAAACGCAAACAGAATTGACTTAATTTATTTCACTAAATTACTCGACAAAATGGCCAAAATGCCATCTTTTATATTTTCTTTTTTTATAATATTATGTCTTTGTTGATTTTTCCGCGAGCGAGGTTTGCAGGAAATGAGTTTGTGTCTAACCTCTCACACGATTTTAGGTCGCTTTTTGCAAACTCCTTTTGTTTTGAATTTATAAACTATGTACTAGGTATTTTGAAATGAAAACATATTTACTAATATGATTTTGAAATTTATCATCACATTCGTATCGGAATTGTAATATGTAGTGTTCTTACGCATAAGACCGGAAGTAACGCGCTCGATCGTTGACCCCATTCATTCAACTTTTTGTGGTAAACATGATCCTTAGCAAGTACTAGATGACCTGTAAAAATTTGGTGCACATTTTAGTTTGACATTATGTAACTTCAATATAAGCTACTTTTTATGTTTGTGTTACAGTGTCCTTGGGGCAATCGCGGATATCATTCTAGTCATTCATAATTTCATCTAGTACATCTAAGTCATTTTCAACCGACTTCAAAAAAGGAGGAGTTTCTCAATTCGGCTGTTTTTTATGTTTATTCATTTCTCAAAGACTAAAATCTATCTATTAACTAAATAATAATAAATCTATCTATTCTAAAATCTATTAACTAAATAAATTAACATAATTATAGTGCACGCACATTCGCGCAGACACAGGTGCACTCTCTATTCCCTCACTCTCATAATCCGATCCGATGCTTTATGCAAGTGTCTCAAAACCCACAAAGCGATTTCTGCCCGACCCGGGATTCGTACCCGAGACCCCGTGCACAGCAGGGGCGCCTTGCGACCACTAGACCAACGAGGTAGTTTTTATTTGTAAGGGTATACTTGTCATTTGGTCCCATTGCATCATACAAATTATAAACTTTCACCTGAATTAAACGTGTTAGTAGATAGACAACACTAGTTAGCGTACAAACGTGCCTCGTTTGATGATCCCGCTAATTCGCTGTTTATTTTATTGAGCGATCTACTTGAATATTTATGTGGCTGTTACTGAAACTATCGTTCGAAATGTCTCTATGTTGTACGATCTTTTGTTTGGTTATATATTTTTTTTCGCAATTTACCTAGATTATTTTTATTTGAGTGTTTTGTATTATTTTCTACTAATAATCTAGGCATTTGATACTTTCTAATATAACTCGTATAAACGCGAAAATTAAGATGTAAGGATGGATGTGGTTTACACTTTCAACCAAAAAACTATAAACCTTAGCTTCTGTCAGCGGCTTCACTTGCGCCCCATGGAAAATTCTTCTTGCATTAAGATCAAAATCTTCCTCAATAATTGGGCTTTCAAACGCTGAAATATTTTGTTCAAATCGGACTAGTAATTCCTGATATTTGCATGTTCAAGCCAAAAAAAACATTCAAACTCAACCTTATAATATAAGGATATACCTACAGATTAGTATAGAAAAGGTGTTTACATAATTATCACAGTAATCAAGTTCATAAGCAGTCTTTATATGCCTGCCTTACAAAACATGATTACATAGTTCTGTGTTCACATAACAAGGACTATATAAAAATGTTAAAATATTATATCATAATTTAAAACAACAATCTCTCCCAGAAGTGAGCAAAAAATACCATGATCTCATGAAATATAATACAGCAGTGACATAGAATGTTGTGTTCGTTTATAAAATAAAGTGTGAGTCGTCATTAGCACGTGAAAGTGATGCTTGTTAGCGCAACACAAATACAGTAGTGTCATGTGACCCAGCCTTTATGTAATGCACTTCTATGCAACACCTACTTGAAAGCTCTTTGTGATGGTGTATTTTCAGATCCATTATTTTAGTTTAATGTTTCATATTTAATTTGCTATATTTAAAACGAAGTAAAAGCCGCACGGGTCGATCGATGATAAGGTTAAGCAACGCTTGGTGCGGTCGGTCCGTGGATGGGACCATCTTGTCATGACAAGTTCCTCCGTGTTTCGGAAGGCACGCTAAATTGGTCGGTCCCAGCTGTCATTTCTACATCTTTAGCAGTCGTTACGGGTAGTCACAAGCCAGATAGTCTGATCATCAATCTTACTAATGGGTATCGGGTTGCCCAGGTAACTGCGTCGCTCCACGTAAAACACTAGTACTCAACTGGATCCTGAGATGGTTGAGACTGGAAGCTGACCGCAACATAGCTTGGGAAATGGCTAGGCAGATGATGATTTAGAACGAGGTATGCATTCAGTATTATAACATGCTGTATAAAAATATACGGCATTAAAATCTATAGTACTAATATTATAAAGGTCAAGTTTGTTTCAACGTGCCAATCCCAGGAACTACTAGAGAGATATGAAATTGTTTCAGAGGAAGGTTTTAGATGTTTTGTAATCAAATCAAGTTTATTTGTTAACTCAAGTATGAAGTTAAAGTTATTATTTTTAAATTAAAATACAAGGAGGCAACGAGGCAATATTTTTTTATATTCCTTTTAAATTCTTAAACAATAAATATCATGTCTAACTATAGTTACACAATTCAATTTCACTTCATATTTCACAAAACATAAAAATTGTTAGCAACTGTAACTTAAGCTTCGTGAGCCCCAGGCTAGGGACCCTTCCGCTCCGAGGGTATCGGAAGGTAGCTACGCAATTATGGAACGGCAAGAGGTATACCCTGCGTCATCCGAGGCCTGAATGTAATGAAATAATATTAGATTCATCTAGTACAGGATTATTGTGTTTTATTGTATGTTGAAGGGTTTTCTGAATCGATAGAATAGAAATTATGTAAGAGATTATTTTGCTTTTTGAGAAAACTTATTTCATGTACATATATAGACGCCAGCAGATCAAGCTACAATTTGTCAAATTTCATGGCTAGAGAATATGATATAAGGCTGATTGGGCAAATTTGTCAGTTTCGGGTAACTTGATGTGCTGGTCTGTACACAGATGAATTAAATTAATGTTTTTATTTCTTAGATTTTAATCTATCTTCCATAGCAGTTTTTCAGTTTTCCCACAAACTTCATAACGCTACTTGTAACATCAAAACCAGCGATAAACATAAGCCATTCGTTATTAACTCGCAGAACCTTGTACAGACGGTTCTGCAAAAAAATTGTTTAATAGATTTTCAACTTTGTTGCTGAAGCACATGGTTCAAAGTTGATTGGGAAAATTTAACAGTTTCGGGTAGCTTGATGTGCTGGCGTCTGTACAAGAGGAACACCGTGCGAAGGTAATATTAAACTTAAGCCCAGTTTTGAGGCAAAACAAAGTTTATGCAGAAGAGATATTAAATGCTAAGCTCTTCAGACAAGCCCTTGTTCTAAAAGGCTCGTGGCGCGTGAGATTTTGTTGTATTTTCACGCTCTGGTTCTTGCAATGATGTGATAGTTTGTGGTCAAAAGGAAATGTTTGGTTGTGAGAGGACATTTTTAGAAATTGTTGGTTGGTATTGAATATTCAGTACATGTGTACGTACCTACTACTTTTTATATAGGTTTTTTAAAGGATTTTCAGTGCATAATAAAGTTTTAGTTAATGATTGCTTCTGAATTACAAGAACTTAGACAAAGATACATTTGCATGTTAGAGGGTTAGTAAATCAACGTGATGATGGTAAATAGGAACAAATGCCAGCACGTCAAGCTACTACAATTTGTCAAATTTCCTTAATAGATTTTAAACCTTATCGATGAAAAATATGGTTAAAATTTTTCGATGAGCTACAAATTTTGCTCGACGTGCTGGCGTCTGTGCATACATGATAATGTATACTTAAATATATATTATTGTTTATACCTTTAAAAAAATAATTTTTAATGGGAATAATAAGACTACAATTACCTAGAACCACCTAAACTGCATAATTACTAACTCAATTTAATAAACGCACTATACTTACGTACTTAGTTAATGTATATTTATACTACAACTGCTAATTACAACCACGAGACGCCACGGAACATCTTACCTGAAAACGCTCATAAAAATTAATGGAGTCGTTAATTTAAATGCACGCCATCTACCGAACTTAGTAAACACTAATACATTAAAACCAAGATGGCGTTCACAAATCAAGTTGAACTTAACGATTCGTACTGGATTTACTATCAACAGGGGTACTGATTAATAGCTCTGTTTGTTTGCCCTACTGCGGGAAAGAGGTGTTAAGTTATAGCGTGATTGCGAACTATTTAATTTAGATCTAGAACAGAATAAAAGAAAAGTGTATTAAAGCCGTTTACTTTAGTGCTAATGTTGGTTCATTTGGGTTAATTACTAAGTATTTTTCCTTGATTATTTTCTCTTTGTATGTCGAACTTTCTTTGTACTAAATACGATTCTAATGGTTGCCTAGCTTTTTATCAGACAAAATACTAACCTTATTATGTTATTGTGTTACTTCGAATAGGTTTTTTTGGCAAATTAACTGAGAGAATCGGTAAAACTGTCACAGCTTATTTATTTCTGATTAATACTAGAACATAGACAAAGCTTTTAGTGCTAGGTTCAATCTAATTTCTTCCCAATATACTTCAACAGTTCAAGATAGACTTGCCCAACTTTTTAAAGGCTGTTGCTTCCATAGACCCGTGCGACTGTTATCG
The DNA here is from genome assembly GCA_958496145.1 of Heliothis peltigera. Lineage (NCBI taxonomy): Eukaryota > Metazoa > Arthropoda > Insecta > Lepidoptera > Noctuidae > Heliothis > Heliothis peltigera. The sequence continues at coordinate 976,021 of OY292333.1, forward strand.
AACAGACGCCAGCACGTCAAGCTACTGACAATCTGTCAAATTTTCTTAATAGATTTTCAACTTAATCGCTGATGCATTATGGTTCATAGTTGATTGGGAAAGGCGTCTGTTCATTAAATGAGGGTGATACCGCGGTCGGAAGCTTGTCAAAAATATTTGGCACTGAGTCATAATCGCTTTAAAAAAAAGGAAGAAAAAGACACGCTGTGCCAACCCCAAATGTTTTTTATAGGCCTTGTTAATGTTGCCAAGTGTGAAAATAGCCTAGAATATGATTTTTTTATTGTTCACGCTGAGGTTGTGTGCTGGTTGTTTGTTGTTTAGATAAGTTAAATGAAGCGGTATTCTATGTAAATGTCTTCGGGAGATACATCATATAGTGCTAGAAGTTTTTATTATAGTACTGTTATTTGAATATATGTGTTCATGTTTTTTTTTATATATCTCCTTGAGCATGTAATTCAAGACTTAATAACAAAATGGAAGCAAAAACACTTGTCCCACTAACGAGTAACATAAAAATAGTCAAAATTACTCAAAATCAGTATCTAAACACAATTTTTAGTTGCTTAAGTTCCTATTACATTACTTTTTTTCTCCTAAATTCCATTTCATCGTTGCTTTTTCCAAACATAAAACATCCCATTCGTAATATTTACAGACATGTTTTTCTGTTAACCCTGCAAAAATGCACGAAGCATTAACCCATCAAAGGCGACATAGAAACAACTTTTTCCCTATAAAGGGACAATTTATTTTCATCTACACATCAAAAAGAGAGAATAACTATTACTCTGATCTGTATGTCACGTAGCAATCGTTTGTAGAATTAAGAGTAAGGAAAATACATATAACAGGTCACTAGGTCAAATAGACCATATAGCAGTCACATTGCAGAAATACCACGGTCTAAATGAACCATAATCGTTGTTTATAAGCTGCCTATATTGTAAGAAAAGAAGGCCGTTACTACACCCTATCCACGGAGACAATATAACGCGCTCTCTCTCTCTCTCTCCAATCCCATGCAAATGACAGAGACAAAAACTTAATGTGCACTAACATTTCTGAATGTCCGTACACATTGTGCTACTATGTAGGTATATTATTAATTAATCTAGATTTCTTCTCGTGACGACGTAGAAGCAAACTTCTGACCTTAAAATAAAAAGCGTTCATTAATTAATGTGTTTTATGATTAAAAAGACTTTTTGGCTTCTGATTAGCCGTTACGACTAACAAAGATATTCAAATGACAGCCAGGACCCATCAATTTAGCTTCCGAAACACGGAGAAACTCATCATGACAAGATGGTCACTCGTCCACGGACTAACGTGCGACGCTTTGACGCGTTGTAAACCTTATTATCTATACCCGTGCGGCTGTTACTTAGCCACGAGCCCCTCAACTAATATACCTACTTAAAAATATCTAATTTTCATGTAAAGTAAAGACTATTCAAAGTTATACTTCTGAACTCATATTTTATACAAATTCAAGTACCAACATGTTTTGACACACACCAGTGATTTATGGACAAAGTGTTGATACTTGTGAGGGGTGAAATTGCATCCCCTACCCGTAAAGAACTCTTTACAAAAGTCATTGCTCCTTTGTTGGAGAAACTTTTGGCATTATTGTGGAAGAAGAGAAGCGAATGGAGAAGAATGCGGATGGGAAATCCTACTAATATCATAAATGTGAAAGTTTAAGAGTATGGTTGTATGTTTGTTACTCTTTCATGCAAAAATGACTGGACCGATTTAAATTGAATTTGGTAGACATATAGTCTAAAGTCTGAGAAAGGACATTGGCTACTTTTTATGAGGGATGTAGTTCCTTCAGGCGGCCTTCCTTCAGTAATAATATGAGCTGAAGAAAGATGAGTGTTTTAGATATATTATCACACCTATTTATGCAAAGAGACTGGCAGAGTTCTACATATCCGTAAATAATTCAAAGATTACATGCCCATGTTCTCAATAACTACACACAAGTAGGTAGCTAAAGACTTCGGGATGATATAGCATGGTAAAACACTATTTAATCCAGAACTCCATTCAATAGTAGATGTCAAACAAGGGACCTTACGACCTCCAGACAAACAAGACAGTTCTATTAAAACTTACAGACATAAAATATAATTATAAAAAAAAAACAAATTACAAGGCATGTTTTTTTAAACTAAATGAGATGAGTAATGAGACATTTAATTAAAAGGACTTTTTATCTGTAATATCAAACTAGAGATGTGACCCTCACTCATGAGGTGCCTCATTTGAGGTATTCATGATCGCAAGTTGAAAGAGTAACTCGAATTTCAACATTGAACCACATCAGTCGTTTACGCGTTCTCACTTAAAAATCGAATACTCGCCAGTAATATTAGAGGTATTCGGTGCGAGGCGAGAGTGACTATTGAGCTTAGTATCATCTCCCGAGCCTTTTCCCAACTATGTTGGGGTCGACTTCTAGTCTAACCGGATTCAGCTGAGTACCAGTGTTTTACAAGGAGCGACTGCCTATCTGACCTCCTCAACCCAGTTATCCAGGCAATCCAATACCCCTTGTTCAGACTGGCGTCAGACTTACTGGCTTGACAGCCGGGACAGTTTAACGTGCCATCCGAAACACAGTCGTTGGTGTCTAAGGTATACTTAGAAAGTACATACAAACTCAGGAAAGTTGCATTGGTACATGCCCGACCTAGAATCGAACCCACGCCCTCATACTTGAGAGGTTGGCTCTTTAACCACTAGGCCACCACGGCTCACGACGAGTGTTGAGCTTAGTAGTGAGGTGAATATGCCGACGGACGAGGAAGACTCCTTACCCCAAATGAGAGGTACCTCGTGAGTACCTCCCGTGTAAAATGAGGTACTCCCTGAATCTCATTAAAAAATGATGAGCTACCCAGCACTATATCAAACAATATTTCTGGACAATCTAGACACTTGTAATGGAGATCATTTACCTTATAACAATACGATTTAATAATGATGTTCTTCAACGGACGCCATTGTTGTCAGCAAATAATAAATACGTTTCGTTTGAATTTAACGGCCGAACAATATGGCGGACTCGAGTTTGCCATCATTATAAATATTAATTCATATAATTTGGATCTCATCACATTGTGACGCATAAAAAAGCTGAGAGCCTCCAAATATATACAAGAACGTGACTTTTAATACGAAATAGGAATTTTCTTTTACGTAAAAATACTCGATTAGATCGTATTCGGAAAAGTATTTTCGATTTTACTGCATTATTATTGCTACACTCAACTTTTAGGGTGGGGAGTATTAAAAAGTAATATTTTTTGTATCTGTTATAAAATACGTGTAAAAGTTTAATCGCTCCTCGTTCAATTTGGGATGATTAAACTTTCTATCCTATATATATATATATATATCTATCTATAGTCTATCTATACATATAATAAAATGGTAAAAAATATATTAATACCATTCAAAGAATATGAGTGGATGGCGATGAGGTGGAATTTTTGGCGCCATATTTGTAGTTTTATTTACATTTAAGTATTATTAGATTTTTAGATATAAATTTGGTATATCATATTTATACACCCATTCATTAATATAAAATAAATTCTAGGACACTTGTAAAAAATATATTTTTAACGCAAAAGTTTGTATGAATGGATGGTTGGATGGTTGTTATCCTTTCACGTATAAAATAGATTTTGATGAAACTTGACTACTGCCAAGTTTGAATAGATGCATTACTATGCATTTTATACATTAGAATAACATAAAGGCTTCTTTTAGCTAGTATTTAATTATCTGGTCAACCAGTTCATTTCAATGAGTATTTTCTTTTATACGTCGAAACGTAGCAGAGTTTCTTCAATCTCATCGTATTCAATTTACTCCAAAATGTAATTATAGATAAAAAAAATAAAAATAGTACCGTTACTAAAAGGAAGAACATCGATTCTAGCGAATTATCGCACCACGATTGATATTAAATGATTAATTTACATTATCGATCGTAACGCTCACTGGTATCTCCCCTCTCGCCAACTTTACAGTGGCTCTAATGAGATATTAAAAATGTTTATCACGTTTTGACGTCATTCTGTAAATCCCCACTTAAACATTTTTATTCTAACACGCATAGTTCTTTTCTAGTGAAAATTGTTCCGAAACTTTTACCTACCCGTGTTATGGGCATCTGGTTTTTTTTTTTTTGTCAAATGTTGTCACATTAAATCAAAAGCTACTTAATAACTATATTTAGGGTCAGTTTCACCGGTTACGGATAAGTTCCAGATAGTTTATCTGGCAAATAATTTCATACAAATTCTGTTCCATTTTTTAATTTATTTGGTAGATAGTGGCTATCCGTAAGCTGTGAAACTGGCCCTTAAAATCATAACATGTTTTCTAACGATCAATTAAATGTAAGGTACAGACGCTAGCACATCAAGCTATCCGAAACTTTGAACCATATCCTTCAGATATAAAGTTGAAAATCTATTATGGAAAGTTAGATTGTTGTAGCTAGATGTTCATATGACATGATCTCTCGTAAAGAGCATTTTAGCAACAATGAATTTATTATTGTAACAGTAAAATAATCTCTTCTAAGATAATTGGCAAAACAAACCAATTAACACAATAAAATTAATCATTTCGAAAAGCTTATAAACAGCGAATGAAACCGATTAAAGTATTTAATTAGCGTTTCAGCTAATTATCGGCTGTGGATCAAATTAATTAGGTCGGCAGCTCTGGACTACGGCCTTACAACACAACGGAATATTGTATAACTACGCTAGGCTTGGCAGGATGGTAGGCAGAGATGTAGGGTAGCAATTTAGGTGTCACTATACTCGTGTAATTTTTTCGTGGGAAATCATCAAATGACCCTTCCCGGTGTGGCTGTAGTTGGAGGGAGTGTCAGACTCTTACTGACTTAAACCCAGATTTAACCAAGGTTCAAAGTTGATTTGTCGGTTTCGGGTAGCTTGATGTGCGTCTGCACCTAGTCCGAAATAGCCAGCGTGAACAGTGTTGCCATGCTTTTTGATCTTAAATACCTAGAGCATGTTGCATCGTACTATCTAAAATATGATGATGGAATAAATATTCTGCCCTCCTTTTTCTGTGCAGTAGAAGGAGTTTCAGACTAGACTCGAGACTGAATAAAACCCTCTACGTTCCTTCTGAAGGTCTCTATGTGCCAGGGCTGTGGTAACTTTTGCGAAGAACCCGCAGCCCCGGCATTTGTTCCCGTAAGATTGATCCGCTAACAAATAAGCAACTACTCGGGTATATGAAATGTCAGAATACTTTAATTCTTATTATGCAAAATGTCCCCCAGTGACGTCATATCCAGGAAACAGTGTAAGTACTAGTCAAAGTACCATCCATCAATATATGCCGGTCGCTAGACAGACACAATCAGGGAAGATGCTAGTTCAATTGGCCGTACAGTCGCGCACAAAGTTGTTACACGAATAGATATATTTAAATTTGAAATCTTTCAATATTATGGATAATTTTTGATGATCAGTGTAAAAGATTTTATTTAAAAAATATAATTGGCTGATTTTGCCTGTCTTTGAGTTTCCTTGAAGGAATGATAGCGTCAAAAATATTACGATAAAACTTGAAAAAGTAAACAGAATTATTTGCCTAGAATATAACAACCATGAAAATGCTGTACTATCTCCATATAATACGGTTGAAAAAAAGACTAATCCACATTACAATCTAAAGGACTTTAAATTTCAAAACTAAGTAAAATAACGCGAGCACGTTGCAGTAACGCTAAATTACAATTTAATTATCTTTCGAGTAAGGAATGGATGCATGGCATATGATTCTGAAAAACCAAAAAAAAGCTAAATCTTCGAAAAATTAAAAAAAAAACAGATTATATTTGTTTTTGTATGTACAGACGCCAGCTCATCAACCTACCTCAATCTGTCAAATTCCTTTTACAGATTTTCAACCTTATCACAATATTGGAAGGTTAATATTTGATTGGTAAAATTTGACAGGTTTTGAAACGTCGACATGCTAGCGTCTGTACTCAACACCTTTTGATTTGGCGATGACCAATTCCACGGACGAAGTCATAATGTCACTTTAAACCGGGTTTAATGCTTCATCGAACCGAATTCACCAATACACAGAACAGCCAATATAAAATACAATTGACAGCAAATTCCAAAATCCAGCTACAAACGACAGAACATTGCAATTCTGAAATACACTCCAGTCTTTTGGTTGGTTTCACATTTAGACTGTAGTACCCAAAATCATGCTAGATCAGTTTATTCCTATAAAGCACATCAAGCTACTTCAATCTGTCAAATTTCATTAATAGATTTTCAACTTTATCGCTGAAGCACACTGTTTCAAAGTTGATTGATAAAAATTGTCAGTTTCTGGTAGCTTGATGTGCTAGCGCATACACTTCAGTCTTTTGATTGGTTTTTCATTGAGACTATATCCAAAATCATGCGAAATGAGTTAAATCCTTTATGCACCAATGCCAGCACATCAAGCTACTACTGTCAAATTTCATTAATAGATTTTCAATTTTATCGCTGAAGCATATGGTTTCAAAATTGATTGGGAAAAATTTACAGTTTCTGGTGGCTTGATGTGCTGGCGTAAGTAGGTACACTCGCATACAAACTACTTAGACAACACAGAATTAAATTTTGCATTGTATCACTTTTACTATTTACTACAAAAAAGAAAAAAAAAACAAGTGACGAGTTTAATAAAATGTTACAGCGATTCTCCGATGGAAGGAATGTTTGTAGTTTGTTTGGAAAATGTTAGGTCATGGTTTAAGTATAAGCGGACAGCGATGAGGAGAGCGCATTGCAATATTTAAGTATATGGAACTCTTATTTAGTCACTTAAGAAAAATTACTACTACCAGTGGAACCACAGTTCACGTGTACATTATAATAATACGAGTATAAGGGCCAGTTTCACAGGTTACGGATAGCCGCTATCTACCGGATAAATTAAAAAATGGAACAGAATTTGTATGAAATTATCTGCCAGATATACTATCAACCTGGTCCTAAGCCTTTTATTTCAGATATAATTTCACTTTTATAATTATTAATTTAACCTAATGACTTGCCCGTCAGTGACACCGACAACTTGGCCTGTTTGCCCTACTTTGGCACGTACATACGTACATTTACATTCTTTTAATTAACAAAAAATAAAAAACACAAAAAAATTATCTACCGAAGTGTGTTTTCACAGAAATATTTTATTTTATTTATGCAGGAAAACCAACAATTGCGCACTATACATGGTTAAAATTAGCTTATAATCTAGATTAAAAAAAGCGTAAATTTCAAGGATTTTTTTACAAGGCAATAATCATCATTATTTGCCATTGTTCGTAAATTTAACAATTTTACTCTAAAACAAAAAAGAGGATCTCATCTGCGGGCTACACAATTATCAACTCTAGCCACACATACTTAAGGTCTATATTTCTGATACCTACACTTCCACATTAAAAATTAACCCAGTCTAGAATAAAATAACTTTGATTTTTTTTGTATCAACGTCCTCATATTACGTAATCACAGATACTTTTTGATCGTCAATCATTTTTTTAGTTTTTATTGTTAAACATAGTCCTTGCGTTTATTATGGACGCCATGAAAAATGGTGGCTACCCCCACCCTTTGATTATCGGAAGCAAACAAAGCCGTTTTATGAAAGAATTGACTATCAATATGATTTATGGATTGTTGGCTAACCAATGATAATTGCTATTTCGTAATAAATTGACAGTTTTTTTACATGACACTCATTTATAGCAAGCGCCTTACCTCAGCGTGTTGTTTAAAACTGATCATTTATATATATACATATATCATAATAACATACATATTTTATTACATTGTCATCGGCAGAGGTCATAGTCCCCATAGTTTTTCCTTCCCTAGTCCACTAGCATCCCATCACAATAACCCAAGTAGTTTTTCTTCCATACTTAGCAATAGTTTAGCACAAACCGGGGGTTGTCCTTGGGTACATTTCCATAGTGTATACAGGGACAGTCGTCGGTTTTGTGTCACCATTACATATATTAAAGTTGTCTCAAAAGAGCTTCAGCGTGTTGGCTTCGGCCCCACGTTCGCCTTCTAAAAATCCGGGACTCTGTAGTCCCGTGGTCTAGAAGATACATAAATTACGTGTCACGTTATTTGTCCGCGATGGATTTCTATACACATTTCCTTTGTCCATCAACTTTTGAAATATCAGTAAAATTAAAATGTCCGCTATGGTGTCAGTAAAAATATCAGAGAAATCTTAAATTCTCCCTTTACTTCTACTAAGCTCTTCATTAGCGCTTCTTAAAAGGTCTTAATGATTTTTTTATTTACATTGCTTGTTTTTACCGTCTGTCGCTTATTTATAGCTGGCAAGACTGAAAAATAAATAACTGTAATTAATTATTCAGCTTAGTGCATTGTGAAGAGCTAAGACTGGGACATTTGTATTTTTTGCTTTCTCAGAAGAAAAGACAGCGCCCTTTAGAAAAGTATAATAAAATTAAGAACAAAGAAGCACGATAAAATTATACTATTGTAAATTGCATTGACGAGCACACAATTATATTAAAATTATACTATCGTAAATTTAACTGTTAAACTTTTGTAAGTTAAATACATAATGTAACCTTATCGAATTAAATTAATTGTGAAATTCCATTCAAAAATTTTCATCCCAAGCATTTAACAAAAATGTTCGATAAAAATTTAACAGTGTTACCACACTATTTTGCAATACTCACATCGTTTTTAAAACACCGAAAAAATAAAAAATAAACTGTTACGCCACTTGTGCACTTGATAGTACCAATCCTGCCAGTGTTCCATTAGAAGTGTCTCAGCAGGACTAATTCAATTGTACGAGAGATCCCGGTTCGCTCAGTTTTTTACCTCTAACAGAGGTACAGTTACGCTGTACACCCTGATTAAATATTAAATATTCAGTGAAGGACGGATTTCCTGACATAATCTGTACTGAAACTTGGGTTTGCGTGAGTTCAGTGTGTCGTTTCTAGGCGGGAAGTGTTGATTGTGGTTTGTGTTGTGTTTTGTTTGATGTGTTGGAAAGTGGCGGGGGATTTAGTTCGCGAATTAAAAAATATTGGGAAAGAATTGAGGTAAATAGGTCAACCACCTTTTTGAAATATATAAATTGCTGCAATTGCAATTTAAAAAAAAAACGCAATATCTTTTGTGATAGTGACGTTTCAATATACATTATTACATTATCTATACACATGTCAGTAAAATAAAGATATCAGGTATTTCACGAAATCCCTAGGGATATCACGAAATTCCGGTAGATGTTAAATACTCTTGTTTATTCACATTTTCATCTCACATATCACAGTCCCATCTTTTTCTTAAAAGTATTTAGTGATATGACAAAACACAATGCATTACTAAGAATGCACGTAAAATTTAAGTATCAAAAATAATACCATTAAAATAAAATAGACAACGTTCATCATCATCATCCCAGCCTTTTTATCGTCCCACTGCTGGGCACAGGCCTCCTCTCCTACCGAGAAGGATTGAGCGTTAATCACCACGCTTGCTCAATGCGGTTTGGTATATAAATAGACAACGTTATCCTAAAATAAGTCAAAAATCATGTAAGTAATTTAGTACTTGTTCGCAAAAAAGTAACTTCTTCAGATATGGTTGAGGAAACAAAAGCTCGATCTAAGACCATCAGCCTGAGTGACAATGAGGAAGCGTACCAGGTCGATTTCACAGCAAAATGACATTTATATTTCAATGCACTAAGTCTAAAATCCCTTACGAGTCAAAACAATAGACTATTAGCTATCCATGAATCAGTGTATGGACGTGTCATAAACTACATTCATACAATTAATTAATCAAAATGATGGCGGTGACTTATCAAAGTGAAATGTTGAATCATCTGAACCAAGTTACTAACATATGGATAACATAATATTTTCTCAGAGTGTAAACATTTTATTTACATTAATTATTACTACAAATATACATATATATACATTAATTATACTATAAATATATACAAGCTATGTAAGTCTATGCCTTTATGTTGATCTCTATAAATATTTGGAGGTAAATATTATAAAAAAAAATTAAATACATATGAGACAAGAATGATTAATTGCCAGATTAATATTTTCTTAAAATACTTATAAATTACTGTGTCACTTTGTGTACGATGGACTTCTTAATTACTTAGCCATTTTTTTTCTCGATTACTTAATGTAAATTTACATACTGTGTGCACTTGCGCAGTTTGATCCAACTGGAAAGATAGGATAGCTTACATCTTAATATATATGTATATTCGCAAAATTATTTTATTGCAAGTTACTTTTCTGTTATTATAACATAAACCTTAGCCACCGGCCTGATCTGCTAGTTACTTATAAAACTAGAAGAATATTAAATTCTTTAAACTGTATATAATTTCTTTTAAACATCTAAATACTTAAAAATATCTATAGCAACAGTCAATATTTGTTTAGTGCAAAAAAGGCCATCATATTTGCGTCTTTTTGAGTTCATAAAAATTATAGTTTTTTGGTCTTGCGATCTATAATCGTTGGTGATAAAATTGTGTAAAGGTAATTGAAATGGCTCGTGAAATCGAAGTAGTTGATAATACGAATACTAAGTGACGACGTCAGCGTACAAAGGAGGTGTTCATATGTGAAATTCAATAGTTAAGCCTTCAGATCTTAGTTTGGTTCGATGCACAAAGAGATGCTTTTGTCTATGAAATTACCTGGTGCCGTCTTGCAAGGATGAAAGGCTATGGAAGTGTATGTAAGTCTATGCCTTTATGTTGATCTCTATAAATATTTGGAGGTAAATATTATGTATTCTGTTTTACAGATTTTCTTTGAGGATGAAATGTGTTTAAAGTCTAGACAATAGTTAGAAATTGCTTTTTTAAGTAAAGCATTAAGAACGCGTATCCTAAAAGTTGGCAATGTCGCAAATAACTGTCAAATATTTACACGTTTTAATTCATTTAATAATTTTATCGTATGAAAATAAGAACTGTGCACTAATAATTGATAAGGGATCAATAATCAATATCGTAATATCGTTAAACTGTAGGTCCCGGCTGTCATTGAACATCCTTGGCAGTCGTTACGGGTAGTCAGAAGCCAGTAAGTCTGACGCCAGTCTAACCAATGGGTGTTGGGTTGCCCAGGTAACTGGGTTGAGGAGGTCAGATAGGCAGTCGCTCCTTGTAAAACACTGGTACTCAGCCGAAACCGGTTAGACTGGAAGCCCAACATAGTTGGGAAAAGGCTCGGGAGATGATGAATCAATATCGTAATACAGAATATTATATGGTTTGTTAAAACAAGTCTGAAAATGCCTTTTTACACCTGAAACGTTTATAACATCAAATTAAGGGTTTTATTTGCAATTGATTTTTTTAAGTGCACTACAGAGCCATATTTCTGTTGTTGTTGTAAAACCAAATTAGTTAAACATGTTAATATTTTACAGATATTTACGCTGTTGCTAACTTTTGCAATATGTGTTATTGAAAATAAGAGTTAATAATATACGTATATGTTGGCAACTTATTCTATTACCGAAGTGTCAAGATTGTTCTAAAAAACATCTTTTGTTGTGTCTATTTATGCCTTGTCTATTTTTGTAAGGACAGTCAGAATTATTACGTGGAATGTTAAATATTACCAAATTTAAGTTCCGATTTTGAGGCGTGGCTTATGAATGAAAATCTAATGATTTAAAAATAGTAACTCAATATAAAGAGTCCCTCGTCAATCACAATCAGAAATCAACCCGCTATTCAGACGGTCTGACCTTCCTAATGTTAAACTAAATATACATCAGGAAATTATAGAAATATAAAAAAAAATCTTAGCAGGTATTACAGTCACCAGCACAAATTTTTCTTATCAACTTTGCACCATATGCTTCAGCGATAAAGTTGAAAATCCATTAAGGAAAGAGAGACTGTAATAGCTTGATCTGCTGGCGTCTGTACAGAACTCGATTCTTTTACTACACAGGTTGTTACTTGGCCGCGAGCTCCTCCAAAAATATACAAGTCATACAATATCTTTATTTTAGGGCCAGTTTCACAGGTTGCTGATTAATTCCAGATAGATTATCTGACAAATAATTTCATACGAATTCCGTTCCATTTTTGAATTTATCTGGTAGAGCAATCCGTAACTTGTGAAACTGGCCCTTAAACTTTTAGTTTATTATAATCGATTAACAATGTATGTGACAGCACTAAAATTAATGTGGATGTTTATTTACCAAAAATTAATATCTTGACAGAAAATTTTCACTCAATTGCTTATCAAAAATTTATAAGAGATTCTAAATAAACACCATTTCTTTTGCAGTTTAAGTACATACAAGTTAGCAAGTCTTTCATTCGTTATAATCGCCATTTAGAATCGAGTCTTACCGACCTACTAAACGATTCGGCGGTCAGCCGATGCCGAGAGAGTGAATTTAGTCGATTTACTCGAATTATTCGAATGGCATTTCCAATGTTCAGTCGGAGGCCTAATGTCCGTTCAAATGGAAGATCTGAACGAGTACTATTTACTCGATTGGTGATGGGGATATATTTTGAGCTGGTGCATATTGTGTATTTAAATTTATGAGGTGTAATTTTTTTTTTATTTATTATACTTTATGCACATACTATGTTGTTTAATGGCGGACTTAACGCCTTAGACGTCCTCTACCAGTCAGCCATTAGGTGGAGGGGAAATAAACATGGCAGGTGCTCAGTAAAGAGGTACAGGAATAAAGACATCCAGTTGTATAAATAAAAATACTATACTATACAAATATAATAATATGGTAGATGATAACTAGTCAAATTCATTACTTATATTGAACTGTTAAAAATGGTTACTCTGTATGTAATTTGTTTGAGAATACTTAGTTGTGACGTCACAGATTTTTCACATCAAGCCGTATACTTATTTCGGTTAAATTATCACAAAAAAAATGTAAACAAATTCCGGTTCAAAACGATAAATGAAACTGTCATTATTTTAAAATGTTTTACAAATTGAATATGATAAAGCATTGTATTTTTGACCTAGTCATCATCCCAATTACCTCGACAACCGAATATGTAGGTTGGAGAGTAGCTTGTAGCTAAGGTCGGTCCGTGGATGAGTGACCATCTTGTCATGACGACTTCCTCCGTGTTTCGGAAGGCACGTTAAATTGGTAAGCCCGGCTGACATCTGTACATCTTTGGCAGTCGTTACTGGTCTGATAGTCTGGCAACCAGTTTTACCAACCCGTGTGGATCTCTCCCGCTGTTGGTGCAGCGGGAAAAGTCACCTGACGATTTTCCAAATATAAAAAGGCTAGTAGTCCAGGCATCGAACTCAGCCTCACAGTCACAGTAGATATAGAAAGAATTCATATTACCTAAAGTATTACAAAAACGCTTTCTACACAAGAAATAATATATTCAGGAAGAGACATTTTGATTTATTCCCCATCCTGATAAATTCTCCAATTGTTATAATTCCCGTGACCTTTCCGAAGACATAAACACAAAGGTCAAACCGATGTGACCTTTGAGCATAACTAATCATAGTATGGAGACGTTAGCTACAAATGCTGTCAGCATTCCTTCAGTAAGGTTGATTTTGAATCTTATTAATACATTAACATTATTGGGGTCTTTCTATTATGTTAGTGACAAAAAGTGTTAGGTAGTGATGATTGGACGAATTTTTGTCACACTCTTACTCAAAAAAATTAGGCTTTTGGCTGGAATCGGATCATTATTTTCCGTCTTTTATTTATTTACAGCTTTCTTTTTTTTAATAAATACTGATCAATGCTTTGTTACCAAAATTTTGCGATGCAATTTCGTGCGGCAAGAGTCTCCCGTCCTTAATTCTGGTGATCATTACTTCGATGAACTTCCACCGCACAAAACATATTTTACTTAAGTTTAAACTTATTTAGCACTGTCATTATCATTGTAGAAACTGCAAAAATGATTGAAAACAGGCATGACATAACATCGCAAAATTCGTAAATTCTTGCAAGCACAAGCTTGTAGATGCATCGCAGTTTTATGAATTTAGCTCTGTTAGCCTCCAATCTTATTGGATGCTTCCAACTTCGAAGTCCAGATTTCTTTACGCTAATCTATCCATTGGTGATAATAAAAGTAAACTTAGAAAGTACATCTTACTTTGTAACAGACATATTTGGACGCCATCATCATCATCATCCTCATCTCAACTATAGGACGTAGACTGCTGAACATAGGCCTCTCCTTAAGATTTCCCCATATACCGGTTGGAAGCGACCTGCATCCAGCTTCTTGGACGCCATAAATGTCCGTATTTACCATCGCAGTTTTCGATACGATACGATAGATTTTCATATAGTAATGTTTAACATAATTCATGAAAATTCCTTCTGAAATTCTTCCACGCAATTAACGTGTGTATACTTACTTATCACATTCGCTGTAATCAGGGTCCAAAAATCCGACTTGGCTCCGCGTGTTCGCCGCGACGTTTTGCTAATGGATCTACTACCAATCGGAGTGATTGAGTGTTTGTATGTGTAGTATTAATGATATACCTAATATGAGTCAAATAATTTGGGGTTTGGTAAAATATTTTTTAACTGTTTGCTATATAAGTCGTAGTAGCCTAGAAGTTAAAGCACCAGCCTTCGGTTTCAAGGTGCGATTTCAGGTTAGGCAAGGAACAATACATAGGTACAACTTTTCTAGGTGTGCTTTCTAAGTATATCTTGGCCACCAATAACTGAACAACGTTCAAAGAACACATTTTGAGAAAAGATGGACTTAAATTCTTGAGCAAGTTAGTGGGTGTTTTTTTTTTTTTAGTTTTTCTGTTCTCCAACGAGTTTGCTATGCACGAGATCCTGTCTTCAATTTGATAATTAGTCTATAATTCCCACAATTCGAATTTACTTTCATTACAAAATCGGCATCCTCCATTCCATTTACCCAAGAAACAAAACTGTTCTCTTTCTATATTATTATGTAAGTGTCTATATATTTATGGAAGATTTAAACATAAAAATTTAAATACGTCCTATTTTATTGTGGATAATGTTTGCATTAATATTTATTAATATCATAAACCTCATTTTAAAAATTATCCACCAGAACCTAGCAAGAGAAGGTAACAAGCACATCAGTCCTCATATAATTTTGATGGAGCATGGCAATTCCAGCGTCGAGACGCCGACAAATGTGTGCGCATATGTAACCAGTACTATTATTCTGGAAACTTCTTCGTATCGTACTTAGGAAACTAAGTTATGAGGAGGTATCGCTTTAATGCTAATCGTGTTTGAGTTCCCTGTATTTCAACTGGATTCTGAAATGATAATTAATTATACGTACCATATAAGTGCACACGTAGTAAATTACCACATTGTATAGTAGTATAGTAATGCAGTTTGTTATAAATATGCTGCTCTAAGTTTCTCCCGTGTTAAAGAGGTATCGTTTATCGTTTTTTTTTTCAGAAAGTAGTCTATATATTATTCTGATATACTAGGTACTGTTAAATTTCATCAAAATCCATTCAGTAGTTGTAATGTCAAAATTAATTATATTAGTAGATAGGATTAATACACACGTTTGTGCCTTTTCTTGTCGGATGTTGGTATAATGACTAGACTTATGGCTGAATTTTGTATTTCTTACTTGCTAAGGTAGAAATGAAATGTCCTATCTACTATTGTACTTTATATAACTTTTTTTTCGTTGAAAATCATTAAATGACTGTGTGTGTCTGGGAGTGAGGGAGTGTGGAGGTCCCTGTGTGCCAGGGCCACGTTATCTATTACGAACAACCCGCAGCCAAGGCAGACCCTGGCCCTAAAGGGCCCTCCTGTACTTTATAGTCATCTCCCGAGCCTTTTCCCAAGTATGTTAGGGTCGGCTTCCAGTCTAACCGGTTTCGGCTGAGTACCAGTGTTTTACAAGGAGCGACTGCCTATCTGACCTCCTCAACCCAGTTACCTGGGCAACCCGATACCTCCTGTACTTTATAGTATAACTTAAAAAAATAAAACTGAAAAAAGAAACTGTCTGGCTTCTAAATAATTTCCTTCTAACTCTTTTAATTTTAATCTGTTCCCTTCTAAAAGAAAATGATAATATCAGGGTTGCCAGCTGTCGGACTGTCCAACTCGTAATCCGTGCCCGAGCTTAATGTAAGTAGTTTTTTAAAGTCTGGTCATAAAGGATGAACATTATTTACTTATTATAGCTATATCTTCAGCTATTTTTACTGCGTTTGGATCTTAATTATGATAACAGTTAATAACGCCCTCAATGAAGTGTGTATTAGAAATTTTGTTCATGTAATGACTCATTCTGACTCGCACTTGACCGTTTGTTTTTTTCATATTCCCCAGAGAAGGTCAGTTACTTTGCATGTCCAAGCTACTATAATCTGTCAAATTTCCTTAATAAATTTCAACTTTATCGCTGAAGGATATGGTTCAAACTTGCTTGGGAATTTTATATTTTACAGGTAGCTTGATGTGCTGGCGTCTGTACATATCAAGTAGATACGCTTTAAAATATTTAATTGCATGTAAATCACGGGCAGAAACAAATTTCTACAACATATTAACATATTTGACGTCAAAGATAAATTAGAATATTTTGAATTACTTAAGTATACCTACTGAATATTTTTCAAGCGGCATATCACTTTTTTCTTTTTCAGATTCCAATCTGTTACCATATTATGTAAATTAAACCAAACCATGCAGATTTAGTTTTAAAAATTTTCTATCACAATATTTGGGAAGTTTTATTTGGATTATTTACCAACCATATTACAATTTAAAATCGCATACGGTCATTACATATAATATAAAACATGTGTGCTAGCCAGCATGTGATAATTTTGATTTATGATTTATTTATTGCTTATCATGTGATAATTATGTCATATCTCTCAAATAATTTGAGATTGGACTTGTTTTATATAAATGTGGTTCTTCAAACCTACACACAGATACGTATGTTGCTGGGGAGTTTGTTGCGCTACTTCTTCTTCCCAGCGAGAACACATAAGAAGTGTTGAAGGATTGTGGACTGTCTTTTGTTTTGATGTTCAAAACGAGCTGATTTATCAGCTTAACTTGAATAAATGAATATTATGTCGCCAACTGTAAAAGAAAAAAAAACTCAAAATCATTTATTCAAACTTGGCTGTAAAACCACTTTTTGAACGTCAAATGTTACAAAAAAAAAAATTACGCAGTTCAAATGCCGATAGCCGTCAGTTTGTTTGTAATTCAAACAGATTTATTTGCATATAATTCGTTGTTTTAAACAGTAATTTAATAATATCTAAGCAACAAATTAAAGTACATATATATTTTACAAGAAAACCGTTCATGCAACCCAATCTCTCTTAAATTAATTGCATATTAAATTGGAACCCCTAACCGCCCGAACCCTCAAAATAAGAGTCGGTACTATACACCAAGGTATACTATACACTGAGCTGTACTATACACCTATATGTATAGTATAGGTAGATGTAGAGCGATCCAATTACGAACATAAAGGGTGGCGCACATCAATCCAATGCCACTTCTGTCAAATTTTGGCGGCGTCAAAATTTTTCGATCGTATTCGATTTTTTCAAGATTGATACTGAAGATTGATTTGGTATGTTTTAGGCACACAGAAGAAGCGACAAGCATTTTAATAACATTAACATATATGCGGATAAATAATATGTTTTGTAGGGCTGTTTTTTTCATTAATTTACTTTATTTGCATTTCTTGAATATTTCATGTAAGATGCTCTATAAATTACATTATTTTTTGGTAACATTTTTTTCCTTAATTCATTTAGTTGAATTGATAAATATTTAATTATACGATAACATAATTTTTAAATTTAGACGAAACACAGAAAATCATTTTAAAGTAGGTATAATGTGTGCTGATGTAGAGGTCAGATAAGCTGTCGATTATAAAACGCTAAAACTCATCTAGAAGTAACATTGTTGGAAATAAGCTTACTTAATAATGATAACAGTAAAATAACTGTAATCTCCGAACCTCCTTTTTAGGATGTCGATTATCATAATGGATGTCTAACCAACATCTAAGGTCGATGAAGTATTGATTAGCATTCACCAATCCGCGTTTAACACGATGATCAATGATCCTTCCATCCTTCTAGAACAGTAAATAAACCTATTTTGTTCTATTGTTTCGTTATGTTTAACAAAAGGTTTAGTCTGTAATTTCCTAAGACATTTAGGTAACAAAGGACTACAAAGAAATAGCTACGTAGGTGTTAGGATTAATGAAGCCAGTATTAATGATAAATAAATTACTATATTTCTAATGTAAGGAAAAAACATGTCAGGTCTTGCTTACAAAGGTGGCGGTGGAGCGGCTAAGAGACCGCACAATGCGCTCCTCGAAGAGTCGAAAGTAGAATTGGAGGCTCTGTTGGGATGAGGCCTGCCGGAGCTGCAGGTTGTGCGCAAGGGCATATTGCACAGCTGCTCTCTCTATTCCCTCACCTTTCTAGCCCGATGGGTCGGCAACCCGACACAACTGGAGGGAGGTCAGGCACAGGAACAGCATTTACGTGTTCTCCGGTGCTCGGGTGTATCAATCAAAAACCTCTAAACCCCAGGACGCTTGTGTGAAAATTTTATAGCAATTTTGGCCCGACCCGTGAATCCAACCCAAGATCAAACAATCACGTCATGCGACAACTAGACCAACGAAGCCAAATATGTTTATAGATATTGATCGAAAATGTATTTCTTTTCCAAAATTATTCTCTATATTCATGTTTTTCAGTTATAATGAATTGTATTCTATCCAAAATACTCAACCCAACCCTTCAATAATTCCCCTTTGCATAATTCGTGTCGATGGCAAGATAGACGAAGCTTATACAGTAATAAAACACCGGTGTCTACATATTTCTAGGCGTAATTAAGGGTTACTATGGTCCGGGTAAGAAACTAAGTTTTCATTGCATCTTCGCACGCCATTCGTACTAGTTACCTGTAGAGACATGTGTTACAATTAGCTGACTAGAAAAGCAGGCATGTTATTTTAGACGCAATAAGTATTGTACCTATGTCTTCAAAAATTAGCTTAAGAGCGCATTTGTTGTTTATCTATGTATAATATTTTCTGTTAACGCTAAACTATATTTAATTAAAATGGTGTTATAGATCCCATCTTAGAAGGTGGGAAACGTTATACCATTTCAGAGAAAGGTAAAACAAACAGTAATTAATCGTTAAGTCCCCGCACGAGACCTCTCATTTAATTAGATATGCGAAAGGATTCAATATCTACTCCAGCCTCACACTTTCAATTCGAAAATCCATATATATGCAAAGATATTTTAATAAAATCCGCACGCCGATCGACTGGGTGTTACGAAAATCACCACCTTTGTTCCTCCGATGCCATTTCATTTCAAAAATTCTTCATCTATAATGAAAAACCATTTTGTTACAGGTACAGACAATGAAAATGGAGACTAGCTGTACAACCGAGCACAGAACGCAAATGAAAATAAATTGTTTAACACAATAAAAATGGAATACAATAAATGACAGAATGGAAAGATTTATGAATAAGTTCAACGTGCGTGAGAAGTGGTTATCGAATAATGGAACTATAAATTCATAAAATTGAATTAAAAAAAGAACAGTGAAAAATAGTCATATTCAAAAAATGTAGAGGTAATGGTGTCATAGAGCTTTGAATCGAGCTCTAAAATGACTCACCAAGAACTCATAAAAAATATGTCAATACCAAAAATATGCACGAGCGAATGTCAGAACTCATCAAAACTATCCTTCGAAGTGAAGCCCCCAGACCCCAACACTACATTCTTCTATCGACACTACATCGACACAAATATTTCCGATTTCAACATCGACTATTTCAACGAAACGTTCAGTGATTCGAATTGTACTTTTAAAAATGGGACGTGTAGTGATGTGGACTATAATTTTTGGGCGCTATCGTTGCTAGTGTTTCCTTTACTGACATTGTTCGGTAATGTTTTAGTAATACTTAGTGTTTCGAGAGAAAGGAGTTTGCAAACGGCTACGAACTATTTTATAGTCAGTTTGGCTGTTGCTGATTTACTTGTGGCTGTGGTTGTGATGCCGTTCGGAGTTTATTATTTGGTGAGTAATTTTGTCATCTTTTTTTAATAATTATACATCTTTCGCGATAGGTAGATTTCCCTGACAGTTCAAAATTTTCCCTGCAACGTATATACGCCAAAAAAAAAGGCAGTACCTTTGCAGTGGGACAGACAATAAGGCTGATAATGATGATGCTACATTACGTAGAAGTAACACTAGTTCTCTTATCCTCCTTCTAGAAAATACAAAAAAAATGCCTTATAATAACTATACACGCTATGTATAATAAAACTAGCTGACTTGACAGACGTACTCCTGTTTTTTTTTCTGTCATAAGAACCTTCTTCTGACAATAACAAACACAATAACAAAAAAAGTGAAATTGGTCCAGCCGTTCACGCGTGATGGCGTGACCAAGGGTAATAAGGATTCATCATTATTATAACATACATATAAGGTCTAACAAAAATAGTGCATCATAATTTTTACATGTCATTTAGTACATGCCAAGCATCATGTTTACCAAAAAAAGTCATTAAAACTGTAACATATTTTAGACGGTGTCGAATACGCTCAGTCGCAATAACATATTTATAAAATGATATATTTTATTTATATAATCGTTGACCCCGAAGTCATTCAACTTTTTTCTGGTCAGCATGATCCTTAGCATGTACTTGATGGCCTGTAAAAATATGGTGCACTATTTTTGTTAGACCCTATATATTTATTTAGCCTCTCCAAACATACAAATATCTTTACAGATTATACCCAATGCGATACTGTAGTAGGTATACCTAAATAAAATTCTTAAAAATATAATGAAAATAAGAATTCCCTTTGTAAATTCACCCAAAGAGCATTATATATGAAATTAATTCTCTAACATCATAATAAGTTATTATCTTATAGTTAAGTAGTCACTCCACTATGGCGTTAATTACCGTATAATCCGTCAGACAAGCGGGTATCGCCCTCCGCCACTCTCCGACGACAATATGTATGAACGGATTTACCGCACAATACCGCCGTATTAGATAGAACAATGTTATTATAGCTTTTTGCTAAATTAACATGGATATTTTTGGCTTTAGAGTGATAATCTTACTTGTTTTATTTAACTGCTACTTACTTAACAAGATTGAATTTCATCTGCCTAGCCTTTTCCTAAGCTATGTTGAGGTCGGCTTCCAGTCTTAAACGGATGCAACTGAGTACCAGTGTTTTACAAGGAGCGACTCCCTGTCTGCCCTCTCAACCCAGTTACCTGGGCAAGACCCTTGGTAAGACTGGTTGTCAGACTTTTTTGCTTCTGACTATTCGTAACGACTGCCAAAAATGTACAAAAGACAACCGGGACCCACAAACGTAACGTGCCTTCCGAACACGGGGAAACTCGTCATGACAAGATGGTCACCCATCCACGGACCGACCGTGCCAACCGTTGCTTAACCATATGATCGATCGACCCGTGCGACTTTTTTAACTTTAAACCATTTGCTTCAAAGATAAAGATGAATAAATTAAGGCGTCTGTAAAAATCCCAAAGCTCTATTATAGATATTAATAAGTATTTAAAAACATAGCCATCGAGATAACAAATGAGCGTTTATTATTCAAACGACAGCCAACTCCATCCAATCAGCATAATGCTAGATAGGCCATTAGCAGCAATAATACTCGTAGCTTCAATTGTAATTCATAGCCACTGTTTGAAATTAACTGTTATGTATCCATGTCATATTTATATCAATGTTGTTGATTTTTTTTATTGTAGTAATAAATCAAACCATTATTCGGCCTGTTGCGTACAGTCCCGGTTGGCAACGCTATAATAATGTAATATATAATATTTATACATACATATATCGGGACACCTTTTCACACACGGTCGGTGAGTCCCAAGGTAAGCTACTGATTAGCTTGTACTCGTAACGACTGCCAAGGATGTACAATAATAGCCGGGACCTAAAGTTTAACGTGCCATCCGAAACACAGTCATTGGAATCTATACCTCCCTAACAACTCCCTCAACAAATGGATAAAGACAAGGGAAACGTCAGTCTCCTGAACTCCTAAACTGATATGTAAAATTCTTTCACTGCTGGGTAGCTACACTATCCCCGGTGAACATAAGCTATGTTTTATCGCGGAAAACTGCGAGACACTACTATTTCTAAAATAAACAAGCCAATCAAAGCCTTACCTCAAAAGTGGAAATCACGTAACCCTCTCGCCACGATCACATTGATCAAACATTACCTTCATTAAGTTAACCCCACTAATAACCAAGTCGGTCGTTCTGACCGACAATTACGAGTTATCAACGGGTCGAGTTGATTCTAACAATTTAGTTGTTTTACCGAGATAAGGGTTTATTTATTTATTTATTTATTTATTATTATTAAGGCACATCAACAATGTAAACACACACACATTTAAAAAAGACATTGATTAAAAAGACATGGGCTCGTGTTTGCATCAATTATAGACGTGCACAACATTCACATAAAACATTTACGTTACAAGATATTGTATAATTCTATATTCTAATTAAATATATATAATATAATTCTAATTAAATTAATATAATATATTGAAGTGTGTATTATGTCGACCCACACATTGACCTATTTTAACTTTTGATATTTTCAATCTTGGTTAATTATTTTCAAGGGTTAATCTATGATGAAAAGGCTTGTTGACACGTTACGTTAATAGTTAAATTGTAGTGTCAAGTTAGCAAATAATAAATCCATGGAACATAATAGGCCTGACGAGATGGCTAAAATATTAGTGATTCTAAATACTATGTCTTTTTGAGTAGCAAAATATATTGGACCTGTCTATCAACAGCTTCTGTGTATAAAACTTTGTATATTTTTAATGTGTCTTAATCTAACACAGTTGCCAATTACTGGTTAAACACAAAATGATAGATGACGATAGGAAAAAGAAGAATATAAAACTAAAATTAATGGAAAATTAACTCAAAATCTTACTTAAATAAATTAGAAAAGAAAACAAAATATTGTTAACCTTATACTTAAGAGGTTGTCAATTCCACAGTCTATATAATTCTGTTTTTTTTTTATAAATATTACTAGCGAACCGCCCCGGCTTCGCACGGGTGCAATGCTGATACTAAATACACTACAGAAAAACTGTGAACGTTGTATGAAATTATTTACGACATCACATTAGAAACCTCTAAAATAACAGTTAATGGATGTTATTATACATATAAACCTTTCTCTTGAATCACTCTATCTATTAAAAAAAACCGCATCAAAATCCGTTGCGTGGTTTCAAAGATTTAAGCATACAAAGGGACATAGGGACAGAGAAAGCGACTTTGTTTTATACTATGTAGTGAAGTATTAACCCATTAAAAATCGAGAGTGGTAGCTGACGTCAATTTCATATCTTCCTCTGAAAAAAAGAATCTGCTTTTATTCGTCACGTCTCCTCAACCTACAAATCTACTCAAAATTTTCTTGTAAACTTTTAACACTGACGATACGTATGCACAGAAATTGTAATTAGAACTTTTTAGAACATTGTTCAGGACTAGATTTTAAATGATCGTCTCCGACCTGCCCGTACCCAAAATTCCAAATAGAATAAAGACACATTTCTCGCCTATAAATACACCATCATAATTTACGTACTTAAACTAATATGTAAGGAATTCCAGTCAGTAAATTACATAGGTACCAATTTAGGCTCAAATTAAGTTCCTTTGTAGTTCGCAGTGGGCGGTGAATTACTAACAATTAATGGTACCTACATATGTTTTGCTTATAGGCGACAATAATAGATTATTGTAACAGACTGTAGTGGTTTGCCCTATGTTAATGTGTACACTAGCTTGCACCAGCCGTTTCACCTACTTTCTGAGGAATGTTCTTCTCGTATCCGGATAAAAAGTAGCCTATATGTACTTTCGCATGTATGTATATATTAGTGTAAGTATAAATAAAAATTTGAATGCTCTTCAATAAGTGGACTGTATGATGATAATATTATGGTATAATAGTTATAGAATTAGTAAGGCACAAAATTTGCTAAGATAAATATAACACATGAGCCCGCTAGCTCGTGAGATTGAAACGTCACTGTCTCTTCGTTCGGCGTGCGGTGGAGCTGGCGCGCAGCGTGCCTTCCCGCGCGCCTAGCCTCCCCCGCTGCGGCTATGGCTGCGTTCGCGCGTGAACAATATGTTTCTGCTGATGGAAACTTATCTAAGGAAAGAGTAAGACCAAAAAAGTATATTTTTATTATAATTCTTGATGTACAGGGTAAGATAATTTAACCCATTACCTCAAATATAATAAATGTGCTTAAAAGTCGGACTCCACTCCGGAGCATTTAAAACTTGTCGCTATCTAAAATCTGAAGTCGTTACAAGTTTCAGTATGAAATTGTTCGTCAGCTAAATAGGTCAGCAATTAGGTGAAGTTATGAGTTAAAAGTCCTGTTTTAAGATATTGTATGCTCAACAATAGTCGAACTGTTGGCGTGGTGGTTAGTGAACCTGCCTTCCATGCTATAGGTCGCGGGTTCGATTCCCGCATAAGTCAAACATTTGTGTGCATGAACATGGGCGTTTGGCTTAGTCTGGGTATTTCTATGTATAATATGTATGTATTTACCAAAGAAAAGTATATAAGTATGTTTATCAGTTTTCTAATACCCATGGTACATGCTTTGCTTAGTTTGGGACAAGATGACGTTGTGTAAATGTGTGAGGAATACTATTATATTATTATGTTTGTGACCACAATGAATTAGATTAATGCGGGATTTATTTTGTATCTAATTTTCTAAATAGTAGTATTAGTTATCACAATCTGTCAAAATTCCTTAATAGATTTTCATCTTCGCTGAAGCATATTATATGGTTCAAAGTTGATTGGAAAAAATTGACAGTTTCGGATAGCTTAATGTGCTTGCGTCTGTACTTAAAGTTTCAAAAAATTCCTCCTCATCGCTGCCTACTGGAAGCGTACCCACGAGGCTGGCAGCATGACCACGGTACAATTTAAACTATTGATCACAAATTCTTTCACTAATCTAGACTTTAGTTCACGAAGTTATTACCTAGTTTTACAAAGCGATAGATCATTGAGCTATGAGCATGGACAAGATTGTTATCCGCCGTCTTTTGGCTCTCAAAACTTTTGTGAGTCGACTTAGTTCTTCCGAGGAGTTTGTAATTACTTTCAGATAGATCTCAGATAAAAACATTTTATGTCTTCGCGGATGATAAAACAATAAAAGAAATATCTGATGTCTAAAGTTATTCAATTGGATGTGATATCTGAATCTTATGGATTACGTTATATCGGTCATGTTTTTTTTTATAATTTGGTGGACGAAGTATCCATTTCTAAGGCTAATGATTATAATATGCGAGTATATACACTGGGTCTGCTATGCTATGATTTGCACGGGTTGTCAGGTTTGACTTGCTAGTTGGATGGATTGATTGTAAGTTTTAAAAAACTTTGACGTAGCAGTCTGGAGCCTGGAAGTCGGTGATTGATACGCCCGTGCATAAATGCCTGCGTAAATGTCGGTCCTGCGCCCGATTTTATCTCCGGTCGTGTCGGATTGCCGTCCCATATGACGGACTATGAGAGTGAGAGAATAGAGAATGGACCTGTTTCGGCGCAAATGCTTGTGGCCTTTAATATGTCTTGTGGAGCTGGCTGATCTCCTTACAGAGAACACCCGCTATGGTCAATAATCGATCTAGACGCTATTATTATCATTGTACTGGGAAGCTGCCTTCATTAATTTATTACCTTAAAATTACACTTCAGGACAAAAAAAAACGACCACACAGAATAGCCCGCAAAATTGCCAGCGTCTTCTCCAAAGTGTGGCCAAGCGTAAGTGTTCCGATTGAGTCGTCCCCCATTCAGTAGTAGAAAAGGTTTCCTTATGACTAAAAGCTATAATTTAATGGTCACTCCTTTGATCAGTGGTGAAGTCAGCCGTGAAAGTACAGAGCCATCTTTCATTTGCCTTGAGCAGTTCTTACGGGAGAGGAAGGTTGGTAAAGAAAAAATAAAATCTTTGATGAGTAGGTTATAGGTATATTTGAACAGTCTATTCCAGTTCAAAATTATCTGAAATGTGATCTGGACTGGTAGTGTACAGATGCCAGCACATCAAACTACCCGAAAATTACAAATTTTCTACTTGACTTCGAACCATATTATTATGCTTCCGCGTAAGTTCCGCTTAAGTTGAAAAGCTATTTAAGAAATTTGACCATTGCAGTAGTTTTTTATTGTAAGTACATACTTGTATCATACATATATATTCTTTTACCCGTCTTTCCAAGGGATATATCAGGTTGCCCGGGTAACTGGGTTGAGGAGGTCAGATAGGCAGTCGCTCCACGTAAAAAACTGATACTCAGCTGCATCCAACCCCAATAAATCTTAGGAAAACGCTAAAAAAATATCATTATCTACGATATTTTTTTCTTCTTATTACTTTGTAATACCTACTTAGTTTACCTAAATGCAAAAGTCTTACCTATTTGTATATTCTAAACGAATAAATGACACAAGCTGATAATAGACATGGCTAATTATATTACAATACTTCAGAAATAACATGAATACTTCAAAACCCTCAATACAATCCAATTCCTGACTTGTTACATTGGAGACACAAACTAAAGTTCTATCAGAATTGAGACTCCACACTTATTTACATATGCCATTTGAACGCGGGCTGAATCCATTCATGTGTCAGGAACTATGTATGGAGTCACCCACCTTTGTATGGAATGTTGGTGGTCTATGGCACTTTGATGTTCATTCGTTATGGAGGGTCGATGGTGTGACATACAAAGGTATTTTTCCATTTCCTTTTCTTATTTATAAAAAAATCTGTAAAAAAATAATATTAAGTTATTATTAATTAAAAATGTAATCATCTTTTGACGACTGAACCATATACTACTATAAATTACTATTAATTATTTATTTCCCATTAATTTATTAACCGCCCCAGTCACGTATAGATGACAAGCCAAAAAGTGCCCAGCACGCCACGGTCACGACTACATGACCGATAAAAATTAATAGTCTCTTATAATCGATATAATTTCGAACTCACTACTGCAGGTATTTATGAATGAGTTCTTAGCTTGTCGCTGAGGGCTTCTTTTTTTGACGTCTTTCTTTTTTTGACGAGGCGCTACAATACAAACACGACACCACATCTTATTAATATCTTTCTCTTTCTATCCAGAACTAAATTATAATACCTAGCTTCGTCATACTTCACCTAACACCACATACAACCTAAGCCTTACCTTCATCAAACAGCTCGTTCATTAAGTAATTAATCAATCAAGCGAGCTCATTTGCCCGCCTGTGTGGATAAGGCCTAATGCCTACGTCACACGTCATAAGCTCGGATCGTAGGACCAGTGTAATGTAAGGGTACTAGGCTGCTAGGAATATGAAGGAGCTTGGCATTTTAGACTAAGAGCTCAAGACTGTTAAACTTGTGTCTTAATATAAACAATGTTTGTAAGAAACAGCCATCGTATGCTTCCTTGGAGGAGGAAAAATTTAAACCTAAGCTAAGCGCTTTTTTTAACCGACTTCAAATAAGAGACTTCGTTGCAACGGTATGTTTTTTTTAATTTTCAACTTTAAGGATCACACACACATTTATATAACAGTAACGTAGGTATATCAATCAATACGAGGTAAAATTTCAAACTTTACTTAAAAATCAGTCATTCCAAATTGAAACGTCAAAAAATTGTTTGAAAATGCGAGTGCATGCGTTTGTAACATAGATAATATAAATTACACAGTCCCTTCTTTCCAATATCAATTATATATTATTGTATTTAATAAGCAATTGTATATAATTTTATTCTTTGATATTTTATTAAAACAAATTAAACTTTATTTCAATGATGATACAGCTGATTTTACCTTCAAACTGTAATAAAACGAGGCATTATGCACGGTTGAAGTTTTACATTCAGCGTAATAATATTTTTATTCCATTGAACCTTTGTAAGCGCCTTTGAATCGTAGTTGCAAATTCATTGT
Source organism: Heliothis peltigera (assembly GCA_958496145.1). Lineage (NCBI taxonomy): Eukaryota > Metazoa > Arthropoda > Insecta > Lepidoptera > Noctuidae > Heliothis > Heliothis peltigera. The sequence continues at coordinate 1,004,360 of OY292333.1, forward strand.
GAAAATAACATTTATTTTTAGTGAGGGAATGGAAAAACAAGATAAAGTATTGAGTTTGTTATTCCGTTCATATTTGTCGTAGGTACTTTGTGCTCACTCATTTCAGTAATATTTGTGCAAACGCCAGCACATCAAGCTACTGTCAAAGGAAATTTCCTTAAAACTTTACCGCCGAAGCATATGGTTCAAATTTCATTGGAAGAATGTGACAGTTTCGGATAGCGTGATGTGCTGGCTACCTTCGAATGGAAAACATTTGAAACTGAAAATAAGCGAAGAAAGTTCTTCAATATTACTTTCTAAGATAGCAACATTGCATATTGTCGTTCACCCGATGAGGGTCCTCAATGGAGGGTCAACGGTGAACCCAATTATAGTATCAAAATTTCGGTAGATCCCCAAACTAAGACTGAATAATCGTATGATTTCGCCTGATATATGTATATTAGCTATCCTTTTGTCATTATGACCAAAAACACCATCTTCTGCATTAATTAATTTACCTTCCTGATCTTATATTACCAACCTTCATCCCTATATTATCATCATGATGAGCCCCTACCAGTTCACTACTAGGCTAAAACCTCGGCTCCCGCTTGATGCATAGACCTAGGTCTTCAACACTCCCTCATCCAATGCATCCTCGGTGTTTCACAAATAGTCAGCCATTTACATACACATATGTCATTTTTGACGACCAGATGGCGTGGTGGTTAGTGAACCTGCCTGCCACGCTATAGGTCGCGGGTTCGATTCCCGCATAAGTCAAACATTTGTGTGCATGAAGATGGATGTTTGACTTGGTCTGGGTGTTTCTATGTATAATATGTATGTATTTACAAAAGAAAAGTAAATAAGTATGTTTATCAGTTATCTAGTACCCATAGTACAAGCTCTGCTTAGTTTGGGACTAGATGACGTTGTGTGAATGCGTGAGGGATATAATTATTCTGCCGTTCTACAGGCAAATCCGTCGCGCAGATACGTACCTGTACGCTCGGCTATTATAATCGCCCCACCTGGCTATAGGGTTTCCCACTTTTCCTTGTTATAACACATCATAATGGTCATTAACATACCTTCTAAAGGGATGATAATAACCCAGTTTAGATAACCCCTATCAGAGACGCACAATGCACGCCAGTGTAGCTGTAAGAGATAATGTCGGAAATGGTACGGTACGAGTTTTTTTATATCTGTGGGTTGGTTTTAATTTTGTATGAGATGGGGTATTTTTATGATATGAGATTTTAATATTTAATAAGTATGGGGATTTCAAAGTAGTCCCTTGCTTTTAGTAAGGGTTTTAATAAATCTTCTATTGGGATCTAAACAATAGTTAAGATGGAATGTCTTACTCATATAACGCTCATCGTTTAAGAGATGTCGACAGCATCTTTAAAATTAAAATTGTGTTCGATACTCTATGAAATATCATAGATGGTGCTGCTTGTAGTGTCGTGCCTTTTTTGTGAGATATCATCAAATGTCCCCTCTCGCTGAGGGTGTAACTGGAGAGAGTGTCAGACTCTTACTGACTACAAACCACTTTGTTGGAAGTCTTTGTATGTCGGGCCTTGATGACTCTTGCAAACAACATGAGCTACATATGGCATGGATGCAGTAGCTGTTGGTGTATGTATCTGGTTGGAGGTTCCTCCTTTTTTTATAGGGCCTAAAATACCATAGTTCAAAGTAAATCATTTCTGTGTTTCATGCCAATATTAAACTTAATTCAAGGTTACCAAAATAGCTAATACTAGAAGCTAAATCTTAGATTAACAAAAATTGTTAGGTCGTAGCTCAAACAGAGAAGATCTTCAAATCATAAACTTTAACCAAGGACGCCTCTAGTTGCACAAAAAGCCGACACCTATTTAAGAAGACTCGAATTACTGACAAGTTTTAAGATTACTATCGGCAAACGATAAGTACAGAAAATATAGACTATTTATTTGACATTAATTTATTCTGACTGCGTATAAGTCGGAACAGATTTTTGAGGAAACATGAACTCCAATGCATTTTATGGACGCTTTGCATAGGACCCGAGGGCGTACTTCCGGATTGATCGTGTTGGATCTGACTAGAATTTGATATTCATTTTATTTTTCATCACAATGCTGTATGTTTGTTTGAACTGTTGTGATTTTTAAATCACTTCCCCGTCGGAATTTTGAGTAACAGACAGATGATAACTCAATATTTTGCAATAGTATGAGATATAAGTTCGAGCCAAATAACTTTTGCTGCAGTTTGCCTTTTGACGCTTTGTGTATGCGCAGGAGAGTTTTGATCATAAATGTATTGACCATCTTGAAGTCACCAGTTGCTTATGCCTTGATTGGATGTAAACTAACATATTTCCTTCTTCGATTGATGAGCTATTTATCACTGAAAGAATTCCTCAAATGGGTCTAGTAGTTTCTGAGATTAGAGCGTGAACAGTCTTCAGTTTTTAACCAACTTCCAAAAAAACGAGGAGCACATATAATACTAGTAAAGATTAGGGTGCTATAATATCCTTTAGGCCCTAAAATATCCATTCTTAACATCGTCACGAAAGCTCTTTGAGTTGATTCTTCAATACTAAGACCACTTACGGCAGGCTGCAACCGTGTAAGCGTCCGGAATAATGGTCTGTAACGAGCCCCGTCCGTCAGCCCTGGGCAGCAATTGTGCTGGACATAGGCAGTGCCAGACGCCTCTCAAATTATTGCATTTGAATACAACTTTATGAATAGGTGCACTGGTTCAGGTGTGTATGGAAGTTCCGTATTAAATTATGCTGTGAAGGTTCTGAATAATTAAATTGTGGATGTAGTCAACTTTTGCAACTTGAAACTGCAATTTATGAGCACATTTTAATTTATAAAGGTCTGTGTATCTGAGTTAAGCATTCTCATCATCTGCCTAGCTTTTTCCCAAGCTATCACCACTGGGTTCGGCTTCCAGACTAAACGTATGTAGCTGACTACCAGTGTCTTATGTGAAGTGACTGACTATCTGACCCCCTCTACCCTGTTGCCTGGGCAACTCGATACCCGTAGTTAAGACTGGTTGTAAGACTTTCTGGCTTCTGACTACCCATTAGGACTGCCAAAGTTCTACAAATGACAACCGGGACCCAACAAATTAACGTGCCTTTCGAATGAGAAAGGAACTCCTCATGACAAGATGGTCACCCATCCACGCCTGCGCCAAACGTAGCTTAACCTCATGATTGATCGAGCTGTGGTGTTGTTTCCTAGCCATGAGCTTTTCGATATTTAGAAATATCATATTCAAAATAAAAATACATGTTATTTTGTATCATATGACCTTACAAACCGTATTTACATTCCATCCTTTTGACCTTGACCTGTTAGGAACATTTTCCTGTTTATTCTTGGAATCCGGGAAAAGGTCCTCTAATCTCAACAATGGACGGTTAACTTTCAAAAAATCGGTTCTTTTTGAACACAAAATATTAAATCGACAGCCCAAAATAAAGATACAGGCTGTGCACAGGCAATAAATTGTATTTTGGAGAATTCTTTAATCAGTAGAATTTGTAAATTCATAGTTCGTTTAAATTTTATGACCTTCGTTCATACCATACTTGCCTAATAGGTAACAAACCACATTGTTAGTGGAATAATCAAATTTTAGCCCTTTCTAATCAATTAATCCTGTGTAGCTACACTACAAACATAACCATCTATTATATACAAACATAGAAGTACTTATAATTACTAGTCACGCAAGCAGAGTATTCAACAACTTTCTACGTATACATACATATAGTAGAACCCAACAACAACTGTCTGTGCCCAGCAAACTCAACACCCATCTGGTCGGAATATCCTCCCTCTTCATTCAGATATGAAGGCCTTTACTCTCTGGTCATAGAAACAAAAGCATCCACCACTAAAATCCACATACAAGCACTGCGAAAATAATCTTGCAAAGATGCTACGTGACCAATGATGAAACTCTGATCTTCACAACCCTAAACCTGCCTAATCTACAGGTTATGGAACACAGTACAGGCAGTTGTATACAATGCAATCTGTCCTTTTTCACTAGGTCTATGTACGTATAGTTACTATAGTTTTATGTTGAACATGCTATATTTATTTCAAACGCCGCCGTATAAAGCCTATTTAAAATACCCATAAAAGACCATTTCTTGCAGGATAAACGGATGATACTTCCTCTTATTACCCACGGGGGTAATAGAACCTACATTCGTTTTGTCAACGACTATTGCAGGAAACAGTATGCGTGCTTGTAGGTCAAACTACTAAAACGATCTTAAAGTGTAATTCTGACCAAAGCGTCCTGTTGGGGCTGCGGGTTGTTCGCTTACCACGGCCCTGGCACACAAATAACTCCAGAAGGAATAAATGGTTTTTAGTCAGTAACAGTTTGACACTCCCTCCAGCTGCACCCTCAGCGGTAGCTCACTTGATAATATCGTCGCGTGCAGCTGAAGAACGACGCGATAAAGTTTAGATTAACATACTGTGGCTATTGATTCCTAGCCGTCCTTCGTCATCATCAACAGCCTTTTTATCATCCCACTGCTGGGCACATGCCTTCCTCACACAAAAGGATTAAGCGTTAATCACCACGCTTGCTCAATCAACCCATTAGGGTACAATATTATTAGTCTGTTTGTCCATTAAAAAACCGTTATGTTGTCCACAGTTCAACCACGGGGTGTGGGGTCTCCCGCCCGTGGTGTGCGACTGCTACATCGCCATCGACGTCATCTGTTCCACCTCCAGCATATTCAATCTAGTCGCTATATCCGTTGACAGGTGAGTCACTTGCATTCATTTATATGGTTTATGCATTGGTAGATAAACAGTTTTTTTTTTTATTGGTAAAAAGCACCATATGGTAAAAATTCTGTATTTTCTTTTATTATCACTTTTTTTATAATCTGGCATAGAGAATATCAGTAAACTAGCTTCCACCAGCGTTTAGACTCGCGTCACGTAGAAACTACTCGTCGCACCCGGATAAAAATTAGCCTATTGCCTTCCGCAATAAATAAACTATCTACACTGAACGGATTTTTCAAATCGGTTTACTAGTTTTCGAGATTAGCGAGTTCAAACAAACAAACAAATTCTGCCAATTTATTAGCCTGTATCTTAAAATGGTCAGACTTAAACTATAAGCTAGTAATGACAATGCAAAGATTATTTTCAGTACTGTATTGCGTGTTTATAGTACTTCAAACTAAATTCACAATACATTTCGATAAAGGCCTGAACCAATTCATGCTCCAGCGGGCAGCGGCTGGTTTCAGAGCAACCGATTTGAATATAGCCTGCTGTCCATTTATTTTACACTATTCCTTTGGGACAATCTTTCAAGCGTTCGCAGTAAATGTAGTAGCAAAAACGACATTTTTTGCTAAGATTCAGGGCTATAAAACGTGGATACTAAAAAAACAAAAAAGGTTTTATTTGTACTTTGCTCCGATGATCTAACTAAATCTCGAAAAATCTAGATCTTTTTTTATGCTAACTTCACCAGCAGTTTCACCCTCATTAAGAAGGAACTTCTTCGCGCACCCGGATAAAAAAGAGCTATAGCCTTCTTTGATAAATAGGCTATCTTACACTGAAAGAATATTTGAAATCGAACCAGTATTTCCTGAGATTAGCGCGCTCAAATAAACAAACTCTTCAACTTTATAATATTAGTAGGTATAGTTCTTTTTTATAATCACGTACAGACGCCAGCAATTCAAGCTACCCGAACCGATAAAGTTGAAAATATGTTAAGAAAATTTGACAGATTGTAGTAGCTCGATATGCTGGCGTATGTATGTAGGTACATAGGTATTTTGACGTTGAGTGTCTTAATGATTTTTTTCAAATCCGACCAGTATTTGCTGAGATTTGCTTGTTCAAGCAAACAAAAAAACTTTTCAATTTTAAAATATTATAGAGATAGATATTTTTTTATAATGTCTTACGTATTTTGACATTCTGTGCTCTCAAATCAGGTTATTTACAACTAAAACAGCCGCGTGATTTCCTAAATATTTAGAAGGTCCGATTCTGATTACCACGCCATCTGGCTAATCTTCTTTAATTATTGGCATCTGTTGCGAGAGCCTGGTTTGTGTAGGCAATTTATTATCACGACTCACTCTCGTAAATGGGGTTGTAAGGACCCCTAAAAGGCAGGCTGTGTGGTAAAAGGCTTGTTTAGGGTTAGAATTGCGAAAGATTTTCTTTTGTTTTTTTCATTATTGTTTTAAAAATGTTTGTTAGCAAGAAATAGGTGAATGGATACAGTACCTTAATAAAGTGGAAAATTAATTGTAGAGAATTTCCATAGGCATAAAGCTCAAAAGCCACCATTTTTTTTCTCGAATAATTTGAGATTGAACTTATTTTTGTAAAAATGTAGTTCTTCAAACCTATTAGATAGACATGTGTTGCTGGGTGGTTTGTGTGCCACTTCTTCTGCGGTGGGCGTTTTGGGTTTATCAGCCTAATTTGAATTAATAGGGTTAGTTTTGAAAACCTGGAGAGACCTCCTGCCTATGCCTATGTCTGCAAGTACTTATTTTTAGTACAGATACCAGCATATCAAGCTACCCGAAACTGTAAAATTTTCCCAATCAACTTTGACCATATGCTTCAACGATAAAGTTAAAAAATCGATTAAAGAAATTTGACAGATTGTAGTAGTGACATGCTGGCGTCTGTACTATAAAAGACATAATATTACTTATTTGCCATTTACAGAACCAATTTCTCGCAAAAATACGTACACATCCAAACAGTTGCAGACTAACCCTCGTCATTCTAAAACGACTTCTAACCAACAAACTCAGTTTCCTCCTGAAATCAATTTATAAGGCAGATGTTCCAAATCTAGTAAAAAAATCCGTCTTATTGTCGGCCCTTCGCCGTCCAATTTTGTCGGACACCTATTTCATCATTCTTTCCTTCATTCCTTTAGTTTCCGTGTGAATGTTTCAGACAGATCCTTTTTTTATTTACCCAGTAACGTATAGTAGAACGTGGGTTTGCGCCATAGATATCAGTAGCTATAGATATGGTTGGTGGACTTGTTAGTCAATAGGGATGATGACTAGGTCTAAATTAAAATATGTTATCATATTCATCTTGTAAAGCATCTTAAAATAATGTCGGTTTAATTTATCGTTTTGAACCGAAATATGTTTCCATTTTTTTATTGATAATATAATCGAAATACATAAGTATACGGCTTGATGTGAAAAATCTGTGACGTCAAAACTAAGTAATTTCATACAAATTGCATACAAAGTAAGCGTTTTTGACAGTTCAATAAAAGTAATGAATTTGACTAGTTATCATCTACCGGATTGATAAATGTCCAAGTAGGTAAACTTCAGTGCTGTGATTTCGGTAACCTGCATTTTTAAGATCTCTTGTCTTTATAGGATGTGAGTCCTTGACTCGTAAGTAAAATAATAATTATATATAGGTACCAATATACCAATCTGTCATATACTCGTACTTATGTACAGACGCGAGCAAATCAGGCTACTACAATCGATTAAACTCCTTAATAAATTTTCAACTTTATCGCTGAAGCATATGGTTCAATGTTGAGAAAATATGTGTTTCGGGTAGCTTAATATGCTGGCGTCTGGACATACCCAACACTGAAGATTATTTTACAAATGGGACCACTAGTTCTGGAAATGAGCGCGCTTATGAAGAAACAAACTTAGCTTTATAATATCAGTATAAATTTAAATGAAGTTCTACCTAAGGGCAACGTAGAAACACAACTTTCAACAAGTCCTCATCACATTACCTGGACACTGAACCTACGACCTTTCGATAGCCTATCAACACGTCAGCTTTGTCCCATTACGCCCACAAAAATACCTACACAGCCAAGTCTTAGGCCATTTACACACGATACCGCGCACCACCCCGCGGACCGCGATAACGACAAGGGGAAACCATAGCAATTCTCCGAGCGGTTACGCGGTAACCGCCCGCACGGTATTGTGTGAGAATCACCTTAATTACTGAGTTTAATTAAAAGCTACAGGTACTGGTAGTGCACTCACGTGCTTATAGGCTAATTAATATCGATGTATTTAGATAATTAGATTCCTGTGAGGATCGATCAAAATTTGAAATGAATAGGTGTTTTTAATAATGATGTAGGTACATGTATGAATACATTTTTACATGTATTCATACATTGTCATCGGCAGGGGTCATAGTCCCCATAGTTTTCCCTTCCCTAGTCCACTAGCATCCCATCACAATAACCCAAGTAGATTTTTTTTTCCATACTTAGCAATAGTTTAGCACAAACCGGGGGTTGTCCTTGGGTACATTTCCATAGTGTATACAGGGATAATCGTCGGTTTTGTGTCACCATTACATAATATAAAGTTGTCTTAAAAGGGCTTCAGCGTGTTGGCTTCGGCCCCACGTTCGCCTTCCAAAAATCCGGGACTCTATAGTCCCGTGGTCGGAAAAAAAAAAAAAAAAATATAGGTACCTTATTTAGGTGTGCCACGATTGAAAAAAATAGTATCCAATCTTGAACTGAGTATGATGATAATAAAATCTATACTAATATTATAAAGCTGAAGAGTTTGTTTATTTGTTTGTTTGAACGCACTAATCTAGGAACTACTGGTTCGATTTGAAAAATTATTTCAGTGTTAGATAGCCCATTTATCGAGGAAGGCTATAGGCTATATACCATCACGCTAAGACACACGGGAGCGGAGCAGTAACCAAAGATGCGGGTGAAACCGCTGGGGACAGCTAGTAGGTAATATACAGCAATTTTGACAATTGAAAATCATTAAATAAGTTAAACATAATTATAACGATCACTTGGCAATAACGTTTTTTTCAACAAACACTAACCTATACCAACAATTGCAAAAACCAACCAACAGCACATAACCCTTCTCATCATCTTAAAAAGAAATCCATTAGATCAGGCTTTTGAAATAATCTATCACATTATAACATTGCCGATAATGGCCCCAACCCGTCTATTGTATACATCTAAATTGCTTCGTTGTTATATGGATCCCGAGCCAGTGGGTCGAGCGATAGCAGACTCCACGCCTCATTTGCAGCTATTGAACCAGGGTACTCCGCTAACATCGCGGTGATATGTTTAGAGAAAAATACCCCGGGGTTAATGACCGCGTCCTCATTAAAATAAATACCGATAGAAAATCGTAGAATGTTGTGTTTACTAGGAGAGTTAACGATCTGCCGTGTATAGACTTTAGAATGGTTAGACACGGCTAGCTTCGTATTTTATATTTAGTGATATTTTTCGGTAAAGTTGTAAGATTGTTCAAAAAAAATACTAAAAGCTTTGAATTCAATAAATTATATGAAGAACCAAAATATACTTTTTGCAAGTAAAGTTCTCGTATTCAGCTTATTCAGGACCAAGACTTAGACGGTACCCAAATAAAATAAGACAGATCATTTCCAGGATATAAAATAACATCATTTTACGCTCGGTTTACGATAGTTAAAATAGTAGTATTTAACCAATAGTTACAAACTATGACACATGAAAACTCGCGACAGTAGTTGTCAATCAATTGTTGTCGCGCATAGACCGCTCGGTTTTAGCGCAGAAAAACCTACACTAAGAGGACTAAAACACTAACACATTATTTCTTTGTCCACAGATACATAGCAGTAACCCAACCAATAAAATATGCAAAACACAAAAGCAATGCCCGAGTCTGGTCGATGATTGGAGTAGCGTGGCTCGTCTCCGGCGCCATCGGGTCCCCCATAGTACTAGGCCTGAACAACACGGCGGATCGGAGGTCCGGGGACTGTCTATTCAATAATAAGGACTATGTCATATACTCATCGCTCGGGTCCTTCTATATACCGTGTATTATCATGATGTTTTTGTATTATAATATTTTTAAGGTAAGTTTTATTTAGTTTTAAAAGAACTTCTAAAAAGTTTTATGTGTAAAAAGCTTAGTGGATCCCATACCTGACCGAAAAACTAATTTAAAGATATATTTTATGGTAACACATCAAACTTTTTTAAAACGAGAAGCAATTTTTTTCTAGCTGCCTTGAGAAACCCAAGGGTCAAAACAAGACTCATAATTTTAAACACTATATTTTTTCCAGGCAATAAGACAAAGAGCGAAAAAGCAGCGCATAGCGAAGAAGACCTCTGCAGCGCTCAGCTCCGCTGTATCCAGCGGTACGGCAGCCGTAGTGATAGAAAACGTAGCGCAGACGCAGCGGCTGGATGGGTCTATGAACGACGCGCCCACTAATACCGCGTCAGGGAGCAATGAGGATGAGGATGATGAGAAGTAAGTATCAAGGACATCAATAATTTTAAAGTCGTATCTACAGACGCCAGGACTTCAAGCTACCCAAAACTGAAAAAAAATCCCAAACAACTTTGAACCATATCCTTCAAATATGAAGTTGAAAATCTATTCAGGAAATTTTACATGCTGGCGTCTGGGCCCTCGGTTTTAGCCATGGTTTTATCTAAACTGGATATAATCAAATTCAAAATATCAGTAACAATAAGGAAGTTTTTCCTGAAAATTTCTTCCTACACTATTTAGCCAAATATTTGAAGAACTAACAACCATCTAAATATTTGAGATAGAACTTAACATTTATCGATGTGAAACTTAGCATGTTTGGTCGAAAAGCGGCAAAAGACATAAGAAAACTCTTTGAAAAGACTTCCTTCCTGCATGCCAAAGAATTGGAATTCCCCCAAACATTTCCACACATTACTTTCTTATAAAAACTTTTCGATAACACATACTAGTAGAAGTAAACATGACCATAAATATATTAGTCTCTTAGGCGGATCACACATTACCATACCAGTGGTCCCTATAAGTTGGCGCTTTAGGATGTGTTGGTCAAAATTGCCTACAAGACTTAATTTTTTACTTAGAAGAAGATATCGGTAGCTTTAATGGTTTTTGTGAGGAAGGTTTTGAACATGAATTTGGATGGGTATAGAGGAAGAGGACGGCCAAAGCAACGATGAGAGAAATAACTCGAGAGACGACGTCAGATAGAAGAGCGTGGGGGAAGAAAACATACAGCGCCGATCACAAATAAAATGATGGTGATCAGAAGCTTTAAGGATTAAATAAAAAAAATGTTCAAAAAATCGTGTTAATTTTAAGTATTAATTTTGGTAGGAAATTATTTAGCTCAAAAACTACGTTAATGCTACTAAAAATCAAACTGGTTCGCTAGTGTGTGATCCGCCTAAGTTCAACCCTTGAATACTTGAGAAACTGTTAAGAAGTTTTTGCTCTCACTTTCTTCCAGCTTCGGCAGGACAGAGATGGGTGCGTATGCTGAGGAGCTGGTGAACTCCAGGTCGGCCAGGTTCATGCTGGCTGCTGTGGTGGAGGAAACTGGACTGTAAGTAGTCTTATCAGATCATTTAATAGTATGTAGTATTTGGTGTCGTAAAAAAATGTGACTATGAAAGTGGTTACTTAATTTTCTATTGAATGCAACATGGCCACAATAGGGATGCGGACTAGGTCATAAATAAAATACTTTATCATATTCATTTTGTAAAGCATCTTAAAATAATGTCAGTTTAATTAATCGTTTTGAATCGAAAACTGTTTTTATTTTTTTCTTGATAATATACTCGAAATAAGTATATGGATTGATGTGAAAAAAATGTGACGTCATATGTGGTGTTTTCATACAAATTGCATAGAGAGTAACCGTTTATGACAGTTCTATAAAAGTATTGAATTTGACTAGTTGTCCGCATCCCTATTGAATATTGCTGTAGGGTTTGTTGCCCCACTTCTTCCCAGCAAAAACACATAGGAAGTGGTGGGCGTTTTGCGGACTGTCTTTTGTTTTTATGTCCGCAAAAGTGCTGATTTATCTGCCTAGTTTGAATAAGCACTTTTGATTTTGAATTGTTTCGATGGTCTTTTGAGACGCGGTAATCATACAACTTAATTACCCTACTCTTTTGTCTTAAGTATAGGTCTTTTATTTCCAAAAGAAAACTATAAGCATTAACTATAAACTGTAATCGTCTGTTTGCTTGTCTAAGTGCCAAGCAAACAGACGATTACAGTTTTATCTTATTGATATAATAATTTTCAAGTGTAATTCGTTTAAATTTTTAATACTCACTTAAGGGCTTTTAGCTGATACTCGAAATAATTGAAGACACACTTTTGGAAAATATTTAAAGCTTTTACGAAATACAAAATAAAAGTTTATCCCCTACTAATGGTACCCGACACATTACATTATAGCTTAGAATAAAAGCAATTTTAAAATAAAAGTACACTTACCATAAGTCAGCTTTTCGACTCCAACTAAACCCTAGATATGAACCTTCAAATTAACCTGCACTTAAGAGTATCTTTCATCTCATTTCACAAAGAAAATCTATAATATTTCAAAAGGTTTTTGAGCAAATCGAGTGCACTCAGATTGGGCCGTTGGTTTCATAAAAAATATCGCCATATTGAAAAGTTCAATTTTGTAAAGTACCAGGTGTACAGTCGGCTACAAATGTGGTTTCCCCACAGGTGACATGCATGATTAACCTTTTGATCGCCATATCAAAAAAAAAAAGACGTGCCCTCGGTGCCAAGCTAAGAATTAATCCATAAATACTAAAATACAGTAGTGAGTTCGAAATCATATCGATTAAAACTATTAGTATTTGACTTTAAAAGTCTGTCATGTAGTCGTGACCGTGGCGTGCTGGTCACTTTTTAGTTTGTCATCTATACATACGTGACCGTGGCGGTATAAAGGCTAGGCATCACGAAACAAGGTCTACGATTTTTCCTTACACACTGTTCGAAAAATGAATCTTAGCTATATGAGATCCTCATTGTTCTCAAACTTGGAGGGACACTTTTACACTCAAACACTTTTTTGTCTGACTGTACTTACAGTAAATGTGACTTCATCAGCCTGTTATGATGCCAATGTTCTAGAAAGTTCTATTGATCTTTTTTAATACCTTTGACTTTGTTTTGGTCTGGAGTATGTAAGGTTATTCAATTGTGCTGTAATTCTAGGTCAGATTGGATGTTTAGATTCTTCTAAAAGACGTTATAAGTTAAGAAAAGTTAAAGCCAACAAATCAGCATTGCCAACCAACGTGGCAATGCGGCGAACAGCGGTGACGGTGACAGCGACGCGGATGAAATTTGTGATGCATTGTTTTAATTTGTCCTTTTTTATTTTCTTTGTATATAGATTTTTTTTTTAGTTTAAAAATATATGTAAATATCGCTGTATATCTATATATCTATACATATAATAAAGACAAGTTTTATTTCTTATGGACGAATAAGTAACGACCTAAATATCATCAGGCTTTTGAGACCAAATTAATGGAAAATACTTAATAGTAGCAAAAACTTTTAGCTTAGAATCTAGTTTGATTAAAACTTTTATCCTAGTAGAAAAACAAGCGTTATTTATTACCTGCCAAAAGTATGTTTCTAAAAACCTTCTTAGACATAACGTGTAAAAATTGGTAGAACCTGAAGTCAACAGGAGCTCTCATTCTTAGGTACCTACTATCTTATATATACTTACGACCATCATCATCAGCCTTTTTATCGTCCTACCGCTGGGCACAGGCCCCCTCTCACACAGACAAGGGTTTAATCACCACGAAGCGTTTATCACCACGATTGCTCACGGATATAGACTTTATAGTCCAGGGGGCTTAACCAATATGTCTTTCTACAATCGTAAACGCTCATCGTCGAAATGACATTTCGATTATGACCGGTTTATCGATTTCAAATGTCATTTCCAAACACTATTGTCGTTTCTACTAGCGTTTACGATTGTAGAAAGACATCTTGGCTACAGGCCCAGGTTTTCACAGGGTGTTTTCCTTCGCATTTAATCAGTTATTCTTAAAACCTTCATATGTGTACGTAACACATACATACGTAACGTATAAAAGGAAGCAGATGCTAAAGTCCAGGTCTTCTTATATTTTTACTTATACACCATACCATGTAAAATATAGATTACTTAATTTCACAAATAAACACTCAAAATACTTTTATCACGCAGTAGGGCAAACAAACAGTGCTATTAATCAGTACTCGTGTTGATAGTAAATCCGGTACGAACCGGTTTGTTTGACTTGATCTGTGGCCGCCATCTTGCTTCCACCAGATTAGTGTTTACTGGAAACTAAACTAAGTTTCCTTGATGTTGTGACTATCAATATGCTTGGGCGCTTGCATAGCTTTCGTTATAATCTTCCAAATGCGGTCTGTGACTTAGTATTTACTTTGACTTAACTTTCTAAGCTAACTTTACCTTGCCCAAGTAGGTAATTTAGTAAAACTTAGCTTTTTTTCCTGTCTTAGTTGTAGTCATTGGTTCAGATGCTTTTACGGCGAATATCAATAGCCTATATAGCTGTTGATTTGTTTACTAGAGACAGAAATTATATCTTTAGTAGCCAAATCAACAGATAAGCACTCTATAGAAATCCACAGGTAATCTACGTTTATACGAACATAAAAGACGGTCTTGATAGTGACCCTATTTATATCTCCAAAACGAGTAACTTAGCAGAACATACATTTTCAGCCAAATCGGTTATAACAGCTAGAATCCTCTTAGAACTTAAGACTTTTGTCTTCACCAGCTAACAGGCAGTAGTTCCCAGGCCTCGGGACAAGGGTGAAACCGGGTCGGAAACCAGCATAGTATAAAATAAACTTTCATTCATTCAAACGTTAATTGAAAAAATGTTTTATTTGCGCAATAACTTTAACCCGTCCAATATTTTAACGTGAAAGCGCGCATGTAACACAATATTCATCAATCTACATATTTTTTTTATGAAATACCTACATATTTGTTTATACATTCATTTGAAATATTGCAACGTTTGTTTTTCCAACAGCATAATGGCGAACCTGGCGTCTCCCATTCCAATGATGGACCCCAACACGAACAACGACTCAGGGTACGCCCCCTCTAACATGGAGGCTGATAAGGAGCACACTCCCCCTGCTTCCCCTACTAATAAGGAGGAGAAGAAGCCAGAAGATAGTACAGAAGCGGCCAAGCCTAAGCCTGAGTTGAAGTAAGTGAAAGTTTTCTAGATTTAAAAATAAATATGGGGCTATATGGTATTACAGGATCGATTGCTTTGTGTAGTTGACAGATGCTGTTTGTCAATGCTACCAGACGTGTAGGTAATCAATCATCACCCATAATTTAAAAAAATGTTTCACAAAAAATCCTATTACTTTAAAGTATCAATACTCTAATCTTATATCATGTCTTGAAGCCATATATAGACGTGTTTCCGTCCTATGTTTTATTTTATATGTAGGCACCTACTTAGCAGACTAATTTCAAACTTATCTTATTTAACCGAATTACTCTGTTACACACATATAAAAAGATAAAAACTCATTTATTCATAGTAGGCTGAAAATAGCACTTTTTGAAGGTCAATTTTACAAAAGAAAGCCCCCAAAAACGCCCTATATAACCAATTCCGATATGTTATCACTGGAAGATAAGACCTCTTGTTAATGACAGACGTGCACTTTACGTTCAAAAACATTCAAGTCAATAATAACCAAAAAAGTTTAGAAAAAGCTCAGCTCAAAACTAACAGGCATTTTTTCTAACATTTCTCTAATTAATTGGTACACATTCTAACAGATGTTTAAGCAAGATTTAAACTGCAAAAATGAGCTTAATGATCCCAGAGCTAAGCCAGCGGGTGCAGCTGACGCATCGTTACTGATGAGATAGTAATAATGCTACATTCCTAATTGGACCTAACTTTTAGCTGAAGTTGTAACTTAGATATATATTAATAAAAATCTTGAGAATAAGAAAATGATGTATTTTTTTCAAATAAAGGGAATAAAAATATAACAAATACTTAATGGACGATACGTAACAATAGTTAATTGACTCGGAAGGGACGTATGTCTTTTAGTTAGATAAACAGAAATAATACAAACAAACAAATAAATATATACAAATGAGGATCATGCTGTAAAGGAGGTTTTGAGCATGAACGTGGAAGGGTACAGAGAAAGGGAATGAAAAAAGGAGCGATGGATGACTAGAAAGAATGTTACTTGCGAGATGACGGCAGACAGAAGAGTGTGGAAGAAGTAAACACTATGCGCCAACCTCCTATACAGTATGGTTTACAGGTTGATGATGAGCCTTTTTCCAATGATGTTGGAGTCGGCTTCCAGTCCAGGTGATAGTGAGCACCACAATTTTGTATATCTTTAATTAACGGATATCAGAATTTTAATACGAGTTCACAGAATCTTCTGTCATCTTTAAATCGTTAATAAATCATATTATTAAGTATGCATGTATGTATGTGCACAAACCACCCAAAGGCTCAGGAAATAGACCTGCCAAGTAGACATGAGAACAATGATAAATGACCTGCAGATAAGCCTACATAACTGAGTTTTTATCGACAAACCAAAACTGTGTAACTGAAATTTTAGAAGTTCCTACTTGAACGATTTCATTTAGGGCTTATTTCACCACATACAAATTAGTTCCAGTTAGTTTATTCGGTAGATACTTTCAAAAAAATTCTGTTCCATTTTTTAATTTACCCAGTAGATAGCGGCAATTCAGACATTGTGAAACTGGCCCTTAGACTCTTAAAATATAAAGCAAACTTCGAAATAAAAAGGTCTGTAAAATAAAAAAGTACTAAAACAACAGATTAGTAGAATAGCTAACAATGAACTACACTTAAAAGAGCTTTTATTCATAAACTAGAACTACACTCCTTCTTTAATATTCATGAAAAATTGAAAGCTAATAAAAAAATAACAATTTCACAGCTGACTCGAGAAGCCAGCTACTTAATGAATGATTTATTAAAAACACCCCCCTAGAGGGTTGAAGGTTCGAAGAAGGGGTAATATTTGACAAGCCAGTTAATTAAAAACAAACAAAGAAAATATTCTCAGAAAAAAACTGTAGTGAACGCCAATGATAAATGGTACATAATATGGGTACCGTCGAAGATAAATTTGCTTAACCTAATTTATTTTGCTAAAGCGCTTTGATTCCGTAAAAATGTTTTTCTGGTTGTAAAATAAAAAGTCGTGGTGGCCTAGTGGTTAAAGCTCCAGCATCTCAAGATAGTGTGTGTGGGTTTGATTCGAGTTTTTTTTAGTTATAAATGTACTTTCTGGACAATTGATAAAAGTTAGGGAAAACGTCTCGAGGAAACCTGGACTATTAAGTCTGAAATCACTAACCCGCATGACCAAGCGTGGTGATTAGCGCTCAATACTTCTCTGTGTGAGAGGAGGCATGTGCCCAGCAGTGGGACGATAAAAAAAGGCTATTGATGATTACGTATAACTCAATATACATTCTCAAACCTAACAAACATTGTTTGCTTTTTTTATCTTTATTATTTTTACAGAGATCTATGCAATAAAGTTATTGAGTATTGAGATGTGGTTGATACAGACGCCAGCAGATCAAGCTACTATAATCTGTAAAATTTCCTTAATAGATTTTCAACTTTATCGCTGAAGCGTATGGTTCGTAGTGGGTTTGGAACAGTTGACAGTTTCATAGTAGTTCGTCGGTAGCTTGATGTGCTGGCGACTGTACGTTCATTTGGCTGTATCTCCCTGTATTTTTATCCCGAGATATAATACTTAACATCCTGCGTAAAGGTTCAGAGATAATTTTGCTCAGACAATTAAAATTTCATTTACATAATATTTATATGTGGTATCGAATCTGTTTTAGAATTACCCACTAAAACCCGTACGCAACTACGTCAGAACACTACGATATCTGGCCATTATGGCGAGGCGAGGACAATCGCACCTGTCCAATGGTTTCGACAAGCGCGACCCGCCCACAAACCCACTTTATTGTGGCAGATTTATAGTTTGAGTCGAAGTGGTAGCTTCATATCTGCTTAAATTTCTATTATTGGAAACAATATTCGTTGTATGGGTTTTTATTGATTATAAGAAAAGAACAGAATTATAAAGATTAAACAAATGTTTTGACCGCCACTATCACGTAAAGATGACAAGCCAAAAAGTACCCAGCATGCCACGGTCAGGGCTACATGAGAGACTTTTGAAATTCAAACAACTAAAACAGACTATTACGTCTGTTTTATTCGATATAATTCCGAACTCACTACTATAATGTAGGTATTTATGGTTGAATTGTTATCTTGGCGCTGATGGCACGTCTTTCTTTTTTTGAAGTGGCAGTGAAAAGGCTAAAATAATGGAATCGTGTCTAGCTACCCTTCACATCTTACTTTGCACGGCTTATAACTTAGAAATTATAATTATGTCACTTATTAATTATCATCTTCATATTTGTCATGACCTTTTAGGTAATTTTGGAATATCCTAAGTTTATTTTTAACAATTTTGTGTTTAAGTGTTCTTAATGTTAGTGTGTATGAAAAATAAAGAGAAAAAATAATATTTGGAAACATTCAACAGAAGCTATAAATAGAAAATAATTTACAATGTATTCTGAACCCTTAATCTGTTTAAATCCTTTCACCAATTATCTCATACATTATACATTACAAAGGCATAAAATGGAATTATTCCCCCTTAAAAGTTAAATCCCCTTATGAAGGTATCCCCATGAGTTCCTGTTGCCGAAATCTCGTTAAAAAGATTGAAACTTTACCCTTATGAATTCATATATAGGCTATTTGGGATAAGCCAACTTCTATTAGCTACGTTAAAAATTAAAAGAAAAGTCTTTTTTTAAAAGCTTTTACAGTCCGCCATATTGGATTTAGAATAACGTCAAATTATATTTTAAGTCACTCTCAATAAGCCCTTTGATTTGATACCCATATTGTTGAAATTCATTAAAAATAACTACTCCGCCATCTTGGACGGTCCGCAATATTGGATTTAGCATAACGTCATATAACATATCTTGCATTGTCATCCAAACTGAACGTGTATACAAAATTTCAGCTCAATCGGTTGAAGATAACTACTTCAAAATTGAGTTCAAAGAATCCACCGTAACATATATACACGGCAAGTTAAATAAAATCTTTAAAAAAAATGCCAGAACATTTTTTATCTGGAGGCTATACTGAGAATATTGAAATGGTATAAATCCAAATATTGTAGACCTCATTTTCAATCTCATTTCTTACTTATAGAAAACCTATCATAAATAAGTATTATAATCAAGATCCCGAAAATTCATAAGAGCCTAGCTCGTATCAAATACTACGACGTAGCATGTTCTACGCCGTAGCAAAATTCTAGTCATGTCTAACTATACGTAGGAATCTAATACTCTCTATTATAATAATGAAGTTGAATATAACCGCTTTACAACCATTAGTGATGTTCCTCACTAGACCTCAGATCTATCGGATATCCGAAACTGAACCGCGCTTCCGTGATTTTGTATCCGATAATTATTTTGGAAATTGCTCGCTGCGGCTTGCCTGCAAGTGAACGGTATAATTACTTAACTGAGGTGAATGTTTAATAAACTTCTGTTTTGTTTTGTTAAGATAAAAGCTTTGTTTTTTTAACTTGGATATTATTATATTCTATTTTAATCCTACATTCTATTTAGATGCCTATTTTTTTTTGACATTTTCGCAAATTACTATGAAATTAATTCAGTCCACCACATAACATTAAAACTCTATAATCAGGCGCTGTATCTGTCCCCTTAAAATGAGAAAAAATTCTGACATTCGTTATGTACAGACGCCAGCACATCAAGCTACTAATATGTGAAATTTTCCTTAATAGATTATCAACTTTATCGCTGAAGCACATGTTCCAAAACTGATTGGGTGTAAACTATTTACATAATGATCTTGTAAAATGAAAAATCCATCCTTTTTCCACAATATCCGCAAGGCACGCACTCTGTCCCATCACTATGCCATTTAATTACATCGATAGGTGCACCGAATTATCCGCTACCCAATTGTTATGTTAATTCGCTTGATATCGAATATAAATGCTAATAGCTGTTTTGGGCCCTCGGACGGTAGTTAACAAATTGTCAGACAGGTAGATTACGTTGTTCGAATATTAAATTCGATAGGCTCGAGTAGGTCTAGGCTACAGTCAGGTTCTGTGAGCAGGGTCGGCTCTATTGAATATTATAGATTCCTAGTACTGATAAAGCAATGACTGCCTCGTTGGTCTAGTAGTCGCAAGGCGCGAATGCTGTGCACGGGGTCTTGGGTTCGATTCCCGGGTCGGTCCGAAATCGCTTTTTGGGTTTTGAGAAACTTTTATAAAGCAGCCCGGTCGTGTGAGATTGCCGTCCCATCGGACTATGAGAGTGATAGTATAGAGAGCTGGCTTATCTCCATGAAAGAGAACGGCCGCCGTAGCCGACAATCGGCCTGGATGCCATCAGGTATTAGTGTTGATACACCAATAAGGTTATAAAACTGAGTTTATTTGAATTAATGTGCTAAATCTCAGAAATTATGTACTATTGAGAATCATAACACCGCGATTCAGTTTTGCATAAAACGTACAACGCCATCTACTGTAATAATGCGGAACTAAATTCTTAAAACACTTATTTTACATCTAATCAGACTTAAAAAAATGTTTTTGAGGGCCTATTTGTTGCAAATGCACATGGTATTGGCGGAGGAAGCAAGAATGAGGATCATGTTGTGAAAGGGACGACCAAAGAAACGATGGATGGACTGTGTGAAAGTTGATATTTCTAGAAAGAATGTTACTTGTGAGATGACGGCAGACAGAAGAGTGTGAAGCCGACCCCAAATAAAATTTGGGATAATAGCAGGAGGATGATGGAGAGGAAATACAAAAGCCTTACAGATGATGAAGCTACCCATTTTATTAAACGGTGACAATCACAAAAGCCGACTTTGGATACCAAGAACAGAGCGCAGACTTTTGACTTTCATAGAAAATAATGTTCTGTATAAAAATACCTAAGACAAGTCTAAGCTTCTAATATTTCAGTACACAACTCAAAGTATACAGGATCAAACGATGTCAACAAAGCGAAAAGCCGAGGAGTCAATTTCACGAAGTTTTCTTCTTAATAACTTGAACGTGACCTTTGCTATTGGATCCCAAGCCTGCCTTGAACTTGGGCCTTTAAATTTTGACGCTTAAGAAGCTTTGATTCGATCAATTCGTCTAATAAGCTATTCTTAGGTCGATGTCTCTTTGATATAATTATGTAATAAGGAATGTTAAATTCGTTTGTTCATCGACCTCGCGAAAATGCTAAATTATTTCTGCTTTTGACCGCCACTGTCACGTATAGATGACAAGACAAAAAGTGCCCAGCACGCCACTGTCACGAATACATGACAGAGTTTACAAGATGTTCAAAATTAATAGTCAGTGTTAATAGATATAATTCAAATCAACTAATCTGATTGCAAAAAATCTAAGACCTGAGTACCTAAGTTCTGAGGAAAGGAGTACAATATTTTGTGCATTTACTTGCCTTAACTTGAAAAGCTAGTAAATAACTTTATAACCATGGACATTAAAAATGAAACTCAGCTATTCATTTCGAAATAAACTGCAAAATTTATCGTGAGCTTGAAGCCTTTTACAGCTAACTACTGAAAACCAAAAGACAGTTAATTCAAAACAATTTGTTTGTTAATTAAATTAAATTGAATTTTTTTTAAATATATATTACCATAAAAGAAAAACAAAAAAAAAAATAATCTAATTCACAACAATTAAGTTTCCATAACGTAACCCCCTTCTTTGTAGTCGGCACACATAAGCTTTACGTGCGAGAAATAAGTTAGCAACACGGAGTGCAGGTGCAAATACTAAGTTGAAGTTACTGCGCAGCCGGCCAGATTGTGTTTGCAAACTTTTGGAGCGGTCTATTGGTTTACTCTTTACGAAGTTTACTGCTAGCCGTTTACACTAAAATTTGAGTATTTTCAGCTTTGTTTTTGGGTGTGCAAGGGCTCGGACAGAATGTAATATAGAGGGTAGATATTCTGCGGGTTGTTCGTAAGAGATACCGCGGCCCTGGCACACAGGGACCTCCAGAAGGAACATAGTGGGTTTTAGTCAGTAAGAGTCTGACACTCCCTCCAGCTGCACCCTCAGCGGGAGGGGTCATTTGATGATTTCCCACGAAAAAAAAAAGGGTAGATATTATGTATCTTTATTTTGAAATCTGTCAGTCAGTATCGGCAAGTCAGTTCTGTAGTTCAGGGTAAGAAGCCTCAGCTTATCGTTACGCCTCCAGCAGGCTTAGCATGGCGATTCTATATCTATTATATCGTCACCTCTCTGGCAAACTTACGTATCTGCATTTTTTGCGAAATCGAGATTTTGATGCAAAAGTGTACCTAATGGGGTACTACACATTGTGGCAAATTTTGGTATTTCTATCTGTAACGGTTACGGATTTCAGGTTTTCAGATTTTGTTCGCATCTGCATTTTATGTTATTACACCCACAGTAAACTAACCTAAGTCATTTAAGATGTTTCGGCGTAGCAGAATGTATATGCTTTTAGTAAAATGTGCCACAGTCAAGTTACGTATCTGGTACTATCGTAACTTTACATTGGTAGCAAATATGATTAAAAGGAGTCAGTTTACCCAAGGGAAACATACGTAACTGACACATTCGTGAATTTACAGTGGTAGCAAACATGATTAAAATGAGTCAATCACCAAAGCCAAACATACGAATCTGGCACATTCATGAATTGACGTTGGTAGCAAACATCATTGTACAGGGTCAACTCATCCGAGGGACATACGAATGTGGCACATTCGTGAATTTACAATTGTATCCAGTACTATTTGTTGAGGAATTGACTTTAACCACTTATGCGAAAATGTTATTATTCGTGAAATAATGACTTATTCGTTACTAGCTTTTGCCTTCGACTTCATACGCAGATCCTGTTGCTTATGTCAGTGACAACGGTTGTCATTGTCCGAGGATCTAAAACGTCTGGTATCGTATTCTAAGAGTTTAGCGTGGGGAAACCAACAGGTTACGCGAGACGATTCGAGACGTTCCAGATCTTTCATTTTGTAAGTCAACAGGAATTGCCCGCCAGACTAAACAAGTTTTGCTAACACGACATTCCTTTATGTGTTATGGTATAGCTGGGCTCATAGAATTCCAAAACAGGTGTTTCAGACCTTTTTTTTCGTGGGAAATCATCAAATGGCCTCCCGCTCAGAGTGCAGCTGGTGGGAGTGTCAGACTCTTACTGACTACCACTATGTTCCTTCGGGAGGTCCCTGTGTGTCAGGGCCAAGGTAACTCTGGTGAACGACCTGCAGCCCAGGCAGACCTTGGCCCTAATGAACCCCTCCTAAGGTGTTTAGGACCTTCGATTTTTATAAGTCAACAGATAGTGCTCATTGGATTGAGCAACTTTTGACAAAACGTCATTCATATAAGTGTCACTTGGCGCTTGGAATACCACAACAGGTGTTCCAGAACTTCGATATTTATACGTCTCTTTCAATTTCTAACTGAATATACATATTATTATGTTGTGTGCGTATTCGGGACGATGTATGATAATCTCGATTAGCAGTTGTCACCCTTCACTGGTTTGACCTGTTTACCTGTCAGAAGATGTGCGAATACGCTGAGAAGTCGAGCGTGATTCTATATCGAAAAATGTTTCCGATTCTTAAGGCAACATCTCAAATAGCTGTCAAATATTTACGTTTTAATTAATTTGGCAACTTTACTGGATTAAAATAAGAAATATGGCACTGAAAATATAATATGAATTGCAATTGAAAACCCTAAATTTCATGTTGTGAACGTTTTTGCTGGGAAGTTTGTTCCACCATTTCTTTTTCCCAGCGATAATAAAGGACAGGCTTTTTTAGGGTCTTTTGTATAATTAGCAGTCGTTACGGGTAGTCAGAAGCCAGTAAGTCTGATGCCAGTCTAACAAAGGGGTATTGGGTTGCCCAGGTAACTGGGTTGAGGAGGTCAGATAGGCAGTCGCTCCTTGTAAAACACTAGTACTCAGCTAAATCCGGTAAGACTGGTAGCCGACCCCAACATAGTTGGGAAAAGGCTCGGGAGATGAATTAAATGTAAATATTTGACAGCTATTTGCAAAGTTGGCAACATCAGGAATAAGTGACCGCTTCCCTGCGTTATCGGATAGGCTAAAAATAAATTAGAGTTTGTACCAGCAGAGTCAAATTTTCGATGAAATGTCATCGACAGTTAGTCCTACAGTGCTACCGCCTTCGTCGTGTGAATATATTCTCAGTTTTTATTATTTTATAATTATACAGTGAATTAGTAATATCTTTGATTTCTACATTAGATGTTTTTTATCTTCGATTTTTATAAGTCAACAGAAAATGCTCATCAGACCAAAAACTTTTGGTAAGACGTCATTCCCATGTTAGTTATGTTGTAGCTGTAATAATTAGATAGTTTTAAACCTCTGACACACATTTTGTTTTTCAAAATAGTGTTTTTTTTTTACTAGGATGAGAAATAAAGACACATTCGTAACTTTACATCACCATGCCTACAATTTAATAGATTTATTCATACCATGGCAAACTTACGTAAGTGGTAGTTTCGTAAGTTCAGCGAATATTTTTATAATGTAAGTAACGAAAGTGCCACTTAAGTAAGTTTGCCATGGTACGAATAAATATCTTTTAAATTGTATGTATGGTGATGCAAAGTTACGTATGTGCATTTATTTCAGATCCCTGTAAAATATTGATAAACCGTCAAAAATATCTAAAAGAATGACTATTTTGCAAACCAAATGTACCATAATACCCATTTCAACTGTTACTAGAAAAAAGTTGTCGTTGATGTTTACTTTCAAAACGCTCCCCTGTAAAATGACGAAAATGCAGATTCGCAAGTTTGCCGTAGAGGTGACGATATCAAGAAAAGACAAAGCTCTTTCTGTTGATGTCTACATGCCTTCTGCCCGAGCATGGCGCGACCTGTCAACTCGCATATAATTACTTGTAAACTTATGTCGATCGAAGAAAAACAAATTGATAACCTCCTCCTTTTTTGAAGTCGGTTAAAAAGAGAAATTTCTTTGCTTCGTGTCAAAAGTAATCTTACGTCAATCTGTCATTATGTCCATTCTCCCATCCTCCAAAATTTGTTCCTACGGTTGCCATGCTACGCCTGCTGTTTTGAAGAAATTAGGTAGGTATATGATGGATACTTGTAACACAGTATGTACCTATTTCATATTACCATAAGCACTGAATCAAAACAAAGCTTAAATCTTTTCCGTTCAGATCACCCCTAATGTATCCTAAAACACAAATAAACGACATCATCTAGCAATCATCTCCAAACGCGTAGAAATGACAGCGTAACGGCCTGGCCACAGCTACAGGCGGTGCGGCGCGCGGCGCGGCGAGCGGCACGCCGGGCGGCGCGACTTGCGGTGGTATGCCACAGCTCGATTAGTTGCGACCGCGGCGGCGTCAGCGGTGGACATATTTAGGAGAATGGCCCCATCAAAAGTGGCACGATATTGCCTTGAATCAAGTGTATTCTTAGCTCAAGTATTCTTATTTCAATAATCTGTAGACTATAGCTAAGGTACCTACATACCTAATACTCATACATTAATACACAAATAACTCGTAGGTAACAATCAATGAATAGGTAGATAACTATCAATGAAACTGTAAATATCTACGAAACTAAATTCATCACCTACTTATCTAATTAAATTGCCTACTTGTAAAAAATAGGTAATAAATACCACTATTACCAGGAAATTTATGATTTATTTCTTCCCACATTTTTTTAATTATGTGCCTATACTTATGATGTGGATGTTTTGACATCCATATTGCTGGTCTACACAGTATTTCAGCAATGAATTCTTATGTATCCATATTCAATTATTATAAGAACGCGCGAAAAAAACAAAATGATTTGTTTCGGTCGCGCGAAGACTGAATGCGTCCAGCGATGCCGCCCCGCGCGCCGCTCTGAGCTGTGGCCACCTCGATACTCGCTAGTACATTTGTTTCACTCGCACAACGCGCCGCCCGAGCCGCCGCGCGCCGCTCGCCGCTCACCGCGCCGCAAGTCGCGCCGCAATTCGCTCCGCCGGTAGCTGTGGCATACTTCATAGGTTTTCTACCATTTGTTTTCGCCGCTCACCGCTTGCCGCGCCGCAATTCGCGCCGCAATTCGCGCCGCGGTTAGCTGTGGCCAGGCGGTAACGCCGCCATAATGGAAGGCGCCATCTTGTGTTGCAGTTTTTGGCGGCAATTTTGTCGAGGGCATTCCAAGGGATCGAAGCCATCGGCCATAAATGGCGTACTGACCTATTTCCTTTAGAGGGTCTGCTGAGAAATTTAACTAAACCTATTTTTACGTTGGGTTTGCCCATTTTTCAGTGAAAGTTCATTTAAGGGTATTGAAAGATCTGCGGGTTGTTCGTAAGAGATACCGCGGCCCTGGCACACAGGGACCTCCAGAAGGAACATAGTGGGTTTTAGTCAGTAAGAGTCTGACACTCCCTCCAGCTGCACCCTCAGCGGGAGGGGTCATTTGATGATTTCCCACGAAAAAAAAAAAAAAGGGTATTGAAAGATGGGTCATGAGAGATTATGTTATGAATCTTTGGTGCTTAATACACTTGTAGAGGAGCTCGTGGCTAAGTAACGTCCGAACGGTTCGATCAATCATAAAGTTAAGCAATGCTTACCGCGGTCAGTGCGTGGATGGGTAACCATCATGTCATGACGAGTTCCTCAGTGTTTCAGAAAGCACGTTAAAATGGTGGGTCCCAGATGTCATTCTTACATCTTTGGCAGCCGCTACGGCTAGGCAGAGACCAGGAAGTCTGACGATCGGTCTTACGGGTTGTTTGGGTAACTGGGTTGAGGTTCATGTGAAAACTGGTACTCAGCTGCATGTGATAAGACTGAAAGCCGATTTCAACACAGCTGGGAAAAAGCTGGGCAGATGCAGATGACACTTTTATCACCCTTTTTCAAGTATTTTTTCTTCTCTTTCAATGAGAGTTCTATTGAGGAATTGTAAACAAACTTACGACTAAGTATTTGTCTTCTACTTAACAATATTTTCCCTAGCGCAGTACATATGGTGCTATCACAAATATATTTCGAATTCGGCTATATTTTCAATGTGCGGTACGTGTTGTCTTTAGCTCACCCTACTCCGAAACTTTGACATCTGTTAGTTCGTAAGCGAAGTTATTTTGTAGTTCGATATAAGTTAGTGTTCGCCACTATTGTACTCGATTCGATTTTTTTTATTCTCTATTTTGTTGAAGATTTATATTTATATGTACACCAGCACATCAAGCCACTACAGTCTGTCAAATTTTCTTAATGAATTTTCAACTTTATCGCTGAAGCATATGGTTTAAAGTTGATTGGGAAATTTTGACAGTTTCAGGTAGGTAGCTTGATATGCTGGCGACTGTACGTTAACAAAATTGGCACGATGGCAGGTGGATTATGACATAGTACCTAGTTCGTTGTAAATACACAACCGCATTTCGTACGTTTTTTTTTATCAAAAATGTATCAATTTGCATCGCGCGCTGGTGCTATGCAATATTCTTTTTGCAACGTTTCCCTATTGTCTATACTTTAATATTTTAAAAACTTTAATTTAAAGTTTCAGCCAATATTTTACAAAAACATTTTGTAACTGAAATACATCTGTCTGAAATGAATACAGACATTCATACAGATCACACAAACGCTCTTTACCTAAAAATCAAATTACCGGCATATAGGTACTTTTTAGGAGAGTGTTTTTTTTGTAGGTGATTGTTTATATCCCGAGTTAAACGTCAAGAAACGGATCCCAAGACATACCGTTGAACACCAGCCCGATCACAGCTCAATCTTCTAATAGGACACTTATTACAACATCATAAATCATCCAGAACCTTCTAAAACTTATTCAACTCTTCCACAGAAAGAAGCTAAGCAGGATAAGCAACAGCTCCCTCATCTCGACTCCTCGGCGGCGGTTCAGGAGTGCGGCATCAGCTGCTAGGTTCACCATCTTCCGAGCGAACAGGGCTGGCAAGTTGAGGGCCAAGTCTTTTGCCAAGAAAGAGAAAAAGGCCACGCAGACACTTGCCATTGTTTTAGGTGAGTTTTGAGATAGTAGAAACTATACTATATACAAAAGAGATAATAATGAGATCGTGAGGTTTTTATTCAATGTCTAGCTAGAGCTACTGAACTGATCTGTTTTAATTTGTTTTAAAGCGCGAATCATTTAATGAAATATATCATAAAGCCTCTCTTCTATCATAGTTTTGCCTTGCTGTAGTTTCATCAAATCTGTATATTTTTTTCTTGTTCTTTATCTATATAATATACCTTAAAATGAATCCCTATTTCCCTTGGTCACGCTATCACGTGTGAACGGCTGGACCGATTTCACTTATTTGTTGTTGGGTTTGTTACGATAGATAAGATATTGACTTACGATAGAAACGAACAGTAGGTACAGACGCCAGCACATCAAGCTACCCGAAACTGTCAAGTTTTCTCAATCAACTTTGATCCAAATGCTTCAGTGATAAAGTTGAACATATAATTAAGGAAAATTTACAGATTTTAGTAGGTTCATGTGCTGGCGTCTGTACAAGGTCTGTCGGGTCAGTTAGTTTAAATAAATGCAGATATACATTCATATAACAGTTCTATTTCCAAACCTCGTTCTAAGTTGTATACTATACAAACTGCCCGTATTCTATTCTTCTACAGTAAAACTCCATCCAAAGGTTGTCTGGAAGAAATTGCTTATTAGCGATAAGACCGCCAATTGTACTGTTTTTGTGTTTGTTGTTTCCTGTGTTTTTTATTATTATGGTGTACAATAAAGAATAATCTATCTATCTATCTATCTATACAGAGGCACCATGACAAAGTTACGATAACACTCGAATTTAATTTGCATAGCAAATAAAGTTAGTAAAGCACTATCAGGGGTTTTATTCGCTTCTAAAAAACGTTTACTTGGAAGTGAACCAAATACAAAGAACTAAAGGTCCTATTGAAATGGTTTTAATTTAAACTTGGAATTAATAAAACAAAAACTACAAGAGCGTTCGCTTCGGGAACTGTTACCAAGAAAACTCGATGGGTTGTTTTCGAAATCGAAGAATTAACTCTCAATTCAGATTTTAATAGAAAAAGAAAAGAAGCCTGATACCTAAGCTCAATAAATAATATAGACAGATAACTTTTGCAGTGTTCTTTTTTTTAGTATTTGTGAGATTTTTTTAGTTTATATGTTTATAGATACCCTAAAAAATATTAGCGAAATCCCTTGGCTGTACTAGCCATACCTAAAATTACCAATGTTGAACGTAGGACCTAATAGTTACTTATTATTTAACTTCCGTACATCGGAGAGCACGTAAATGTCGGTCCTGCGCCGTATCTCTGTCCGGTCGTTTCGGATTGCCGTCCTATTGGACTACGAGAGTGAGGGAATAGAGAGTGTACCTGTGCCTGCGCAAATGCTTGTGCACTGTAATATATCCTGCGTGGCTGAACTCTTTAGAGATAATGGCCGCCGTGGTCGGTAATCGGTCTGGACGCTATTATTATTGTTTAACTAACACTATCTCTCTCATTCCAGGTGTATTCCTCTTCTGCTGGGCACCGTTCTTCTCGTGTTCAGTCCTCGACGCCATGTGTTCCAAGTTCGGCCTCCCCTACTCGCCCGGGGTGACCGTGTTCATCCTCACCACGTGGCTGGGCTACATCAACTCCTTCCTCAACCCCGTCATCTACACCATCTTCAACCCCGAGTTCAGGAAGGCCTTCAGGAAGATACTCCATTGTGGTACCTAGCCTATGGATTTCTACGTAGTTTATGAATAGACTGGGACTCTTTCAAATTTCCAAAATTATCATACGCTCACAAATCTGCTGTTTGTCCTGCAAGCTTAGCATGGCAACCGTAGAAACAAGTTTTGTTTACCGGAGAATGGACATAATGACAGGAAAGTGACATATTGACGTATGATTTCCTTTGACATTTTTTGAAGAAATTTTTCTTTTCTTCGATCGACATAAGTTTACAAGTGATTATATGCGAGTTGATAGGTCGCGCCATACTCGGGCAGAAGACATGTTAACATTGACAGAAAGAGCTTTGTCTTTTCTTGACAGAATAGATATAAAATCGCCATGCTAAGCCTGCTGCAGCAGAGCAGCATTTTCTTTCTTATTTACACGCAATCGGGACTTAATCGCAATACAATATTAATTATAAAGGTACGATACCTTTTTCTTTACCCTACGTTTTGGCGGAATTGCACCGACCGTGGTTCAACCTTCATTTTGATTCTTGTTACTTGTAATGAATTTTAATATTTAATAACCAGTTTAAGTGTTGCAAGCTTCTTCCCTGATTAAACTCTTTTATAGCGCACGTTTTCTGGAGTACCTACAACACCATTTTATACTGGTGATCATTTTCTTATAAATAACCATTTTAAACTGGTGATTATTGTAAATACTGGTTTTATAAATAAACAATTATTGTCTGAGCTCAAGTTACAAAACTACGTAGTATTTCTATAAGTTTAAGGTACTTTTAGTGAACGAATGGTACTATATTCTGTGTGAACGCTTTAGTCTGTATTCTTCCGATGTATCCGTCTGAGTAGTGTTACGTCTATAAGATATTATTTAGTAATATTTCAATTAATGTCAATTTGGATATATAATTAATCTATAGGAAACGCATAACCATGTAATTAGGTGTTGTCACCATTCAATTTTCTAAAAGCATATTGCATATTTTTTTTTATTAAATGTAAATTTGCCTTAAATCGTTAAGTAAGAATCTGTTATATCACTCATTATCGTTTTTCACTTTAATTTATTTAGTTAAATTAAAAACTGTAATCGGATAATGAGATTCATACCTAGAAAAAAATTACCCGATTAAAGATTTGAAATGTATGTTCTATAGACATCTGCTCCGAACGCATTTTATGGAACCCCCTCCCTAGAGGGGTAAAACGGGGGGTGGGAGTTTGTTTGAAAATAAGGTGTTCAAAATTCCAAATGTATGCTCTATACATAGATGGTGTTGAGATTTACTAATAATTTATCGTCAGGAATCAAGTCCCTTTGTTGGGGTTGAGTTGGGGTCAAAACAGGTGACGATAGCAAAGTTTGATTGAACGACCTAACCTCAGGAACTACTGGATCAATATTTAAAAATGCATTTCTGTGTTGGGTAGCCCTTTTAATGAGTATATACTTTTTATCCGGGTGCGTGGAGTAGGTAGTTCCCATGTGACGCGGGTGAAGCCGCTTGCCGAAGTAATAAAACAAACGTGAAACAGGGGCACAAAACTGTTCAATATTACCCGAACTAATTGTTGACAACCCCTGGCCAAAATAAACAGAACTCGACCTTTCACATCGTTCCAAATATCAACCTGTTGAGTCAATTCAATTAATTTTAAAGCTTATTCCAAAGGCATAAAGTTTATATTCCTTTATGAACATTCCTAGATTTCCTAACTTTTAACTAAGTTTACCCTGTGGTTGTGACAACCTTTTAGTATAGAGAAGCAATAATTTGTATGATTGTGTAAATATATAATAATATGAAATAGCTATGTAGTATATGCACGACTGTAATACTTTTAATATACTTGTAATTAAATATTGTGTGCTCAGTATTGGGTTAAGAGAAAAAATCTGTTACATTTAAAAATATGTAGGATTTTTTTTCACGTGTATACGCTTAAATAAAAGTATTTTTCGTACAATATGAATATAATTACGTGTCTCTGTGATCAAAATAATTTGTGGTTCAATATAATTTTACTTCCATATTATGTAAATCTATCGTTAAAGTTAACCTTTTGACCGCCACCGTCACGTATAGATGACAAGTCAAAAACTGTTTAGCACGCCACTGTCACGACTACATGACAGACTTTTAAATTTAAAAATTAATAGTCAGTTTTAATCGATATAATTCCGAATTATTCTTTATTTTAAATTTAAAACTCGCTACTACATACATATGTATATTGTAAGTATTTATGGATGAATTCTTAACTTAGCACTGAAGGCACGTCTTTCTTTTTTTGACGTGGCGGTCAAAAGGTTAAAACAAACAGTTTCTTTTAAAGACATTTGTTATAAAAAAAATAATATTTTGAATTCACAAATACTCTAGTCAAAGCTATCTTGCCAAAGATGTAAATATATGTAACAATGTATTATCTTGTACATAATAATCTGTATAAATGTTAGTCAAACTAAAATAAAGCCGTATTTATTGATGTTGAAATAAATGGTGCATTATGTGTTTGAGTGTTTTTATTTATGGACTTAAACTATAGTAAGGGCCGAGTCACACCGGAATGGCAGCGACGCGGCGAGCACTTTCAGAGTGAAATAATTTTAAACTGTAACTACATACTTAGAAGACAAGTATCGTTTGAAAAGCTTTAAGAGGTTGCGGTGTGACTTGACCCTAATAATTATAAAGAAGAGGAAGAGGAAAGATTTTATTGTTTGTTTATATATATTGAATAGCCTCCAAAACTATTTGGCCGATTTGAAGAATCCTTTCACTGTTGAGAAATCGCACTATCCCCGGTAAACATAGGATATGTTTTATCCGGGTTTAGGTAAATTTTCCTGGGGGCGTGGGAGAAACCGCTGCAAACTGCTAGAATTATAATAGGTAGGTATATTGCCTACTGGTGGACTTAAATAAACCTCACTCGTCACGAAGTCGGCACAGCTCATCTTTATTATCGACATTTTTCTCATTAACTTAATGGCTACAATCTTCCTAACTCATGAATTCTGCCTAGCAGAACCTTTCGTAGAACTCATTCTTGTTGGAGGCCTGCACTATAGCTATCGTTAGATACAGACGCTAGCAGGTCAACCTACCCGAATCTGTCAATTACCAATCGAATGTTAACCTTACGGTATTGTGATAGGATTGAAAATCTATTAAAGAAATTTATCAGATTGATGTGCAGGCGTCTGAAGCTCTGAAGTCAGCCTGAAAATGCCTCGCGCATGCGCGGTAGTGTTTTGTTCTTACGTTTCGACAGTTGATTTGTTTCTAGCAGCTAAATTCAGAGCAGCAATGTTATAAGTATACCATATAGAGCTGTAGTTTAGCTTAGTGTCCCTCTTTTAACAAAGTCACGATTGTCGTAATTACTTGAGTATAAAGCTACCTTCGTGCCTTTTTTCCTTACTCAGAACCAAAATTAGTTCCCGCTTGACGGCATACGGGTAACCCCTATTACACGAGGTCAAATCGGGAAATGCAGGGGTGCTATCAAAGGAAACTTCATTTCTGCCGAACCCTTGGGAGAAAATTGGCTTGATGATGAGTGTCTATTGTCGTTAAGGACCTTTCTCATTTCGAAAGGTTAACTTGTGTGTGTGAACCCTGTGAACGTGCGAACAGTAATCGAAAATCCAGATTGAGCGGTGACGGGGTTTTCAATCGTAAATCTTATTAAAAAAACCCTGCCTCGTTGGTCTAGTAGTCGCATAGCACGACTGCTGTGCACGGGGTCTCAGGTTCGATTCCCAGGCTGAAATCGCTTTGTGGGTTTTAAGACTATTATAAAGCAGCCCGAAGTCTAGGAGTTGATGATTCATATACCCGTGTATCGAGCACGTAAATGTAGGTCCTACGCCTGCTCTCTCTCCGGTCGTGTCAAATTACCGTCCAATCAGACTATTAGAGTGAGGGAATAGAGAGTGCACCTGTGTCTGCGCAAATGCTTGTGCGCTATATTATGTCGTAGCTGGCTGATCTCTTTAGATAGAATGGCCACCGTGAAAAAAAAATCCTTTTAAATCGAATGCAGAACCTTAACCAGTCAATTTTGTTATCAGTTATGTAAGTGATGCAGTGAAAAATTGGCACACCCAACATTTTTCATCAAAGACCATAGCAATTACTTGAAACATATTTCAACCAGTAATTGCAGACCCGTGCAGCATAACGAGCCGTACATTTCATTACGCAATATCTTTCAATCAAACTGAAAGCCGGGTCAAACGTAATTGGTCGTCGCGTAATTTTTATTGTTCACCGTCCATGCCATTGATTGGACCAATTTGTAGAGGTAACTGATTGTCATATATCAAATTGGGAGCGCTTTCACACTAGTGGAATTTTTCGCGCGACTTATTTCCAGCGGATAAAATATGTCGAACCGTTTTAAAACGTCCCGCGGATCGCGAATAGACGCGACTACACCCAAACGAACGGAGCATTGCTTCTGAAAAAAACCGAAAAATCCGATAGTGTGGTGGTGTCGCGGGTATGTATACCAGAGGCAACAAACAATTGACAACTACCAGTATGTACAAACGATGACACCTGAAACCGGGATGACTTTTTGCAGCGCGGAATATGCCGCGCATAGATACCTAGTACGAAAGTCGTCGCGCGTAGCAAAAACTGATCATCTACGCGCTTATACGCGCTAAAAAAACTGCTTGTGAGAAAGCGGAGTGACTTGATCGCTACGAATGTCAATTTTATTGTGTAAACTTTGGAATATCTAGGAATGTAGGAAATTAAGTAAAATGTGGTAATTTAGATCTCACGTAGGTGTCCGATACACGTAGACATTTAACCAAAAATTGGCAACTTTTAAAGTTTTTTGATTTATATGAATTGTTGCACCAAACCCCAGTGTGAATAGAAACAGGCTAGACGACAATGAAATACAATATTAAACACCATTTAATCTACCCACAAAAGAACAAAGACTACAAACTACACCTATGCATACCCAAACACATATAACCTCAAGTATGCAAGCGGAAAATTTAATAATTCCCACACAATGGCACCCATAACTTAGAGCGCGAATTCTAGATACTATTGTTGGACTAAAACCTGCTTTATAGCACCTGAGTTATGATGTAAAGGGACCTTAGACTCCAACAGTAGTGAATAGAACACATCGCGTAGTAGTACCTAACTGCATCTGCCTGATACTTAGATTAATGGTCAGTTCCAAGATTCCGAATAGCCACTACCTACCGGATATATTTAAAAATGGAAAAGAATTTGTGTGAAATTATCTACCTGATTAACTAAACGGGAACTTATTCGTAGGTGGTGAAGCTGGCCCTAAGTCAAACATTTGCGCTTTTGTGTTAAAGGTTACAAGTCATCGACATATTTGCAAATATTGCATCCACATATTTCAGACTATTATTATTGAGTAAACCCACATTAGTACTGTTGTACGTCTACCAACATTACGTAAATCTGAACTGATGATGCTGAGGGCGTCCATCCAGACCGATTGTCGGCTACGGCGGCCGTTCTCTCTACGGAGATCAGCTAGTTGCGCAGGACGTACTATATATAGTGCACAAGCATTTGCGCAGACACAGGTGCACAGGTGTATCAATCACGAACTTCCAGACTGCGGGCTGCTTTATGAAAGTTTCTCAAAACCCCTCAAAGCGATTTCGGCCTGATCCGGGAAACGAACCCGAGGCCACAGCAGTTGTGCTATGCGACTTCTAGACCAACGAAGCAGTCAATAACTGATAATATGAATAATAGGTACTGATACCACTTCAGCAAGAGTGAGACTCAGATGTTAGTTAGATAAGTAGGTTTAGAAGTAACTATCCGTCTATAATTAGATATTCGCCAGTTTTTTTATATTTTTTTAGGTATTTGCTCGATTCAGGAAAACAAGAACTTAACCTTTAAACGAAAGTGATTTTTCTAATACTACAAAAAAATAATAATGACGCTGACGATAATGAGCGTGCTCGCTAATGCTGATGTAAGGCATTCAAACTTTTACAAGTTTTGATCACAAGGTTCCATGAATGCTAAATGCGAAACCAAGAATATATACCAAAAATATCATTATGCAATTGTTAATAATGCCATCTCCATAATTTTATTCTAATTTGCTGTTGTAAAGAGTGAAAATTCACTGTGCAAAACAACAATGATAAAAATGGTTCGTCCGCATCAGTACCGCCATCTATCTGTTAACCTTTGCAGCTCACACGAATTCAAAACTTACCACGTAGTCTGCGTTTTACACATTTTCTGGAAAAAGGCGCTGCTGAATCATGCCTACAAACAATATTACGGGTTTGATCTACATTAATTAACATGAAATTCACAGAGGATCCTTATTTATCGTGAAACTAAGATCTTTAACTCAATTTGCAGCCATGACCTTGCCCGATCTCAATAGAAAATTTATCCATTGTCTGTAACTAGATGGCGCTAGTGACATGAAAAACAACAAAATATGTCACGCCCAAATATAACAAACTGATGCATGAATACGTGTTCTTGTGAAATAGAAACACCTTCTCACCAATATCGTACTGCTTTTCAATTCATCACAAAGGAGGAATAGTTTTATTTGCGACTTTTCCTTTGCAATAATAAATGCAACAAGAAAATGACGTTTGTTATATTTGAAGCCCTGTTCAAATAAGAGAGTCACGATGTTTGTCTCTTTCACACCATGGTGCGGATTGTATGCGTATGAGCGAGAACATAGATATCGCGGCTTCGTTCGAAGTAGAACGGGCTTTCGTATCAGCTGACAACCAAAGCAAAACAGTCGGTGCGCGACCATCTTGTCAAAACTCTGAGTCGGTGACAACAAATAAATATTGTAAAATGTCCTAAATCGCACTTAATGACATAACTATCTTATTGTATTTAATAAAGTATCGTGCATATTTCATGTTGGTGTTGTTTTCGCAGCAGTTGCTATATATTTTACTCGATTTTTCGGGTTTGTGTTGCGTCAAATGACGTCATGTATGTGATTATACACGTATCGCGGCTGACGAGTTTGTAAGTATTTTCTTTTATTTCTGTGTTAATTTCATTAATTTATAGTTGATGATGCGTAGTTTTCTATAAGTGCATGTTGTTTGTTTCATTCATGAATCAGTAGGAATCCGTGGGGCCCCTTCGGTTGTCCATACGCGTCAGTCTCTGTTGGGTATGGATGCCCTTGAAAATTATGCAGCAAAAATCGCGTCGTTGCTGGGCCGATGGTTTATATATTCGAGAGCAAAAGCAGAACACGGTTCCATTCATGATGTCGTCTAGTTCTTAGTCGTCAAGATGCCATCGCATTTTGCATGGCAACGAACATCCGCGGACTTGACTAAAAATGGAACGCTCGAGACTCATAGAAAGTATTGTTCCTCAACATCGAAAGTGTGTGTTTTATATCTGTTTATCGGCACGATAACCCTTTACAACACGAAAACATAATATTTTTCATACTTTCCGTTTCATTTGTGTTGTATGTAGGTAGAATAAATAATGTTTTGCCTGCATTCGGATATTTTATATCTGCATCGCAATCGGAAATATTTAACATCCCTACTCTCTATTTTTACATTAGCGGTGTTTACGTGTTACTTGTTAATATAGCTTATTATTGTGGGCGTCACTCATACAATCATACCATGTATTGGGTACTTCCCCATACAAGTTTATTCAAGTAACACTATTCAGCACGAGTTATTTTTTTAGGTATGTCGGTAGCTATAGAATATCTGTGTTATATGTGGTTATGTGATATCGATAAAGCGAAACTTAACATAAATATGCGTAAAGTGTACATACATGAATGTACTGCGGCTATTAATAGCCGGCGTTGGTATCCGATCGGCTTTATTATTTTTAATTCCATCAACATAAAAAGTACCTACTTTTTTATTAGTTTATGATCACGTGCCGGCAAGTAACCGCGGTCGTTGCACACGACCTAATTTTTGTCTATGTTCTGAATCTTAGGTTTCGTTTGCACAGACGGACATGTTACTACACATAGCTTAAGTAGCTAGACATGTTGAAAGTAAGTTATTTATTAAATTTACGTAGAGCAATTAATTTGTATCGATATATTTTCAAAGCACTTTGCTTACCTACTTATTTGTCCCCAAAAATTTTGTTCAAGCGTGCGAATTGGCACTGCTGCAGTTTTTCGATCCATCAATTGCCGTGGATTAGTGAAAACACATTTAGGTCATCACAACTCAGGGTCTGAGGTCATTAAAAACTGTTTATAACACTTTGTCTTGCAATCGTTGTTTATTACGTAAATATTACATGACATGACGAAACTCTGATATCATTTGTCACTCAATACGAGAATATTTTATTACTTCTTGTGTATTTTAATGATTTCAGTGTTTATTAAATTAATTATCTATGGTTATGGTATATTATTGCTTTTTAAGGATACTTCTAAAATTCCCTGTACGCCCATGTTTTCGTTTTGAGCTATACTTAAGCGTTTTTCTTTTCTGGAATCTTTATCACTGTGTCCTTATATTACACACCAATTTGAATATCCTCAGAAAAAAACAAGACTGGCATTATAAGATACAGTCTATCGATTTCATGCTCAAAGTTTTCTGATAATTAAGCTAAAAAGTCGTGCAGATTAACTTACAGATGACCTTGACACGAGTGTATTAATGACCTTGTGGGTGTGACGTCAGGTGCATCGGTTCTCACGACATGTAATGTACACGACCTTACATTCGCTCTATAAATACGACGAAAATTTTATAAGGGACAGGTCATTTTAGTGGTTTATTTTGGAAAGGAAGCGGCCAAGGATAGGGTCTCGCTTCCTAATTCTTGGAATCTAAATTCTAATCTTCGTACTGCAGAGTGCAGTCTGCAGGTTCGTGACCTGTTCTGCACCATTATGCGGAATTGCCCCACCTGGATCATTATTCTCTCTAGGATTCAATCAATCCATACCAAACAGGTTCAGTGGTTTGTTTGTCTTTCATATCTCATCTCACTGGTCTGGATTTTAACCTTGACCTGTCCTTCTTAGACATCTGCAGTTTTCTTCTGAATTATTTAGTTTTTAATAGTATCCACTATCTGTCTAGTTCTTCGCCAGTTCTTATCCTAAGATACTTCTCTTTTAGAACCAATTTTCAGACGGTTTATAATTACTTCATGTCTGTATAAATCGAAGACCTTTTGGTCTTGGCTACTATGTCTTGTTGTTGAACAGCTTATTCTTAAAACCAGCTAACTTGATCCGTTTTATATAAACGGCTTAGCATAGAAAACATCTAAAGTCTTTACTCAAACTCACTTGCGAATATTTATTTGAACCATGTGAAATATTGAGTCATGGTAATTTCTTACATGACCACGCTTACATATTGAAAAACGGGGACTGAATTACGGTTTTCTTTCCTTATTGATTATTCCAGTTTCAATTTTCGAAAGACGTCATTCATTCAGTCACTTCATTTCATTGGTATTTCTGGCATGGAGCATTTTTGCGATTTTTCCTGTTTTGAATGCCTATGTAATTTTCTAATGATCCAGCAA
This sequence comes from Heliothis peltigera, assembly GCA_958496145.1. Classification (NCBI taxonomy): domain Eukaryota; kingdom Metazoa; phylum Arthropoda; class Insecta; order Lepidoptera; family Noctuidae; genus Heliothis; species Heliothis peltigera. Next base: position 1,043,829 of record OY292333.1, read on the forward strand.
ACTTATGAACCTTTTTTTAGGGTGCAGGATACCCCTATCATTTCTAATATGTAACCCCTACCATTTAAAATCACAACTATCACTAGATTGCAACTTAGAGTTTCTTCTTAGTTTTCTGGTAGGTACTACTGAACTACATCATCATGTTATCATCATCCCAATTGCTGTTCATAGCTGCTGAACATAGCCCTCCCCAAATAAGCGCCAGGCATCCCGGCCCTGAGCCTACATCCATCGATTACCCGCCCCTTCTTCTTCTATAATTTTATTTATAGATCCAATTTGTGTAATAATTAACGAACCTACAAAATAACAAAACGTATCAATGGCGACCGTTTTCCTGTTAAGCGAAAACACCTTTTACTTTATCAAATATAATAAATATATCTGAGATATTTACTTGATTATAGGTTGACTGAGCCAACGGCCGTTGGCTGACATTTGGCAACCAGTCCCCATTACATTTTTTACAACTTTTACTTCTGTTCCACTGAAGATTGGGTATAGATTAGATACGTTTCTACCTATAAAAGTACAGTAGAGAATTTGGAAATAATTTGTTTGTTTTATAAACAAGTTAAAAACAGTTGTCATAATTGATTTCGTTTAGATCATTTTAGCCCTAGATAGAGAGATTCATTATCTCGTTAATAATATCAGTTAGAGCGCTGTTACTCCAAGAATCTATCGTAAATAAACAATCAGTCGAGACATCCAACGACTGTTTCATTATTCAAGCGGCCAGTAACTTGGTTGCTCCAACTTTGGAGGTTGGCCCCTTTCTTAGCGGCTAATTTACCTTCTCATGATTTAAGTCATCAGCAATATGAATATTTACAATTTGATCTTCTATATCTCAATTTTAATTTTTCAAATTTTATGTTCACTTGTCATTTTCAACAACTCGAAACCATTTTCGGCAGTTTAGTTAATTACTTTAGAATTGGTTTTGTTATATGGTTTATTTCTTTCTATAAAATGGTCTTCATTCAATAAGAGGTATTCATATTTGTAGCCTGCTTTCTCTCTGAAATCCTCAATAGCCAAAGTTGTGAAATGGTCTGAAAAAAAATGCAAGAAAGTTAAAACTTGAAATCCGCATTTGGCTTTTACTCCTTCCTGAGCTTCTAGCTTCAAATCCGTCGGTGTAGAGACTAATCTACAACTTCTGTTTACTTTTTTCTACGTATAAAATAACTCCTGATTCTCAGGTCTAACTACAGTTCCATTGTCCGATATAATTATGCATGACCTTCGCCAGTTCTTCCGATTTAACCACGAAAACAAACGAATTATCTAATCGCGAGGTATTACATCACGGTTATCACTGCGGTTATGGTTAATGGCCAGAACATAATATCTTCTTACGAACATGTGTTAAGTTTATTGGCAAACATTCCCATAGGGAAACTGTGAAACTGCATTTGCTTGTCTAATTTCGCGGAATGAGATGTGAAATTGGACAGTAACAATGACGAATATCTAGTCATAATATCCATAAGCACATTAAACGTGTTTAAACTAGGAGTGTCTATATCAAGAAATCCTATGAGCGATTCCCACCAGTCTCTGATTACCACAGAGGAGGCAATCGATTCTCTTAATCCAATATTTTATCCCAGGACACCCATTGAAATTGGCAAGCTATCCTTGGCCAAATAAGAACGGAAATGTATGGTAATTTTTGTGTACAAGTTGTGTCTTCAGTTCACATCTATCCTAAAGGAATGACATGTATTGAAAAGCTTACTTGATTTGGAATGTCTATTTTGAGACCTCTGCGAAGCCTCGAAGTATTTTTTAACCTAATGATAGAACAGTTACACTTTGTTAGTGTTACTGTATAGTTTTACTCATGTCTCCCTTCACCATACTTTGCAATGACTGTTATGGTTATTGCACAATCTTGTTTAACAACTGTTGTGGCATAAAGAAAACAGATATCTCGAGATAACTATTGCTAATGATATCAAATTCTTAAACAACACGTGTGATTAAAAATATTTTAATTTATATCTTTTCACTGTTTGATGCAGTTGCATCATACACAGATCTTTGGCACAACATCCGAATGACCAGAATATTTATGTCATGTAGTGTACAATCGAAATTATGACTCAAGTGCAAGAAAACGTCATAAGCATCTATGTTTTACTTAGCCATTAAGTTTTTTATGTAGGCATTTCTAGTTTTGTCGTCAACGCCACGTACGATCTCATTTCTAACCGCAGCGGTACCACATATTACAATATGTGCTCCAGTTATGTTTGGACGACAACCCCTTGTTAGCTATACTCGATATCTGACCCGATTCCTGTAGACATATACTGTTGAAGACGTATCGAAAGATAAATATAATAATGATGAAAACCTGTAAGTGGTACAGCACTTGTTCTTCGTAGAAATAAATAAAGTCTATGTAACAAGCACTGTGACTGAATCTGACGAAGGCGGTCGTAATACAGTCGATGTATTAGATCTTTGTAATGTAATTGGCAATTCTACTGCTGACGTTCTTGGAAGTTCCCGTACAGAAGATCTAGAAATTCAATTACTTAATAAGGAATATAATTTGCGAGCAATTGTGCAATGCTCAATAGTCGATAGAAATTGCTGAGTAGCTCCCGTACAAGCAAAGGTAAATCCTATCTTATCTGACGGGCTACTCATCGCAATCATATTAAGTGATTCATGTAGCAATGAATTTAAATTGGCGTTATCTGTATCCTTTATCGTTACTGCTGTATAGTTAATGAATATGAGTAGGTATCATGATTTGCATGATCTCTCCCTCGGCCATGCCATCGAGATAGGAGTGTTGCCAATCGGTCTATGGATTTTGTACCTCCGTAGCTCTTAAATGAATTAAACAATGTAGATACGGTTTTTTAACACACCTCTTTTCGCGTCGTATTACTTTGAACTTTACATATAAAGGTCAACTTTTTGCTACCAGTTTATATAAATTTGTAGTCATATTTTTACTATTTTTTGTAGGGGTCATGGATAACTTTACTTTTTCTGAAGCTACCATACTAAAGTCGCGGTAAGAAAATATTTTGATCTCTGAACGTAACATGCAATTTACATTCAAAAAGAAACTGCATTGTGTATGCATAATGCGTTTTGTACATATATCTGTTTACAAAAGAGTACTTGACATAGATTGAACTCCGTCTTGAGGAAGTATGCGCTTCCTGTTCAACACTAATTTAATAAGCCATGCTGTACCTACTTAGGAGAAAAGGAATTTTAAGTTGAATACGAAAACCGTTTCACGGCTCATAAGACTTACTCATTACCAAATACATTTACATAAACACGTAGTTAGCTAAAAAGGGCCAAAGGTACTTAAGATAGACATTACAATACCAGTCTTTGGAGACATTGTGGAACAATCAAAAACATTAATACTTACACTGTATTTTACTTAGTTAATGAACAATAAGCAAATGAATCATTGACTGTTTATACAACATCTCTTTTAAAAGTAACAGTTTTAAACGGACAGTCATAAGATTCAATGGACGGAAGCTTATGTAATTAGTTACATTACAATAAGTATTATTTTGTTTGTACGCTTTCTCGGTTTAGTGGTAGTCATTGGTCTTTAAGTGTGACAAGTCGTTGGCCAATTAACACGGAGAGGATGATGTGAAAACAAGTTACACGGAAAATGAGAATGGGTATGGCATGCCCGTATACTAAGGTTATGATTATTTTTATTTTATTTTGAATGACGTGGAGGTGTATAAAAACTATTATTTTAAGACGGAGTCCTCTCCAGGTAGAAGCCATTTTTTTTTATTAACTTGTAAAAGTAATCATTACTGTCGCAATTAACACAATTTTGTGTTCTCCATACAGATGGCAAACGGTGTTTGATTTTCCTGTCCTTCTTGGTTGGAAAATCATTATTAATGATGAATGGTACCTGACCTGAGGGCTCACGAAGGTGTAAAAACGTCCTGAATTAATCAAAACCGATTTTCAAGCAGCTGTTCTTTAATATTTTTTTTGTGTCTTGCTATGTATTCTTTTGGTTCAAACGGTACAAATGTTAAAATAAAAATGTCAACAGAAATAATACTTACTCAAAAATCGTATAATCATAATAAAGAAGACAAAAAATTGTTGAAGTTGAAAAAAAAAAATCATAACATATAAAATAAACATTTCAAATGAGACATGTTATATCCAAAGTGGGTTTACACATGCCTAACCCAGCCGCTGCTTCTCACCACACCGTGAACATGCTACTTTCCCCTCCCGCATACCCTTGTCAAGTAAAAAGTCTTGTCAAGTGGCTTTGGTGGCAAGGCAAGCGGAAATACATACATTGAATCCTTTTTTTTAGTAAGCCATATCTGAATAGTTCTTCTACAACCAAAAGTAATTTGTGGTGGCTTGAAGCTTGCCTGCTTTCCACCAATCACAAGACACAAATTGCTAACGTCGCATAAATGAGCTCCTAGAAAATACCGCAAAGGAAATTGATAAAGAGCGTCCCGCTTTTACACGCAAGGGATGAAAACTTCCTACAAATATTATACTTGAAATTGTGTCTTGAAAAGGCTGTCGTAAAATTTTCCTCTTTGAGGAAATGTCGAGAATTTTTTTTTATCGTGAAGCCGTGCTTTTTTGATTTTGTCGATAGCTTTTCATAGATATTCTGGGATCTTTGACCCTATTGAATAAATTAGGAAATTCCAACTTGGATATCGCTAAAATTATGTTCAATTCTTTCTCCGACGGTAATTGCTTAAATGTAGTCTGAACAATTAACTGTAATTTTTTACAGAACAGACGGGTCTTACTCGCAATGTAATCATGAAGGTATATACCATATCAATATCGGTAACGACAGTGGTCACGGGTCGAGTCCACCCTACGCGCACAGCTCGCGAAAGTTTAAAAACATTAATTGGCTTTCAGTATGAATCTTGTTAGTATTCTGTTCATAGCTTCAAATTTACCATTTTTACATTACCTATCTTACTGCACTTACACCAATTATATAACAATGACTCAAGGTGTTTATTAAAAATGTAAACGATGCTTAAAATAATTAAAATGTCTGGCATTCGGAGGATTTAAATTTTATATGAACGGTATTTACATTGCACATCGTTAGACTGTCTTCTGACTTAATTTATCGAATTTGACTTAGGTAGGTCATGCGCCAACCGGCATTGAGCAAGCGTGGTGATTAACGCTCAATTTTTCTCTGTGTAAGAGAAGGTCTGTGCCCAGCGGTGGAACGATAAAAACACTGATGATGATGTTATGCGCAAAAATAATAGTAGGGGATTCAATGATCCTAAATCAATAAAATCCCGAGCGCGGAACTTGGTGTTTACATTGAAAAGGAATGCACCTGGAATTCCCTGGAATCGGAATCTAATCTTCTTTCATGGAATTCGGATCGATGTGCAAAATGAAATGTGACCTAGTTTCGTTGACAGCTGACGGTAGTTGGGATTTTCTCCTTTTACAACAATCATAGGGAATAATATCAGTCTATTGCAGACCGCTGGTGGATTCGGTCCTCTCGGTTTCGTGCGTGCTATATTTAAAATCAATGCTGTGGATTTCTAAGTGATAGCTAGTATGTACGTCTATATATTTGTGCAGTGAGTGACACCAGTGTAGTGTGTGTTATCAATCAAATAATTAATTAACAATTAGGTGTAATTAACTTTATCACAAATTGTCGCTTTGACAACGGGAAGATGGCGTCTATTCCTCCGAATCTTCGGAGAGTCGCTGACGTAGGTAACTTGGCAGTTGATCATTTTTCTATCAACATTGTTGACAAGCATTTTGTAAAAAATCTAGTACTAATTGCTAATTAAGTACCCTCTAGGTAATTGTGTAGATGAATATAAAGCCATGCTCGCGAGTTACTTGAACGGTAGAAATGAGCACGTGCCGCGATTAAATTAAGTACTGTAATAAATATGTGCCTTTTAGAATTTCATTATAAGAAAATTTCTAATTTATATCCTATAACTCTGTTCTATCAGTTTATGTATCAAATTGATTTCTTGACTGATAATGACGTATCTAATGTTACCTTTATGTACTGGAATTAGAACCACTTGAAACGTCCTCATGATTGGCCATAATTTCATCAATACATTATAGCAAAAGATATTCGTATTTAAAATATGTTAAATAGGAAAAAGTATGTATTTACAAAAAAGTAAATATTAAATACTGCACATATAACACTGAAAGTAATTAATGAGTTATACATTTTAATTAACTGGGGCCAATGACATCTGATAACCGAGCAACAGTTTATACTGAATACTAGGCTATTATTAGCATTCAAAGTATTTTCGTTTGTTGTCAAACCATTTTGTCCCAACCGATTTCATTTTGCATCTCATTAAACTGCATAAAAAATGCATGCCAGGTGCAAAAATTAGCAGAACCTACTAATATTTCTAGCTTTTTTGCCATACTCATTCATATCTTAGAAAAGAAAATACTTTATCTGGTAGGCTCAGTCAATAAACTACATAATATTTTGAAATAACCAACACGCAATAAACCAGTCTTACAGTAAATTTTCTTCCCTTCTTTGTATAAGAAGAGGTCTTTGACCTAAAGTGGAACAGTAATAGACTGCTTGCGTATGCGCACAATGTATTACAAAACTGAACGAATGCCCTAAGGATCAATAACGGGACCAAGCGACTTGGAATTCTGCTTACTCCACAAAATATAAACACAATAATAACAATGACATTCTAACAATGATTAATTATTACATAATTGACTGTAATTATTGATAATGAACTAACGGTCGTCCGTGCGCTTGCCGCCACTAAAATAAAATGGCGAATGTGCCAAGCGAATGTTTTGTAAACAAGTCTTGTGCGCGTGATGAGATTCCTTTTAACATGAAAACAGATTTGTTGACCTGGTGTATTGGGTAGAAGTGTATTGTATTGCGTCAGTTGCTGCCTTACTTACGTGATAGCTTAAGCTGAGGCGCTACAAGGAGTCAATGGATTTGATAATGGCGAAATGTTGGACTATCTTGATAGTCGGTAATGAATGATGGTTGATAAATTATTATCTTTCTGATTCAAGTACCAATATTGTCTACTTAAATAATAAAATCATCAACCTACCTAGCCTTTTCCCAAACTGCGTTGGGGTCGGCTTCCAGCCTTAACTGGATGCAGCTGAGAATCCGTGTTTTACGTGCGACTGCCTATCTGACCTCCACAACCCAGTTACCTGGGCAACCTTATACCCTTTGCTAAGACTGGTTGTCAGACTCTCTGGCTTTTGATTACCCGTAACGACTGCCAAAGACGTAGAAATGACAGCCGGAACCCACCAATTTAACGTGCTTTCCGAAACAAGGAGGAACTCGTCATGAAAAAATGGTCACCCGTGCGGCTTTTACTTAGCCACGAACAAAATACTTAAGATTTGGCTTAAGCTTTAACTCGATTAAAACAGAACCTCAATTCTGCAAGACTCGATCAAGCTTCCGTAACACAGCTGTCAATTTAATAAAATATGCACCAGGATCGTTATTGGCTTACGGAGCTTCGAAATGACCTATATTCTGGAGTTAACATGCACGAACTAGTTTCGTTGGAAAACAAAACCACCCTTCAAAAAGAGTAAATTGGATCCTGGAGTTTTTATTCGGGCTGAAATATTGGATGAAAGGGACGCTGTAACAAAAATTTATTTCAGGATTCGGTATGGACTTGTTTGTAGGCTTTGTGTTTCTTTTTTTAAGTTCCAGTTATGCTAGACAAGGAACAGAAAAATCTGGTTTTCTGAATAAGTTGGGTTGAGTTTCTTACCTTTATACCAGTAGATGCCACTGAATATCAATACTAACGGCTAGTTTCACAATGTCCGAATAGCCGCTAACTACCGAATAAAGTCAAAAATGGAACAGAATTTGTATAAAATTATCTACCGAATAAACTAACTGTAACTTTTACGTAGTTGGTTAAACAGGCCCTTAATCTTACAGCCCAACTTACTCCACTCCTATTACAAACAAAAATATTCTCGCCATTATCATCATTAGCCTTTGTAACAGTAGATCTCAAGTCCAAACGTCACCCTGTCCTCAGCTTACCCTAGGAAGAAATTATCATAAACTAATCACAGAAATGATTGTATGCATACATATATGTAATGTAGCCTCAGTTTCCAGAGATATAATAACATCGTTACCTGTCATTTGTTCAGCCTCCATCAGCATATGTTGGAAGCTATTATTTTAAGCTTATGGTCTGATATGGCTTTTGCTGAGAAAGTTCTAGAAAGTTTTCCAGATAATAATGATCTTGTGTGATTTGGTTTTAAATGCCATCGAGATTTTTCCCTAAATTCAACAAATTGGACACATAGTTTCCGCTGTGAGGAGTTTGCTACAAAAGGCTGTACGTACTTAAAGAAATATCTGCTATTATGTTTTACTAGCTTCCGCCAGTGGTTTCACCCGCTTTCTGAGGGAAGTACTTTCCATACCCGGATAAAAAGTAGCCTATATGTTATTCTGATGTATAAGCTATATTGTGGTAAAGTTTCATTCAAATCCATTCAGTAGTTTTTACGTGAAAGAGTAACAAACATCCATACATCCATACTTACAAACTTTCGCCTTTATAATAGTAGTAGGATTAATTAGATCATCGGCAATTGACCTTTATTATTGTTACTGTATATTTATTGAGGCATGTTATTGTTTATGATTGAAGGTGCTTACTGTCGTTTACTCATGATTTGCCTATCTATCCTATTTGTGATTTTATCTGACTGACGCTTTCCGCTTTCTTCTATGTAACCTTTCTCTTCCTTATCTCTTCTATCTTTAATTGGTTCTGAGATAAGCGTTGCCTCACACGCAGCAAATACTTCACCACTGAAATATTCCTCTCATTCATCTCCCCCAATAACAAACTTCCTCCATTAAATATCGAATCAATAGTGTCAATTACATCAATCAGGAACGAATCTGTATTTATGTGGTGACCCATATAAAGTTCACGTGCGTTTCGGTGTTGATGCTGTGCTGTTCTAGAATATTATGGTAAAAACAACATTCCTTAAACGATCTTCTTGCTCTTCTTTGAGGGATAGAAATAATTAGATAAAGCCATATACTAAGGGCCGGTTTCATAGTTTACGGATAGCCACTATCTACCAGATAAACTATCTGGAACTTATCAGCAACCTGTGAAACTGGCCCTAAGACTCATGTGATGCGACATCTAGGATAACATCTAGCTTTATTTGCATGAGTAGGTTTCTTAACATATCATTGAATTTATGCTTATTATTTGCGCCAGCAGTTTCAACTGTGTCCCATGGGAACTACTCGGCCTCTATAAATGGGTTATATAACACTGAAAGTATTCTCTAATTGCGTTCAAGCAAACAAACAGTAGCTTTAGAATATTCGTATAGATCATTATTATAATTTGACTGCCTCGTTGGTCTAGTGGTCGCAAGGCGCGACTGCTGTGCACGAGGTCTCGGGTTCGATTCCCGGGTCGGGCCGAAATCGCTTTGTGGGTTTTGAGAAACTTTCATAAAGCAGCCTGGAGTCTAGAAGTTGGTGATTGAATCATCCGTGCATCGGAGAGCACGTAAATGTCGGTCCTGGGCCTGATCTCTCTCCGGCTGTGTCGGATCGCCGTCCCATCGGACTAAGAGAGTGAGGGAATAGAGAGTGCACCTGTATCTGCGCGAATGCTTGTGCACTATTATGTCCTGTGCAGCTGGCTGATCCGACAAACGGCCTGGATGCCATCATAGATCATTATCAGTTTTGCTCTTAAACATCTTTCGAGAATCCCATCGATATATTTTATTAAAAATTTTTTTGCTCATCACCTCTAATGGAACCTAACATTATCCGCTATCAAACGCTTTATAGATACTGACAATCTAATTTTAGCTTTACGACTAATATAATCTATACAACGAACATCAAATATTAACAAACAACCCAAAACACACGTGATAAAGTTCAAAATTCCTTGTCATAACTTTACATGCAACTTGGTAATAGTATAATGGTGTTACATAAGAAATTCAACCTTAATTGGTGATGTTAGAGTATGAAATGATGTGAAAAGGATGTTTGAACAAATTGTTAACTCAATTATTGATAGCTAGGTTTTTGCTCCGGTGGTGCCCGTTGTCTTTTGTAATAGAGTTATTATTTATTTCTTAGAACGGTCATACTATATGCAATTCATGATTTTATTTTGATACTACGACGTGGCAACGGCTTGTGATGAACGCATGGTTAGTTAGTAGTCGTCAATACGGTAGTTGACTAACAACTAGTCAAACTCAATACTTTTAATGAACTGTCAAAATGTATTTTTTTCTATCAGAACGATAAATGGAAGTGACATTATTTTAAGATGTTTAACCAAATTAAAATGATAAAGGATTTTATTTTTGACGTAGTCAACTAAGTATCCCATTGCCGATGGTCCAGCAAGTTACGTTCCCAAAGGCTTAATAGTGATATCGCTTTGTAAATAGGCACGTGTTCCAATCAATACACAAAACTACACGTGTTTGAACAACTGTACTATTGTTTGTTTGTAAAATTATGGACATACATAACCATTCGCTTTATACACTGGTGGTATATATGGATATTCTAGATAGCAGTGTAATAATTATCATTTAGGAAAAAAATACATCATTTTGTGTAGAAAATTAGTGATTATTATTGTGACAAATAACATGTTATGTTCTTGCATGCTCCTCATTTGAGCGAACCGATGTAGATAAAAATTTTAAGCGCTCCACTACCGTTGAATTTTCCATACAAACTTCATCATCATCATCTCCCGAGCCTTTTCCCAACTAAGCTGGGGTCGGCTTCCAGTCTTACCGGATTTGGCTGAGTACCAGTGTTTTGCAAGGAGCGACTGCGTATCTGACCTCCTCAACCCAGTTACCCGGGCAACCCAATACCCCTTGGTTAGACTGGCGGCAGACTTACTGGCTTCTAACTACCCGTAACGACTGCCAAGGATGTTCAATGACAGCCGGGACCTACAGATTGTCCATACAAACTTATTGTACCAAAACCCAATCTTTGAGCATATTTACACCATTAGATACTAAATCGAATAAAAACAATATTGAAATTGATTTGGAAGAGAATGTTATTTGAATGGTATTTTTTTTTCTAATTTTCTAGTGCTGGCTTATTATTAAGTATCGATATCTTTTACATGTTTAAATAGTTCTATGCTCATTGTAATTAGTTTCAAGTTTAGATATATTTTTCAGTTCGCGATTTTTTTGTAAATTCTTGTGAGGAAATAAAGTTCTTCAACCACAATGGAAGCTAATAAACGTGCGGAAAATATCAATTATCAATTGTAAAAAGAGAACTGACTTCTAAAAAACCACTTATGTAAAGGCTACAAAATCGGTTGGTAAATGACGAAGATATGCGCGAACAAACATAAAATCATACTGGTCAAATGGGAACCTTCTTTTTTGAGTAGGTTAAAGCACTAAAATCTTCTCTTGAGTGTAACAAATACTTTACCGAAAACCGCATTGAAATCAGTTCAGCCGAACAAGGGAAAATCGCAAACAAACATACGAACATACATACTTACACGTCAAACTAGGAAGCTCCTTTTTTTAGAAGTCGCTTAAAAATAGAACCTATACTTTCTTTACAAAGTCTAGTCTTTATCGCAATAAATCAGGAAGTGTGGGTCACATTCCTCGCTGATTGTTGACCCCCACACTAGCTCGTTGTTTTAATATTTTGTTGATTGATAAGCGCGTGCGCCGCCCGAGATATGTAACAACTTTTCCGGGTGACAACTGTTCAAGTAGTTCGTGTTTTACTTGTTAATTGATATTATTTAAGTATACAATGTTAATTAAAATAATTACGACTACATGTTCGTTCTCGCGGCTTAGCCTACTTCAGGTTAATTAATTACACGTAGGTACGCTAATTAAGATTAAAATAAATGTATCTCTTTCTTTATGAAATACAGTTTTGGTAACTGACTGTCATTTGTAGAGACGCTTGCAAATCAAGCTACAATCTGTCAAATTTCCTTAATGGGTTTTCAACTTTATCGCGCAAGCATATGGCTCAAAGTCGACTGGGAAAATTTTACAGTTTTGGGTAGCTTGATATGCTGGCGTCTGTCCATCTTTGATAATCGTTACGGGTAAATAAAAGCCAGAAAGTCTGACAACCTTATTTACTTTATTTTTACCGTACCGATTATTTTTGTTGTAAAGCACCACCAAACATAAAAAATGTCGTGTTCAACAATAATTAACTCACGTCTGAAACAATGGGTCATTGCATTTAATTTAATAAAACGTTAGTCCGTACAATTCAGAAAAGTGTGACCTTGCTATTGCAAAATTGCAAAGATGGCTGCCGACCTCGACCTTGGAAGCATTTTGACAGACACGTCAATAGAATCTGACAGACAACCAGAAAAACAAACTATGAACTCATAGAACGATTACCAAACTTATAAATGCGTGCGTCGAAAAAGTGGGACTATAATGAAATATACTGGATTTGACGTTTATTTGACAGCTGCCCTTTGCAGGTGGCGCCGCCATGACACGTAGAAAATATTTTGTTAGGATTTTTGGCGCGCACTTTACTATGCTAAAAATGAGTTTTTTTGCTAAAATATCTTCATGTTAATCAGTAGTTTGTGGAGCGATTTTTCCTTATTGAAATTCAAATCGAATCTTATTGCTTTATCCGTTTGTTTTTAATTTTAGTAATATAAATTAACGTGCAGTTGTTTTTTTCCGTAATTTGGAAGCAACACAAATGAACAAAAATTGTAAGGTAAACTGGTATTAGTAGCCTCATTAATTTGATTAACATAGCTTCATCGTTAAGAAGCATAATAATAATGAATTGTGTACAGAATACCAATCGCCCCCCCCCCCCCTCCTCCTCTATAGTAAGATGTTACAGTGTTTGGTTGAATAATAGCTCTGCTGCTTATTAATTCACTATACGGTCGGCTTGCAGTTGCTTTTGTTGACTGCAGTTAGCCGGTTGACTACTCTGCCAGCCGAACCAACCGTTCGATGTTACGGTTCCGTGGTAACTGGTCTTGTGACTGAGGGGGGAGGGGTAACCTTGCCTTTACAAACAAATTATGACAGCACATCGAACCTGTTTATGCGTGCAAGGTGTTTCTAATTACTTTGTTAAACACGATATGTCCTGTTCAAATTTACATGCAAAATTAGTGCAACGGCATAATTTGAGAATGGCAAAAAAAGCTTGTCTTCTTCGCAAGTTTGTTGTGAATATTGGCGCTTGATGGCTGTTCAATTACTAAAGTCATCTATCTAGAATACATATGAATAATATCTAGATAACTGGCAGAAAAGTGGGTTTTTAAAATATCTGGCATTTTTGGCGTTGATAAAGAAAAATAAAATCTACATTCTTCTCTAAACTGTCGCCTTTCAACAGCTAAGCTGTGATGTAACCTAAATTCTTGTGATTCCACTCACTTTAAAAAGTCGAAAGCTTCGCTTTGCGCATGCGACCTGCGGTCGGTGCGCACGAGTTTTCACTTTCACGGGCCGTTGCCCCTTCGGCCAACCTCGGCATACTTCGGCTCATTGGGTCAAGGTTGTTCAGACGGGAATTTGATGTGATATCGAGACCTTCAGATTTGGGCCACGATGAGAATTTTTAATAGAAAATTAAAGTTTTTTTGGCGTACCTTCTTTATGGCGAAAAGTCGCTTTAATGGTATTTATGTCCCAGTTAAAATTATTTACGATGTTTTACTTATTTTTTATTCTGCTCCATGAGTAATATTTATTGGATTAAAAACTGATAGCTTGCATGCTTGATTTCACTTTGACGGAGCTAACAATTGACTTTAAAGTTTGGTTCTAACAGTATCCTAGCTAATTCGTTTCAGCACGGAAAAAGAATATCGTGAACGCATAAATTAACACACATTCCTCCTTACCAGGGTTGTCACTTGTACGTGCTAAAAGAAAGACGTTCTATCAATGAAATAGTTCTTAATTACTTTTGGCAAATTCATTGATTTCCAGTTATCAAAAAAAATACGACAAAATACAAAACTTGAATTTCATCTAAGCAAACACGGAGAATTTAGATTTGCGCAATTTAGGCAATTGGTGATGGCAATTGTATCGCCACAAATTCCATGAAACTTCAGAGCGAATCCCAAATGTTCTAGCAGACCTTGTTAAAGCATAGTAAAAAGTCGACATAAACCTGCATTTTGTTGAGTCGTTTATTCTTTCTGACAGCCCTATTGCCTCGTTATCGTTTTCAAACGACTCGCGTTGAATCATTTATGTATTAACCTAATTTTGGTACCTTCAATACTTTAGAGTACCAAACGGTACTCTTGTCAATAATATTAATTGTACTGACTTCTAGCACGAATATTTATGTATTGGGACCACTGATATTGTTAGAATTTATTTGATGGTGGCGAATTAAGTACTGGAGAAGTCTCCATGGGTACATTAAAGCCACAATTTGACCTGTAACAAGGTTGTCTCGTCAACCAGTAACTGCGCTGAATGACCTTCCATACATCATACATAACGGGAACTTTCCATCGCCAAAACTTTACCTTGACGTTTTCGTGATCACTACATCTGTCATAACTTCAGAAGTGTACTGTCAAATTTTCCCAATCAACTTTGAGCCATATGCTTCAGCGATAAAGTTGAAAATCTGTTAAGGGCATTTGTCAGATTATAGTAGCTTGGTTTGCTGCCGTCTGTACACAGATATGCTAAAAAACGTGCCTTACCAACTCGAAGATGTTTGCGTGATTGAGTAGCAAACCTACAAAAATTCATCAGCTAAGCATTAATTGAGTAGAATTAGATCTGCCAAATTCGAGGTCATGGTTAACCCTGATGGTTTGAATAAAGAATACATTCCCTAAAGTTTCACAGGGGTCTTAGAATATCTTAAATGGTAGTTGCTTAATATATAAATTATTGATAATCAGACTCTTGAGGGACTGGAGACTAGGTACTTAAAAGATGGCAGCTGAGTCCGAATTTATGATTAGGGCTGCCACATGGCAGCAAATGAGAGTCCAGAACCCTAACTAGTTAAGTAATTTAAGTAATTACATGAGTTCGTTAATATGTTCGGACATTTGTTACACAACTGTTTATTGTCTCCTGGGAAAGCTAAGTCGTTTCTGGATAGAAATTACTCTAGTTCCGTAGCATCATATAGCGTGTGTGGTCTATCAAAGTTCGTTCCATCGCTTGTCATCGTTACACACAGACCTGAGTCTATTTCGCATTCATAAAATTAAGATCTGTTCAGAATATACCTTCTGTAAGTAATTTTTGGTCTAAACTAACTGAATAGGAGCTAAAGCCTATTATTTTAATGAACACGTTTCCCTACACGTGGCTAAACTATTTGTTGTGATGCTCTTGTTTTGTTTATATCAATACTCAGATAATTCAGAGTTTATGTCATGCAGATAAAAATGTGATGTTTCATTATTTAGTAACTTGCTTGAAGGTAAGTAGCTTCGGGCTTGGATTTTATCACGTATTCATGTTTTTGTAAGACTCACTTTTACACATTACAATATTTTTTGTATCTCCTTAAGATTGTTTTTTTCCTAGTAGGTTGGTATACGTAGATATGATTGCGTAATTTCATTAAAAAAAACATAGACAAGGTAGCTGTATTGCTCTTAATGACGTTTTGAAGACCAATTACTGCTAATTTTGAGCCTAACTTAATTAATTTTCCAGTTTTTATGAAGTTCATGTGATCAAAAACTTGACCTGAACTCTTTAATGTTGGGAACGGTTCCATACCATAGTAATTAACACCAAAAACAAACTCCTAACTCTATACAGAAAGGCCCAAGCGAAAAACCAAAGAACGACTAACTTCATTCAAAAAATTGTCTAAAAAAACTTGTAGCGGCTTTATCATCGTGTCGGCTAGCGAACTGAAGTGGGGTCGGCCGCTTCAGCTCTATTGTGGCTCCGAGAGCCTGTCCTTCAAGCCGGATAAAAATCTGCGCAAAACATACAGCTGATTGCTGGAGGATTACTGGTTAGAGATTATTTGGCTTGTAATATTTGGGCCTATGGATTTAATGTTTGATCAAAATCAAATGATTTTATAAGCTTTTGAAGTTAATAATAGTGTTAGTTTAAAACTACTTTTGATTTTTTGTGGGAATTTATCAAATGAAACCTCCTGCTGTGGGTTCAGCTGAAGCTGTCAGACTTACAGAATAACGCCAACTTTAGATCCTTCTGGAATCCTTTGTGTACCAGGGCCGCGGTAACTCTTGCGAACAATCCCGCAGCCACGACAGAACCTAAAAGAATCAGGTTGAACAACCTATACATATTCCATGGTTTCTTATACCTCAGCTTAATATTACACCTTGGTAGCTGTGATATTGTCTTGAGACCTCTCACACCTTGCCAGTATTCTTCCCTTTCATAAATACATAAATCCTTAAATATGCACAAAAGATAACGCAAAAATCCTTTCTACACAAAGAAAAAAAATACCAAACAATACACAGCAAAGTTGGAGCGATCATCGACCTCCGTTATCATTTATCACGTTGGGAAATTGCACTTGGCAAAGAAACCTGATGTCTGATAACAGGTGATACGGTGATACTGCGCTTGCTCCGTACTGAATAGGTGCCTGATAAGGTTGTTGCATCTAGTTTGAGTGCTTCAGCGTTGATAAACCATTGGCTTTTAACGGCAATTTCATCTACGGGGAATGTTCCCTTTAGGCTAACTTTCAAATTAATCTACAGATGGAATACTTTCCCTATCCTTTTGACCTACACGTCAAAAAAAACGCGTGCCCTCAGCGTCAAGCTAAAAATTCATACATAAACACCTTAAATATATAAGTGACTTCGGAATTATATCGATTGACGTGCTGAACAATTTTTGATTTGTCATCTATACGTGACACTGGCAGTCAAAAGGTTAAGGATAGCTGTGTCCCCTGGGTTGGCACACGTTCCCAAGATATAGCTACCATCTGAATATCTATCTCCTTGCAAAGTACAGACGCCAACACATCAGGCTACCCGAAACTACCAAATTTTCCCATTCAACTTTGAACCATAATGCTTTAGCGATAAAGTTGGAAATCTATTAAGGAAATTTGATAGATTGTAGTAGCCTGATGTGCTGGCGTCTTTACAATCCAAATAGGTTTATCTATATAAGCGTAATATAAAGTACTACACTCACCTTCGTATAATATACATATGTATAAATTGAGTAAGGATTTTCGTGTTGGCTCTCTCGTGGCCTGCTAAAACTGAAAGCTTCTCTTAATCTTTTAAATAATCATGTTCTAATAACGTCTTATAGTTAACTTACAAATTGTAAAATAATAAACACAGCCTTCACCATGTGTATTATTAATTTTACTAACTACATTAATCACTGTGTTAGTTAGTTACTGGTAATTTTATAACCATCGATAAAACATTAACATCCACTTAACTGTAACTATTAATGTAATAATGTCAATAAAAATATCTATCGTTATCTTTAAAAACTGGTTTTGTTAAATCACTGCCACATCGTGTAAGTGACAGATTTCAAATACAAATCCCGTCCATTTCCGAGCACATTCATTCGTATTGATTACATTACAAAACAGCTGATAAATATATAAAAGTTATAAAATGTAGTCAGCATTTTAAAAGGCCTTCTACACGAGTCAAACCAACCGCCGACTGAGGTCACCTTGGTCTAGTTGGTGTGATAATCTACCGTGTAGACGTTGGTCGGCCGACCAGATGTGGGCGGAGTTAAACGACTTTGGACGACCTTGGTCGGGAGCGCATCCATCGCGACAGTGTCCGTGGTCGGCCCCAACAGTGTGGAATGCAGTCGGACGACGGGATACGCGACCAAGGTCACCTTTGTTGTTGGTCGATTTGGATCGTGTATAGCACGTTTTAGTTAACTTATTAATCCCGGATATAAGACCAACCGTTTGGCAATTATGAAGCCACACAGACAAAGGGCGTCAAAATAATACATCCCGGTGTCGACGTCTGTTACAAAAATGACCTCGATTTATATAAATATGTCCTTGATAATACAGATTATAATTTTAAACAGATGGTGTGCACTACTGAAATGCGCCTTAATAAATAATATTTCTTCATAAATATCACATAAAATCACCTTTAATAAGAGTTATGTGTATGCAATGCGATAAACTCGTTTATTTTTAAAATAGTCAATGTGTTTAATATGTAGTTACGATAAAATTGTGATTTATTCCACCTATCTAATAAAATGAAATAACAAACTGATATGTCTTTTTTTATTAATTAAATAAACATCAGTACTTAGATAGAGGTGATTTGTTAAGGAGTAGAGGTCGGAATTCATCATCATCACAGCTTTTTTACCGTCGAGGATTTAGCGTTAATCACCACGCTTGCTCAATGCGGGTTGGTGATTTCAGACTTTATTGTCCAGGTTTCCTCGAGATGTTTTCCTTCACGTTTCAATCAGTCATTGGTGTCCAAGATAAACTTAGAAAGTACGTATAATTTAAAAAAGTTACATTGGTACTTGCCTGACTTGAAATCGAACCCGCACCCTCATACTCGAAAGGCTGGTGCTTTAACCACTAGGCCACCACGACTTTTTTTAAAAGAGGTTGGAATTGGGCAGAGTTATTTACCTCACTCAAACTTGAGAGGTTTATGCTTTAACCACTAGGCTACCACGACTTTTTAAAATATATATATTTATTTAAATGATACTTCATTACTCACATATTACTATGCACTAATCATCTTCCTAATTTAATCTAAGATCTGTCTATCTACCGAGTCGTATCCTCCCACGGAAAATGACAGCCATCTATTTGTGGATGATAGTTCGTAGGTGCAATTTATGCCTCATTACTTGAGTAAATGAATTAATGACGTCAGAATAGTACTATAGACTCAAAACGTTATGACACGCCCTGATAGCTAGCATTCGAAGATATTGATTTACCTTTATGAACGCTTACGTACTGCTAATGACAAGAAAATTATAGTTGCCCATACTGTTTTAAAGAAAGAAAAAAATTCTATATTTCAAATTCTAGAAGCATAAAATTAACCTTTTGACGGCCGCGTCAAACAAGAAAGACGTGCCCTCAGCACCAAGCTAAGAATTCATCCATAAATACCTACAATATAGTAGAGACTTCGGAATTATATTGATCGAAACCTTCGATACATTTTTGACTTTAAGGGTGAAGCCAAACGAGCGTAATTTTATGAGTTGTGAGCCGCGAAATTTCTGTCGCGTAATTTCTGCTGCATTCGGTTTCATACAAAAATGCAGTTTGTGACACACGACGACGCAAAATGAGTTGTCTGCCGACTCACGCGCATAAACTCGACCGAATTTCTGTCGGGGCGAGGGAGGGGTGCTGCGGAGAGCGGTCAGCAGGGCAGCCACACGACAGTTCGTTACGGGATGCGTAGGAGTCGACACGTTTCTCGCTCGCTTCATAAATACACAATATTTTCAATGGATCTATCGCACTTGACAACACAAACACCCCGTACCAACGCTCGGTAGTAACTGAATAAATTACGTCCGTCTGGCAGCTTAACAGAAATTCAGTTGAACGTAAAATAAGTTACCGAAAATACGCGACTCACAACTCATAAAATTACGCTCGTTTGGCTTCACCCTAAGTCGCTATGGACATCACTATAATCATCAGTTATGAAGTAGCTAATATTGTTGAATCTACTAATTGCTTTTAAATACAGATTTTTTATTGTAAATACCATAGTTTAAGTAATAAATATTAAATTTCCCATTACATTTGTTCCAGATAGTTTAAAATGCACGACCAGGAAGGCGATGGGGAGCCGGCGCACCACGCTCGCCGCCCCATGAACGCGTTCCTTATTTTCTGCAAGCGCCATCGCAGTGTCGTTCGCGATAAATACCCTAATCTTGAGAACAGGTTCGTGATGATCACCATTGAACTAAAATTCAAAGATAACTTGAGTTTAACTCTCAAATTTTAGGGGAGAGGCAATGATCCATTTCGGTATGACTCGAGCGCATACGATGAAAATGTTCAAACAGTTGTTAACGATTAGTCATCAGATGAACATAGGGGACTCGAGTTCTTACTGATTTAGCATCATCGCCTCCTAAAAAAATTAAGTTGAATATAAACACTTAAAAATTCATGTTCGATAAAGCTGATTAGATACTTGCCTTCGACAGTTTACACGGATTTACACTTAACAGTAATTGTTACATTCCAGGTCCATAACTAAAATCCTCGGCGAGTGGTGGGCCAACTTGGACAAGGACGAAAAGGCTTGCTACACAGGTCTTGCTAAACAGGTCAGTATCACAAAATAACATCAGATATATTCGAAGCCGCTCAACACTATATTTATCTGAGGTTTTCTCTCCCAACAGTACAAAGACGCCTTCTTCAGCGCTAATCCTGACTTCAAATGGTACAAGTTGCCTGCGCCACCACTCCGCACGTTGTCCTCCCGGCCCAGAGAGTCCAATGAGAAACCTGTCGAGTCCCCCAACAGCGATCACCACGACTCCGAACTAGAAAAAACAAATAACAACTCTACTAAAGTAGACTTCAACAAAAAATCGAAAGATGAACCACTTGAAGCTGAATCCAAACCACTTTCCATGTTCACGCCCGGAAAGCTGGCCGACGAAGCCCAAATGGGAGGCCTCAGCAGCCTCCTGGCCACTAAGACTGAAACTCAAACCATAAACCCTTATTACTCACCCCCATGCTTTAAGTTCAACGCGATCTCAACACCAAACGATTACAGATCTCATAACTTAATAGAAAGGGCGAAGGCGAAAGGTCATCCAAACGAGGACAGCATACGCGAGCTGCAGAACGCGCTGACGGAGACCTCCAGGGTGTTCGAAGAAGACTTCCACGACGACAAAAAGAGGATATATTACGGCATACCCAATGACCAGTTCACCAACCAGGACGTCATAGACCAAATAGTTGATAAGAGATATTCTAAAGACGATGAGTTCGGGTATCAGAGGAACTGGTCCGATGACGAGAAGAATATAAGGTCTGGTAGATCGTGCAAGGGGAAGAGGTACCAGGAGTTCATGGCTGTTGGGGGGCTCATAGTCAACAAACGACAGAAACGTGACTCGGACAAGCCAGACGAAAACTACAGCGCGACCTGCAGTTGGGACCCTGGCAGTCAGCGGGACGACACCATGGATGACGAACCCAAGCACGGCGCAGCGAACGAAAAGCCGGCTGACAGCGACGACAAAATCGACACAGCCGACACGCCTGAACCCGACAATAATGCTAACAAAACATTCAAGGCTGCCGACTTCGACTTAGACGCTAAAATTAGAGCCCTGCCGTCACTTAGCTTAGAGAAATTCCAGCAAAAGAAACGCGAAAACAAGCGTAAGAAGAAAACCATCAACTTGAAACCGAAGGCGTTGGAGTCATCGCAGATAGTCAATTCAGTTCCTAGGTCTATGTTAGAGGACAGGCGGGAGAGGGAGATGGTCGACCACTGGCGGGACACGGTGAGCGGCAGCCAGAAGCGCAAGCCGCGGAAGATCAGCATCACGCGGCTGGAGATCAACAGCATGGTGTCGAGCGAGCCGCACAACGTCAGCCCCGAGATGAAGATCGCGACCGAGGCGCCGCGCGCGCAGGCCATGGAGTTGTGCCAGCCGCCGCACGTCGACCTGCTGGCGCTGGCCACGCTGGCCGAGGTGGCGTCCAACACGTCCAAGCTGGACGACCCCGCCATCGTCCACGCCATGACCCCCCAAGCGAACAACTCCAACGCTTCCATGGTATAACGGTACGTACCAACACCACTAGCCTTAACTAAATATTCCAAATATTATTTACTTTGTAATCAGATAATATTTATATATAGATCTAATTTTACATTGTACGCATAAAAATTAATATTATTGTACACTTTTAACTGTAGTTTTTATAACGTAGCTATAGAACTATTTATATTGAAAATAGAAAAAAAAAAGAAAAACTATATGTATACCTTATTTTAGTTACGTCGTTTAGGCTGCTAAATACTGCTTTGTTAGGACTAGAAAAAGTAAGAGTGATAGATTAATGTCCACACGAATAACAACAAAGCATAATGATTTTACTTATAGTAAGAAGAGATACAAATAAATTACAATTATGATATCTTAGGTGTTATCGAAGAGTCACGGGATTTGTCGACGCCATTTCATCACATCATAACGGTAATAAAATGCCAAACAAATAAGTCATTTTAAGATAAATGTAAACCTCATTACGTGTAAAGCTAGGTTACTTGAATCGCCTTAATAATTTAGAGATTAAAAAAACTAAGACACCACATGCATAGACTGCATTGCATTTTTAAGGTGACTTATTTCTCGTTTAATTGCATACGTGCAATTATTATCATTTAAATAATATATATTATATTTATATTATACATTAGTGACTGGAGTCACCTGTTTTTGTATAAAGCGAATTTATCACAATTATGGCAACTGGAGGAAGGAAATAAAATAGAAATTTTGAAAAAGGCTGGGAATATTTTGTTAAATTATATCAGTAGCATGTTTTAAATATTTTTAGTTGACACTACTTATAATTGAATGTCAAATGTTTACTATAAAATGACTCATTTATATGACGATTTATCGATACATCCTAATTTGGTTGCATTGTCACATTTAAGTGACACTAATGAGTCGTAAAATGGCCTCGTATAATCTTACACCCATTGAAATAGGCCAAATTCGCCGAAGGCCAGTGTTAAATAACCCTAATTATAAGACCACAAATTGTTATGGGAAATCATGACTTCATAATACGCAAGTTTAGAAATAATGCGGCCATTTTTGGAATATATCAGCAAAGAATATCTATACCCAGCCTGTGATTGAGGCTTTTGTTAATCTATAGTAAAGCCTACAAGTAGTATCAGTATTGTATATCAATCCAATTAGCAAAACTTAAACATTGATAAAAGCCCCAATCATTAACAGAAAACAATTTTAAAAAATATTTTTTTGGAAGATTTTATACTTACCAGAAAATTATGTAAGAACTCTATGGAAAAATCTTTTGTGGTAAGGAAATGTGATGTTATTTATAATGCGGATGGAGCAATTGGCGAAAGAAAGTGATTGTAATTTTTGTAGTTGCCACATGAGGCCTCTGACTACCGGCCGCGTCACGCGAGTCAAACTCGCCAAACTTTTCTTTGTGATAAAAAACTTTGACTAGTGTTGTTAGTTTTAAACTTAAAATATATCATCATTGTTTCATAATTATTATTTAACGAATGTCAAGGAATATGTTCTAAATAATATCATACAAAAAAAATCGAAAAATTAATATAATTTCGATAGAATCACGGACGAGACGTGATTATAGATGAAACTTGTCCCCATTAGGTACCTGAAATTTATCGAAAACATCATGAATTTCATGCGAAAAAGCAAAAAAAAATACCAAGTGTATAAAATCATTTTGAAACTGTTTTTATGTTAAAAATAAAATGTCAATATTAATGTAGTAGTTTACATGTTTTTAAGAACAGTGTTTCTCAAATTTTTGTTCTTGTTTATTTTTATAATGGATTTTAAGGGGTTTCTGTGATTTTATTCTATCTCCTATGTTAAGATTGCCGGCGTGAAGATTTCGTTTGCAGGTCTAGTCTAGATTAGAGTTTATAATGAAAAAAAATGATCAAGTACTAAATTCGAAAAGTGCACTTATATTTTTTAAAGTTACAAACGATGACACAAGCCATAATGTGACATGCTCATCCAAAGACCAAATGTATTTAGAATAGAGAAGCTAGGCTGTAGATATTGTATATGTAACATATAGGTGATATATAAAATATTATGTATAATAAATATCTTAACAACTCGTCAATATTGTGGCATTCCAACATGTCGAAATTATCATGTTACTGTTTAATATTTGATTTGTTGCATTTTTTTTGTTTTTCAAACATCTTTATTTCAGATAGATATAAAAACTAAATAATTGTTGATTTTATGTAAAGTTTAATTGATTGTTACGTTTTATTAGGAAGTGGTGAGCTTTGACGGTTCCTATACGAGTTTTTAATGATGAGCTTTACAGGGCTTTACTATATCAATGAAATTAAATTAATACTACATAAACTACAGATTACTTACATACTTATGAGAAATATATATTTTGCCTTGTCGAGATAGAGCCTTATTTTATATTTGAAAAATTAGTATTAAGGCTAATTGATGAGGGGCCAGTATCGGAAAAGGGAATTTAGAAATAATCACACAATTTTAAATATATATCTATATTATTAAACCTTCACAAATATATTTATGGGAATGGTGAGATTATAGGAAATCTCTGGAGTAAAACCTGTAGGATCCGATTTAAATAAATATGGTGCTGGAAGATCTGTATTAAATTATTTTAAGAAACAGTCCTCGGCGTTGCCTGGGACAGTTAGTCAGAGTAGGTATTCTAATGGATTATTATCATTATTTTTAAGGCAATCGCAATCACTTTGTGCTATATATATTTATATAAAAATATCCTGAACAAACAGTACATTGTTGTAGCGCAAATGGATTGTTGATTTTGTTTCGGTACCGGAAATTTTTATGTATTTTGAGAAACACTGGTCTGCAATATTATAAGTTAGGGCATAATATGTCGGTACCCAAAGTGTTTACCTGTTCGGTTCCAAAGTATATTGTTGAATGTTTTGTTACAAACCGCGGTTCAATCTATATATCCTTTTATTGTAGTAATAAAGTTTATTCATATTAACAATGGCTTTGTTTTATTGTGTTACGGACGCTTCCGATAGATAAATGAACAATTGACTGCGCAGATTATTCATTTTAACTAAAGTCACGCAATCGATAATTATGAATAATAATCGTTGGCTTAGATAATACGTAAGTAATCCAACCGATTGGAATTATAACAGAATAATTAGCAAGATTCAACTAATTAACTCTTTGGCACGTCAGGCAAAATGATCTGGCATTATTTACTGTCCCAGTCTTTGCTAGTTTCTACATTATATATTTATAAATGATGATGTTTGTTTGTTGCGTTCACGCACGGTAAAATGGCTGTAGAAGATGAATAGGTAATAAGTAAGTGGAAACCACAGATTTTATAATACTCTCGGTGGAAACCCTCCAAAACACTCCGAGGAGGAAAAGCAACTTTATATCTTGTAGGGCTACAAAGCACGATGATATGCAAAGGTAAATAAAAAGGCAGCTACAAACCCATGGCTGCTTTTTTGTTGACTAGTCATAATGAAAGGCTAGGTTCTCCTGGGTATGCTGGTCATATATTATTTATTTTGAAATTAAGTAATTATGTCATAAAAACACTCCCTTAAAACTGTTTAGTAATTACTCTAAGCTTAAAACAGTCATTATTTTTGGCTTTGGGCGCGATATTGACTCGCACTTGGTCGGTTATTTTTTTCTTTTACATAGCTGCATAGCAAACCTATGGCGCAAAATATGTCTATCTAGCCTCTGGTAACCCTGATTAGGGGAAATACCACTTTCGGTTTTCAAGCACGTGTATGTAAGTAACCGTGCTAAAACAAAAAAAAATATATATCAGATTTTTGCATTCAGGGACATCATTTTGAACATGAAATAGAAATCACACAAGAATAACACCGATTTTTTTTACATTATTATTGATAAATAATGTCATCTGAGCGATTTTAACTCGACTGCCAAAAAGGGTGTTGTTTTTAACTCATTTTTACTATAGGTATGCATGAAACGAAACGCAGACAAAACTGCTGCCGGGCCGGCTGTCATCATCAAATTCAACAGTCAAAAAATTGTTAGGATGGTTAGATGGTATTTCTCTCGTTAGAAAACTTCTAAAAAAACTTATTAAATAGATCTACATTTTCACGTTGTGTGGTAGAAAATTATCCTGACATCATTAAAAGCTCACGTGTGTGTGTCGTTACAAACATTCTTTCAAATCTGGATGAAGATACTATGATCGCTGCGTCTGAGCCCCTGGTGAGAATGTTATTGTTTTTATTTTCCTTTTATCTACAGATATAACAATAAAATTATTGACGTCTCCTGTCCTCTAAATATTACTGGACTAATTATTCAAGGAACTTTCTATAAAAGTGGATGAAATAATAAAATTATCAATGAAAACAAGAAAAAACATGCGATCCATTGCTAGTTGAAACTATTGTTCTAATTTCAAGTTATGAAAAGAAATTCCTTTCTGATGAAGCTTATGTGTTAAAGGGTAACCAAGTTACACTATGCAAAGACAACTTATCCAATAACTTCTTTTCTTTTCATTCACAAAGCTTATAACCATTTAACTGTTTACAATGCCTCTTTGTTATAACATCTTAAGAGTTTCAGCCTCAATGCATACTTTCATGATTCATCCTAAATATTGTTACAGCAATTTTTACAATAACCAATAGATTTATATTGTGATTAGTTTATGATAGTAATGGATATGCAAGTTTTTGGGACAAAAACTTTCATCAAAAATGAAAAATCTTTTAAATGCTTAGTTTTTTATTTCCATTGTTTAGAATGCCTAAAAATAAGCTGAACAGCATCTGGGCACTTTTTATCTAGGACTTCAGTCGAAAGTCACTCGGCGATTATGTTAAAACACTTATAACATATTTTATCTAATCATTCATAAATGATAATTATTTTGCAAATAGGTTGAAATCAACACTTTTACAGGTCAACACATTTTTTATAAAAAACAAGATGAGGCTAGATGACAAAATACTCTAACCTACCAGTGTAATCACACATTTCTAATCAATATCTCTAGGAGTTTGTGCCACACGGCAGAACAGTGCTGGCAAAACACCCAGGTCAGATATACAGCAAGCACAACACATCCGCATCGGAGAACTCACTGCTGTACAAGCTCACCAACTTTGCTATCAAGGATGAGAGCTTGTTGGAGTCTCGGGAGGCAGAGGAACAGGAGTGGTGGTGCATCCGTGAGGTTTATTACAAGAGTACTGATGGTTTGTAGTGCAAATGTTTTAAAAACTTTAGTTATTTACATGTATTATGAGTTTAGGTGTGAACTTGAAAATCCACTCTGCCTACTTATGCTCTTTAAAATATTATAAGTAATTATATCAAAATAAAATTCATATCTCCCACGCAACAGATATTTTTGTTGGCTGTTATCGTGTAGCAACTTGCAAGTCCAACTTTGATTGTTGATATTTGATAATTATTAACCAATCTGTTCAAAAATATTTATGGAAATTCTTATAGTACTACCTGTGTATTTAAGAATCACTGTCTAGTCTTGCAATCTACGTTACAGATTTTGATGATGAACCCCAACCTAAAGACTCCAAATGTGAGTACAACTCGGAGTCATTTAGAGCGCCGAGCCGTCTGAAAAATGACTTCAACATTTCCATCAAGTCAGAACTTATTAGCGGGATGAAGAAGATGGATGCTGAAGGTTTGAACTCTGCTGGCCCCTCCCGAGGTGGTAGTGCAAACAGTTCCAGCAATATGTCCAAGAAGTTTAACTTGACCTCTGGACCAAGTAAGAATTCTAAGGCTTCAATAAATCCAAAGACTGATTGCTCCTATGAGGAGGAGTTGTATGTGAAGGGGTGTACTGCGGTTTGGTCTAAAGGTAAGGACAGCAAATAGACTTTAAATTGACCCTCATTATGCGCCCATTAGAACGCCATTACCTATTTTCCACAGTCTCACATAAAAAGTGTTGATGGCACCAGGCCGATTGTCAGCGACCATTCTCTTTTTTATGGAGATCAGCGAGCTGCGCAGGACATATTATAGTGCACAAGAATTCGCGCAGACACAGGTGCACTCTCTATTCCCTCACTCTCATAGTCCTATGGGACGGCACTCCGACACGACCGGAGAGATATCAAAAGGGTTACATATCAATCACAATCCTGAGTCAGACATCTATTACTAGTTTTCAAGGTATTCTTAAAACTAAAGGTGTCGACATTGATCCAGTACATCATCTCCCGAGCCTTTTCCCAACTATGTTGGGGTCGGCTTCCAGTCTAACCGGTTTCGGCTGAATACCAGTGTTTTGTTTCGACATTGATCCAGTACATTAATCCTAAAAGCTACATACTAATTAGAATAAATCTGATTAGATTTTCAGAACACACTTGGATGTTTTTATCTTATTTTCAGGCCTCATCTCTACTCCAGCAACTAAATTATCAGACCCAGAGCATAGAGAAACTATAGCATGCTACACCATAGAGAACCCCATTAAACACGCCGCCTTCTGCAATTTCCATATTGACATCAAAAACACTATGCTCATAGACGCTTTGAACACACAAATAGGCGATGTCAAGAAAAATATAAAGATAGAAGATACCACCGAACATATACAGACTAAGATCATGCCAGCTATACTCTTAATTGATAATAAGTGCATGAAAGTATATGCCAATGAGGGACGGGAATACATCACAAGTATACCATTCCAAGTGAAAAAAGTTTGGCCGATGAAGTACGGAGTTCTCCTTGAAAAGGAGGCTACACCATTGGCACAAAATTCTATCCTACCAAATTCTTTTTTGAAATTCAATGATTCTCAAAATAGTACATTTTCGAAGTCTAAATCTAATTATCCGTTTAACATGAGTTCTAAGTTACGTGCAGAATCTTGTGTGTCTGGATTTGAACAGGATGTTTCTTTGCCTACCTGCTTCTCTTTGACACATCCTTTAGATGAAGTAACTCCTATTTTGATGAAGTCACCATCCCAAGGACTTCAGTACTACAATGATGGAGACTTGCAAATATTCTTCGTGAGCTCAAATCCCAGTATAATACTTTTATACGACTGGAAATTGGGTACTCATTCTCTATGGCGGATCAGGAAGACTCTTAGAGATGAGTGTTTATCCATGTGCCCAAATATGAACTCGACGACAACAGTCTTTAGTCAATCCTGTGACTATATTGGTAGTCCAATGCAAAGCCAGAGGAATGCCACCAGTTGGGCAACTGGCTTAGGCAGTCCGTACCAATCTAAGAAAATGCCCAGCACTCCAACAATGTCTCGATCAAGAATCAACAGTCCAATGGCCAATGTATTTCACCAACAAGGGTTATCACCCCACGCTTCTGTCGGTCAAGCATCCTACACTTCTATGATGGCCAACAATGGTCCCCAAAACCCACCATCATTACCTTTGTACCCAGATATATGTTTGGACCATATTTGGACAGACACGCAGACTATACGAAGGGATCCTATTGAGTCAGCCAGTGACATGAAGACCTTTTTGCATACTGACCTTGTCGGTCATGATTACTTATGTTTTATTGTAAAAGTGGGGGGTGTAAGTAGGTTACAGATAGTGAGGTTGCAACGGTCCCATTCCCTTGGGCAGACATCTAAGACCAATTTGATGGTGGGTGCGGTGTCTACAGTGCTGGCTAAAGATGCAGTAGTATTGGAACATTTAAATATGATTGCACTTATTGATGAAGCTGGGAATATTATTTTGCAGTCTGGCAATCATGTTGTTGGGAAAGTAAGTCTTTATTGTAGAAATCTTTATTTTTTAAACTAACTTCTTGATAATATGTTAAGCTCAGTCACAGCTATCTTGCTGATTTTAGAAAAAAAAAGCTAAAATTTTGACAAAAGAAATTTGTAATGATGTAACATTTACTAATCGATTCTAATTTTGTAATCGATAATTCGAAAAATCTATAATATTTCTTAAAAACTATGAATATATTTATATGTACTTTATTATATTTTGCTCATACTCTTTAGCTGATTATCTTCTTAATACAGCAACAAACAAATAAGCTCACACCAGGTCACCCCTTACCAGGTCCACGTGGGAGGAGTTCTAGCCCGGCTAATAGACTCCCCGTACAGCAAGCGCGCGACGTTCCAGTCGCCGTTCCCGCGGCGCAGCAGCCTGCTGCCCAGCCGCTGTAACGAGGCGTCCTTCGACGACTCCGCCCTGCACCTGCTGTCACCAGTACCGCACACGTCCGCGGCCAGGCTCGAGCAGAAAGAGAGCTTAGGTAAGTCACGTTAAAGTTCATTAAAAATACGAAACCATAAAATCGATATCAATCGAAAATCATTTATTCAAATAAGGATATTATGATAAATCAGCACTTTTCTAAAGTCAACAACAAGAGTCAGCCCCCAAAATTCTCACCCTTCACCACTTTCTATTTGTTTTCGTTGTGACTTCTGTGCACGGGAGCTTAGGTACGATTCCCGGGTCGGGTCGAAAACGCTTTGTGAGTTTTGTTTTGAGAGATTTTCATAAAGTAGTCCGGTGTCAGGAAGTCGATGATTGATACACCCGTGCATCGAAGAGCGTGTAAAAGTCGGTCCTGTGCATGAGCTCTCTCCGGTCGTAACGGAGTGCCGTCCCATCATGCCAGGAGAGCTAGAGGATGCTTGTGCACTATAATTTATCTTGCACAGCTGGGTCCTTAGAGAGCAGCACGTGTTCCCGTTCCAGGTCTGTGCGGTGTGTGCGACGCGGCAGGGTCGCGGCTGACGCTGCAGTTCGAGGCGGGCGCGCTGTACCGCATCGCGCTGCCCGCGCGCCACACCTCGCCGCTCGTGGCGCGCTGCAGCGCCGCGCTCACCGCCTGCCTGCCCAAGGACGTCACCATGCAGGTGCCGGATACCCACCTACCACTAGCCTATAGCTTTCCTCGATAAACGGGCTATTTAACACTGAAATAATTTTTCAAATCGGACCAGTAGTTTCCGAAATTAACGCGTTCAATTCAAACAAACTTCTTATCTTTATAATATTATAGCATAGATTTTTTTCTACATATCTAATTATTTTTTTGCAGGTTATAATCAAGTGGTACGGCGTACGCAACGCCCCAGGCACACAAGACCTGACCCCCGAGCAAGAATGGTCAATGTTCTCGAACCTTCTACTCTCTCTCATAGGCTACGACGTGGAACGTCTAAATGCCAAACAAAATGATGACGTAGAACATCCAGAGGTCGCCACTAAGAAGCAACGAACATCCAGTGATGGGTCTCCAGATGACTGGGACTATTTACTCAATTCTAAAATGCACAAAGCTTTAGGACACTCATTAACCATGTTAAAATTGCCGATACCAAACTCAGATGGCTATAGAAAAGCAAAAAGAACGAGCATAGAAGCGGAAAAAACTAGTGTTTTTAACACAAATTCTGTGCTATTCCCTTACGTACTACAAGTGTTGTACTCCCTACATTTGGTTTACGAAGAAATTAAATTAAACACACTCCTATGGAGTAATTTGAGACCGCTATCAACCTTTTTGTATCAGATCTCAAAAGACTTGAAACTCGATGCGTACGTCAACCATTACTGGCTGGATTTCCCCACGGATTTGAATTTGGAATACGAAGACGAGTCTCAAATAAATGAGGGTAGTTTGAAGAAGTTGTCTGAACCTGTTTACTTTAATAGAGAACCGCCGAGTGTGTATGCGTACTTGAACTCAATGCTGAAAGACGTCGATGTGGGATACTACCCTTATTTAGCGGATGTTAATAACATGTCCAGGGATATGATTGAGGTATGTATTATTTATATTACACTAGCTTTTGCTCCCGTTCTTCCCTACTCCATCCTACTCTACACTACTACACTGCTCTACCCTACTCTACTATTCGGCTATTCTGCTATTCGGGGCGGAGACAAATCCAACAGATTCAATTAATATGAAAATTGGTTCAGCAGATCTCGAGTTATAAGTGTTGTAACAAACCCGACTTTGTTTTATATATATAGATTTTTCGTATCGGCATCAACTATGATAGCGCATTAAAGTGGGCACAAAGGTTAGCTTATTTTGGTACGGTCCATTGTGGAGGAATTTGTGCTCCCTTGGCCCCACGCGCAAGTGCGAGGTGACACCGGGGTGGTGTTAGCCGAGAAGAGTCCGGCACGCCCCTTCGCCTCTCCCCTCCGTCCCTCCCCTGGCGGAGGAAGTCCGTGAGGATTTCCACCAGATAAAAAAAATGGTGTGGCCCATCTTAGGACTGGTCTGTGTTTAAAACTAAAATTGTGAATGTAATGACGATTAAAATGCTAATTTTGTTTGTTGTGCAGATCCTAGCGATAGTAGGATGCGGTCGAAATGCAGGCGTGCAGACGATATCACACAGAGACACTGTGACGGCCAGCAGCACTCCTCGAGCCCGCAGGGACTGCAGCAGCCACGCCTCGCCCTACTGCCACGCCGTCATCACCGCCTGCGACAAAGGTATTTATTGCCCTCGCCACATGAGCCGCACGCGCAACACAATTCCGCTATCTTTAAAATATAATTACATAAGTTTATTGAATAAAAACGGTTTTGATGTCGGGTTGGAAAATCCTCAAGAAGACCCTAAGCCCTGGGGGAAGGGCAAAGGGTACTGTCAGACTCTTATTGACTAAAAACCAACCCGTGTTCCTCATCTACCCACGTGTCGGAGGGGTGGGTATCGCCGAAGCATTCGTCGCAACCGTTCCTTATGCTCAGTTACCTCTTTTCCTTTCTTAATACTTCAAGATTATCATTTCGTCACCAAACACTCTCTCAAGTTATTATTTATTTAATTATTTGGGGGAAACGAAGATCGAAATACATTTAATCACTCACTCATCTTTGCTGATAGATCTAGAACAAAAGTTGTGTATAAACATAGACAAGATAAATTAAAATAAAAACTTACAGATAATACTTAATAAAACACTATAACAAACAAACCAACAACACATTAAATATAAGAATCAAAATTCTGTAAACATGATTTTGTAACAGAATTTATCCGTGTGTACTAAAAAATCACCTGGTACAATTTACCCCCAGGTATAACCCTACGAGATATAGACAACCTGCCGCCCGCTCTCGGCCTGCTGCTGCTGACAATATTCAGCCGCTGCAAGAGTTCCCCCCCGGCCGACTGGCCCCCGGCCGCATATAACTTGGTCATGAGGGAGGATTTGGCTCATCAGGCCGAAGTCGCTCATACTATGAAGACTGCCTCTGATTATATGGAGTGTAAGTTATGATTTTAGTATTTTTTTCATTAAGGTTTTAAATATGACAGTTATGAAAATATAAAAAAAAAACTTTTTAGCGAGACTAACGAACAGCAATTCATTTTTATATATATAGATTTAAGTTTAAAAAAACGCAGTTTTCCGCTCTTAACTGGGCATTGTCATGTTGCGCATATTTAACGCTTCTAGGCTTGGAACCGGTTTGAAAATAACCGGTTATTAAACGTTATTAATCGGTTTTATCTTTATTTCGTTCGGAGTCGAAACGTTAAAAGAACTTTATTAAGAACCCTTATTAACCGGTTTAATCCGCAAGAGCTGAGTAATGCGCGGCGCCGCCTTCGGTTGTGCGGCGCTCACATCACAGCGATCACGCGTCTTTCTACGCTACATCATAGATACGCACCTGACGCTTACTTGACAATCTTGGGTGCCTTTCGCACGTTCTTCTGTATTCGT
Organism: Heliothis peltigera; assembly: GCA_958496145.1. NCBI lineage: Eukaryota > Metazoa > Arthropoda > Insecta > Lepidoptera > Noctuidae > Heliothis > Heliothis peltigera. The sequence continues at coordinate 1,077,497 of OY292333.1, forward strand.
TAGGTGACGTCGTGATCTTGGTCACAACGCGGTATGGTCCATCCCATTTAGCCTGCAGTTTAAGAGACTTTCCTTTGCTTCGCACTGGGTTATGCAACCACACTATAGTGACCCGTCGTCGAACCCACTATTGTTCATCTTCCGGTCATAACGAGTTTTTACTCTCTCGGACATCTGTTGGCCTGATTGTCTGACATGTTCGTACACGTCATTCATTTTACTGCGCAAGTCATTCGCATAATCCGTTATACAGCGTGGCGTATCGGGAGAAAGGCCGGTTATCAAATCCGCTGGTAACCTTAACTTTCTGCCTAAGTTAGCAAACGCAGGGGTCACGGTCGTACTCTCATAAACAGCACTTCGGTACGACAGGAGAAACGGTTGAATGTGCTTGTCCTAGTCCTTTTGTCTGCTTGAAACTACTTTGGCCAGATATCTTTCCAACGTCTGATTAAACCTTTCCACCATTCCATCAGACTGTGGGTGGTACGATGTGGTTCTGGTTTTATGTGAACCCATCACTCGACATGTTTCCTGAAAAACTTGCGACTCGAAGTTTCTTCCTTGATCGCTATGGATTTCCAGAGGTACTCCAAATGACATAAAACTTCGTGAACCAGTTTATCAGCTACCGTCGTTGCCTCTTGATTAAGAATAGCGAAGACTTCCGGCCACTTGGTGAAGTAATCCATGACAACCATGAAATATTTGTTCCATCTGTCACTTTCGGGGAATGGTCCGGCGACATCCACTGCTATCCGTTCCCAGGGAGCTCCAACATTGTACACTTTCAATGCACCCCTGCTACGGATCTGAGGTCCTTTTACTGCAGCACAACTGTTGCATTTACGACAACTATCCTCAATATCCTTACAACAGTGGATCCAGTAAATCCATTCTCGGATCTTCAACAGAGTTCTCTTTACTCGCAGGTGACTTCCTGAACATCCATCATGGTAATGCCCTAGAACGTCTGGTACCTTAGCTTTTGGAACAACCATTTGCAGGTGACATCGGTCCCCATGGGCATTTTCCCATCTAAGGCACAATACGCCATCCTGGATAACCAAGCTCTCTCACTGTGCCCAATGGCTCTTAGTGATTATGCTCATCGATGCTACATCACACCATTTGGGCTTAGGAGCACCGGCCTCAACCCTATCGCGTATTTGTCTTCACATCTGGGTCACTTCGCTGAGCATCTTGCAGGGTTCCCTTCCACTCATCACTAAGATCCGTCCTTAGCATCCTTACAGGTACAGCTTCCTTATTTTCTTGCCTGACACAATGCTTACAATCCTCCGGACAAGGTCTTCGTGAAAACGCATCTGCGTTGCCGTGTGACTTCCCAGCAACACCAGCGATATTCGATGGCGAAATCATACTCTTTAAATGTGCGAGACGCTCCAGTATCCAAAGTCAGTTTACGTGGTCTTCCATTCACTTCACATTTGATGAGCAGGCTGTTCCTATCGCGGGCTTGTGAGATCGAAAACCTTGGGGCTCTTTTAAAACCAGCCGGCACCGGCCCCGCAGTCCTGTTTCCCTGCTGCTGGGCGGCAACATTAGCCGCCCTTCTTTCTCGGCTATTATCTTCGGTGGCACTGTTTCGCTTCGGGCAGCTCGACTGAAGATGGCCCTTTTCTTCGCATGCGAAGCACCTGGGACTGTACCTACTTAAAACGGTCCCGTAAAAATGGTGCTGGTGCCGCTGAAACCACCCTGACCACGGCCACCTGGCACGATTGCGTTTTCGTATTGCCTCAACTTCCAAAGCGTGAGGTACGGCACTCTTCAAAGACGCGTGCTGCCCTTGACTTACAATAGTCCTAACATCCAGGTCTCTTATGTCATCGTAAAATGCCTGCACACTAGTCGATTCGATATACCCAGTCGCAGACTGATTCGCTTTACGAACCAGCTTTTCAACCAGCAATCTCCGTGGCCCATTGCTGCAGATCTTCACCAACACGTTGTACCCGATCCTTCGGCTGAACGCGATATACGCGTTCCAGGTGTGCATCGCCGTATTTGGTTTCTAAAGCCTCAATCAGCTAGTCGTTGGTCATGTTCGTAGCACGGATAAAGTCTGGTCACGGAGGCCTAACTTCAGTGCCGTCATGGCTTGTTTGTCTGCTTCAAATTAGATTCTATACGACGACCAGGGAGATGTTCCATCAAAAGGTGGCACCTTAAAGTCTCGCATCGTTGGCGCGGCATCTACGGGAAGTGTTATCCCGTCTCCAGCCCTGATACTTATCGACCTACGTTACAATATTATTAAATAAATTATTGCCATTTAACTCGAACGAACGAATTGTTTTTGAGTTGATTGCATCACATTACAATAAAAACTGTTTAAGTACAAACATTTAAGTAGTCAAAATTTACCTACGACGCGCGCTGAGCCGCACAAACCAGATTTAGACTCTGGTTGATTCAGCAAGTGTAGGTAACATAACATACAAAACCGTTTAAAACCGGTTAATTGAACTAAAACCTATTTAAGAACTTTTTTAGCTTCAAACCGTTTAATTTTCGTTAAGGTTAGAACGAAACCGAAAGCATTAGTTCACTATGTACTTGGGCGTTAACCGGTTCGAAATTTTTTCCGGTTTCCAAGCCCTGTACGCTTTGCGCAACTTTTGCTCATTTTTAGCGCAATTTTATATTTAATTAAAAAGTAATGAATTTTTTGATTTTTTTTCGTCAGTCATAGCACTAGAAGTGCTGGAGAAGGACACAGTGTACACGCTGTCGTCGCGGCCGGTGGAGCGCACGCGCACCAACCCCGAGGACGCTGACGTCATCACCGGCATGGAGCACCTCAACACACAGCTGCTCAGTCTGCTGTACCCTCGGGATCATAGGTAACCGGATTATTTCACTTTACAAATCTTGATCTATATGCATTCTTAAAATATTATTTTTCAATTACTAATTACTTGTGAAATATAAAATAAAATATGATCCCAAAAAACGTAATTCTGTCTTTCTTCTGATAGGAAAAGTATTCACTGATAGACCATATTAAACTGCCGATTTTAACCTGTTAAAGAATAATCAAAAATTAAAGAGTAGGTGAAGGTTCTGACATAGCATTAGGAAGTTCAAGAATTGGCACACGATAGGCAGAAATGGAAGGAGCTGCACTGACAAGAGTCAGGCCCTTAAGTTAAAGAAGAAGAAGAAAGAAGGAAACAGTTAAAGATCTCTGGAAATTGTCCAAAATTTTACAAATAAAGAGGTATTGAAAATATTTTTTTCTTCTTAGGATGACAGAAGTAATAAATCTCCTTCAATCGTCGATCCCCGTGACCATCAACTTGACGCAGCGGCCTGAGGTTTCCGACCACGACTTTATCGAAGAGCAGGAGAAGTACTTATATGCTCTTAGCACTAGGACCATGGCGCTGCCTATTGCTAGGTAAGATTTTTTTACATAATAGAAACTAATAATATAAATGCTGTCTGTCTGTCATGCTTTCACGGCAAAACTACTGAACTGTTTTTAATAAAATTTTATAGACATATTTTCTAGAGTCTACGAAAGGATATAGGCTACTTTTTATCCGATTGCGGGAAGTAGGTCTCTCGGGTGGTGGTTAAACAGCTAGTATAGTAATAGTCCGCGGTTTCAATTGGAAAAATACGTTGTGTTATGGTTAGATTACATTATTCACTTTTTTTAGGTTAAAACTAAAAATACTATAATGATAATAAGAATATGATGGTTATATTACGAGATAACTCGGCTCACACCACCTGATTTCCGTCATAAATGTTCGCGATAAAATGTGTGGGCCGAAGCAGGTGTGAGCCTCTGAAATTGGATAAAGTTATGATCGCGGTAGTCTTACTTCTATTGGCAAAATAGTGTGACGTATGCATGCGGAGTAACGAATGTGGTTGTGGTGCAGAGGCATGGCGAGCCTGCGCACGCTGGCGTGCGGCGCGGCGGCGGCGGGCGTGCCGCGCGTGTGCGCGTGGGCGCGGGGCCGGCCGCGCGGCGCGCCCGACTGCGGCGCCTGGCCCGCCTTCCACAACGGCGCCGCCGCCGGCCTCGCGCTCGTGCCGCTGCACGGCCGCACCATGCACGCCGAGTGGGTCAGCTACAACAAGCCCAGGGTCTGACCACATTTCTATTCTCATTTTATTGCCGACACCTCATTTGTTCTCAGCTTATTCCACCTTCAAATTGTCTAATCATCACAAATTATTTACATAACAACTTTAACTCGCATTCACCTCATTCTAGGTTAGTATAATGAATAATTAATATCGAAAGATATGATTTTTTATGGTCTACTGAAAAAATAACCAGTATTCTACGAAACTCGTTACCTTCATGTCAACACAACACACTTTCATGTTTTTATTTGTACTCATTCTTCCGTCAAATGGCTGACGGGTTTAACACCTAACTAACCCCAGTTTCAATTTTCCCAAATCTACATACATGACGACCCCTGACGTGGAATTGTAACGACGGCTGCTACTAATAGCATTCGAGAACGCCAGCTTTATGTACTCTTCACCACAGACCACAGCGACCTCCAAGAATGAGAGTTGCAAAATCTACACTTCACTTTATAAAAATTTTAAAAACCCACAAAGCTTCAGTCCGACCCAACAATCAAACCCCGATCATCTCAGACAACCACGTGTCCTATCTAAACTATAACCCTAAATAACTCTACCAGGGTACAGCAGAAATGTCGACGGAACACGCAGGGTTCCTGATGGGGCTCGGCCTGAACGGGCACTTGCGAGACATGCCCTTCATGAACATATACGAGTACCTTGTCAAGTGTAATGAGATGATCAGCGTCGGGCTGCTGCTCGGGTTAGCCGCTACTTATAGAGGTGAGTTCAGTAATAGGGGAGCCCTAGAAGGGATTGTGGGATTATCACACCTGCAGTATCAATATTTTGATTTTCTCAAGTTTATCCATGTAGATATTCTTAAAAAAGAATGAACAGTCTTTAGAAGATTTCCCCATCGCTGAAAGTCAAACTTGTATATCATTTTTCTTATTATTATTTTTAATTAATCTATAAACTTCAAGAGGTCCCCATGACGCTAGATTTACTACCGATTTAGCATCCTCGTCTCCTCTACTACAAGGATTTTTTTTTTGGATTAATCTATTCTTGGTGATTTAATAAATGGGAAAGCTCTATTCGATGGCTTAAAAGTATGATTCAAATATGGTTGAGTCAATTTACAGATGGAATCAATATAATACTGAATTTGAGATGTGTAACATCTTTTTTTCAAAACTACAAAAAAAAATTCGTTGAGCTTAATTTTCTTATTTTCCTACAGGGACCATGGATGTTCAAGCAACGAAAATGATGAGTATCCACTTAGAACCCTTGCTTCCTCCTACATCAATAGAACTGGATATCCAACAGAATATTCTAGTAGCAGCGCTATTAGGTGTAGGGCTTATATACCAGGCCACTGCGCATACGCACTACACTCAAGTGCTGTTGAATGAGATCGGTGAGTTTTGTATGATGTTGTAGAAGTATAGAACAAAAACGAATTTTACCTTTTCATTTTAAAATATTTTTTTTGAGTTTGTTAATATTTTTACAATTTTGTGTGGTTGTGCGGTAATGTAACAGTGTATGTTAGTTTATATTAAAAATAATTTATTAACTTATTTTATGTATATAAAAAAAGATTTTTATTAATTAAAAACATTTTTTTTAATAATTGTTATTTCATTAGAAAAAAATAGGTAGATGTCATATTTTCTTACAATTTGACATAATTTCCTCGAACATTTCCTTACCTATGGCGTTAGCAATAACTGTATGTTGTGGTGCGCAGGCAAGCCGCCGGGCCCGGAGATGGAGAACTGCGTGGAGCGCGAGGGCTACGCGCTGGCGGCGGGGCTGGCGCTGGGGCTGGTCTGCGCAGGCGCCGGCGCCGCCAGCCCTGCGCACGCGCACACCGCGCAGCGCCTGCGCACATACATGCTGGGCGGGGACAAGCTGCCGCTCACTGGTCAGCTCTTTTATTTTTGATGGTGTAGAAATTTTGTTTGAAAACCATCGGCACTCAGCCACGCGGCAAAAATCTGTCGCTCAGTTAAGGCGTCATAGATCGCAAAGTAACTTATTAGGCCAGTAAGGGTCGCATGTCGTCATGCTGAAAACTCGACCCTGGCAGTTCAATTGACCTTGACGCGCAAACTCTTTACAATCTCCTCAACCTTCGTAGAGTGGTGCAGTCTGAGATGCCTGATGACAAGCACACAGATCTAAAAATTACTGGAACACTTGAATGTCTTTTTTTATTTTTCTCAGGTTCTCAGAAAGAAAAATACAAGCTCGGCTCCTTCGCCATCCGAGAAGGTGCCACCGTCAACCTGGACGTGACGTCTCCCGGTGCAACATTAGCCCTAGGTCTCATGTTCCTAAGGTCGAACAACGCAGCGTTGGCCGGCTGGCTGGAGCCGCCGCGAACTGCCTACCAGCTCGACTTCGTACGACCAGACCTGCTGATGCTCAGGGTCATAGCTAGAGGTACTTATACAGGGACCAAACCATTTTTTTTCTTTGGGAAATCTACAAATGACCCCTCCTGATAGCTGGAGGGAGTGTCAGACCCTTAGTAGCTAAAATTCTCTATTTTCCTTCTGGAGATCCCGAGAACAAAACGCGCCGCCGACAAGGTCCAACTGTTTCAGACATTAGGTCTTACTAACCTGAGGAGCTAGCTGTAGCTGTCGCGTACTGCAGCCTGCTGATGCTAGAATTTTGACATGCATAATAAGCAGTTTCTGAAAACATTTATCAGCGGTTTAGCTGTTCTTGAAGCTGCCGACAAAGGTGCTCAGAAACCTTATTACTGTCGGTGTTTCAGGTCTAGTGCTATGGGACAGTATAGAGCCTACAGAAGACTGGGTTGAGAGTCAGGTGCCGTCGACCATCAAGCCGTACTGCTTCGTCAAGCCGACTGAAGACAACATCGATTACGAGGCTATGAAGTAAGTACATAATGATGATGATGATGATGATGGCATCCAGGCCGATTGTCGGCTACGGCGGCCGTTATCATTTATGGAGATCAGCCAGCTGCGCAGGACATATTATAGTGCACAAGCATTCGCGCAGATACAGGTGCACTCTCTATTCCCTCACTGTCATAGTCCGATGGGACGGCAATCCGACACCACCGGAGAGAGATCAGGCGCAGGACCGCACGGGTGAATGACTCACCAACTTCCAGACTCCAGGCTGCTTTGTGAAAGTTTCTCAAAACTCACAAAGCGATTTCGGCCCGACCCGGGATTCGAACCCGAGACCCCGTGCACAGCAGTCGCGCCTTGCTACCAACGACCACTTAACCACTAGACCAACGAGGCAGTACATAATAACCTTTAATCAGTCATTGATGTTCAAGAAATGCATAGAAGCTACAGACGCCAGCACATCAAGCCACTACAATCTGTCAAATTTCCTTAATAGATTTTCAACTTTATCGCTCAAGCATTATGGTTCAAAGTTGATTTTGAAAATTTGATAGATTTGGGTAATTTTCCACAATACTAATTCCATAATAATATCTGTCCTAGTCAAGCGTACTGCAACATAATAGCAGGCGCATGCTTCGCGATGGGGCTGCGGTTCGCGGGGTCGGGGGACGAGGACGCGCGGGACGTCGTGCTGCACTACGCCAGGCTGTTCATCGCCGTGGGCGGCAAGAGTGTCTCCGAGCTGGCCGGCCGGTCCACGCTGGAGACTTGTCTGTGTGTCTGCTTGCTTGCTGCTGGGATGGTGAGTCTATACACTGGTATACAGAGTAGAGTAATCGGTACATGAATTAGTTTGATGTGAATGTTGAAATATCCACTTTGTGTAATAGTCAAATATTTAATTGAATTCAAGTATTGTTATTTTTCAAACCATACAGACCAAAATGGTGTTGCTGGGGTGTTAATTCCACCATTTTTTTCTTCCTAGCGATAACATATAGGTAGTGGTGAAGGGCGGGCGTTTTTAGGGGCTGTCTTCTGTAAAGTTGATGTGCTATCTTTGTTTTGTTTTGTCGCGCAGATAATGTGCGGTCGCGGCGACATCAGCGTGCTGCGCGTGTGCCGCCGCCTGCGCGCGCGCACGCCGCTGGCCGCGCCCGCGCTGCCGCCGCTCACGCACGGCGGACAGGTACACACTATATCTTATACAGCTGAAAACTTCTGAAACCACGTCGAAATCGATTCAGCAGAAAGCGAGAAAACTAGGTATATACATACAAACTGAGAACCATCTTAATTGGGATGACGACTGGGTCAAAAATAAAATACTTTTTCATATTCATTTTGTAAAGCATCTTAAAATAATGACGGTTTAATTTGTCGTTTTGAACCGAAAATTGATTACATTTTTTTACTGATAATATAATCGAAATAAGTATACGGCTTGATGTTAAAAATCTGGGACATCATAATTTGTGTTTTCATACAAATTGCATAGAGAATAATCGTTTTTGACAGTTCTATAAAAATATTGAATTTGACTAGTTGTCGCCTACCGTATTCCCTTAAAAATATGTTTTGACTAAATTAATATAATATAAACTCAATAATAAACTAAAAATAAACTAAACAATAATATGTTAAGCTTACAAGTTAAATAACGTCTGATGCAAGTTCATGTATTGTTTCAGATGGCAGTGCACTGTACAATAGGGCTGCTGTTCCTGGGCGGCGGCCGGGCCACGCTGAGCACCTCGCCGACCTCGGTAGCCGCGTTGCTAGCAGCATTCTTCCCTAAGTTTCCTACTCATAGCGAGGATAATAGGTAATTTTACTATTTACTGTATCTACTACATTCTTAATAAAAAGAGCAAAAAACAAATAGATTAAAATGTAGGTTTGTTTCATTCAAGAATTTCGAAAAAACGAAGTTTCACCGGTTACGGATAATGACCAGTTAGATTATCTGGCAGATAATTTCATAAACATTCTGTTCCATTTTTGAATTTATGTGGTAAATAGTGGCTATCCGTAACATGTGAAACTGGCCCATAAAAATAAGTGATTCTAATTAGACCATCTTGAAAAAAAAATTGTTAATAATAAAATATAATAAAAATGTTGACTAAGATATAAAGCATTAAAATTCGAGAGTGGGAGCGTGTGACGTCACTTTTTGGTAAAATATGTACCGAGGAATGACGTAACGCGAAATTTAAATATTTTGTATCTTCGTTTTAATTAGTTTGTCTGAGAAAATAAACACGAGTAACATAGACAAAAAAAACATACAGCCGAATTGATAACCTCCATTTTCTGAAGTCGGCTGAAAATATAGACTAATAACTTCTTATTTGTCAACAGGTATCATTTACAAGCGTTCAGACATCTTTACGTGCTGGCTGTGGAAGCGAGACTTATACTGCCTCGCGATATCAATACTGATAAACTCTGCTATGCACATATACAGGTAAGTCATACCCATACTTATAAACTCAAACTCAAAATCATTTATTCAAACTTGGCTGTAAAACGGCACTTTTTGACGTCAAATATTACAAAAGACAGCTCCCAAAACGCCCACCCTTCACCACTTCCTATGTGTGTTGGAAGAAGAAGTGGTGCAACAAACTCCCTAGCAAGTTAAAACACATCAATATTTTATAATAAAGTTTAAATTCTAAAATTATTCAATTTTATCACTAGACTAGCTAGCGGTCTATAAACACTACCTCCCATTAAAGCCGTGGCAGATATATTTAGAGCACCTTATATAGGGTGTAACAAAACTAGTGCACCATATTTTTACAGGTCATCTAGTGCATGCTTAGGATGATTTTTGATCATTTACCCTAGATAATAAGGGCCAGTTTCACAGGTTGTTGATAAGTTCCAGATAGTTTATCTGACAGATTTCATACAAATTCTGTTCTATTTTATCTGGTAGATAGTGGCTATCCGTAACCGGTAAAACTGGCCCTAATAATAATAGTCTTACCCTCGCAGGTGATTGACATAAATAATGTGGTGAAAGAAATGAAGGCGCCATGCATCATACCTGAGCTGAACACACTCAAAGAGGTGAAAATTAACGACCCGCGCTACTGGCCCATCACTTTCCAGAGAGATCGCAACTGGGATCAATTGAAGTAAGTAAAATTATTTTATATATTCTTTTTTCTCTTTTTGAAGTAATTTTGAAAAATAAAATTTATTTAGTGTTGCCATATAACATTAAACTAGCTGTTCCCCGCTATTCCACCTACCGCCCGACGGAACTAATTCCTCACATAGATAAAAAGAAGCCTATGTCATTTCTCAGACTCTAGACTATGTGTCTACGAAATTTTATTTACATTGGTGCAGTAATTTTGGAGTGATAGACAGACGGAATTACTTTCGCATTTATAAGGGTGCGTCCACATCTGGCGAATGTGCAGGTCGCGAGCCGTTTGCCCGCTGCGGGCACGCAGTCACGGCGATGGTTCGGTGCGCCTCTCTGGCGCAACTCGTGCGAGGCAGCCCCGTGTACTGGGTCGCTGTGCCCGCGCGCTCATCGCGTGCGGCGCACGAACAAAAATGGACGCGCGCAGCGACCAAACGGCTCGCGACCTGCACATTCGCGGCACATTCGTCAGATTTGCAACCTTACATTAGTAAGGATAAATCAACCTGGATAAGACCGAAATCAATTAATTAACCACATCAAAACTATTTTTTTTTTTAATAAAAAAAAAAACATTTATAAAATTAGGATGGTAAATCTGTATTTTGAACGTCAAAATAAAATACAGCTCAATAACCCCAACATTTTCTTTGTGCTCTCGCTGAAAGAAAAAGTGGCGCACAAATATCCTAAGTTTCTTTCATCATCATCGTCTAATTAAGTCTTGACAGTTCCCCCATGAAAGTAATACCAATACCACCAATTCCATTTTCCAGATTATTCCTGGAATACTCGTGGTGCATAGACATAAAGCAGCGCGCCGGCTGCCTGTCCTACATCGACGACCCACAAGGCTTCCTCACAATATTGGCCCAAACGTTGACACTCGACAAGGCCAACATTTGGTCCACAAACACAGACAACATTGAACTCTTTACCAACGACGATAAGGTCCGGAATTTCGTCAAACAGTATTTGTTCAAAGATGTTAACACCAATGTTTGTGCCGATTGTTTGGTTGTTGGTAAGAAGAAGAAAAAAGATGTGGCGTTTAACAGACAGTGTCAGTGCAGGAAGTATACGAAGGAGGAGAGGGAACATTTGCAAACGTTGGGCATGGTGACCTATGAATGTGTGGTTAAGGATATATTGTGTGCGCTGCCGATTTGGACCACGTTTTTGAAGGTGAGTTATAAAATAATATGTACAAACGCCAGCACATCAAGCTACCACAGTTTGTCAAATTTTCCCAATCAACTTTGAAACTTATGCTTTAGAGATAAAATTGAAAATCTATTAAGGAAATTTGACAGATGGTAGTAACTTGATGTGCTGGCGTCTGCACCTACTAGCAGACCCGGTCACGCGCTGTGGTTAAGGTTATTGTTATATAGACAAATAATTTGCCATCAAATATTTTTTCTACTATAAACTAAGATGTCATCATCATCAAAGCCTTTTTATCTTCCCACTGCTGGGTACAGGAGAAGGATTGAGCGTTAATCACCACGCTTGCTCAATGTAGGTTGGTGATTACAGACTTTACCTTTAATCAGTCATTGGTGTCCAAGATAAACTTAGAATTAATGAATGAATGAAATTAAGATTGATTAATTATCATATCCCATATTTCACATTGGATCAAACTGCGCATGGTGTGCATTTGATGATTTCCCACGATTTTCGATCGAATCAAGATCGTTTTTCAGCCACAGCAGCCATTATCCCTAAGGAAATCAGCCAACTGCGCAGGACATACTATATAAAAAGCACGAACATTTAATACAGTAAATAATACATTTTATTTATATATTTTTCCAGATAATAAAAACAATGAAACCCGACCCGTCATCATACCACATCTGGCAGATCAAGCTCCTCTTATCACAAATCGAGAGTCACAACAGACGATGCATGGACGAAATGAAGGTTGATGGCCAAGAGGCCACGAACGAACCTCTAATATCGAGCGAGTTCACTCTAGCAATAAAACAAAAAGTTTTAAGTATATTCGACAGTTGGGAGAGTAGGTTAATACCGTTTTTGAGGAAATATCTCGGTCTGCCCAGCAGCAGGAAGATAAGCTCCTGTGACGATGATGTCAAGAAGATCCTGAGTGGTTTTCTGGTGTTCCATGATCTGCCAAAAGGTGCTTTGAAGGATGTCATGGGTGAGTTTAGTATTATTTGTATTATGATGTACTTCCTAGAAGCAAGTTCGCGTGGTTTCACCTGCGTCTATGTATATATGTAATAAAAGGTGTAAGGGCAACAGTAAGGTAACAGCCCTCTACAGACTGATGGGGTGAGTTCAGTATACCATGCTAAGAAGACTGGTTCATGAAATAGTTTCAGCAACGTTATGGAAATCCAATAAAAGTGATTTGCTAGACTTTTTATTTTAGCGGTATTATTAAAAAAAAAATAGTTCGGCGTGCAAGAATGATTTTGCATTGAAAGAAAGAAAAAAATAGGGAATAATCGGAAAAAAATCCTAAGAAAAAATCCAGTGAAATCTGGTTGTGGAGGGCTGCCCCTTACACCCAGTATAAATGTATATTACTGCAGAGATTTATCAAAATTAGTTCAGCTATTTACGCATGAGTGATGAACAATTGTCAAATTCGATACAAATCGACAATACTGGGCTATATTACGAAGGACACAGTATATGACGAGTTCTCCCCTAGCAGGTGATGACGCGCTGTCGGTGCTGCTGGAGCTGGGCGGCGTGCCGGCCGACGGCCGCAGCTGGCTGCTGCAGCTGCTCAGCTGATGCCGCGCCCGCCCACACGGCCGCCACACCGCTCTACAACACACGCAGAAACTTTAACTCACATGATACAATGAATGGACCATGAATTATACAATACTGTCTGTTTGTGTTCAACATTTGTGAAAAAAATAACAAGAAAATCTATAGAAACATGTCGACTGACATAAAGCACAGGAAACAGGATCCCCTTTTTAAATATTATGAAATTTTCAAAACAGACCAAATTAACTTTCTACAGCAGAAAACAAACCAATTAAAAAAAAATATTAAAAAGTATATACACACTTAATAAAAAAGTCACTTTTATAATAACTTCCCGTTTCAACCTCTAGTTATCTAATTTCTCGTATAAAATACAAGACAAGAATTTATATAAACTTAATAAGCCCTATTAAAAAACTAAGCAAAAAATAGTGTTTAAACAAAATAAGACAGTATTTTAAACACATTTTTAATTTTTCAGTTTGTAATGATGACACTAAATACGTTTCATAATTGTATGTAATAGAATTTACAGTGTTTCACCAAATAAATTCCTTTAAAAAAATGTGTGTACAGAGTACAGTAGTTTATATTACTTTTTTAAGGAAAATGTGATACTTAACTGTATGTATGTAAAAACTTAATAAATAAACTTTTAAAAAGAAAAAATATGTTTTGTATACTTTTTTACATATAATTTATTGTTCTGTTTCATCTCTTTTGTATTAAATTGTTCATGCTGATATGGATATTGGGTTGCCCGGATAACTGGGTTGAGGAAAGCTACATGAACTGTCAAATTTTTGATGATTTCCCAGGAGTAAAAAATAAGTTTAAGAGTACAGCTGCCTCTAGACTTTTTACTTATTTCAAGATGGTTTACGATAGGTACTTATGTACTCAAATAATATTGATCTATTTATCGTATTTTTATCAATACTTATCATTGGTTTTAATAAAAGAAAATGGTATTCATTAAGAAATATTAAAATTTACCTACACTTATCTAATGATAAGATCATGAGATAAATGTTATTTTCAGATTAGTTACTGTGTTATTCATAAAAAAAATCACCCTGGTTTTTCCGTGGGATTAGTCACTAACGCACCCACTGACATTGTCTATAGATGCAACTTTATGGAACCACGGTTTCGCCTGCGTGTCAAGGAATACTTGGGCACCCCGAAAAAAAAGGGCTTATATTTGTCTCCACCTATACCTACTGTAAATACCGTTTCAAATGACTCAGCCATTTTGGAGCTTGTAAGTCCAGACCGATTGCCGGCCACGGCAGCCGTTCTCTCTAAGGAAACCAGCTGCGCAGGACATATTGTAGTGCACGAGCATTCGCGCAGATACAGGTGCACTCTCATAGTCCGATGGGACGGCAATCCGTCACGACCGGAGAGAGATCAGGCGCAGGACCGACATTTACGTGCTCTCCGATGCACGGGTGACTCAATCACCAACTTCCAGATTCCAGGCTGCTTTATGAAAGTATGTACAGACAGTGGTCCGTGTGTGGAAACCCTCAGGAAATCAACAGATTTTTGCTATTTACAAAATGTTTAATGTAAAAACCTAATTTATCATTTTTAATCAAGGCCGGATATACCTAGATCGCACCAGCCTTTTCTATTAAGTACCTATTGTTTAGCAAGGATAGGTACCGTATTTCCCAAAAGATAAGTAATTAAATAAATATGTTAATCTATTTATCTTTTCTAAACTATGCATAGATAATATGACAAAGCAAAAAAAATTAATTAATTATAGTACATAAATGTAATAGTATCTTAAAATGTTTTAGAATATTACCTTAGGTCATTAAAAAAATTGCCCGGTGTTCAGCCTATTTTTTGGGTTGGAAATCAAATAACCCCTCCCGCTGTGGGTGCAGCTGGAGGGAGTGTCAGACTTTTACTGACCCTCAAAATTTTTTAAGTCAAATATTCAGAAATCAATAAATTATGCTTGTACCCACATTCTTAGCAAATAAAGATTCTTGAAACATTGTCACGTCTTATATATATAGGTAGTATAAATATCAAAAATAATCCAGTCAGATATCAATCATAACCTCTTGAAGCTATCCTTTGTTCAACATGAGGACCATTTTACAGTATGCCTTCTTCGATAGGATAGATTTGACTTGTACAGACGCCAGCACTTCAAGCTTCCCGAAACTCAAATTTTCCCAATCATGAACCATATGCTTCAGCGATACAGTTGAAAATCTATTAAGGACAGACAGATATTGTAGTAACTTGCTGTGCTGGCGTCTGTACTTAAAACTGATCAAATGACAATTCTAGTATCAACTGAGGAAGGTCATTATTGCTTAAACGAATACCTGAAGAAGAAAGTAACTAAAATAGACTAGTCGAGCTGTGTCCACGTCAGTGAATTGTCTTACTTTCCTGACGGCTTAGGCAGCAGAACTAAGCCTTCAAATGAGGCTAGATTATGTGAACCCCATTTGAGATTTGCATCATCTGTTATTCCCAGAAATACTGTAAACTTCACTTCATTATTTTGGATAATGGTAGGCCGTAAGTGTTTTACATTAGCAGAGTGAACTTAACACATGATTTGTTGTAAACCAGTGAGTAATAAGCAATAACCAATAAGAGTGCACTAAGCATAGTCACGTATGATCAGCAGTAAGGCGACAAAAAAATAATTGTCCCATCGCTGTCTACTGGGAGCGCGCCCAAGACTAGCAGCATTTAACCCTTTTTAAGGCATAGGGAGTATTTTTACCACCATACATTTTTATCGACTCGTTCCAAAATAAATATGGTGGTACCTATGTTTTTTTTTTCGTGTTTCGAGTACATCAATACAAAATAACTTGGACATCAGAGTATATAAAAACAGTATAAAAAAGCCGTCTTCAGCGTCACAGGTTTTAGATTTCCAATTTCAGTGTAACCCAGCTCACTGTCTTCAATGAACGAAACGAATTGTCATCAATCATCATCTTTGCACCAAATTACCTGTCTTTATTACGAGCTCATTGCGTAGTTGGGTTTTAACAGAAATTATCTCCCGAAATTAATCAGAGTGAGATAATTAGATAATAGTCCGTTGATAATATAAATAGGATGCTCAATTGTTGATAAAATTAAAGTCTCTTCGAGCGTTGTTAAATATGGACTTCAAAACCGGACTTCTGGTGATCACGTTCCTGGTAGGGTGCATTGGTGAGTAAGTCTTTATTACCTTACCTTGAAGTATCGAAGTATTTTGTATTAAGAAAACCGTTACAATTTTCCCAAAAGATCCTTAAAATGAAATAGGTATTCGTAATTCATAATTTAATTTTAAGCTTACAAAGTTGTACTTTCCATTTATGTCCTGCATAGTTTTTTTGATTCGTCAGTATGAATATTATAAACTAGCTTTGGCCCGAGAGTCCGTATGCTTATGCCCGCGACAACGGGGTACCAAGTCAAAATCGAAAATCCGAAACGTCTGAAATCGAATTCTAAGAGCCCTAGGACAGGAAGACAACATAATGCGCGAGACGATTAGAGACGTTCCATATCTTTCATTTTTTAGTCAAACTAGATTGCAGCTGATCATCAGTTGTTCTACAATAGTTTTCACCGACCAAAAAAAAAAGAAAATTGCTGAAAAACATCAGTAGCTAAGTTCTATTCTTTTTCCAGCCCTCCCCACGCCCGAAGATGACATGTCAAGGTTCTTCTTCCAAACGGACGCGAGCGCGCGCATTGTGGGCGGTTCGCAGGCTCCACAGGGCAGCCACCCCCACATGGTCGCCTTGTCCAACGGCGTGCTGGTCCGCAGCTACTTCTGCGGCGGTTCCTTGATATCCCCTCGATCTGTGCTGACGGCTGCTCATTGTATCGAACACGTGTACAGCCGCGGTTCTTTGGTTAGGTAAGGAAATTCTTCTACGATCTAAACATGTAAAATATTAGACCTAGGACACGCTCAAAGAGCATCAATTTACTGTCTAAAACTTGAGTTGTGAGTTGTAGCGCCCGCAATTACTTACCTAGCCTTAAGCTGTCTATCTCTAGTAGACAGTAGGTAATCTCTCTTTTATGTTTGATGATGATTTGTGGTACTGACGCCAGCACATAAAGCTACCCGAAACTGTTAATTTTTCCCAATCAATTTCAGCGATATAGTTAAAAATCTATTAAGGGAATTTGACAGATAGTAATAGCTTCATGTGCATGTTCATGTGCTAGCGTTTGTACCTGCACATCAACCTTAATTAGGTTAACATAATAGCAGCAACACAAATTACATTCAACGCATCTAAACAAAAAAGTCCAATTGGATCTAATCCATCAAATTTTATCTCTCCAGCTCTCTCCGTGCCACAGTCGGCACTAACCATTGGAACAGTGGTGGCGCCTCCTACGCCCTGGCTCGCAATATCACCCATCCCAACTATGTGTCCGCTACCATTAAGAACGACCTTGGAATCCTCGTCACCTCCTCCAACGTTGCTCTAAACAACCTCGTCAGGACCGTGCCTATCACCTACTCCTTCATCCCTCAGGGAGTCAACGCTAGGGTCGCTGGATGGGGCAGAATCAGGGTGAGTGGTGATCATATCTTCAGTTTTTTTTGTAAATATCAACCAGTTTCAAAAGTCATAAAATAAGTAGATTTTTAGGTTTCACAAAGTTATAGCTACCATATTTTTTTGACCTAACTTGATGGCATCCAGGCCGATTGTCGGCTACGGAGATCAGCCAGCTGTGCAGGACATAATATAGTGCACAAGCATTCGCGCAGACACAGGTGCAATCTCTATTCCCTCACTCTCATAGTCCGATGGGACGGCAATCCGACACGACCGGAGAGAGATCAGGCGCAGGACCGACATTTAGGTACGTGCTCTCCGATGCACGGGTGAATCAATCACCAACTTCCAGCAGACTCCAGGCTGCTTTATGAAAGTTTCTCAAAACCCACAAAGCAATTTCGCCCCGACCCGGGATTCGAACCCGAGACCCCGTGCACAGCAGTCGCGCCTTGCGACCACCAGACCAACGAGCAGCAAAGTAACCCTCAAAAATGGAACACCAAATAAATAAAAATATATCTTACAACACCCATCTTGCCCTGTTAAACAATCCGAAACCCAGCTGAGCTGTAACCCAAGTAATCTTTGATTCTAGGCTAACGGTCCTATATCAGCCGCTCTCCTGGAGGTGTTCCCCACCACGATCGATGGTGACGACTGCGTGGTGCGCGCGGCCCGCGCCTCGGTCGAGCTGAGCATGCGCGCCCCTCCTGTGGAGCCTCACATCGAGGTCTGCACCTACCACTCGCCTGGCGTTGGAACTTGCAATGTAAGTATCTTTAATTGACTTTTACTGTTACTACCAATGCCAGCCGTAGTGTCTGGTATCCTCACCGGTCCTCTACTGTCCAGTGTCCTGTGGCAACTAGATCACATTGCGATATTATGATTTTTCTCATCCCACCACGCCTTTTTTTGGGAAATCTTCAAATGACCCCTCCCGCTAAGGGCGCAGTTGCAGGAAGTGTCAGACTCTTACTGACTAAAACCCAGTATGTTCCTTCTGGAGGACCCTGTGTGCTAGGGCCGCGGGAACTTTTGCGAACAACCCGGAGCCCCGGCAGATCTTAGCTCTAAAGGGCATCCAAGCACTCCTACCTTCACCAAAAACTAACCCATTTATATATGTACTCTTTCAGGGTGACTCAGGCAGTGCTCTGATCCACGCAGACAACGGCCAGCAGTTCGGTATCGTGTCCTGGGGCTTCCCTTGTGCCCGTGGAGCGCCCGACATGTTCGTCAGGATCAGCGCCTTCCAGTCCTGGCTGCAGGCTAGCATTGTTTAGATATAGTGAACTTACGAACTGGGAACTGCTTAAGACTGTGTATTTAACTACAGAAAAATAAATTTAAAAGATTAGTTTGAGTTTTTTTGAGGACATTTGATGGTGTCTTAGGTCAAATTACAATCCACAGTGGTGTAGCTAGGGGGAGAGTGGCTCAAGTGGGTGTCACCGGGTGCGGATGACCTGGAGTTTTAGGAACCCACTCCCTGGCGCAACAAAACTCCCTCCAGCTGCACGCACAGAGGGGGGGGGGGGCATTTGATGGTCATTAAAAAGGAGTGCCATCAGTAGTAAATGAAGAATTTATATTGATTTTTGGCATGACACCTACAATTCTTGCTCATAAATCCTTGCTACAGAAGTGAACAACTCGCTTTTTTGTCGGTACTAAGAACTGCTAAGATAAGTATAGTGTGAATTTAACTACAGTTAAATTATTTTTTGTTAGCCAGTGCGTAATGAGAGAGAAAACGTCACGGCTGACGTCATGAAATACACAGCACTTGTAAATACGGTCAGCAACAATACACACTAAAATATTCAAATTCATTTGTTCCAATTTTTATAATTTGAACACATGAATTTGATTTGTTGAAAATTTGAAATGCAAGTTGTGTTCAAATTATAAAGGTTGTGTTCAGTGACAAAGCTTTTTTTCAGTTTTGAGTGTCAACTACTGTCCTCAATGAACCCAAACTTTAAGTGGAAACCAACTGTCATCAATCATCATCTTTGCACCAAAGTCTTTATGACGAATTCATTGCGTAGTTGGGTTTTAACAGCTTATCTCCCGAAATTAATCAAAGCTAGGTAATTAGATAAAGGTCCGTTGATAATATAAATAGGATGCTCAACTGTTGATAAAACTAAAGTCTCTTCGAGCGTTGTTAAATATGGACTTCAAAACCGGACTTCTGGTGATCACGTTCCTGGTAGGGTGCATTGGTGAGTAACAGCCTTTATTAACCTTTTTTCGGCGGGAAATCATCAAATGACCCCTCCCGCTGAGGGTACAGATAGAGGGAGTGTCAGACTCTTACTGACTAAAACCTACTACGTTCCTTCTGGAGGTCCCTGTGTGCCAGGGCCGCGGTCACGCTTGCGAACAACCCGCAGCCCAGGCAGACCTTGGCCCTTATGGGCCCCTCCTATATAGTCTTTATTACCTTACCTTCAAGTATTATGTATTAAGAAAACCGTTAAAACTTTACTCAAAAGAAAACTAAAATGAAAAAATGTATTTTTTTGGCAGCATATTGTATGAAGAAAGAAATTCATAGTATCATTTTAAGCTTACAAAGTCAGTCTTTTATGAATCATCAATACAGATATTCTTGGTCAACTTGGAGAATTTGGAGAGTTTATTTGAACGCGTATATCTTAGGAACTACAAATACGCTTTATTATAGTGTTAGATAGCTAGAAGGTACAGACCGCATATCTAGCTACTACATACAATCTGTCAAATTTACTTTGGTTGTACATTTTCAACTTAAACGGCATATGGTTCAAAGTTGATTGGGAAAATTTTACAATTTCGGGTAGCTTGATGTGCTGCTTGTGATTAAATCCGAAAATTTACAAGTATCGATATTATGATTTTAGGTTTCTTCAGTGTAAATATTTATAAGCAGTTCTTACATTCAACTTTTTTAAAGCCTTTATGTCATTTGCGTTCTGCCAAATTTGAGGCCTGAATTCTTAGAACTGTTTTCGTTATTTTTTAAGGGGACAAAACTGTTGCTTGTTTAATGATTTACAAATTAATTTGTCAATACATTTGGTTAATTATTTTGCAATTAAAGTCTTTATCTCACATGTTATTTATCCACACTAAATCAGATTGCAGCAATCGGATTAGATAGTTTATCCATTAACTGATTACAACTAAAATCACTGTTGATATTTGTACCTAATCATAATCTCCAATAATTGCATCAATTCTATTAAAAGGAATTATGAAGTCTAATTACTTTAATAAAGAACCTAAAACTAAATACAACTGGCACTTGGAACAGAGAAGACTACCTACTTAAATCGTAGTTAGTGAACAACATTATAACGTAGTCATTATCAGCAAGCTTAGCATGGCGATTCTATATCTATTCTGTCAAGAAAAGACGAAGCTCTTTCTGTCAATGTCAACAGGTCTTCTGCACGAGCATGGCGCGACCTGTCAACTCGCATATAATCACTTGTAAACTTATGCCGACCGAAGAAAAAAGAAAAATTTCTTCAAAAAATTTCAAAGAAAATCTTACGTCAATCTGTCATTATGTCCATTCTCCGGTAGACAAAACTTGTTTCTACGGTGGTCATGCTAAGCCTGCAGATAGACGATTGTGGAAGAAGAAAACCTCGGAGTATTAAATAAAAAAAATAAAAAGACATACCAACTGAATTGAGAACCTTCTCCTTTTATTGGAAGTCGGTTACAAACACGCTGCACCGACTAGATACAATTTGGGATAAGGTCAGGAGAATGATTATCAACATTTTTGACGCAATTGTTTCAAGAAAATATGTGTGAAAAATCTCACAAATGGACATCATCATCACAGCCTTTTTATCGTCCCACTGCTGGGCACAGGCCTCCTCTCACACAGAAAGAATTACAAAAAATATTGTACCTAATTGGTAATAATTTCCGAATATTATCTAAATTCGAATATTAATGGCTAAAAAACAATATCAAAAGGTAAACAAATAGATTTTAATCAAATACTTCTTAGGTATGTTTTTATCTGTCACGTGCCTCTAATTATAAGATAAAAATCATTACTACCTTCTAATTACGGGACATGATTAAATCTTACTAGCTAATTATCTTCGATAAGATAGTTATCAAATCCGACAAACAGATTAGGTAAATATTAGACACTTTTAAGAGTCGAATGGTTCAATGTTCTTCAGGTTTACGAGTAAATGTCAAAAATTTGCTATTAAAACCAAATTCACTTCAAAAAAATGTTGAACTACCTATTTCACTCTCTTCGCGGAATACTTATGCCAATTATAATACCAGTAATCCGATCGCCTAAGTTACCCGAAAGCCCTTTTTCTGTCTGTAAAATGCTAAGCAGCTGAATAACACCAGGAATTTTGTTGCGCCACTTCTTCCCAGCAAAAACACAGTATGTGGTGAAGGGTGGGCATTTTGGGGCTGTCTTTAGTTTTGATGTTCGAAAAGTGCTGATTTTAAAAGCTTTTATTTAACTTGCCGTGTATGTACCTAGGTATGTTACGTTGGATTCTTTGAACTCAATTTTGTGTACACGTTCAGTTTGGATGACAATGCAAGATATGTTATATGACGTTATTCTAAATCCAATATGGCGGACCGTCCAAGATGGCGGAGTAGTTATTTTTAATGAATTTCAACAATATGGGTATCAAATGAAAGGGCTTATTGAGAGTGACTTAAAAAATAATTTGACGTTTTTCTAAATCCAATATGGCGGACTATAAAAGCTTTTTAAAGAAAGATTTTTCTTTTCATTTATGTTTATTTATTACCCTAATTTGAATAAATAATTTTGAGTAAAGCGAGGAATCCGACTCATATCAAGTTGGAATTAGTTGACAAACGTCCCATATGTATTGTCTTTTCATTCGTCTGTCATGCAATGGTTCACATAGTGCTGATGCTAGTGTGTTGAGTGTCAGTTTGAGTTTATAATATTCTTTTTCCAGCCCTCCCAACGCCCGAAGATGACATGTCAATATTCTTCGACCACACGGACGCGAACGCGCGTATCGTGGGAGGCCAGCAAGCGGCGGTGGGCAGTCACCCGCACATGGTCGCCATGTCAAGCGGTGTGCTGATCAGGAGCTTCCTCTGCGGTGGTTCCTTGATCACTACTCGAACTGTGCTGACTGCTGCTCATTGTATCGCCGCTGTCTTCAGCGGCAACTCTTTGGTTAGGTACAGTATCCCTTCCTGTACCATCTAATCGTGTGACAACGCACTCGTGCTATCTCGTTGTTCTGTGCCTACTATTAAGGACACTTTCTAAGATGCTCCAATATATTATCTGATAAAAAAAATGTTGTGACCAGTTGTGAGTTGTAGCGCCCACAACTGCTTACCTAGTATTTTCTTTTCAATCTCTAGTAGACAGTAAGCTCCCTATATTCATCATCATCATTTCCCAAGCCTTTTTCCCAACTATGTTGGGGTCGGCTTCCAGTCTAACCGGATTCAGCTGAGTACCAGTGTTTTACAAGGAGCGACTGCCTATCTGACCTCCTCAACCCAGTTACCCGGACAACCCAATACCCCTTGGTTAGACTGGCGTCAGACTTACTGGCTTCTGACTACCCGTAATGACTGCCAAGGATGTTCAATGACAGCCGGGACCTACAGTTAAGCTCCCTTTATTAAGCTATCATAATATCAGCATTAACATACTTTACAACGCGTAGAAATCTAATTCATCAAAAATTTTCTCTCCAGCTCTCTCCGTGTCACAGTCGGCACTAACCGTTGGAACAGCGGCGGCACCTCCTACGCCCTGGCTCGCAATGTCACCCATCCCAACTACGTGTCCGCCACCATCAAGAACGATATCGGAATCCTCATCACCACCTCCAACGTGGCTTTGAACAACCTCGTCAGGACCGTGCCTATCACCTACTCCTTCATCCCTCAGGGAGTCAACGCTAGGGTCGCTGGATGGGGCAGAATCAGGGTGAGTAGTGATCATATCTTCATTCTTGACATTGGCAGTCATAAAATAAGTAGATGTTTAGTTATCACACCACCTTCTATATTTTCTACTGTACTAGTTCCATATGCAGTTCCTAAAACCTATGAAAGCTCTACTGGCTAATTATGATAACGCTCAAGACCGTCAGTTTTGAACTGATCGTTTTGGTGGTAGCTTTGACAATAATTTCAACTGTTAAACCAACCGTGGCGATGAAGAGCGCTAACATTATCATCAAACTAGTCTGTTTTCACTACGATAAATTCTCTTTAGATATAAATCTTATAATGATGGCATCCAGGCCGATTGTCGGCTACGGCGGCCGTTCTATTTTTATGGAGATCAGCCAGCTGCGCAGGACATATTATAGTGCACAAGCATTCGCGCAGATACAGGTGCACTCACTATTCCCTCACTCTCATAGTCAAATGGGACGGTAATCCGACACGACCGGAGAGATATCAGGCTTCTTATAAATCATCTTATAATATTCAGGAATCTTATAACACCCATCATAACATCCCATTTACCAATCCTGAACCCACTTGAGCTTTAACCCAAGTAACCTTCGTTTCTAGGCTGGCGGTGCCATCTCAGCCACTCTCCTGGAGCTGTTCCCCACAACTCTTGACGGTAACGACTGCGTGGCGCGCGTGGCCCGCGCCGCAGTCGAGCTGAACACGCGTGCTCCTCCCGTCGAGCCTCACATCGAGGTCTGCACCTACCACTCGCCTGGATTCGGAACTTGCAATGTAAGTATTTTTAATTGACTTTTACTGTTACTACCAATGCCAGCCGTAGTGTCTGGTATCCTCACTGGTCCTCTACTGTCCAGTGGCAACTGATTCACGTTGCGATATCATGTTTTCTATCATCCCACCGCGCCTTTTTTTCCTTTTTTCGTGGGAAATAATCAAATGACCCTTCCCGCTGAGGGCGCAGCTTGAGGGAGCACCAGAACCTTACTGACTAAAACCCACTATGTTCCTTCTGGAGATCCCTGTGTGCCAGGACCACGGGAACTCTTGCGATCACCCCGTAATTCCGCAGGCTCTAAGGGGCATCCCATCACCCCTACCTTCAACAAAAAATAACCCATGTATATCCTATTCCAGGGTGACTCTGGCAGTGCTCTGACCCGCGCAGACAATGGCCAGCAGTTCGGTATCGTGTCCTGGGGCTTCCCTTGCGCCCGTGGAGCGCCCGACATGTTCGTCAGGGTCAGCGCCTACCAGTCTTGGCTGCAGGCTAACGTTGTTTAAACATTATGAAGTTACGGACTCAGAACTGCTTAAGACTGTGTTTAAAGTTGAGGAGAAATAAATGAGAAAGATTTATTTTTGTTTTCTTGTTCATTCTTAGTGGTATCTTAGGACAAATTAAGTGTATGACGTAGTGGGTCATTTGTCATTACACTGAATTTGTCATCCAGCCTTGTAAAATCGTCGCAGTTATAGACTTTTAAGTTGAAAAAGTATCTACAGAAGTGTCGTCAAATCGTTTTGCATTAAAAAAATAATCTATACTACCATAATTCTTTCTTCCAGTTCCACCAGCTCCCCGAATAACCTACAGATGTTTTCCTCGATGTTAATTATAAGCGGCAAGTGCACGTTGGTAACTAAGTATATACCTATTGATATGGTCAAATGGTTATAAGCCTGAAAGTAATTTAAAACAATATTATTTCATTGTATATCTGTCTACCAGAGAACCAGTATTTTACTTGGACCTTCTCGGTACCTTTAGCTGGATTTTTAGATTTCAGGAAAATAAATACTAACAAGGAGCCTCGCTATGAGATTTACCAACTCTTGACTGATCGACCAGTGTGCTCGTTACTTACCATAAGCTTAAATAATCTTAAGTACATCACAAATATATTAAAAGTTCAAAGTATGCTTTTAATTTCAACTAGGTACAGGTAGCAACAAAAAGCCAGGAACAGTTGCACGATTCCATAAAGTTGGTGACATGATGAAGGACCGACAAAAAAATCCATGGATAAATTTTAAGAAATAGTTTATATTAAAAATCAGTCTTTATTCTCTATACAGGGCAATGATGGCTTCCACAAAGTCCCGTATGCCGGATATCCTGACATATACATCGGGAGCTCCGTAAGCGCAGTTGTAGCCCCAGGAGACGATGCCGACCAGCTCCCTCGTGCTCACTTTGATTAGGGGACTGCCAGAGTCACCCTGGAAGAGAGATGGTAAGTTTCTGACAATCTCCCAAACTAGTAGAAAGAAAATGGGTTTAGGAAGTAAGAATTACGGACACATGGCAACCTCAGTTTCTATAGAAATGTTAAATTACAAAATAATATTAATAAAATAATAGTCATGGTGGCCTAGTGGTTAAAGCACCAGCCTTTCGAGTAAAAGGGGGCAGGGTTCGATTCCAGGTCAGGCAAGAACCAATGTAACTTTTCTAACTTATACGTACTTCCTAAGCTTATCTTGGATACCAATGACTTTAAAAGGTGAAGAAAAACATCTCGAGGAAACCTGGACTATAAAGTCTGAAATCACCAACCCGCACTGAGCAAGCGTGGTGATTAACGCTCAATCCTTCTCCGTGTGAGAGGAGGCCTGTGCCCAGCAGTGGGACGATAAAAAGGCTGTGATGATGACAAAATAATTATCAAGGATAATACTTTCTATGTTTGTTTATTTCATTCGAATCGAGCTGTCCTTCCAACAGCATCAGAGATCAATTAATTTTGAGCATTGTAAGAAGTACTTGCTTGAGTTTCAAGTTCTGCTTTAAAGGTGTTACTCATATCAATTCACTGTTTTATGGTAGGTTATTAATGATAGCCAATCTATATGCTCTAATACTCTTTTTCTTGGGAAATCATCAAAAAAAAACCCCTCCCGCTGAGGATGCAGCTGGAAGGAGTGTTAGTCTTATTGACTAAAACCCACTATGTTCCTTCTGGAGGTCCCTGTTTGCCATTGCCACGGTTACTCTTACGAACAACCCGCAGCTCAGCCAGACCTTGGCCCTAAGGAACTAAAGGTATTATTACTGCGCTCTTAAGTACAGTTTACTCACATTACACATGCCTTGTCCCCGAGATAGGAAGGTGCAGATCTCTATGTCCTTCTGTATAGGTGGTGCGCGGGTTCCGGCTATGGCAAACATCTGCTTCTGGCACTGCTCGTGGTCTATTGTGCTCACGTACAGGATCTGCAGGTCTTCGGGAGTTGGCTGCAGGTGCTGGAAGAGAGATAGGTTAATAATGCCTACGATAAAGGTATTTAAGAAGTATTCAATTAAGACCAAGCAGAAAAAGGGAGCAAGCCAACTCGTATGCTGCGTCGTCGCAAAAAGAAACAGAGATTTACCAAAAAACTTGAAGAAGTGAAATGATGCTTTTCAACAAACATCCAATTCTATACTAATAATAGAAAGCTGAAGAGTTAGCTTGTTCGTTTACATTAACGCTGTAATCCCAGCAACTACTGGTCCGATTTAAAATAATAATTTTTCGTTAGATAGCCCATTGATCGAGAAAGGCTATTGGTTATGTATCCGGGTGCTTGAAGTACTTCCAATGGGATGTGGGTGAAACAGCTATAATATGTATATCCTACTACTATTATAAAGGCGAAAGTTTGTATGTATGGATGTTTGTTACTCTTTCACGTAAAAGCTACTGAATGGATTTGAATGAAACTTTACCACAATATAGCTTATACATCAGAATAACACATAGACTACTTTTTATCGCGAAAACCGACATCCACGCGGGCGGAGCCGCGGGCGACCGCTAGTAGAAATATAAAAGGTACGAGAATTTAGTATAAAAGACCAAAAAAGTACTTACCACAACATTGTCTTCAAACCTAGGTCCCGTCCGTCCCCATCCAGTGACGACAGAGCTTATATTTCCCCCTACAAAGTCATACCCCAGGCTCACAGCCCCTACATACTCCGAAAACACCAGAGCCTCCTTCAGAACTAACACTGCAGCATCATACTTGATGTTGGCACGATCCCATTTTGGATGTATATGAATGTCTTTGACCTCTACAACTATGCCTCCTGAATTCCACTTGTTAGATCCTGCTCGAACGTAGAGCCTGCTGGTGCTGGAAGGGAAGGAGAATGATGTATAATTGGCGTAACAGACAAACACGCATTTCGTATTTATAATATCAAACGACCGCCACGTCAAAAAAGAAAAGACAAGCGCTCAGCGCCAAGTTAAGAATTTATCCATATACATATTTATCTATTATAGTGTAGTGAGTTCGGGATTATATCTATTAAACCTGACTATTAATTTTGAACTTTAAAAGTCTGTCATTTAGTCGTGACCGTGTCATGTTTTGGCTTGTCATCTATACTTGACTGTGGCGGTCAAAAGGATAATAAGTACGTTGTGTCCACGCAATGTGCAGCAGTCAGGGCCAATCTGGTAGAGAGGATGGAAGCCCCGCATACTGGGTTCCCTGAGAGGAGCAAGACTAACATGTACGGGGCGTAGCCTATAGAGGCCTCCTCGCCTCCTATTATAAAAGTCTCATGGTCTGATGCTAGCGGGTAACCTGGAATCAATCAAATCAATGTATTTTTGACGAGGTAAACGGCGCCTGCCAAAATGTTAATAGTATTTCGTTTCAGAAATGTAGAAAACATTACAAGGAGTAGTGAGTTTAGTAGTATGACCATGGTCTATTTGCAAACTGGTCCACCCTCTTTTAGAAATGAGATGCATTACTTTTATAAGTTGCAATACATTACCTATTATATTCACAGAATGTAATAAAAAAATTACATAATCTCTCATCATCTCTCATCTTCGTCTAAAGCTATAATAATATTACAATAAGATAATTATAGCTTTAGACGAAGTCAAAACATATTAAAAAAAAAATTGATTAATAAAATCCATACCATGAGTCACTCCCGCTAAGACCCCAAATAAAATAGCAATATTAGCGAACGACATTTTCAGCACAACGCTTGTATGTATCAAATAACTCATTTAGAACTATAATGTTTACCTACATTAAAAATTAAACTATTTATACGAAATATTCTTTTCTAGTCTGTAACTGATAATATCTGACAGATAAACCTTATTTTTTCCAAACCTTTGCCCTTGACAATAAAAAACACTAATTAGTATAAAAGGTATTTAATTATTCGTCAATCACTCGTCTGTTACGAGTGTGTTGCACTTTGCTTAACCTTGGACTTCATAATTTGATAAGATAATATGAATGTAAATAAACAAATGAACGTAAACTCTTTTTTCGTGGGAATTCATCAAATGACCCCCCTTCCTCTGAGGGTGCAGCTGGCGGAAGTGTCAGACTTTTACTGACTAAAACGCACTATGTTCCTTCAGTGTGCGTCCGGCCCGTCCATACGGCGAACGGACCAGCCGCTCCAGGCGCCAAATCCTAAAGGGGCGCCAAAATGGCAATGAAAAATATAAGATTTGTTTTTAGTTTTTCTATGTGTATTAAAGAGGCGGCATAATTGGATCTCGCTCCATTCTAAAACTTGTGTAAAGTGCACAAGCATTTCTACAGACACTACCTACATTTGAAAAATTGTCATTACAAAAATTGGCACATCATCACTACATAGTATAAAAAAAAGTCGCTTTCTCTGTCCCTATGTCCCTTTGTATGCTTAAATCTTTGAAACTACGCAACGGATTTTGATGCGGTTTTTTTTTAATAGATAGAGTGATTCAAGAGGAAGGTTTATACGTATAATAACATCCATTAAATAGTGGAGAAGTACTGTTATTTTTGAATTTGAGTTTTTCTTTAGTGTACTTAGTATCAGCATTGCACCCGTGCGAAGCCGAGGCGGGTCGCTAGTTGCATAATATATTAGGTCTAAAAGCGGTGAAGAAATCAACCGTGAAATAATATGTAATGCGGTTGGATTTATGCCTTTTGTCGATTCGATATTTATTATAATATAGGATTTTTTTTTGTTTAATCAATGTATAATTATTTACATTAACTGGAAAAAACCTTTCTGAAATCGTCGGTAAAAAACCTACTCACGTCATGAAATTAGTGCCTAGAAAAATAATTGTCAGTGTAGACAGAGCAATAGGATGGTAGATCGTGAATTTCCATGAAATGGATCTTGAAAGCCGGGTGATTAACAAACAGACAGACAAATATCGGTAATCTACGTTGGATGCACTTCCTTCGACCTAACCTTGATGCGGTAAATATCCAATGCTACTATATTATGACGCATAATAATCAAAACAAATAATTATTTTATAATGGCGTCCAGACTGATAATCGGCCATGGCGACTGATCTCTCTAAGGGTGCTCCCACACAGTAGTAATATAACGTTATACAACATTGTGTAACACGATAATATTATGAATGTTATCGTTTTATAATGTTGTGGAAGCACCCTAAGGAAATCAGCCAGCTGCGCAGGATATGATATGTAAAAAAAAAAGTAATAGAGCACAAGTGACACTGCACAGACACAGGTGCACGTCTATTCTCTCACTCTCCTTTCCTGATGGCACGACGAATTTACGTGCTCCTCGATGTACGGGTGTATTATTACCTATTTCCACACTTCGGGCTGCTTTTGTGAAAGATTTAAGCTATTTCTGCCCGACCCGTGAATCATACTCCGTGCTTATACTTATATACTTAATCGTACTCGATTTGAAAGTCAAATATCGTTTATCAGTCAACTGTCTGCTGTAAGATCATTGGAAAAACATTCGTAATAAGTAGTTTGTTTGTAAGTATATAATTGGAGTTTTGATATATTATGTATCATTATAAATACACAGTTGAGAATATGTAACCAACGTATTACCTAGATAATTGATTAAAAAAATAATTAATGTTACTACTGAAAATGCAATTTAGAATGTTGCTTATTTTACATTTTCTTTTCATACATCGTATTAATGGTAAGTAAAATAATAATTAACTTAAAGTATGTAATCATCCTGTGGATTTATTGTAATTGATGTCTGTATCATCATGGATATAATTATCATGGAAACCAAGATCTTTTTTAATGTTTTCTCATAAGACTCTTTCTTAAAAATTTAACTAAAAGATCGCGTACAGTCTTCCAATCCTTTTTTTTTCTCGGGGGAAACCCTCGTGGACTTCTGACCTCCGCTTGGGGAGAGGCGGAGGAGCTGCCGGCCTCTTACCGGCTAACAACACCCCAGTGTCTCTTCGCCAGTGCGGGTCCGGTCTGTTCAGGCGTCGCCTCCTGCACGGGTAGCAAGGTGTTGGACGTGCATCGCCTCAGCGGCACCAACCATATACACAGTCATACCCGTACTTTTTTTTTCAGGAATGCCATTCGAAACACTATCCAACAACAAAGAAAGTAGTTTATCTCCTCACATTGTTGGTGGTACAACGGCTCCCGATGGCTTTGCACCACACATGGCCGCTCTATTGGTGGGGGACGTGATTACCATGATCATCTGTGGAGGTTCTATTGTGCAGCCCACCTTGATCCTCACTGCAGCGCATTGTATCGATGGGTTTGAAGTCCCAGGGGGATTGATGACGTAAGTATACAGTTCATAATTTGCATAAAAATAGAATTACCTAAGTATTAACTCGAATGGATATTTGGCAACATCAGACACCAAGGAGAAAGGTTTTGGCGAATTTCGAGTTGCGTTTGTTTTACTAGGCTGTATGTACGTATTAGCTGTTTCAAAAAGCAGACCGGAATCTGGTATTTTCGATGACATAACTCCGCGCTTATAAAGTTTTGTGAAACTGTCATTCGAAGCTAATATCTTGGTTGGTTGGTTGGATCCAGTTGCATTTTCATGTAAAAAAAAAACTCCATAATGCACTAGGATAATAAGAAACTGCCAATTCTATATCCTTATTTTCCTTTCCAGAACATTCCATGCAGTTGTAGGTTCCAATAACTGGCGATCAGGTGGAATAGCAGTTCAATTCAAGGGCTACCACATCCATCCCCGGTGGGATTCAGTGAACATTAAGAACGATATAGGCTTCCTAAACCTCAAGGATAAGCTGGAGATGACTGAGAGGGTTCAAATGATAGCCTTGAACTTCAACTGGATAGGAGGGGGTGAACCCAGTTATGTGACAGGGTGGGGACTTGTTACGGTAAGAAATTCTTTTGGAATATTTTAATCGAAATATGGGCTTTAATGCTCAATTCTTCTTGGTGTGAGAGGAGGCCTGTGCCCAGCCGTGGGCCAATAAAATGGCAGCAGTGGGTGGAAGGACTAGGAGACTTATCTAACCTTATCACGAGAATTCAGTATACATAAATGTGAGAGTCCCCAAAACATTATTTGTTATGTCGTCTCTTGTATCTTTGCGAAAATCTACAATAGTTTTGATGTACCCTATTCATAATTACTCATAATATTATAAACCTGAAGAGTTTGTTTGTTTGCTTGAACGCTCAAATTCAGAAATATTGGTCCCATTTGAAAACTGTATTCAGTGTCAGATAGCCCTTTTTCGGAGGAGTGTGTACTATCCACGCCTTCGGTGTGACGCGCGCGTGAAACCGTTAGCATAAGCGAGTTTATATTAATTCTTGAAACGTAATATGAATGTTGATACTATAAATATCCCTTCTTTGTCCTACTTAGAAAACAGACGTTAATATGTTATGTATTAAAACAAAACACGAGCGAACCCACCAGCATTAGGTACTCAGCAAATAATACATTTAGGTCAACCTAGATCCTCCAATTAAAATTATATTACGACCTGCTATTGTACCTAATGGTGTCCCTAACAACACAGAATCAAATTTTCTTGAACTTTGCTTGAACAAACGTTAACTTAGGGTAGCGCTGTGGGCTATTTGCTCAGTCAGAAATTTATATTAAACGAACATTTGGGGTTATTAAGATTACAGCTATAAAAAGGAGTTATGGTCCCTATTATTATGACCTTGGTCGCGCTTTATGGCGTGACGAAGACATATATCGGTGATCGTATACCTAGGTGAACATACTATCCCATACGGTACGTCCCATACGGATGTATGGGGTATAGGATAGTATATACACTTAAATGGTAAAAATTGCACAGTGTACGGATTTGGACCGACTGATGAAGTTTTTGAAACTGCTAGAATAATCAAAAAAATTCAGGGAACCTATGAACTAGCGTAAGCAGCTTAAACATCATAGGAATCTATAGTAAAGTTACAGAACACAGCATTGTTCTTTGTTTAATAAGACTAGCCGTTTTCCGCGGTTTCACCCGTGTACCGTGGAAACTTCTACCTGTACCCGGATAAAATATAGCCTATGTTACTCAGGGTGAAAGTAGCTTTGCAATACTGAGAATAAAAGAATTTTTGAAATTGGCTTACTAGTTTTTGAGTTTATTCATTACAAACAAATCACAAAATTTATTCCTCTTTCTGAGATTAGTATAGACTAAGAAATTACGGAGTACCTAAAATGTATCATTCTTTCAGAACTCTGGAATCATTCCATTCTACCTCCAACTCCTGGAAGTAACCACGCTGACTCCCAAGAGTTGTATCGACAGGGTTCGAGAGGCGACCGACACCATGTGGGCTAACGCACTTCACGTAGATCCTGACATAGAGATCTGTTCACTACACTCTGTTGGAAAGGGATTATGTAGCGTAAGTACTTAAATATACCTATATTTTTTTATGTTTGCGACTTCATCTGTCAAGCCGTTTTCCAAGCTACTACTAGCCTACTGGCATACCCCTGTGTAAAAATTTGGACGCAGGGGTATGCAGAATCAAAGTATGTTTCAACAATAGCCGTTCTATGGCTGAAATTATAAATGATATTTTTTTTTACAAATAGGTTGAAATCAACGCCTTTACACGTCAACACATTTTTTATAAAATAACGAGATGAGGTCGGCATTTCGTAACTGACTGCCTTGAGAAGAAACGCCGAAACGAACTCAAGGGTCACAGTCTCTTTTAAAGTCCAGACATAAAAAAAAATACATTCTAAAGTATGGATGAGCAATGTAGGCTTGTGTCTGAAATGTCCGAAAAAATCGGAGAGAAAAAAGAACAAAAAATATTAGAACATGCACATCTTGTATACCTACTTAGATTCGGTAGACTATATATTAAAAATCAGGCATTTATTGTAACGTTTACAACAAAGAAATACTATCTTTCAGGGTGACTCCGGCAGCCCCTTGATATCAAAGAAGTCGGGCTCCCAAATCGGCATAGCATCGTGGGC
This sequence comes from Heliothis peltigera, assembly GCA_958496145.1. Lineage (NCBI taxonomy): Eukaryota > Metazoa > Arthropoda > Insecta > Lepidoptera > Noctuidae > Heliothis > Heliothis peltigera. The sequence goes on from OY292333.1 coordinate 1,111,211, forward strand.
CTTCAAATGCGCTCGTGGAGTACCCGATATGCACGTTAGAATCAGTGGTTACAAAGATTACATTCAAGACATTATTAAAAAATATCAATAAGCAAACAAATATTTAAGAAGTAATCTAGATCTGATGTTAAGGGAGTATCAAGTTAGGTCTACTGGTCTATAGAAATAAATTGTTTAATAATATAATAATAATAATGCTTTCGTTATACCTACGGTGACTTTTAATTTGTATAAATTAACCACGGTACAAATTCTTTCTGAAATACCAAAAACACAATGAATGACTTATAAAACTAAGTTAAATGAAAATCTCCATATTTCTGCGTATAAAGATTTTCATTAATTCATTTGCTTTTTTATTTTTTGTTATTCGGTTACAGATTTTTATAAAATTCTTTTGCATCTCCCATCATTATTAAAATGTTTACTGATGCGTGTATATCCGAACGCCCGACATGTCAAGTGTCACTATTATGATGATGACACTTTATGTGATTTTAAACTGTAGCGATCTTATTTTTAGTGCACAAGAGTCTATTTTCGTTTGACGTAATAACATTTATATCTTTGTATTGAAACGTAAATAAACAAATACAGTCAAGAAACAAAAACAAACCGGTGATTTTGATTTTTGCGATTCTAAATTCGAAACGAATAAAGAAAATAATAAATGTTCACTTATTTTTAGACATGTTAGCGTTTATCTTTTGTTTAAAATATTGGTCTAACATCAAATTATCAAGAATACCCTCCACAATGAAAAGATATTACGAAATGTTAAAAATGGAGGGTAGATTGGAATATATTCAAATAACATGCCAGTTACTACTACCTCCTCGCATCCTTTTTGTTGGCAGGCACCGCAGCGGCACGAGGTAAGACGCCTTCAATTAAAAATTATACCATTTTTATGAACATTATTTTCTTAATTTACCTTCATTTAGTGTTAGTTGAGCTCCTAAGTGCAGGTGATATGTATTCGTCGCAATTTTCCAGGTTTAAATTCCGAAAATGGAAGGTCAAGAGTGTAACAACAATGTGGAGGGGCCATACCCAATACTGTTCATACCCAAAGTGTGTACTCTTTTGGAGACCAACTGTGAGATGTCAGAGAATGTGTTCATACATTTGAATATTTCATCCCCGGACACTGAAGGGAACGAAACCGTTATCTATAAGGGCTTTTGCAATGTGAAAGTTGTGGATGGTAATGATATTAATATCAGATACAGTTCACCAAATGTTTACCCCAGCAATGACAATAATTATAATATGCCTGTGATTTTAGCTGAAGCTAATCAGATATCATTCCCAGCGTACAATGACTCTCAGGTATGGATAGACCCGATGAGAAGCCCGTATGTGTACAACCGTTGTGAGTCGCCACCGCAGGAGACTTACACCATACATGAGTCTCATGACAACCACATTACTATCGAACAGCATAATACTTACATAACTCAGAACGTGTACAGTTACAATGAAGCTATTCGGTATTCTCCTGTCATCGATGAACAAAAGGTTGTGAAGAAGAGTCAAGAAAATGCTCAGACTTCTGAAGGTTATAACATTTATGGAGAGGATGAGTTTGAATGTGGTGTGTTCCTCTCTCAGCTGTCTGAAGAGATTATTCATGATAAGGAGACGAGGACTCGGGACGAGAGGAAGTTTGTCGGTCTAAAGACAGACAATGAGGCTTTGAAACAACTTATGTCTTCAGACATACAGTCGATGTCGAGACAGCAGAAGACGATTCTGTTTCTGGGCCATGACTCTGAGTCTGGGCAAACCGTGCAGAATATTTCAATCAATGATCCGTCAATTGAGTGTGCAGGTGCTAGTGACGCAGAGAAAGAAGTAACTGTTGGTAAGCAATTTTAATAATATTATATTGATACTTTTCCTAGTACATAAAATGAATTAATATCTCTTTTAATAGTCTGCTGTTATATTTCACTTAATGAAAATATTAGGTGCTTAATCATTTACAATTGCCTCTTTACTAAGATCAAGGTAAACTGATGGATAACATAAAACCAGCCACCTGTTTCACAATGTTAATTCTAAATGTAACTTAAAAAAATACATAACAATAACTTTCCAACTTTTCAGACTTCTCCACAAACCCACGCAAGAAAAAGTACCAATGTAACAAATGCAAACAACTGTTTGACCAACTCCTTGCATTCAAGCAGCACATGGTCAGCAGCCACAGGCTCTCAAACTTAAATGAACTTTCTGGCAACGTCAAGTTCATGTGCACAGAATGTGGAAAAAATCTGAAAAACCAAGAAAAGTTTGAGCAACACTGCCTAGGACACGGCGACCCAAACCTAGAATGTAACAAGTGCCATAAAGTGTTTGCGTCAAAATTCACCTTACGCAATCACCGTAAGATACACTCTCGAATGTTCCCATGCAGCTACTGTACAAAGACTTTTTCTACAGCGCCGGAGTTGCGTGCGCATGCGTCGAAAGCGCACTATGTTTTTATGTGTGACTCATGTTCTTATGTTTTTGAATCATTCGCTGAACTGGAGGCACATCAAGAAGAACATAAGAATGGTTCTAAATCGTCAAACCGCTCCTCCGATTCTGAGTTCCGTCCAAATCTGTTTGAGGAAATTAGCGACGTCTCCGTCCAAGATGATAATATTGTGAAGCTGGAGGAACAAGACCGCTTTCAAGATGCCGACTCCGTGATAGCAAAAGTTATTTCTAATAAGATATTTCAAAACAATAATAGAAAGACCAAAAGCCAGAGGAGATATAACAAGGTGAGCTATACTTTCATTATAATAATTTTTTTATATAACAATACGGTAGATGAATAGATGAAAAATAAATTACTTTATCATATTTTGTAAAGCATCCTAAAAATAATGTCAATTTAATTTACTGTTTTGAACCGAAAATTGATAGTATAATCGAAATAACTAGGTATGCGGTTTGATGTGAAAAATCTGTGACGAGAGTAACCGTTTTTGACAGTTCTATATTGAATTTCACTACTATTCCCTACCGTATTGTTCATGGTATTGATATTTTCTAGCATTATTTGTATTATTTACACTCATGACATGAAAGCAACTCTCTTAAGATATGACCTGGATAACACAAGCCAAGTTAGACAATTACTTTCCTTGCCACCAAATCCACAGAGCCGGTTGGTTAGACCGCGCTAGGCCATGGACTTGTATGGACTGAAATAATGATACATCATAATTATAATGATCTTAACTAGCCATTGTTTTGCCCAACTTAGTAATGGTGACGCTACCTACATCGGCGTACCAACTATTTCGTTTTGCAAAATAATAATATCATTAGGATAATTTGACCTACACCATGTACATTGAACAAAACCAGTTTATACACAAGTCTAACGAAATAATAATAAATTTCCAGACTTGCGAAGTTTGTCACAAAAAGTTCGACCGGATTGGTGACCTCAAGAGACATTTGATCGAGCACGTGATAAGAAGTACCCTGGCCAAGAATCCAGTGAACAAGTTCGGGGTCCTCAACATCCGATGCGAGGTCTGTCAAGAAAAAGTATTTACCAAAGTCGATAGATACAAGGCCCATCTGAGGGAGCACGCGAAACTGACTATATACAAATGTACGTTCTGCGATAAGTCCTTTAGCGATTCCAGCAATTTCTCTAAGCACAAAAAGATCCATGGTTCCACCTTCTTCCAATGCGACATGTGCCAAAGGAAATTCAACTCTAAGAAAATGATAACCCAGCATATGGAATACCATAACAAAAATCGTCCGGTCAAGTGTCACTTTTGCGATAAGGTGTTCCATTTCGAATCGATGCTGAATAAGCATATTAAATGTTCTCATACTAAGCTGATTTTGCATAAGTTTTGGTGTAGGTTTTGTAGGAACCATTTCAGTAGTTTGAAGGAGAAGTGGGACCACGAGTGGTTGGTACACAATGTTAGGAAGGTGATCGTGGACTGCTTGGTCTGTGGCTCCAGGTTCAGAAAGTATGCTGAGCTCAAGAGGCACTGTACCGAGGAACACGATACCATCATACCTCCAGCTAAGAAATTGCTTAGGTGGAAATTGAAAAGAAAGATGAAACTACTCGAAGGTTGTGCGTAAATCATAAAGTCTTTTGTTGATTTTGATAATTTATAGTTGAGTTCTTTTTTTGTGAGTTGGGTTTCCCATATAATATTTATAATTTACAAATGGGTACCTGATTCATTGTTATTCATAGAGGCCCGGCACGCTGCAGACTTAAATGTTGGCCGGTTGGCCGATAGTTGGTTGACATTTTTTTTAACGTCATCGTAAATTGATCAATCATCAACTCTTTAGTTTACTGTCATTCGTAACGTCATGTCGGCCAACTAAAAGTTTGTAGTGTGCTCTATAGGTATTCTTTGTTTTTTTTTTCTGACTGGAATTGTTAAGTTTGAAATATTACTTTTATTAAGAGTCTTATCATTACGTGTTTACAAGTATATACATACATAGTTTTTCTTATTTGTTATCGTTTGTTGTTGTTGAGTTAAAATTACTACTTAATCTATTATCTAGACATGTACTAATTTAAGTCCAGATGTACAAAGTCAATGGATCTCAACCTTTGAAGATTTTGTTTTTTTTTTCTTGTTATATTTATACCTATTTATTTTATAGTTATTTCTATCATCGTGCTTATTTGTTGTTAAGCTAATGTACTTATATTACCTACTTTTACAAATTATGCTTTTTGGTGGGGGTATAAATATTTTTACAATATAAAAGTCATTATTTCGTAATCATGAAGTTTCGTTCCTACTGATTGCTTTTGTCAGCGGTCTATCTATCAATTTAAGGGATAATTGGGTAGTTGACTAGGTCGAAAATCAAATCCTTTATGATTTTAATTTGGTAAAGCATCTTAAAATAATGTCACTTCAATTAATCGTTTTGAAGGAAAAACTATGTGATTTTTTTTTTTATTGATAATTTAAGTAAAATAAATCTAAGTTTTGATGTGTAAATTTTGTGACGTCATTGTTCTGACAGTCAAATAATAATAGTAATGAATTTGACTGGTTGTCAACTACCCTATTTTAAAAAATCATCGGTTTTCAGAATCCTATCATGATCTGTTGTTATAAGTTAGGTACAAGGTTTTTTACTTGATGTATCATGTATTTACCTATTTGTATTCATGGTTTTGAACTACTTATTTAAATAAAAGTTTTTTATTTGTAAATATTTATTTTTATTAAATTTGTTTTCATCGTAGACCCATAACACACATATATGTATTAGGTAAGTATTGAGGTCATATGTCTGCATATTATATTAGATCGGAATTTATTCTTTCTTTAAATTACTGCGTGAAAATGCTAGATAGCCTAGTTATAAAAAAATGTGTTTATTGCATTTGCATGCCAAATTCAATAACAAACCTTATTGCTATTATTATATTTCACTTATCATCGCCGGCTAACTTCCTCTTGGAGCCGCGGCAATCGCACGTAACCCGCGGTGGGCGTGGTGATTGCCATTACAACCGTACAGCTGATAACTTGAGACGTGGGACAATGTTACAACTTCCTATCTCAAGCCATCTGTTATGTATGATACACTGCGCGCCATAAATCTCATAATTCAAACATGGCGGGCACTTTATGCGTAATGGTGGCCTAGGTATTGGTAGCGGTCACAGTCGCAGTGTAAACACAGCGCTTGTACACAAGCGGTATTCTCGCGCATGACCTTGGTCGGCGCGCATGCGCGGTGTCGCGGCCCGCCGACCCATCCAGCCACACATCGGCGGATCTCGGCGTGTCTCGGCTACAGTCCGCGTCAGCGCTTCGCGGCGGCAGCATTTCCCACCGCGAATACGGCACTACGCGACCGCGTGATAACACAAAAAGCCTCACCTAAATTAAATAAATACCATTCCTGTCGATATCGCGCCGTGGACAGTTCTTGTTTTGTGTGTCGTGGCGTCCTGAGCACGGAATCTACACATTCATAAGGTTAGTTTGGCGATAATCTTTTAAGCTGTCACGTTTCGACAATTCAATGCTCTGTTAATAGGTTCAATCCATACCGGGTTTGTTTGTCTGTCTGTTTGTTGATGTATAGTAGCGATCGGATTGGCGATCGTTAGTTTTTATTGCCCAGTAGTAATGGCAGGCACTGGTATCTTTTGACTGTTGCCTCGATGTCTGATTTACACTTAGAATTCCATTGTAACTGAAGTATTTCTTTGTCTAAACATTGTCTATTTAGTCTGCCGTGTATTGTGTGTGGTACGTTTTCAGGGATAAACAAGAGCTGAAATTCAAGGAAATTACATGGTTACAGTGATTGAAACCAAAGGCTAATAATTAGAATCTGAAAACACTTCACGCGCGGTCAAAAATGCTGACAATTTGCAGATCGATTTTTTGCTCGTTTTTGTTTACAAATCTAAATGAAGAAAAAATATCTATGTATGTTGTTAACGTTTGATAAACTATTGAAGCCGCAGAGTGGTTTATTTTATGTAGAAGTAGGTACTTATCTAATTTTAGAACTGATTGGTTTGAAATGCAAACATTCTTGTTTCAAGAAATTCGTATCGGTAGGTAACAATTGATTTGAGCTCCACCAATGTTACATCGGTATTTACATTACAATGTGTTCTATTTAGTTTTACGGCCGATCACCTACAATTATTTATACTTTGTACCTCTTTTATAGCTAACAATAGATTACCTAGTATCGGTTGCATATTTTCGAACCTAACTCGAAACGGATTGAAAGATTTCCCAAGCTATGTTGGGGTCAACTTTCAGTCTTGCCAGTGTATTACGTGGAGCGACTGCCTGTCTGACCTTCTCGACACAGTCACCTGGGCAACCCGAGACCCCTTGGTAAGACTGGTTGTCCGATTTTCTGGCTTCTGACTACCCGTAACAACTGCCAAAGATGTACAAATAACATCTAGGACCCACCAATTTAACGTGCCTTCCGAAACACGGAGGAAATTGTCATGACAAGATGGTCACCCATCCAAGGACCGACCGTGCAAGCGTTGCTTAACCACGACCTCCTCTAGATTGAGACTAGGTAATTACAAGGATGAAAAAGTATTTTATAGATAAATATGTATAAAATCTAAAAGCCCGCTTGCATGAAAAATCCCAACTAATTAACTGAAAATGCAGAAAAAACTTGAACAATCGCAGTTCTACTGTTTTATGGAAAACTTGCTTATCTATCTTGTTTCTGGCACATGCAGATACGCGCGAAAACCATGGCCATTCTTGGCAGTTAGGTCGTTCTACATAATATTATAGTCTATGAATGTTGGTTTAAAGTTCCATAATAATCCATTTTATTGTTTTTGTTTATAAAACAAGAATGTACTACAAACATACATCCATTAAACTGCATAATAAGTAATCATTATCTTATCAGACCTATGTATTCTGTATTATAAAATAACATTCCATTTTCAAGTAACTCGGACAGTTAATTACCTACATCATGTAAAATTACATTCGGCACCTATCGATGGTTTAATGTGTGATTTGTTAGGTGGTCACTAATCTCAGAAATTACTAAACCGATTTGAAAAACTTTAATTTTTGGATAGCCCATATATCGAGGAAGGCTACTTTTTATCCGGGTACGCGTGCTTCCCATGAGACTCTTATAACCGCAGGTAGAAGCCGCTGAATCATATAGGAATACACTTCTGATTAAAATTCTAATAACAAGAATATACAATCATGATATATATTTGACTTTAAAAAACGTTCTACTAGTAGTATGTATGTACATATGTACATCTCATCAATAAGTTGCTGATAATATGCAGGAAACTAACAAAATAAAAGGTAACATCCATACAACATACTCTTGAAACATTGAGACATCCGACTGCGCCAGAAAGAGGGTCCAGTTTTTTTCATAAACGTCCTGGGCCATCCTCGACTTGGCTGCTAAAGTACTTACCACTTAATGGACCTGATCAGGAAAAAAAGAGTGACCTAAGTTTCAACCGGCAATTGCTAGTGATTAATTAAAAAAGTTTCTATCGAGCTCTTTCAATTTCCCCGGTAAGTTCCAATACGGAGTCAGTCAAGTAGACTTCTTTCTCCAATGTTATTTGAGACGGCTTCCAATTAAAATAGTTTAGTGTATCTTGTGTGAAAAGTTAATAGTGGGAGGGCTTAAGACGAATATAATCTTGGGTTCAGTACTTTAGTTTCATAGCGAGGCATTTTGTCAGTTCAGTTTTTCAGGGAACTTCTTCCTGTACATAGATACAACGTAGTCTATGATCACCGGGGATAGTGTAGCTTGCCAACAGTGAAAACATTTCCAAATCGGTCAAGTAATTTCCGAGATAAATGGGTAAAGAATGATGATCTTGAACCGGGTTTTCACATAACCCTTCCCGCTGAGGGTGCAGCTGGAGGGAGTGTCGGCCTCTTACTGACTAAAACACACTACGTTCCTTCTGGAGGTCCTTGTGTATGTGTGTGTCCAGCCCTATACTCTTTTGTAACATTGTCAAACTATATGGCATCAGGAACACACAGCTACGATAGCATGGGTTTGAAAAGCAAAGTTACTTTCTGCCTTCCAAAATACCATCTGGAGAATATCGTCATAAAACACTTGAAAATCAGGTATAAGGTTTATTTCTTAAAGTGTATATTATATAACACCTGTTCATTGTTTTAAACAAAAACAGCTCCACGCTTCTATTTCCTGATCTGGTGGAAATCATCAACTCTTATGTTTATTTTAGTTGGCAAGTTAAAAATATTTTGCGGAAAACTGCTTGCCTTGTGTTAGACGAAATACCATTAATAGTTACGGCTTCGGGAAAACCTAGGAGTGTTTGTTAATATTATCATAAAGTGAGGAATAGAAATAACTGGTTTACCAGTTATTATTTGTCCTATTTCATAGACCGCAGAAAACAAACATAGTGCCGAAACAATGCTTATTGAGAAACTACGCATTGAGATTAATCTGAAACGACCGTCATTTAATTTCATCATCATCAGCCTCCTGCCCTTATCCTAAATTTTATTCGGGGTCGGCGCAGCATGTTTTCATCTATCTGCCGTCATCTCACAAGTAAAATTATTTCGGGCCGTATCAACTTTCACACAACCCATCCATCGACCTTCATTTAATCTAAACTTATATTATAAAGCTGAAGTTTGATTAGTTGCTTGCTTGAACGCGCTAATCTCAGGAACAACTGGACCTACTAGAAAAAATCTTTCAGTGTTTGATAACCTATTTTTTATCGCGTGCATGGAGTAGTTCCCACGCGTCGCGGGTGAAACCGCCGACGGAATCTAGTGTTTATACAATAATTATGAATGTTTAGCTTGATTCTGCTAAACACAGCTGACATAGCTATCACAAATTGCTGCTATAGACTACGCCACAGTCAAAACATAATGTAAAAAACACTGATGGCATCCAGGCCGATTGTCGGCTACGGCGGCTATTCTCTTTTATGGAGATCAGCCAGCTGCGCAGGACATATTATAGTGCACAAGCATTCGCGCAGACACAGGTGCACTCTCTATTCCCTCACTCTCATAGTCCAATGGGACGGCAATCCGACAGGACCGGCGAGAGATCAGGCGCAGAACCGACATTTACGTGCTCTCCGATGCACGGGTCAACCAATCACCAACTTCCAGACTCCAGGCTGCTTTATGAAAGTTTTCCAGAACCCACAAAGCGATTTCCCCCGATAGACCCCGTGCATAGCAGTCGCGCCTTGCGACCACTAGACCAACGAGGCAGTCAAAAAACACTATTGCGTAGCAAATGGCCGAATTCAGAAGGACAAAGCTATCTGATATGACCTGTAGCTGTTGCATAATAAATCTCTTTTAAACTCGCAAAAAAAAACATCGTTTTCGGTAACCATGACACGGAAACATCCAGTTATTGCTAAATTGATAATAATACAAACAACGTGAACTACACTAATATTGTTATTAGATATGAATTGATAAGATGGTGATAATAGGTTTACTCATAAGTAGTGCATGCATGACCAATGAGATAATATTTGTGGCACTACGCTCCTTACAACCTGTTGATAACGTCTTATAATTATGTTTCTAGAAATCTGTTTATATTTAAACTTAGCGTTTTGTTTCTTGAGGTCTCTCCTTCTGTACGTGCAGTGGAAGGAAGTGTCAGACTTACGGACTATGACCCATCTTTGTTCCTTTTGGAGCCTTTGATGAACCAGGGCAAAAATGCCGTAGTCCCAACTTTGAGGAGCGCTTGTAACGGAACGCACCAGCTGCCGCATGCCGGCCGACTTGAGTCTTTAGACGGACGAACACGAAACTCGAGGCTCGCAGACTATTGCCTACGATGGCAGGGGGTCGTCCCCTTAAATATTACCATGATATGAATTAATTCAAATTACGTAACCTAAATGTGCATCTACTCGACCAGCAGCATAACTTTATAACCCATAAACCGTGCAGTGATAACCCATAAAATTGTAGCAATAAATGTGGGGAATGCAATCTCAGGTCGAGATCTCCGAATCGGCAATCACAATACATATTTCGGGATTTTCGAAATTTCGACTAGTTTTCGAAAACCAATTGTTTAAATCGAAACAAAACGATGCCCATGATGTTAATTAAGATCCGTCTTTCGATAGAAAATATTTATTTTAAGTTTTTAATCGTATTTTAAAAAACACGAACCACATTAATTAATTATTTTAATTAAATACAAGCATTTGCAGTGATATCAGTTGTGTCTGGAAATTATTTATATAAAAAAACTTCTCTGTGTGAGTTCATAAGTAGCATTCTTTCCATCAGCGATATCGTCTTTCACACAATCCATCTACCGTTTCCTTGGTCTTCCTCTTATTTTTTTCTTACTATCCTGTATGTACCTACTAGCATGAACCTCATTCATTTAAAATATGACAAGTCTCACATCAAGACAAGTTATGCTTTTTGGATACTAATTTCTTTCATTTTATAGTATTAAATTTAAAAAAAGGTTTAATAAACCTGCTGCTTAGTCTCTAGCCCTAATGTCAGGGGCATTCTTGATCCCCACCAACTCTAACAAGGAAAACTGCAGCAAGGATTGCACATTGGTAATAGCAGTTCAGGACGACAGTCCTGCTCTCCGAAGTACGGAGTTGCTCCCTGAAATTTTTGAAGACCTACAGAAACATTTCGGATGTGATGATGATGATGATCTTTATTGGTACACGAAAAAATGCACATAGCTATGTGCATATGTATTTCTGAATCTGTGCTTTCGATTCGGCAAAAGAATTTAGTAAATAAACATGACATGTAATATAAATAAAACATGTTACGGTTTTTATGCAACGCAGATACCTAAAGTTAACCGTTTTATATGTTACATGTTATTAATAAATATTATTATATCTTTGTTACATCCGCGGATGTAACACGTTGCTACTAAAAATACGTATTTTATCTTGTTTTCGTGTCGAGTGTATAGTTTAGTTATTTTACCACAGTTTGTTGATAAGTATATTATACTTATTCTGTAGACTGTAAATGCACTGTAATCAACCTTAAACTGAATTATATACTTATTTTATTTTCAAAGCAAAGCGTAATCAGGTCAATGTTCTTTCATGTCTATTTTTAAATATAAAATACTAATGATTATGTAGTAAATGTATGTATTGATAAAAATAATTTGTAGCAGTGTTTACAAAAGTTTTAAATGTACCGTAAACCTGTAGTAACCATATCGTAGATTTCATGATGTGGGGAACATAATGCGACCATTTTACGTAGGGGACTAATTTGTACTAATATTATAGAGCTGACGAGTTTATTTCCTTGGACACGCTAATCTTAGGAACTTTTGATCCGGTTTGAAAATTTTTCTTTCTGTGTTAGATAGTCTATTTGTCGAGGAAGACTACAGGCTTCTTTTTATCTATTTGCGCGGAATAGATACCACTGGATGCGTGTTCGCGCTCCTATCTGAGGGCACGGGAGTGCCCCAGCCAAGTCTCAAGCAGAGCGGGCATGGCCGTACCATCTTTTCACGAAGCGATTCGCGGCTATATCTCCCCCTATATCTTCGATGCGGACAAAGCTAGAGCGTTGGGTTAGTGTGAGTAAAACTGTTGATACAGTCTCTAAATATTGATTTATCAGAAAAGATTGCATAGAGAGACTTGGCTTTTTTACATTGAATGTTTTTCGTGGGATAGAATTCTGTTTTCATGACTGCTTTTAAAACGTTAAACAAACGAAGATCGTATACAACTTATTTAGGGCCTATTTCACCACCTACGAATAAGTTCCAGATAGTTTATTTGGTAGATAATTTCATACAAATTCTTTTCCATTTTTGAATGTACCTGGCGGATAGTGGCTATTCGGACATTGTGAAACTGGCCCTTAGTCATACAAATACTGAATGAATGACAGATTGGATAAACAAACAAACGGGGTTGTCAACATTTGAGAACTATTTCAGGACGATTGCCAACTGCAGTACTCGTATACCTAATGAAAGAATATGCTGCACAATGTGTACATGTGTAGTGTGTATTGTTGGAACTCTTCGATAATGGGAGCTATTTCCTGGTACTGTGATCACTGCGAGGATTTTGACAGTGAATATTTTTTCAAAACTGTTGATAAATGACGGAGGCCGAAATATACATATGCGAGAACAAACATAATGTGTCAATGACCACCTCTTTTATTTCAAACTGTTAAAGCACTAAAGTCTGCTCCTGAATGTAAAAAATACTTTGCCGAAAATCGTATCTTAATCGGATCAAACGAACGCGAGAAAATCGCGGACAACCTTCCATACAGTTTACGGGTCAAAGTATGAACCTAATTTTTTTGAGTCGGTTGAAAAATTAATGAAAAACACTTCTTAAATATTTCACTTTGAATTTATTTGGACAATATTATATATAGTATAAGGACAATGAGGGAAAAGTGGGAAGGAAAATAATAAAAAAACATATATCTTAACTCACTTTTCTGTGCTTCCATATTTAAAGATAATTCGGCCAGCTACATTAATTAAACACATTTTTAAATTAAAATCTCTATAGTACTTACTATTCATTGTTTACTGTGAGACACTGCAGTTTTTTTCGGTTTTGACTGTTCTTGGGAGCTAATCCACCATTTTTTAGGCTCCTCAATTAAGCTCAAACAGTAACGCAATATGTCGTTCAGTTTTAAATACTCAATAACTTTATTGCATACCATAATGTATACGAAACAATTATGGACCATGACGGGCATAGCATTTTAATATCATTGTAGATATAACTGGTGTATCTTGCATGTCAACACAGGTAATACACACAAATAAAATATGTATATAAATACTAATTGAGTCGAAACATGCGGAAGGAAAATTGTTAACTATTGATTAATACCACACTATTCATAAAGTTAACATATCAAGTAAGGTATATTTTGTTACAACAAATGTATATTTGTTGTACATAACAAAATTGACGTATGTATGTATGTATATTATGTCGCATCTAACTGGTTGAAATAGCCTTTCAATAAAACCTCTAGCCCTTTCACTGAACAACGCCTTGTTGTTGAATACATCGTTCAACAGAACAACTAGATGACGCTTATGTAACTGGTTTGGTCATCATTAAAAACTAGGCAACTCTTTACAAGCTGGTCTGGTCTTAGGGCACCCTGACTCCAAAACGGTGGGTTTAGGATTTTTTTTATGAACCATCCAGAAAAAGCAACCAGCATAGCGGGTCTCTGTCGATTTAAATTTGATTGTTCTAGCGGTAAAAAAATCTTACGTCTTAGGAAATAAAAAAATCTTGAGTTTATCAACATGAACGCCTAATTTACGAAAAACAAAAGACCCCCACTACCGCGATGGCATGCGCTGAACTACTACAATTATACAGCGGCTTCTCATCAACTGTGCTGTTGAACTTTATGAGCGCCTCAATAATTAGACGAGTGATTGAATGGCGTTGTTTAGTTAAAGGGCTAGCTGTATAATTAAATGACATTTTTAACCACTTGGTTGCGACATAGGTGTATGGTAATTACCTACTGTATTTGAAATGTAAATAAATAATTCAATTCGTAAATGTAAATGCAAATGCGTTTATTTTTCAATGTCTAGTTCACGTTTCGTCTAAAGTGCACTTTATTTTTTGTTTATTTACTGTTCTTTTAGATTTAGATTGAATGTTAGGATGAGAAATGGAAATTCTATCATTCAACGAGTGCATTTTGATATTTATTTGAATCTAAGAATATATAATATTACCAATAAAAAGCCTTGAGTTGTTGAAAATATATTAAAGTTTCACAGATTGAGGTAGGTTGTGTACTTGCGTTTGTACCTATTAAGTTCTTAATTAATTGCTTTACCTATTATTTATATTATTATATAATATATTTGTTACATTTATAACAATAAAAAAATATAGATATGGCTATGGATAACTATTTAGTTCCAAGCTACAAAACTTAAAATATCAAACCTCAAAATAAACACACTGACCATACGTCACATGATAATAATTACGTTATTAAACCATAAAACATATGTCCCGTGACCCATACGCGTTCTGTCGTAAATAAATAAACTAAATGTGTAGTGACCCAAGAAGAGAAGCTAATGCGCCGTGACAGAGGGAAACTCGTATTATTTATAGCTCAGATGGACCCCGACGTTGTATCACACGCTTATTAATCCTTTACGTAGGTAAGGGTAGATTTCTTTTATTCGTACTTCAAAGGCTTATTGATTTGTTGATAAGTGACGCTGTTTGAGGCACCTGTCACCTGACGGAGGCGATCGAAAGATTTTTGGTTCAAAATATTGCCTGGAAATTTAGTGTCGTAATGGATCATCATCTCCCGAGCCTTTTTTCAACTATGTTGGGGTCGGCTTCCAGTCTAACCGGATTCGGCTGAGTACCAGTGTTTTACAAGGCGCGACTGCCTATCTGACCTTCTCAACCCAGTTACCCGGGCAACCCAATACCCCTTGGTTAGACTGGCGTCAGACTTACTGGCTTCTGACTACCCGTAACGACTGCCAAGGATGTTCAACAGCCGGGACGTACAGTTTAACGTGCCATCCGAAACACAGTCATTGGTGTCCAAGATCTTAGAAAGTACATACAAACTTACTACTTACAAAATGTCGTAATGGGTATAGAAAGTAAAAAAAAGTTCCACTGGTTTTTAAATGTGATGTGTTTTTATACTGTAACCATTGACTCTAAAAGATGTGTTTTATCCTTCATCCAATTATTATTAAAGAAAATATTAAAATGCTTCCTTTATACCAACATCATTGATATAATAGGTATACAAATTACAAGCTCAAATTCATATTTAAGAACATTAAAACTGGTTCTGCAAGTTTGAAACAAAGATACAAAAGATGACGGTTACTATGCAAACTAAGTGAACCAAATTGACGAGCATCAAGATTCAATATAAAGTACCAAGCGACTACTTCTTTAAAGTCATATCTGAACAATGATTTGCGGGTTCAAGTTATACAGACCTCGCTTGAACAGTGATTTACAGGTTTCAGTCAAACAGATCGCCCAGAGTACGCTTGGCTTAAAACCTGAGGCTTGAGGATTAAGAGGATGAGGGTTAGTTGTTCACATAGAAACGGCAACATTGTGTACATATTAGAGATGAACTCCATTATCTGTGATGCTGATAAGCTAAGGCTATTGTACAATGTCTGACGTCAAAGCGCAAACTTCTTGGAGCTGTAACTACTTACTGAGCTCAGATTTTTGTGTGATATCGTGTAAATTTTTCAAAAGACTTATCTCATACTTTCTCTCCTAAATGAATAGACCGTTATTTTTATTGTTTCCCATAGGAAATATTTCTAGTCTTACCTGTTTATTTATGAACTTAATGATATTTTGGTTATTAATGGGAATTCTATTCATATTATTCGCTCGGATTCAACAATTTAGGCAGGATCTACGCTTTACCTGATTCACATTTTGGATGTAACGGTTCATTCATAAAAGCAGATAGGTACGCACTATTTACGTCAGATAAAGTAATAATATAGGCTTACTGACGTAATATTATGTTTTCTGACGTAAGCTAGTAATCTTGATGCTATGAAACCGGATTGTTTAAGTGAAAGAAAAGTATCTCTAGCGTCATACAAAGGTTAGATAAATTATAACCTTTAAAAAATATGTTAGCAAAAAATGGGATGACGTCATTTTTATGCAGACAAATGATAATAAAAATATATGTTAGCTAAAAACGTAAACCTATTGTGTCACGAATGAGGTATTTTGCTAGGATATGTCCTTTTGATCTGAAGAAATGACTTCATTTGTTAGAGTAAATATTGTCCTGTATGGTTTTAAGTCTTATCTCTATTCAAGATTAGAATAATGTCATAACAGCTTGATATTCTTCGTAAGGGAACACATAGCTACCGGGGTTGCGAATGTTCGCAAAAGTTAAGAGTGCCCTGGCTCACAAAGACTTTCAGAGGCACAAAAGTGAGTTTTAGTCAGTAAAAGCCTGACACTCCTCCAGCTTCTGCAGCATCCATAGCGGTAAGAATCATTTGATGCTCTCCTACAGTAAAAAAGTGTATCTAGATAAAGTTTTGTATTTAGAATACTACTCAAGAATATTCTTTAGAAGTGTTGATACATAGCTAATGCTCTTCAATTATCAATCCTCAATCTTTTAATCCAAACTCAAAAAATGTTACAAAAATTTGCTATAACTCTGGTACAAAAACATTATTAGTACTATAAAATGGTTTCACTTAGTTAAAATACGTCAAAAACAAACAAAAGACGTCACAGTCACAAAATACTTATATTTTCCTGGTAAATAATATCAATATACATTTTACACGAGTAAATCAGGTTTAAATGAGTTAGCAAAATAAATTGAGATGGTATCGGAAATCCATATTTTGCGTATGATCCAATCATTACTTCTGTATTGTATTAACCTGGTTTTGGCAGAGTTTAGTCGTGATATTTCTACACGTTCAAATACAATAATTTCGATGCGGCGTAAAATGAAAATTCGAAGCCTAGTTGCACAATTTTATTAGTGCAGCAACATATTACAATCTGTTGTAAAATCAAGTAAGCCAACCAATTTTCGGTGAATTGTACATGTTATTACTGTGTGTCATGAATTACAGAATATCGGCACCTTTATACTTTTAAATCTTACTTCATCGTCATCATCAGTCTTTTTATCGTCCCTCTGCTGGCCACAGGCCTCCTCTCACAACGAGAGGGATTGAGCGTTTATATCACGTCGCTTGCTCAACGCGGATTGATGATTTCAGACTTTATAGTCCAGGTTTACTCAAGATGTTTTCCTTCACCTTTAATCATTCACTGGTGTCCAAGATATATGTACTTAGAATGTATATATAACTTAGAAAAGTTACATTGATACTTGCCTGACCTGGAATCGAACCCGCGCTCTTATACTTGAGAGGCTGGTGCTTTAACCACTAGGCCACCACGACTTCTAAATCTTACTTTCCCACGTCATATTACCTAAACTTTAGGTAGCACCATTTCTAGTCATACACGTGCAAATATAGGAAGTAATACCTAAGCATGCAGGCAAATGTAAGTTCTAACTTAAATAACGGACTGTTAAACACAGGTTACAAGTTAAACAGTAACTGTTGTGGGTTTTCGTGATTCAAATAGCAGGTGGGGAGGAATGTGGTTCATTTCTGAATCTCGGCTTGTGTACTTGTTTGTTTAGTTTCAGGATATGTTTCTGTAAAGTTGCTTTATTATAGGTTATGAGCATATTTCAAAAGTCAAGTTTCCTAGCATTTTGATTGATATTTAATGGCTTCATCCTCAGTCCCTTCACCTTCATCTTGAAATCGCCAATTCGCATTAAAAAACTGCGATTAATATTGGGGTCTTCTCTCTAAATAGGACGAGGAAAAGGTCTAGATCAGCATTGGAAAAATATATAGATTTGATCATTGGTGTACTATTTAAACTTCTGGCTAGTTTCTCTATTCCAAAAAATGGCCTTAAAATTCCTCAGGGGACGGCCAATATCCCAATATGAAACAACACAATATCAATAACATTAAAGCAATACTCTCTCTCGTCTCATTATACTGAAGACATTTAATACTGTAAAAGTGACATCAAATGATGTACTCGGAATTTACAAAGCTCTCTAGAATGACAACAACTGTTTAACTGTTTGTACAGTCGAGCCAGTCAATTAAGGAAATGGCCCGTTGTTTTCGCAAGCAGAAGTAAATAAACCAGGACTATCTTTAAACGATATTAAGGGCCAGTTTCACAGGTTACGGATAGCCACTGTCTATCAGAGAAATTAAAAAATGGAATCGAATTAGTATGAAATTATCTAACAGATAAACTATCTGGAACTTTTCAGAAACTGGTGAAACTGGCCCTAAATTTGCTTGGTGAGTAGCTCGTGGCTAAGTAGCAGCCGCACGAATCGATGGATGATACAGTTAAGCAACCGTACGCGTGGTCAGTCCGTGGATGGATGACTATCTTTTTATGGGAAGTCTCTTCATGTTTCGGCAGGCTTGTTAAATTGGTGGGTTTCGGATGCCATTTGACGCCAGAAAGTCAAAGAACCACGGTATAGCAGCAGGTAACTTTGTTGCGGAAGTCAGATAGGAAGTCTATCGCTGTAAACCATTGGTACTCCGGGCACATCGGTTCAGAAACTGGAAGCAGACACCAGCATAGCTTGGGAAGAGGCCAGGTACATCGAATTTGCTTGATTGTATTATAATAACGCTTAGTGAGCTTTTAATAGGAAATTGATATCTTTCAACCAATAAAACCTTATTAACATTCATTCGGAGGAAAATTTAATTGAAAATTGAATCATTTTCAAACGCTATTCCTTGAATTATAAGGGTGGAGGAGAGAAGCAAGGTGATCGTGACCCGACGAGTTTTAGATTTTTGACCCTCCGTTCCAGGGTTTGCTTTGTTATCAAAGTTTATTTTAAGCCACTCTACGTACCTATTTATAACTTAACTGTATTGTTCAATTGTTATTGTACAGCAAGACACGTGAATACTAAGAGGTCGGTTGTACGAGGGTCCAAGCACCTACAAGTATTCACTTCTAAAAAGGCGTGGGAGTTACCACGGAGCATGTATTTTTAGTCCGATCCTCAACGGCCAGACAACACATTATTAATACAAAAGTAACAATGGGACTTGGGCGTTGTCCTAGAAAAACATATGAAAATATATTGTTGTTCCCAGTATCTGACAGGGTAATATTAAAAGATGTTTTCATGCAAAACAATGCAAGATGACGTCGTTACCGGAACGTTTTCCCGCCAACACGGCCGCCATGACACTTCCCTTTAACACGAACTGTCAGTTTCATTGTCCCTGTTTCGAGGCTCATTTAAAGGCAGACTCCACAAGTGGGGAGGTATATATACACTTTTGTTGAAGGCTGAAAGCTTCAGCGTTTTCTTTTTGAATGCTGACGTGGGTTGTTGAATATTTTATAAGCAACTTTGCTAGCGACGCACTTTTGTCGACCGACACCAAGCTCTTTTGTGTTTGCAAGTAGACATTTATTTATCATGGAAGATAGCAGAATTTATTTAGCGTAGTTGTCTGGTGTTCATTGAAATACTTTAAAAAGTTTGTTTAATATTCGTAGGTACTTGAAGTTTTGGTAGCAATTGTGAAATTCTGTTTGAAGTTATTAAAATAAATTCTATAGAATTATTATACATGTGTTATGAAAAACTGCTCTCTCTCTCACTCTTTCTGCACGTTGACCACAACAAATTAACGAGACAAAATAAGCTTAAGCCACAATATCTCATTAATTAAAGCTTCGTTGACCATTCGATGCCCAATAGCCGTTAAATATCCGCTTTTTAAGCAAAATATTTGATTAATTATGTCCACACTCAATTCGAAATTCATTTATTCACCTGACATGAGATACGGTTTCTTAGCTGTATTACTACTTTTTAGCTATTATTAAAAATTAATAAATGACAATCATAAAACAAGCCCGAGGCTGCGTGATAAATCCATTAGCCTATAATATTGGTTATACTTGCGGACATTATGTCTGCCTTATTATTACGATCAATTTGTCGCCGCGTAAGCTAAGTGTGACGCGCGGTCGAGCTAAGGCGAAGGCGATGTTATTATTTTTATTGGCTAATAATACTCGTTTATTAAAATGAGGTTATTAATTATTGTCGATTGGTATTTATTGGTAAAAGCTTTTGGGACTAAAGTATTGATAATATCTATAGATTATAGAACTTGTTTTTGCGTCCCGTAACTCTATAGAATTGCATATACATAAAATTATGAATATCTCTCTGATTGGTGTAGGAAAATAAAAGGCTTTTACTAGTTAAAAAGAAAAAATCTTCAACAATAACAACTTCAGTTATAATTAGAAATAATCTGTTGTTCTTACCCTAGAATTACTGCATAACCTTGCAGTAATTACCGATGCATAGCATAAACCTGAGACAAACCATGTCAACGTTATTATTGAATTAATATTCATTGCTCACGCGCAGGCACGAATTTCACGCTAGTATCGACGTGAAGGCAAAGAAATTGCCATGGTGAATATGGAAATTATTGCTATTGCTTATTCATTGAAATATATGTATTTGTTCTGAAGTCATTTATGAAGAAGAGCTCAGGCATTAGATTAGCTAATCATTTTCAAGGTTGAACTGAAATGTTGTTTGTTTTTTTTCGTCGTAAATCATCAAATGACCGCTCTCGCTGGTCCAGGTTTCTTCGAGATGCTTTCCTGCACCATTATATTCAGTCATTGGTTGGCCAAGATACATATAGAAAGTACACATAACTTAGAAAAGTTGCATTGGTATTGGTGCCTGACCTGAAATCGAACCCGCAGACTCATAATTGGAAGGTTTAACCTTCAAGCTTTCGCCAATAGGCCACCATGACTTATTTCGATTACTTCGAAAATATCCTTGAACAATTACCAACAGGAAAAGTCTCAGCTGTTCCAAGTGTCAATGGCAAAGATTAGTATTCCGTAGGCCGGGAACCTTCGCACAAACATGCAAGAAATCTGCATCTAAATGCATCGATAGTGCACTCATCTGTTTATCGTATAGCTGTGATGAGACGTTATACAAACCTTCTTTAAGGCTAGTAAAATATTCAATATTGTGTGCACCAAATTGGATCTGTAGTTGGCGCTGTGGCACGCACTTTACTCTGGCCCTTCGTCTGCACTGGGCATGTGCCCAGGGCCCCGAAATGGATTAGGTAGGCCCTCCAGTCTTCCAGTCCAAGCTTACCGACTATGGTCAAATTGTTCGCTATTGTTATTTTTTTTATAAATTTCTGGCAAGACTGGAACCTTTCATGAAGTATAACTTTTTGAAAGTCATTGGTCGTGGGGAACTCATTATTCTAATGTGCCCAGGGCCTCTAAAAGTGAAAGACGACTGACTTTGAGACCACCATTATCCAGAAAATCCTACCTGAAACTTAGAATAATGCCTAAATTAGACGATTAACTTACTTCTCAGTTTTTTTATGCTATGAAATAGTGCTTCACTACTATCCCACCTGATGGTAAGCAAAGATGCAATCGTTGATGGTGAAGTGCACTAGTTTATTAAGAGCCTATTCACTCTAGAAGACACCTAAGTTATAATCGGACGGAAAATATCGCAGCTGGCAAACTGTTCCATATCCTCGATGTACGCCGTATAAACGACGAGGCGAACGCTTAGACCGGACCCTAAATGTCTGAACAACGTATGGTTCACACAATAGCCCCTAAGTTTTGGTAGTTAACAGCACATTGGCGGTCATTGTTAGTTATACTAGTTCACTTGTTTCAGATATTATAATGAACCTGTTAATTTGCATATGTGACTTGCCTTGAAGCGATATTGTTCTTGTTACAAATTGTGGCATAATAATTCAAAGTGATTTTCTTTTTATGTAAAATCGATGGAAATTAAAAATGTTCAACTGGTATACCGATATTCGGCCACAGCGGCAGTTCATATTGTCCGATGGGACGGCAATACAAAACGACTGGAGATCAGGCGCAGGACTGATAGCTCAATTTTTATGGGGATAAAGAGTTCTCTGTTACAATATTCGAAGAACACAGACTTCCAAACTTCCTCTGAATTTATAAGCAAATATAATACACTGACCTGAAGACGAATAAATAGATACTAATGTTATATTAAAACCAATCGTGTAATGTATTCGTGGTGGCCTATGGTCCAAGCCTCAGCTCTTAGGTTTAAGTGCGCGGGTTCAATTTAGGCAAGTACCAATGCGACTTTTCTGAATTACATATATGTGTATCTTGGACACTAATGACTGATTTCAGCTGAAGGAAAACATCTCAAGGAAACCTGGATTATTAAATCTGAAATCACCAATGAGCAAGCGTGGTGATTAACGCTCAATCCTTCTCTGTATGAGAGGAGGCCTGTGACCAGCAGTGGGACGATGAAAAAACTTATGATGATGATGATTTAAACTAATATATGTGGAAGATCTACATGTTGAATATTGGTTGTTTAGTTTTAATTCTATTAAAAACCGAAAGTGAAGGTTATCGTCGAACTGTTTGTGTTAAATGATTTACGTCTCATTGTAAACGCGATCTGGTGCGTGAAGCGATAAATTATCCTGAGATGCTTCAGCTAGTTGATGCATGTTGATTTCTTTCCCCAAAATTTCATTTTGCCAGTCATAGGATCGAACTTTGACCCATATGTTACGTTTACTTATATTTTCGTGGGAAATCATTAAATGAGGGATCATTTCTCGTTGTCCCGCTGTGGTTGTAGCTGGAGGAAGTGTAAGATTGAAACCCACTATGTTCCTTTTGGAGGTCCCTGTGTGCAAGGCCACGGTGCGGGTTGGTGATTTCAGACTTTATAGTCCAGGTTTCCTCGAGATGTTTTCCTTAAGTTATATTGGTACTTGCCTGACCTGGAATCGAACCCGCACTCTCATACTTGAGAGGCTGCTGCTTTAACCACTAGTACACCACGATATATCGATTGTAAAGCCGTGTAAATGGGTTATACCCATTTCCTAGAAGGAGATGAATGAGATTACAAGTGATAGATTCCCCCTCAGGCACGTTGACTTTGCGATTTTTAAACGCAGTCGTTATTCCGTCGAAATTTTATGTGATACCAATTTTCTTTGATCCTATTTCTATTAAAAAATTGTATTTTGCCCGCGGCTTCACTCGGTATTAAACTTATTTTTATTACTCAAACACAGGAAACGCATCTATTCTATTATAGTTAAGAAAACGATTTTTTTTTTACGTAAACTTCCTTGACGGAATAATTAAATGTAGGATTTAGTAATAAAACATAAAAAGAGCTTCATCACAAACATATACGCCAATTTTAAAGCTGTTGACAGTTGAAATCTGAAAAATATGTCTAGAACCATCATTATCCAGCATGTCGATCCTGGCTGTCTGGGAAGAAAAGGTCGTAGGGTTGTCTGCGTAACTGGGCCTTGGGAGTTCAGATAGACGATCGCTGGTACTCGCTGCATCAAAGTCGACCACAACATTTTTGGGAGAAGGCTACCTAGACGAAAATAATGACCCAATATCACATGTAACATCAACTACAACTGTAATATCAACTATAGCCATTCATCTATTTCAAGTCATGTCATATAAAGTATTGACCCCGTTGGCGCAAAGTTACCACGCCGGACTGGCGAGCTGAGGTTCGATTCCCGGCATTGTCGACATTTGTGTAAAAGGCATACTTGTTGACTGTGGTCTGGTTGTAATAGTATGTATTTATAAATATTAAAGTAGTTTCTTAATATGTAAAGTATATGTAGTTTATCAGTTGTGTTGGCACCCATAACACAAGCTGATCAATAGCTTACCATGCGGCTAACCGACCGTGTGTGAAGGTGTCCCGATATATAATATTGATAATAGCATTAGTCCTTGGTCTTATTATAATCTTATATCCATTCACATTGTTGGAAATGGACCTGACCTAATTAATTTCCGATACGTTCGTAATTAATTGGTAGTGGAACTAAGGCTGCTAGTGTTGATGTTATCAATGACCCCGATGGGAATTAATTAATTTAAATATATGAACATTTCTATAGATATAAGCGTAAATTAGGAATATATGTATGTATAAGAGTTATTTTTTTCTTGTCTGGTTTTTTAGAAGGGTCTATAGTAATTTTAGGGTAAATTTCAATACTATTTTGGTATGATTTCTTATTAAAAAAACTATTTTTAATTACTATCTCCTTTTGTTTCAGGTAATTTCCAAAATGGATTTATCGGGTCTCTAAATCGGCGAAGGTGTTTACAAATTTCCTGACGCCAAGGAATTTTTAGCTAAGAAAACATTATTAGGTAAAGATGCCAGCATACAAGGTACTACAATCTGTCAAATTTCTTTAATAGATTTTCAACTTTAACGCTGAAGCATATGGTTCAAAGTTGATTGGGAAAATTTGGCAGTTTCGGATAGCTCGATGTGTTGGCGTCTGTACTATAATACTCTACATTTACATACATTGTGGATTTTTTTGCAAATGAAAGTAAGGTATTCTAAAAAAACACACTTATCAATATAACGTGAAAGTTGACACATTATGCCAAGTGGCAGCAAAGTGTGAGTGACATCCGAGATTGAATCTCTCTTTTTTCAATTTTTTTCCACTGATAACCCATTATAGGATGATGACAATTGAATAGGGGATTGTCATGGGATTGTTTAGTAGCTCTTTACATTCAAAATACATCATCTTACTGAAAGCGAAAAGCTTCAAATAATATCCCATATATCTCAGGTCTGAAACCACCAATTCGCGTTGAGCAAGCATGGTGATAACGCTCATTCCTTCTCTATATGGACACATCAACCTACCTCAGTCTGTCAAATTTCTTTAATAGATTTTCAACCTTATCACAATATCGGAAGGTTAATATTCGATTGGTAAAATTTGACAGATTGGCGTAGGTTGACACGTTGGTGACTGTACCCTGCAGTGGGACGATACAAAGGCTGATGATGATGACCTACAAACAGATTCCTGAATATTTATCATTACCGAAAACCTAAAACCCCAGCTTTGTCCTCATCGAAGATATAGGGCGGTAAAAACAGCCGCGAATCGCTTCGAGAAAAGATGGTACGGCCGTGCCCGATCTGCTTGAGACTTGGCTGGGGCACTCGGATAACTCAGTTGAAATTTCTGAATTATAAATGAGAAAAGGGATAAACGACACATTCCTGAATAACAAAAAAAAAGTAATCAATAAACAAATACAGCTAACCTTTGAATATTTTCAAGATACGAATCTGCGTAAATACGAACGTAACTTGAACAATGTTCCTGGCAGGTGGCGGAGCAGTAAACGACTTAAAATTCTGTCTCGATTTAAAATCGATACCTATAACATTATTCGAGTATTCGAGTCCAGATTGAATCTTATCGTAAAGAATAAGTAAGCGGTACTTGAGCCTCATTGAATGGCTTCGAAATAAATTGTAACTCACTTGAGTTCAATATGGCCGGCCATTATTATACGTCAATAGAGAGAATTGTTTTGTATAATTGTGTCAATTGTATTGGTTTAAATGGAAACAAATTCTAAACAAACCTTGTTCTTGAGAAAACAATTCATTGTTTGCGTTAACGGTCTTTTTTTAAGTTGGATTAAATTATTTTTGGTACTTAGTTTATTTGATTTTAGGCGCATTAGGGCCAATTCTCATTTTGGCAACCGACTCCCTAATGGACAACTTCTCATAATAGCAACTTTTCATTAGGGCTACTTCTGATTTGGGCTACTCTTCATTCCCTTTCTCAAGATAAAATATACTGTTACAAAAACACTCGCAGGTGACTGAATAAAGTACAGAAGCCAGCGAGTAGTAACTCGTATAATCTGTAAAATGTCCTTAATACATTTTCAACTTTATAGTTGAAGCATATAGTTCAAAGTTGATTGAGAAAATTTGATAAAAAAAATAAAAATTAAAATAATTTGATAGAAAATTTGGTAGCACTGCTGGCGTGCTGGCGCCTGTACTTTACACACCCAGATAAAAAGTAGACTTTCCTTTCATGAATACCTGTATACCAAATTGCATTTAAATCGATGCAGATAGACAGAGTTACTTTTGCATTTATAATATTAGTAAATAAGTATTGAATAGTCACATATTTACATTCCCTAATATTTATCTGAAGACTAACTTTACATATACTAAAACAGAACAGAAAAATCGTAAATATCCAAGTATGAAATTATTATACAGCTGAAACCGTGCATAAAGAGTAACGAGCGAAGGGAAAATCTGAAAAAAAGCACGTTTTTACCCATTTTCATACATCCCGAAGCGCGTTGCCGCGTTGTTGCGAAATCAGTTTTGTGTGATACAGCGGGTTTTGTGAGTTACGGCTCGTCCCCCGACTTCTCTTGGGGTTTAATTTGGTATGTAACACTTTTGGATTTATTAAAGATTTTTTATTGGTGTTTGAAATCATAAGTGTTCCGTTCCGTGTTTTGGAAGGCATGTTAATTGTTGGGTCTCGGCATTTGAAAACCTTTGACAGTCGTAACGGGTTGAAACCAGAAATTCTGAAAACTAGTCTTACCAAAAGCACAGTCTAAAGCGGGTTGCCCAGAAAAGTGGGCTGAGGCGGTCAGATAGTCGCTCCATGTAAAACTCTGGTGTTCCGCTGCATCCCTTTACTCTGGAAGCTGACCCTAACATAGCTTGGGAATAGGCTTTTAGATTCACACAATGACCCATGTCCATGCCAGTGCCGGGAAGGGTGCATTCCTGAAAGTACGAACGAACGTTTCAGCCCCGTCCCTGACACTGATCTAATGTGTGATGATACACCTTTAATCCCCTTATTCATGCCTGACTAACCCTCGAGATGTTAGCGACACAAGTCCTTAATCCCAAGATTCTCATAAACGCCGTTTTTTTTTCATGTGGGTTCATTAAAATACCAACTAAATCGATACGCATGTATTCCTGTTCAGTGACGTAGGTGGTTGACGTCAGAGCTCAGTACTAATATACATAAGGTCCTATGTACAAACTTCCTATTTGACGTATATGACGCGTGCCTATGTGCTGTTGACAGTCGGTTTACCTATACCAAGTGTGGCGTAGATGGCAGGCTTATGAATTAATCCAGCCTAACTAGGACCTATCGCACACCGCAAACTCTTAGTCAGCTGTTACGTTTAATCAGGCTTATAAATCAGTACAAAAATGGATGGTAGTGGATACATTACTTACAGGTATCATGCCGATATTTGACCGAACAAAAAGTTTAATTGGATTCACGATTATACGTTATAGGGTTTCAAAATAAACAGTAAACCATCGGGCCAGCTGTCGGCTGAAAGTCAGCGGTGTGCGGGGGTCTCTTTTAACTTTTATCTGTTCATTCTAAAGGTTAAGTAGCTGATAAGGTCCTTCATACGATTTTATGTCTATATCATAAATTAGGTGACGTGATAAATCAAATTTACAAGACAGGATAAGTCATGGTGGCCTAGTGGTTAAAGCACCTGCCTCTCAAGTACGGGTGCGAGTTTGTGAGTAAACGTAAAAAGAAAACATCACGAAGAACCGGAATTTAATCGCCAATCCGCTTAGAGCAAGCGTGGCGTTCCAAAATTTGAGCATAGCAGTCGCGCTCTTTGCTTTTTTTTTCAAATTAAAATTCGTTTATTTGCAAAAACATGTGTAGATAATATACATAGTGTGATGCTATTAAAGGTGTTACAGGGTCTTTTTTGGCTCAACATGTTTGACCATTATACTTATACCTGTATACTAAATATCTGATAACAACTTTGATAAGCATTCTTTTAAGGGGTAATCATGAAAGGAACTATCCCCTGTGGGTCCTGTTTAGTGGATTCCAATCCTTCGCTGACTAAAACCCCTTTAAAAGGAATACCTTTTGGAGATCTTTGTGT
This sequence comes from Heliothis peltigera, assembly GCA_958496145.1. NCBI lineage: Eukaryota > Metazoa > Arthropoda > Insecta > Lepidoptera > Noctuidae > Heliothis > Heliothis peltigera. The sequence continues at coordinate 1,139,283 of OY292333.1, forward strand.
TTCAGGGCCTGTTTAAATCTTGCGATCAATCCTTTAGCCCCGACCAGTGACAAGCATGCTCATACAAAAATTTATAGTTTCATAACAACCATTACTTGAAGGATCAACAAAATTACATCACACACAAAACACATCGATATCACATTAACCTTTAAAAATAAATCCATCAGCCTTGCGCACGAGTGGTTAATAAGTAAATCCAATTACCGCGGCCCCGTACATGTGCGGCCCGGGGCCCAGGGTGGGCCCTAGGAGTCATAATACTGTAATAGCATTAGCAAAGGCCGGCTTCAGTAATGTTATTGTGAAAATTAGATTTGTGAGGCTTTTTTAAATATGTTTTGCTTGAAGACTTTGTATGATGTAGTTTTAGTTATTGGTAGTTAATGAATTGATTTTAGTAGCAGTCGTTACGGATAGTCAGAAGCAAGAAAGTATAATCCAATCTTACCAACGGATATCGGGTTGCCCAGGTAACAGGGTTGAGGAGGTCAGATACTCAGTCGCTCCACGTAAAACACTGGTACTCAGCTGCATCCGGTTAATACTGGAAGCGGACTCCAACATAGCTTGGGAAAAGGCTAGGCAGATGATGATAATATACATAAATATCACAAGCTTTTTGCTAAGCTTCCCTTGGGCTAGAACGGGCTGTCCCAACTTAAACCAGGTCACGTCGTAAATAAATCAGCTGTAGCGCTTGATAGTTTACGACCGGCTCCTTTATGTAAAGCGGTGTAGCTGCTACATGATATAGTGCGAGTTTATAACGAGGATCTTTTTAATTATGCTCGTTGTTATTAGCTCGTGGTTATGTCATAGCAGTAAGGGTTGACCGTCTTATCGTTGGAACAACATATTGTTCGGTAGTATCAGTCATCATCTCCTATCATCTCCCGAGCCTTTTCCCAACTATGTTGGGGTCAGCTTCCAGTCTAACCGGATTCAGCTGAATACCAGTGTTTTACGTGGACCGAATGCGTATCTGACCTTATCAACCCTGTTACCTGGGCATCTCGAAACCCTTTAGTAAGATGTAAGACTTACTGGCTTCTGAATACCTATAACGACTGTGATGTATATAGAAATGACAGCCGGGACCCACCAATCGAACGTGCTTTCGTCAAGTTTCGTCGATAGTATCAGTATTATGGGAATTATCGATCGACGTCGACCATTCCATTTCAGCATCGATACATGGTTTCTATCGACAGTCGATCGATTGTTCTCATAACTCCCTAAAATATACTTGGAGTGGTCGTTGCGTGGATGGTGATGAGTTCCTTCCAACGCACATTGTAGGTCCCGTTACAGACCAAGCGGTACCATATTGCCCGGGTAACTGGATTTTGTAGGTGAGATAAGCACTCAATCCATGTGAAACACTGGTATTCAGCTACAGAAGAATGCAATAGAAAAGTATAGAATATTGCGATGTTAATAAGTTCTTGGCTTGTAACGAACACGTTATAAAAATATAGACGAAAAAAACTGTTAATAAGGTATTTAGTTGTTATCCTTATCGTAATGTTACAAATGAAATGAGAAAGATAATTTGTCCGTCTGTCACTTTAAATGGGTGAACCCATTCAAATACCATTTTGTGTGGAGATAGGAAACTGAGTTTTTATCAAGGTTCCTTTAGAAATAAATATTGCTAACAAATTACGCTTCATATATGTAGTTAATATTGTGACTTCGTTGGTCTAGTGGTCACAAGGCGCGACTGCTGTGCACGGGGTCTCGGGTTCGGATCCCGGGCCGGACCGAAATCGCTTTATGGGTTTTGAGAAACTTTCATAAAGCAGCCTGGAGTCATAAGTTGGTGATTAATTCACCCGTGCATCGGAGAGCACGTAGGTCGGTCCTGCGCCTGATCTCTCCGGTCGTGTCGGATTGCCGTCCCATCGGATTATGAGAGTGAGGGAATAGAGAGTGCACCTGTGTCTGCGCGAAAGCTTGTGCACTATAATATGTCGTGCGCAGCTGGCTGATCTCCATAAAAGAGAACGGCTGCCGTAGCTGACAATCAGCCTGGATGCCATCAAATTGTGACTTGGATATTTTTGTGTATGGATGTTGTGTCTCTTTCACGAAAAAAGTACTAAACGGATTGCGATGAAACATCTTCATCACATTAACATAGAGGCTCCTTTTAATCCAGATGCGGGGAGTTGCTCTCTCAAACTCAAACTGTAACAAATACATAGTAAAATTACTTAACTATTAGAAAATGCCCCTAGTTACAGAGCTCCTTAGTGCATGCTTTCTATCGATTCCACTTAAGCCTGATATATTGCCTCGGGTCGAGTCTTTCGTGGATTTGCCGACAGTGAACTATTGACGGAAAAACTGCTGTAATAAATTGTAGCCAAGTCAATATCCTAAAGTTGACTACGGAGAAAAGAGAGGCGAAATCAAAGGTTTTTGTTTAAGTAATTAGGCTGCTCTGATTGAATTTTCTCTGAAAAAATAAAACGCTTAAAAGGTCTTCCAAAGCACGGAAAAACTCCTCATGAGCTGGAGACGGTAACATATCCACATACCTCGCCAAGAGTTGCTCAAAATCATGAGGATCGATGTACCTATGTTGTTCCGTATTCATTTACAAACTTCAATAACCTACGTAACTAGTAATGTGTTATGTACAGATGCCAAGCACATCAAGATACTACCTGCAGTCTGTCTGATTTCCTTAATAGAATTTGAATTTTCTCAAAATTAGATTTTAAAGCATTTTCTCAAATTTGGCAGGTTCGGTTAGCTTGATATGCTGGCGTCTGTATCACAATAGTAAGGAATCAGATACCCTATACGTGACCACTCGATGAAGATTTCTTTGTCCCCCTTAGCAGCCCCTTAGAAGAACAATAGTTCTTCCCATTATGGCAACAAAAGGCACAATTTGATCCCGCAACAAAACGTTATTCTACTCTAAGCTAGCTTCGAGTGGTAAGTTCTGTAAAGACCCTTTGAAACAATATGCGTTAATTAGTGGGAAAGTCAAGTGTACCGCCATCGCGTTTTCTGCCTTTTGTTACTGGCGCCTACGTCATAGATTAAGTAGGTAGTGGCCAATTCAATTAGGTTCAAAACTATTTTCTTTTTCATGTTAACGACTTGATGTACAGACGCCAGCACATCAACCTACTACAATCTGTCACATTACCTTATAAAATATTCAACTTGATTGATCGTTGATTGAGAAAATTTGTCCGTTTCGGGTATCTCGATGTGCTAAAGTCTGTAATAATTGCTATGATAGTGAGTTTAAAAAATTGAGATAGTACGCCTACACTGAATGTTAAAAAGGCCAACTAAGATTTTTCTGGAACAAAAAAAAATAGTATAAATAAATAAAAAGTATATTTTTTTAAAAGACCATTCTTTATCATTTTGGTCGTCCTATCCGTCAATAATGAAAACAATTTCTTCCGATCGTGTTCCGTTATTTTCTTTGAAGTCATGAATTAAATCAAATAAAACTATAATAGGTCAGTAGAAACAAGTCGCTTTTAACTAGTTCACAAATAATATTAAAATGAGTTTAGTTTACATAAAATCTCAAAACGGATCTCATTTTAATATGCTCCAAAAAGCTGAATAATACATATCTCTATGTATAGCATATTTAGAGTTCATTCATTATTAATATTGGACGAATTCAAAAACAATTCTGAGTAACATCTAATGTAAACACAATTATAGCTAATGAGATTTTCATCATAAAATCTTGTTCCCATTTTCATTTGTACAATGTAGCTTAGAAGCTCATGAATAAATATAATAATTGAAATTCATACAACACACAATCTTTGCCACGTGTATGTATACGCTACTGAGAATGGAAACCAGTTAGAAATTCAAATATTCCTCTCAACAACGCGTAATCCTTTTTATAATATTTCTATGAAACTTCGGAGCACCAAAAGAATTGGCCTTGGTCATGTAGGTAACAGTAAACTGAGCTGCAGGCTCAGCTTGACATCCTTAGAAACAAGTTTTATCTACCGAAGAATGGACATAATGACAGATAAGTGACAAATTGGCGTAAGATTTCGTTTGACAGGTAGAAAAGAAATGTTTCTTTTCTTCGACCAACATAAGTCTACAAAGCCGAGCATGCCGATTTTAAAAGTGCATTTGACACAGTTTTTGGCTAACTAAACGTAAATTCATCGTAGTATAAAGACTCCATTACTATCTATTTCTCCGTTGCTATGGAATGTTTTTGCCTTCATAGAAAGGCGAGTTAACAGGTCGCGCCATGCTCGGGCAGAGGACATGTTGACATTGACAGAAAGAGCTTTGTCTTTTCTAGATAGAATAGACATAGAATCGCCATGCTGATCCCGCTGGATAGTACAACTTACACTTTACCCTTTCAAAAGCGTCATTGCTGCAAAAAAGATAGAATACATTCTGAATATACATATTCACAAACATGTGCAGGTGCCACGTGCCTCACGTAGGCTGGACACACGTAGGCAGAATACTGTTGTATAATGTAATGGTGTTTTTGTTTGTTGGTCTGAGCGCGTGTTGTGGATTTGACTTTACATTGAAGTGATGGTTTTTGAATTTCCATTCCAACATTTAGAAAAAGGAATTATTTAATTGGTTATTCACTTAATTAGTGTGTAAAAAGTAGCTTGTATAACTGGTACTTTATGGGTAGGTAGTGAAACTAGCTAGCAAAATACCGCAAAAGTGACAATTTGTACAGTTTTCGCAAAACACAATGGCCCATCATCCCATACCTTACGTAACTCACGCACTAACCAAAATGGGATGCGAAATGACCAGCGCAGTTTTCCGTGATGACAAAATAATTGGCGAGAACTATACAAGGAAGGATGGTAAGGTGTAGTAGGCTCCAGAATTAGAATCTCATCTTTTTGTACAGACGCCGGCACATCAAGCTACCTGAAACTGTCAAATTATCCAAATTAACTTTGAACATTATGCTACAACGATAAAGTTGAAAATCTATTAAGGAAAGACAAATTGTAGTAGCATGATGTGTTAGCGTCTGTATCTAGCCGTCTTAATTTCATTTCATAAAAGTTAACACGTATAAGCATTATTTTTAACACAGGAAAAGCTTCATAGACCATGAAACTGCAGCACTTAAACATGGTAGGCACACTTCGACAAGGTCGTAACTAAGTATCAAGTCTCAAAAACCACATAAAAGACTCCAGAGTCCCAACCAGCGATCTCTAACAGTATTCTAACAAAGTTGTATAAAGTGAACTAAGTCCATTACCACATCAGTGGTCGCTGTCCGCAATCCATTAGCGTTTGAGTTGTGGTACCTAACTTGCCACTTAGACCCACAGTTCACTCGACCACACGTAATCGTCAATAGACGATTGCTTGCTTCTTGCGTTGAAACAGTCTAAATCATGTCCATACAGCTTGGTTGTTGTGTGAATTTCCTTTGCCAGTTGTTTACATGCGCCTGCACATCAAGCTGCCCATACTGTAAAATGTGTAAATGTGTAGATTATAGTACCTTGATGTGTTGGTGTCTGTAAATTAGTGATATAACGCGCTTTGGTTATGAGATCTATTACGAGACGACGTGACAGTTAACAAATGATTTTTAATACCATTTCGAATTGATTGAGAAATACTTATGATGCTGTGCTAATTTGCATATTTTTTGGTAAACGAGTTAGTTCACTTCCGGGCTCATGGAAAAAACACAGATTATCGTGTTTAAGCAAACAAAGAAATACTAATCTCGGGACTAACTAGATCGATTTCAAAAATGTTCACCAACAAACAGAAAAGTATACATATAGTTCTTACATAACGTACTTTGCCTGCCTGCCTGCCTGATAGGCGTATTTGATAACGATGCGCCACTCCGTACATATGCGCTTTGATCGGTACTGACCCCCCTATTTGAGTGATAGCCTTACTGATAACAGTTAACACTAAGTTGTATAATAAGTTATGTTTGGTTACCTCTTATATAGTGAAAGTATACCATGAAGAAACAAAATGGGAGATTTACTTGTGTGTTAATTGAATAGTTAGTGGCATAGGTCAATGTAATTAGATAGAGAAGTTACAAAAACTGACATACAGGCTATGCCTAGTTCAGGGGATAGGGAGTAACGTTTGGGACATATTAACCACCTTAATATACCTACTGTGAAATTATGTATACCTTGTTATATATTATACCATATTACTTGTATCCTTGCGGAGAGAAATAAATGTTTTTTTTTAAACCCTCCAAATTTATTGTTTTTATATGATTTCATCTTTTTATAAGATTTCATCCTTCCCTCCATTCCATCGCCTTGGCGGGGGGCGGCCTTTGTCCAGCAGTGGACGTCTTTCGACTGAAACGACTATACGATTTCATCTTTTTACTAAGTTTCAACAGGAATTGTTTCGGAAAAAAGTGGCTGTTACATACGGCGGACAGACATGATGAATCTATAAGGGGTTAGGAGTACGACTGTCCTATTCACTTTGGATTTATATTCTTAAAGTATGCTTCCACTTGGCCTAGTTCAAATCTTTTCGGCAGTTCAACTGAATGTACCTACGTGCCTATCCTCCAAAAGCATTTACTCATTAAAGGAAACTTCCATATCTTTAAAATATTCCAGACCATTAAAACAGTAATTTATCCTTATGGAAGTGCCAAAAAGCTTTCAACTTTTAATCCAACCAACGTGTTCCAACCTTACAAATTATTTTGCAATTTCAGGCACGTTTTTAGACCATTCCTACAAACGTGGGAGGCGTTTTAATTTTGAATAATTGAAGTGAACCAACGCTTTTAGGAAACCATAGAAATATGACGAAACTTTCCCCCCATGGGCTACTCAAACAATTTGTTTTCATCATAAACTTGGGGCAGCGTAAGACAAAGGTGTATGTTGACGTTGGTAAATCAAATAAATGAGTTTTAGGGGTAACTTGGTCCAAGTACCGAAGGGAAATTCAATTTATAGTTCACTAGACCCGGCCACGCGTTGCTGTAGTTAAGGTTGTTTGCAATAAAATAATATTGCGACTATAAGTTAAGATGTAAGTTATCCTATCTTTCAAATTGGATCAGACGGCACACTGTATGCAAATTTGGTTATGTTATTTAGAAGTTGATCGCGCATCACTACATAGTATAAAACAAAGTCGCTTTTTCTGTCCCTATGTCCCTTTGTACGCTTAAATCTTTGAAACTACGCAACGGATTTTAATGCGGTTTTTTTTAATAGATAGAGTGATTCAAGAGGAAGGTTTATATGTATAATAACATCCATTAAATAGTGGAGAAGTACTGTTATTTTTGAGGTTTCTAATGTGATGTCGTAAATATTTACATTTTTTCCGCTTACATTGCAAACGCAGGCTGAACCCTACGAGTTTTATCAAAATAATGTACTCAGTATTTTACACATTGAAAAGGTCTACAGAAAAGTTCGTGATGGTATATGTCTATCTCTTATGGATAACCCACAATAACTCTTTTTTGTCATTTACTTTTTACGACAAATAATGGCTAATTTTCGAAGCGATTTTAACCAATACAGCATTAATCCTTAACCAATTAAATACCTTGAATACATTGTCCATTTAATATAGATTTATATGGCCCTTTACACCGTATGGTTTAAGTGAATATTTTCGAAGATATTACAGATTTAAAAATTGCGGGACGTAGCGTTTGCGGCGGTACCGGCCGGCCAGTATGTTTTTATATACAACGTTCACAGTTTTTCTGCCAGAATTCAGCAGTGGCGAAATCGAGATCGCTCTGAGACAGCTCAAAAATGGAAAAGCCCCTGGCAAGGATGGCATTACAACAGAGCTATTAAAAGCAGGAGGTAAGCCCGTACTGGGGGAGCTCCAGAAGCTTTTTAATGCCGTCCTGTTTGAAGGGAGAACTCCAGAGGCGTGGAGTAGGAGGGTTGTCGTCCTGTTCTTCAATAAGGGACACAAAACCCAGCTGAAGAACTATCGACCCATTTCCCTCCTAAGCCACGTATATAAGCTGTTCTCAAGAGTGATCACGAACCGACTTGCGTGAAGACTCGACGAATTCCAACCACCGGAGCAGGCTGGGTTTCGGAGCGGATACGGTACCATAGACCACATCCAAACAGTGCGGCAGATTATACAGAAGACCGAAGAGTATAATCATCCCCTGTGTCTAGCATTTGTGGACTATGAGAAGGTCTTTGACTCGGTTGAAATCTGGTCTGTTCTGGAATCCCTGCAGCGTTGTCAGGTAGATTGGCGATACATCCAAGTGAAGAGATGTCTCTACGAAGCCGCTACAATGTCCGTCCAAGTACAGAATCAGCAAACAAGGCCCATACCGTTGCATCGAGGAGTGAGACAAGGGGATGTTATTTCCCCGAAACTGTTCACTAATGCAATGGAGGATATGTTCAAGACGCTGAATTGGAAAAGACGCGGCATCAACATCAATGGCGAACACACACTTGCGATTTGCTGACGATATCTTCATCATGGCGGAAATGCTGCAGGACCTACAACAGATGCTGAACGACCTGGCTGAATCTTCTCTACGCATCGGCCTACGGATGAACTTGGACAAAACCAAGGTCATGTTCAATGAACATGTTCTACCGGAACCGATTGCGATACACGGCGCCGTTCTCGAAGTTGTTCGGAAATATGTATACCTCGGGCAGACATTGCAGTTAGGTAGAAACAACTTTGAGGACGAGGTGAATAGGAGAATTCAGTTGGGTTGGGCTGCTTTTGGGAAGCTACGTCGAGTCCTAACATCGTCGATCCCACAGCGCCTAAAGACAAAAGTCTTCAATCAGTGCGTCCTACCTGTCATGACTTACGGAGCCGAAACGTGGACACTGACGGTACGGCTGGTCCACAAGTTTAAAGTCGCTAAGCGGGCTATGGAAAGAGCTATGCTCAGCATTTCTCTGAGGGATCGCATCAGAAATGAGGTAATCCGTCAGAGAACCAAGGTCATTGACATAGCCCACCAAATCAGCAGCCTGAAGTGGCAGTGGGCTGGCCATATCAGCGGAAGAACCGATAACCGTTGGGGTAAACGAGTTCTAGAGTGGAGACCACGCCTCGGCAAACGTAGTGTAGGACGTCCTCAGGCACGGTGGAGTGATGACTTGCGCAAGACGGCTGGCAGGAGCTGGATGCGAGAAGCCGAAAATCGATCTCAGTGGCGTTAGTAGCATTGCATTGCATTCTCAGTAGCATTGCACCCGTGCGAAGCCGGGGCGGGTCGCTAGTCACTACATAGTATAAAACAAAGTCGCTTTTTCTGTCCCTATGTCCCTTTGTACGCTTAAATCTTTGAAACTACGCAACGGATTTTAATGCGGTTTTTTTTAATAGATAGAGTGATTCAAGAGGAAGGTTTATATGTATAATAACATCCATTAAATAGTGGAGAAGTACTGTTATTTTTGAGGTTTCTAATGTGATGTCGTAAATATTTACATTTTTCCGCTTACATTGCAAACGCAGGCTGAACCCTACGAGTTTTATCAAAATAATGTACTCAGTATTTTACACATTGAAAAGGTCTACAGAAAAGTTCGTGATGGTATATGTCTATCTCTTATGGATAACCCACAATAACTCTTTTTTGTCATTTACTTTTTACGACAAATAATGGCTAATTTTCGAAGCGATTTTAACCAATACAGCATTAATCCTTAACCAATTAAATACCTTGAATACATTGTCCATTTAATATAGATTTATATGGCCCTTTACACCGTATGGTTTAAGTGAATATTTTCGAAGATATTACAGATTTAAAAATTGCGGGACGTAGCGTTTGCGGCGGTACCGGCCGGCCAGTATGTTTTTATATACAACGTTCACAGTTTTTCTGCCAGAATTCAGCAGTGGCGAAATCGAGATCGCTCTGAGACAGCTCAAAAATGGAAAAGCCCCTGGCAAGGATGGCATTACAACAGAGCTATTAAAAGCAGGAGGTAAGCCCGTACTGGGGGAGCTCCAGAAGCTTTTTAATGCCGTCCTGTTTGAAGGGAGAACTCCAGAGGCGTGGAGTAGGAGGGTTGTCGTCCTGTTCTTCAATAAGGGACACAAAACCCAGCTGAAGAACTATCGACCCATTTCCCTCCTAAGCCACGTATATAAGCTGTTCTCAAGAGTGATCACGAACCGACTTGCGTGAAGACTCGACGAATTCCAACCACCGGAGCAGGCTGGGTTTCGGAGCGGATACGGTACCATAGACCACATCCAAACAGTGCGGCAGATTATACAGAAGACCGAAGAGTATAATCATCCCCTGTGTCTAGCATTTGTGGACTATGAGAAGGTCTTTGACTCGGTTGAAATCTGGTCTGTTCTGGAATCCCTGCAGCGTTGTCAGGTAGATTGGCGATACATCCAAGTGAAGAGATGTCTCTACGAAGCCGCTACAATGTCCGTCCAAGTACAGAATCAGCAAACAAGGCCCATACCGTTGCATCGAGGAGTGAGACAAGGGGATGTTATTTCCCCGAAACTGTTCACTAATGCAATGGAGGATATGTTCAAGACGCTGAATTGGAAAAGACGCGGCATCAACATCAATGGCGAACACACACTTGCGATTTGCTGACGATATCTTCATCATGGCGGAAATGCTGCAGGACCTACAACAGATGCTGAACGACCTGGCTGAATCTTCTCTACGCATCGGCCTACGGATGAACTTGGACAAAACCAAGGTCATGTTCAATGAACATGTTCTACCGGAACCGATTGCGATACACGGCGCCGTTCTCGAAGTTGTTCGGAAATATGTATACCTCGGGCAGACATTGCAGTTAGGTAGAAACAACTTTGAGGACGAGGTGAATAGGAGAATTCAGTTGGGTTGGGCTGCTTTTGGGAAGCTACGTCGAGTCCTAACATCGTCGATCCCACAGCGCCTAAAGACAAAAGTCTTCAATCAGTGCGTCCTACCTGTCATGACTTACGGAGCCGAAACGTGGACACTGACGGTACGGCTGGTCCACAAGTTTAAAGTCGCTAAGCGGGCTATGGAAAGAGCTATGCTCAGCATTTCTCTGAGGGATCGCATCAGAAATGAGGTAATCCGTCAGAGAACCAAGGTCATTGACATAGCCCACCAAATCAGCAGCCTGAAGTGGCAGTGGGCTGGCCATATCAGCGGAAGAACCGATAACCGTTGGGGTAAACGAGTTCTAGAGTGGAGACCACGCCTCGGCAAACGTAGTGTAGGACGTCCTCAGGCACGGTGGAGTGATGACTTGCGCAAGACGGCTGGCAGGAGCTGGATGCGAGAAGCCGAAAATCGATCTCAGTGGCGTTAGTAGCATTGCATTGCATTCTCAGTAGCATTGCACCCGTGCGAAGCCGGGGCGGGTCGCTAGTATTATATATATTACTGATGCGACTCATTTCTGATGCGATCCCTCAGAGAAATGCTGAGCATAGCTCTTTCCATAGCCCGCTTAGCGACTTTAAACTTGTGGACCAGCCGTACCGTCAGTGTCCACGTTTCGGCTCCGTAAGTCATGACAGGTAGGACGCACTGATTGAAGACTTTTGTCTTTAGGCGCTGTGGGATCGACGATGTTAGGACTCGACGTAGCTTCCCAAAAGCAGCCCAACCCAACTGAATTCTCCTATTCACCTCGTCCTCAAAGTTGTTTCTACCTAACTGCAATGTCTGCCCGAGGTATACATATTTCCGAACAACTTCGAGAACGGCGCCGTGTATCGCAATCGGTTCCGGTAGAACATGTTCATTGAACATGACCTTGGTTTTGTCCAAGTTCATCCGTAGGCCGATGCGTAGAGAAGATTCAGCCAGGTCGTTCAGCATCTGTTGTAGGTCCTGCAGCATTTCCGCCATGATGAAGATATCGTCAGCAAATCGCAAGTGTGTGTTCGCCATTGATGTTGATGCCGCGTCTTTTCCAATTCAGCGTCTTGAACATATCCTCCATTGCATTAGTGAACAGTTTCGGGGAAATAACATCCCCTTGTCTCACTCCTCGATGCAACGGTATGGGCCTTGTTTGCTGATTCTGTACTTGGACGGACATTGTAGCGGCTTCGTAGAGACATCTCTTCACTTGGATGTATCGCCAATCTACCTGACAACGCTGCAGGGATTCCAGAACAGACCAGATTTCAACCGAGTCAAAGACCTTCTCATAGTCCACAAATGCTAGACACAGGGGCTGATTATACTCTTCGGTCTTCTGTATAATCTGCCGCACTGTTTGGATGTGGTCTATGGTACCGTATCCGCTCCGAAACCCAGCCTGCTCCGGTGGTTGGAATTCGTCGAGTCTTCACGCAAGTCGGTTCGTGATCACTCTTGAGAACAGCTTATATACGTGGCTTAGGAGGGAAATGGGTCGATAGTTCTTCAGCTGGGTTTTGTGTCCCTTATTGAAGAACAGGACGACAACCCTCCTACTCCACGCCTCTGGAGTTCTCCCTTCAAACAGGACGGCATTAAAAAGCTTCTGGAGCTCCCCCAGTACGGGCTTACCTCCTGCTTTTAATAGCTCTGTTGTAATGCCATCCTTGCCAGGGGCTTTTCCATTTTTGAGCTGTCTCAGAGCGATCTCGATTTCGCCACTGCTGAATTCTGGCAGAAAAACTGTGAACGTTGTATATAAAAACATACTGGCCGGCCGGTACCGCCGCAAACGCTACGTCCCGCAATTTTTAAATCTGTAATATCTTCGAAAATATTCACTTAAACCATACGGTGTAAAGGGCCATATAAATCTATATTAAATGGACAATGTATTCAAGGTATTTAATTGGTTAAGGATTAATGCTGTATTGGTTAAAATCGCGTCGAAAATTAGCCATTATTTGTCGTAAAAAGTAAATGACAAAAAAGAGTTATTGTGGGTTATCCATAAGAGATAGACATATACCATCACGAACTTTTCTGTAGACCTTTTCAATGTGTAAAATACTGAGTACATTATTTTGATAAAACTCGTAGGGTTCAGCCTGCGTTTGCAATGTAAGCGGAAAAAATGTAAATATTTACGACATCACATTAGAAACCTCAAAAATAACAGTACTTCTCCACTATTTAATGGATGTTATTATACATATAAACCTTCCTCTTGAATCACTCTATCTATTAAAAAAAACCGCATTAAAATCCGTTGCGTAGTTTCAAAGATTTAAGCGTACAAAGGGACATAGGGACAGAAAAAGCGACTTTGTTTTATACTATGTAGTGACTATGTAGTGATAGTGATATATTAAGATTAGTTATGGTCCTATGGCTGAGATGGTGATGATGAAGATTAGTTAAGTAACATAGTTTTACTTATATTCTTAGTCCTCAGATAATATATAAAAACCTTCCTCAAGCTTTAAGCAACAACAAGAAATTTGGATGAAATTAACACTCATTGGTATTTACCAAAAAATGTAAATCCATTAGTGTTTGTACTTGAAACCAATTCATTCTGAATTCCAGACAGACAAGTCGACGGCAAAAACTGTTAAAAGATCATAAATTAATATTCGAATTCGGTATCCAAGCGAGAATTTTGATGAAATCTAATAATTCCACAATTTCAACAATCCTACAAACTTTTCTTAAGCTCAGAAAACTTTCGGAATACTTTTCTTATTACGTAAAAATTCTCCTTTTAGGAGCGAAGCTTCTTAAATTTCCTCGATTTTCCACCTCGCCCCTCCCCTCACCTTTTGGGGCTCAAGTCCGTCGTACCGAGCTTAAGGGGTCAGCACCCGGCCTCGGGGGACCCCAGATAAGACAGTTAACGATCCCTGTGGAAAGCAATCTGGATAATTGGGAGTGACAAGAAATAGTGGCGACGGATTATGAGTAAGTTGCCTCTGACACGCTATTCTTGGGCAGGTTGTTGGTACTAGGGTAAACAACCTAGTTTTAAGGTTTTTGAACTTCAATGCTGGGGTGTGCGGTTTTTTTCATCAGTTCGCTATCGGAGATACATAATTTTATAATGCCTATGGCAGTATAGGCAGTTACTTTATTTTTTTTTTAAGAAGGGTAACAGAATTATAGGTAGCAGGAATATAATGAAGTTGCTAATGATAAACCTCCACAGATATATAGCAATAGACGATTAACTCATGCCTAAAGGCTGAATTATTATTTTTTGTTTTACTTTGGATTCTGATCTCTTCAATCAACCCAAACGACTTTTATTTTTTTCCATGTTCTTCTTCCACGGAGAAGGATTTTCCTTCTGGAGAAGGATTTTCCTTCGTGGGAGAGGAGGTCTGTGCCCAGCAGTTGGACGATAAAAAGGCTGTGATGATGATGTACTGAATGTGTTCCTATTTCAATCCATAAATTTACGTTGCTGCATGTGTGTTTGTCTATTTGAATAAATATACTAGAAGGGATTTTGACAGTTCTATAGTTTGCATACCAATTCATCATTATTTAGGTGATAGAAGTCTTGGATAGACTCACATGAAATCAAACACTAACAATCCGATCAAGTGTGAATAAGTAAACATCTACCCTTAAGGTTATGACGCTTCATTTCCCCATACGAATCAATCAACCTTTTGAACACGTGATTGCTTGATCGCACACCACATTGGACCAAACATTTGTATAGGCAACAAACATTTGTTTTACGTTGTTTGTGAACGAGATTTGTGTACCTGCACGGATGGGCGTTTCCATCAGGGCTTTTCCTTTGATCCTAGTGTACTGGAATTGAGTAATTTGTTAATGATTGTGAACGTTTTTGTACTCAGTGTTGTTGTATTGCGCACTTCAACAAGCATTTTCAGTGATCATTTTTTCATGATCATTAAATTATTTTTTGTTATTAGTGTAGGATATATCGCTTTTAAGCTTTCAGCAATTAATGATAAAGTAAGATTAAAAATCTTGTAAGATTTTAATCATCAATCGGGTAGCATAAGCGTGATGATCTAATCGAACCAAGATGTGGTATTTGGGATAAGACATAAAATAAGTTGTCGGTGAAAGCTGCATGGTGATAAAATGTTCAAAGGCCAAAATTGTTAGAAATAAAGTAATCTTTATAGCTTTGATTGAGTAAATACAGGTGTTATAATATAATAGGCACAGCACATCAGTCAGCCCATTTAGGCATACAATAATCAAGGCCTGTTTAGGCGTAGGACAATATTAAAATCTAAAACCAACTTTATAATAACAAATTGGTAATTATAATTACAGGTCCAACTCTAGGATATTACATTATTATTGTTTCTGTTATTACTTCTGTTGTAAAAAATCTGTTATTGTATAGTAGCATTTTTGTTTGAAGTTAAAACTGTAGAGCACAATCCACTATTCAGTTAAAGAACGGATACTAGGACCATTTTCACTTATCTACTTACTAGCTTCGGCCAGCGGTTTCACCCGCTTTCTGAGGGAAGTACTTTCCATACCCGGATAAAAAGTAGCCTATATGTTATTCTGATGTATAAGCTATATTGTGGTAAAGTTTCATTCAAATCCATTCAGTAGTTTTTACATGAAAGAGTAACAAACATCCATACATCCATACTTACAAACTTTCGCCTTTATAATAGTAGTAGGATTAAATTCGTCTCCAAGGCTAGCTGAAGCACCACTCAAGTCTAAGAAATCTAGATATCTCCAAGCACAGCGACTAAATCGTGAACGATCTAGCCGAAGCGTTGATTAACGATTGAGGTCAAGAGTTCAAATTCGTTGAACTACTGTGGCTATCTGAGAAGATTAGCCAACCTATATCGTGCTACTGTATATGATCGCGTAATTGAAAGAATTGTACTAGTTTTATGATCTTGTCTTGTAAAGACGCCAGTGGAACAATCTACCCTAATCTATCATGTTACTAATCAAATATGAACCTTCGGGTATTGTGATAAGGTTGAAAATCTATTAAAGAATTTTGATAGATTTAGGTAGGTTGATGTGCTGGTGTCTGTATATTGTTAGGTCAAAAGTAGTTTGTCAGGTCCGTCACTTTTTTAAATACGTAGAACTTTTTAGAACGAATGAATATATTTATTCGTGAAACATAGGAAAAGACACACACAGCACATCAAGTTATACCAATGAACTTTGAACCATCGGCTTCAGCGATAAAGTTGAAAATCTATTTTGACAGATTGTAGTAGCTTGATGTGCTGGCGTCTATACCTAAATGATTACTGGCCAGTGTTATTATTTCAGGTTCTACACAACTATCTTCATACCACATATCCTAAAAACCCTCCAAAATATGTCAAGAGATAATTTATCAAGTGACAACGGCATGGTTCTCGCGAAAAGCCGACAAAAACATTATGAGATACCATCGCGGTAGCGCTTTGGAAGGAGTGAATAGTTATCTAGTTTGGAACTTACTTCAGCCTTTTAAAAGCTTAAAGATTTAATTTGCAAACTGTAACTGCGTTTGAGTAGTCTAGTAGTCTTGGTGTCGTCAAGATTTTTAGACGAAATATGTATATCTTATGTAAACTTTACTTATAAACATGAATTAACTTCGCAGTATATTGCAAGAGCTTTGCCATAAGAATAACTCATCGTAACGGGCCAAAAAAATTGCAAAATTTTTTGCTGTCGCTACTCTCCATCAACCTACAAGAACCAAGACAAAGACACCTACCAGTACGTGCCCAGTGGCGCAATGTTCCCAATAAATTTTGAACTATATGCTTCAGCGATAAAATTGAAAATATATTAACGAAAGACAGATTGTAATAGCTTGATATGCTGTACATACAAACTCTAAGATACGTCCATTAAAATCCTATTACGTATCAATTAATTGGCTCCCATCGCAGAGTTGCCGATCGCAGTCATGCTAATCAGCTGTCGATGTTGATATAGGTCCAATTATGTTGTCCACGGGAACTACCTCCTGTGTCAACACGAACTGAATCAATATGTATTAGTCTAAGATCCCACTGCAAAATCGTGCACCGATCGAGTTTTGGAATAAAACCATTTTATTACACATCTTTACGATTAGGAGAATATATACGTACCGGGTTGCCTATAAAAATTTGGCCGCAACTATGTTTAATTAAGTAATCATTAATTGATATTGGTACGAATTTTCCCCCCACTTGTTTTTTCAATAAAATTTCGTCCACTACACGGCAACATCTATAAGGACCCCAAAAAATCAGGGTTGCCACCGCGCACTTGGCCGCAACTCTTCGCAGCCGGGTTAACACGGGTACGACTGGGTACATTTAAATACACCCATAACGTACACTTATAAATTATATATCAAATAAAAGCTATTTTTTTTCTGTTTATTGTGATATAGGGTTGCCTAATAAAATCTGGCCGCAAATAAGGGTTGCCAGCTGTTAAAGATAGTAAATATTCAGATTAGAGTGAAAGAGAGCTAGCGCGCATCATCACCACTCAGATGAGGATATCGATTGCCAGCTATAGGAAAGTAAAAAATATAGTAAAAATAATACTATAAACATGCTTTTATAGTAAACTTTACTGTACTGTACGGTGCTCAATGTACGAGAAATGTGGAACAAAACAAAGCACCCCACGCTTTTTTCACAATAATTCAAACAAATATTTTCTGTTCAAATTAGTTTTTTTTTTCACTGTTGAGTTTAATTTACTATAAAAACGTGTTTTATAGTTTTTTTAAACATAATTTTTACTTACATGTAAGTACATAAAATAAAAAAAAACCTCTATGAGGTTGCAGCTGTGTTGTACTGACACCAACTTCTTGAGCGATGTACCTACTTAAAAGTATTTATTTTTTTGCTTTATCATCATCATCATCGGCTTTTTTATCGTCTATCTCAAACATACGGCAGCTGCCACAAAACCATTAAAAAGTTCCCTGAAATTGGAGACAAAGTAGTACCTACTATGTCTCCATCGCCTAACCCACAATGACAATCAAAACTTATCCCGGTGTAAAGATCTCATCAATAAGAATGAAATAAACCTAAACACGAGGTAGTTGGCACATATCGTTGAGGAGTTCCCTGGACTCTCTTTTGTCTCCATCATCAGGCATTCAGGTGTATGCAAAACAGTAAAGGCTAATCCTTTACTGTTTTGTTGTTAAGTTTTTACCCCAAGCAAACATACAATTCTCAAGAGACCCTCGATTTCAAACGTTTCCTTCAGATCCTGAAGTGGTGGCAATGGTGGTCCCATTGCCAGCTCGGGAGCATACCTTTTCATATAAAAAAAGAATTATCAAATTCGGTACATAAAAGACGAAGATATTGGCTAACAAACTTAAAGAATATACATATGATTTCATATAACCGGTCGAATTGGGTAAATCTTTCTTTTTGGGAAGTCGGTTGACAAAAGTAAGATAAAAACCTGACTGTTTTGGAATTCGTAATATACAAAAAAATAAATTGCAGTTGATATCTATACTTATAATAAATCTGTAGAGAGGTCAATTCTGTACATTGAATATATTTTCAAAATAACTATCAGGGGGTGATAAGTGATCGATACTGATGCCAAAAATGCAATCAGTAAAATTTTTGTCTGTCTGTCTGACTGTATGTTATTATTAGGAACAAAAACTACTGGACGGATTTTAATGAAACTTGGTACAATTATTCTTCATACTCCTGGGCAGGTTATAGGATACTTTTTATCACGCTACAATCAATAGGAGCAGAGCAGTGAAGGAAAATGTTGGGAAAACGGGAGAAGTTACACCATTTTTTAAGCTTTCGTCGCGTGTGCATCCTTAATGGTTAAAGCTACATAGAAATCATGTATGACGAAAATGTTCCACACAAAATTATCTAAATATAATAAAATATTCCACAACAGCATATGTCTATCTTCAATGGTTGACTCACAATAATACGTATAAGTCCCGATAGTTTACTAGTTCGGAGCTTTCTGATTATTTGTTATTGATTTGTTTACTCTTATGTTTATAATATTCTCGCTCATGCCTAAGTAATAAAAGATAACATTATAACATATTCTAAAAAAAAAAAATAGAAATTGGTGTAGAAATACCAAACTTATACATGAAATACGATAATCAGCGGGTCGGTCGGTAGGTATAATAAGGCGGGATGTCCTAGCGCGACCTTCTCATCCCGACAAAAGGTAATCGACATCCACAATGGCGTAGCCGCGGGGATCCTCAATAGGTTATATATCAGAACAACACATAGACTACTTTTTGTCGCGAAAACCGACATCCACGCGGGCGGAGCCGCGGGCGACCGCTAGTCTTTAGTATTTAATAAGAAGAAATCAAATAATATTATAACACTCGTTGATTTTAATCCATAGAGAACATATTCTATTATATAGAAAGAAACTTAAAATATAAAAACTCAAAATCATAAATTCAAACTTTGCTGTAAAACAGCACTTTTTGAACGTCAAAAATTACAAAAGACAGCCCCCAAAACGCCCACACTTCACCACTTCCTATTTGTTTTTGCTGGGAAGAAGTCTGTTGGTTTGAAGAACCTTTATTAAACAATATTTTCTTCATACACAATTTGTATGATGCAAGTAATTAAAAATATAATAACAATGCAAAGAAATTTAAATACTTATGTGCCACACGCGGGCTAATACTCAACCTTAACACCTAGGTACTTACCTTTATAACCCAAGCATTAAACATATTTTATAATAATGTGCAATTAATAAAACTAAAACTAATCAAAACTTCAGCCTCCAATTATATGATGCTAATAGGAGATAAGGAAGTGCCCACCTACATGTGCTAGTCTGTTGTAACCATAACGTACAACATAAGCCGTCAATATAGCAAATTAGGGCCACAGTATAGAAAAAACAACAACAATTAAATATTGTATATAGTCAATGAGATACTAAGATAACACTAGCATCCCACGCATGCGCAAAGGCTTCAAACTGTCCTACTTTTTTACTATCTTTAACAGCTGGCAACCCTTATTTGCGGCCAGATTTTATTAGGCAACCCTATATCACAATAAACAGAAAAAAAATAGCTTTTATTTGATATATAATTTATAAGTGTACGTTATGGGTGTATTTAAATGTACCCAGTCGTACCCGTGTTAACCCGGCTGCGAAGAGTTGCGGCCAAGTGCGCGGTGGCAACCCTGATTTTTTGGGGTCCTTATAGATGTTGCCGTGTAGTGGACGAAATTTTATTTAAAAAACAAGTGGGGGGAAAATTTGTACCAATATCAATTAATGATTACTTAATTAAACATAGTTGCGGCCAAATTTTTATAGGCAACCCGGTACGTATATATTCTCCTAATCGTAAAGATGTGTAATAAAATGGTTTTATTCCAAAACTCGATCGGTGCACGATTTTGCAGTGGGATCTCGTACTATATGAGATTACGTCTTGCTTGACTGTCTGTCTGTACGTCTATTATTTCATCTACAAAGTATAAATAGTACTTTTTAGTAGGATAAATAGTCTAGCCTACTTGAAGTTGACATATGAAACTGTTTGTTCTCTAAGGACCGGGTAGAGGATACTGGCGGGGCTGTGGGTTGCTCGCACGAGCTATCGTGGCCCTGGCTCACAAAGACCTCCAGAAGGAACATGTTGGTTTTAGTCAGTAAGAGTCTGACACTCCCAGCTGCACCCTCAGCGGGAGGGATCATTTGATGATTTCCCACGAAGAAATAAAGCCCTACCTAGGCCTAAGGATATCATGTACTAATGGTAATTTCTTGATTTAACTGGCTTCTCGCCAAAGTTTCTGGAACTACGAAGTTAAATAAAAAACAAAGGAAAACGACAACCTTCTTTGTAAGGCACGGCATACAGAATAATTTTATCAAATTATTTCTTTCTCTTGTCCACAGGGCGTCAAGGATGTTCTCCTGCTGAATTTCCGTGTGCTGCAGGCGTTGATTAGCTAGCACCATGACCAAGAAGTTTGAGTTCAACTGGCAGATCCCTGTGCCTGATTTGTTGCTACAGGTAAATCTTTAAGCTTATCTCCTTCATATATTTTAATAGAAGATGAGGCATGATGTGCATTGACCGAAGTCATGCTGACAGAAAACACAGTGGAAAATGACAAAACCGCCTTCGTGATGATCTTCTGTTGTTTTTCCCAGATCATCATCATCATCCTCCTGGCCATATCCTAATTTTGATTTGGGGTCGGCGCAGCATGTTTTCTTCTTCGACACTCTTCTATTCTTCTATTGTAGGAGATGTTAAATGCATAAAAATATATGCAAAAAAAAAAACACTAAAATATACCATTAACCACAAAAGTCAGTAAAGAGTTCCACAAGCAATACTCACTGTTCGCACAAACAGATAACAAACACAAAATAACAGTAGATAATAGTACTCTAAAACCCGATTTGTTACAGTTCATTCGAGCTAGATCAAAGATAATATAATCAGTGAAGAAAGCCCGAGTTGATCGAGTAACGTGAGGTGCCGATCGCGCCGTAAATCAGACTCGATCGCACATGCTTACCCGACGGTTGGGTGTGGTGCCAATGACAGCGTTTTGCAATGAAAATAGACCACTGCCTGTCTAAGGATAGGTCTTTAAAAACGCATTTTCTTTTCTTTAATGAATAGTTTGCGCGAGAGACACTTCCAAATTAAATAAATTGGTCTCCCCCGCATCTGATTTTGAAATGACCTGAGTGAAAAATCTTAAAAAAGCTCCATTAAAACTTTCAATGAAAATTGGGTTGAAAGATACACAGAGAGTTGTTTTTGAGGTATAGTACTTTTTTGGAAACAGGAAATTATAACTTTGTAATTCATATAAATACTATAAAACGAAATGACAAACAAAGTTATATTTGCTGATGAAAAGATGATGTATTTAAAAAAGAACTAAAATATTATGTTACATGGTGCTACGGAATCCTTCAAAGGCGAATCCGACGCGCACTTTACCGTCACACCATTCTGGCTTTTCGTTTTATGAAAATGAGCAGCAACAATGACAGTTGAAATTCTCTCTCCGCTATCAGTTGGCCCACACTAATCCCAGTTACCGTGGCCGCATCGTAATCTGCTCACCTCGACTCCGGGTCGACTACACAAATATCACGGCTTACTGTCGGCTCCATTTGATTTGTACACGGATTTCTATCATTTTATTGTATTTGCACATTGGTTTTGTACTTTATTCTCCTTTATATCCTGAGGACATTTATGGGTGTGAAAACCTCGCACTTCTGTCAGATATATAATAATATAATAATAATATATCGGGACACCTTTTTCACACACGGTAGGTTGGCCCCATGGTAAGCTATTAATTAGCTTGTGTTATGGGTGCCAACACAACTGATAAACTACATATATTTTACACATATATTATAACACCCAGACCACAGCCAACATGCATGCTCATCACAAAAATGTCGACCGTGCTGGGAATCGAACCCAGGACCCTTAGCATGGCAGTCCGGCGTGGTAACCATTGCGCCATCGGGGTCGTCAGATGTTAGTACACACACAATATGATCATTACCAATATAATGAAAGAATATAGCAGAAAGTTTCCTCGGAACGCAGGTGGAAGGAACCGCTGGAAACACCCAGTAAGAAAACTTTATGCCAAAAATAGCTACCATCGTATATCATTTATAAGTGCTTTGGACTATCAGTTAACTTATAACATACTAAATAAATAACTGCGTGTAATATATGATTCAATCTTTTGCTGTCCTTAAGATAAGGACATAACGAAGAAGTCTATGAACAAAAAAAAATGCTATATAAAACAGTCCACATATTACTACATCAGCTTATATTCCTCCAGTTTAAAGTTGCTGCTAATTGCTATCAACACAGTTTACGACGTACAAACAATTTAGCTAGCAATACGGACCCCCGCTGCGCCTTACAAATGACGGAGCCCATATTGACACGAATCGATGGGGACAATAAACGCGCCGACCTTTATGGCGAGTTTATCGGTAACCGCGGCCTTAATTGCCAGTTATCAGCTACCCTTTTGAGGGGTAATAAATAAAATGTCGAATAAAAATTTTATGTGAGAACGTTTCATTTTTCTATTTGATTTTTAGGAAATTGCCGTAATGCCGTTCAGTCGTAAATATATATATTCTTATTTTTAGTAGCTATCTACAGTTGGGGCTTAAACATTCTTACTTGTACCTGTACCTATATTAAGTTGGCTAATTCCGGTTTACGATATTTGCCGCTGCCGCTTTTCGGAAGCTGTAATTTTCTGAAACCATTAGGTGTTTTCTTTGAGTCTTTACTTTTATGTTATTGTCGCATGTAATCTCCCTTTAACCACAGAAAAGAGGTCGTATACTGCCATTCACCTATCCACAATTCTCCGTACTATTGTCCGACCGAAACCGAATTTCGGCAAAGGTCTCTGTTTCGGCAGACAACGAAACCAAATCTTCCTTACTTCCTAGCGTCGGGACGTCTAGGGTCGAGGCGCCTAGCGTCCAAGCGCCTAGCTTCGAGGCGTGGGACATTTAGTGCCGTGACGCTTTACGTCAAAACGCTTTGTGTCGGGAAGCCTCGTCGGGACGTCTAGCGTCTGACTGACAATTAATTCTAAACTTATTTCACATATTAAACTCTTCCGATGTCCATAGAAGCCTTGTGTTCTATACGTGATATTAAATATTCTTGTCATCTTCCCAGGGTGCGACCTTCGACCGTTGGACGGAGGAGAAGGATAACACAGAGTTTGAACAGAACTGCCTGTTCAAAGTTGACGAATATGGGTTCTTCATCTACTGGAAGAGCGATGGCAAGGTTAGTACTGCTTTAAGCATGGACAAATGAACAAGTTAATTACATAACGTGTGTAGAAGCCGGGATGGTTATGTTGTGTGAAACTGAAGATTATTTGTTTCTAAGTTAGGAATCTTTACGCCCCACGGACGTAGTTACTTATATTTCTATGATAAAGTTAACTTAGTTCCAATTTATAGATGTTACTTGGTCCAAATGTGACTTGCGCGCAAACTACGTGCCTCTGGTGAGCAGTTCGCTAGTGGCTGGCAAAAAGCGCGCAAGCGACGAATTTACCAGTTAGTTATACATATGGCTGGACCTAGTTGTAGCCGGCATGATGAAGGATAGACCTGGTTTTATCCGAAAACAATCGGCTCGTACTAGGTTTATTCAAGAATAAATGGCTACCCCGTGGCCTATGGCTGGCCCGAAGTGCGTCTACACCTAGTTCTAGCCGGTTAGAACTAGGTGTAGCCGCACTTCGGGCATTAGCCGTAACACATACACTATTTTTCATCTTTGCCATACCGTTAGAATGGATTAGCACTCAATTGATATGTAACCTGGTTCAATTATAAGACCTTATAAGTGTTTAAATAACATGTACACACAGGGTTGAATTTGCATTATTTAGTCCTACTACTATTAGAAAGGCGAAAGTTTGTAAGTATGGATGTATGGGTGTATGGATGTTTGTTACTCTTTCACGTAAAAACTACTGAATGGATTTGAATGAAACTTTACCACAATATAGCTTATACATCAGAATAACATATAGGCTACTTTTTATCCGGGTATGGAAAGTACTTCCCTCAGAAAGCGGGTGAAACCGCTGGCGGAAGCTAGTAAGGAATATAACTGGACCATGAAATGCCCGTTTACCAAGTATCCTCATTGCCTTTGAGGATTATAAGCCAGTGCTACGTTATGTAAACTACTGCTACTGTGTCTCTTTGACGATCTAACAGCTTTAGCTCGGTTCTCAGTGATGTCAAGCTGAAATTCCAGTTGGTCCATATCTAAACAGGCGTGCTCAATAGACTGTGAGATTCGTGAAATGCATTCGAGTTACCAACTTTGAGGTAAAGAGAACTCTGTAACGTGTTAATCCTAACGCTGAAGTTTTAATTGATTTGCTAGTCTTTGGCACGACGGTGGACGTCGCTTGATTTAGTACGGAAATGTCCCAAGTTGGGGAGTCATAACATACGTTTGGAGTGTCGCCTTTTTTTGCCTTGTTTAAGGATTTTCACTGTTTAGGAACGGTTTTAACGAGTTGTACGTAAGTGCTTATTAGCTCATTCATTTTTGGGACTTTATATATACAAAAGACCTCGTCTTTTTGAGCAGAGTTCAACAACCTTTGAAACTTATATATGTATCTTTTACCCCGAATCGAACACCACATTAACACGACATTTACTAGGTAATCAAAAACCTTCCAACTTAGCATACCTGTCAACCCCTGACATAGGTTCACCACTGTACGACTGCAGAAGTTTCCAAACTAATTTTCGCTCCATATTGAATGTGACAGAATGACAAATTTAAAGCCTCCAGTCTATCATGTGTCAGCATTACCTAGGGGATCCACTTCGTGGTACATTATGTCCCGAAACTAGATTTAGGTCGAGAGGATTTTCTGGAATAATATCATGTAGGAATGAGAAAGCGGATTGAAGATCTGTCAATTCGGTTCAGGAATTAAATGACACGACTGTATTTTATCTTTTGTGTGGCGAATATTTTGTACGGCTGTTTTGAAGTTTCCAAAAGATGACTATGCCTTGGTGAAAAAAATACCTGCGTAATTGTACATAGTTATTGACACTATCGATGGCCAGTTTCAGAGCACCCTTCAGCGGCGATTTATCTATTGATTTTCCCTTTAAAAACTTGTAGCCTATAAGATTTGAAACTAAATTTATCACTCCATTACTTCTCTACTACAAATAACTAAAGATAAGGCCAATATATATAGGTAAACAGTGCCCGCTGAAAGGGAAAGACAATTTTTTTTACACATGCTTGATCCACTATGACGTCATTAGGTTGATTCCGAAAACCAACAACAGAAGCAAGAAGCTGAAAAGATATTTAAATATATATCAGAACCATCAGGACGATAAAATATAGAAGAAGATTGCTTTCTAAGGAAATAGATTCTACGAATCCAAACCCTAATATCAGTGCTGGACATCGGCCAAATCGTATCTGATATAGAAAATATAGAAAAATACTTTATCAACTCCTTAGTCAAGGCTAAAGAATTGTTCTTAGAAAATCCTCATAGACCCAAAGACCTTGATAAGTATTAGATAGTTAGTTTTATTATCATTTTCTTCATCTATTCCTGTATAAATATCGCGAGGGAAATCTTCCGTTATATGTATTAGATTACTAAGTTAATGGTATTGGAAATATGATATTGATTAGGTTATGTATGTTAACTAGAGTGTTTGGTTCTGTCAATATGTCTAGACAAGCTTCCGTTCATCCCCGTCTCATGAAATCTACTACAGATAAAAAGTAGGCTTTAAGCCTTCCTTGATATGTGGGCTTTCTAACTTCTTCTGAAATATATTTTCCATCGAGTTCCTCCAAGCGAAGAACCATCCAAACAAACAAACCCTTCAGCGTTATAATATTAGTATAGATGAGTAAGGATTAATATGTTTTGTAAGCTTCCACAAAGTATTTTAGGAAATAAACACGACATGGAATAAAATGTGCTTTCATAAGAAACTTTTCCGGGCTAGCTACAAAAAACTGACAAATTTTCTCAATCAACTCTGAACCATATACTTCAGCGGTAAAGTTGAAAATCTATTGTGGAAGTTTGACAGATTGCAGTAGCTTGAAGTGCTGGCGTCTGTTCATAAGATGTGTTTTATAGATGATTCCGCTCTTTGAAGTCATTGATCTCATAACTCTTTTTATGCGTAGCTGAAAACATATCTATTTATTTGTCAGTAAGAAGAGTTTTAATGTAAAGAAAAATGGATGGTGGCGATTGCTCCCATATTTCTGATCCATCATGAGTTCTTGACACATTTATGCGACGTTTTATTAGCTGTTTATTGAAGCAAATTGTATTTTTCCTTTAATAAAATATACTTTGGAGACCTATTTAATTTTCCGGGGATTCTGACAAGAACTAAACATTAATGGCCAGTTTCACAATGTCCTAATAGCTGCTATCTACCGAATAAATTTAAAAATGTATCAATACTTATTTGTATGAAATTATATACCAAATACAGTAACTGGAACTTTTTCGTATGTGGTGAAACAGGCCGTAGGAGCATGTTCCATTTTTGAATTTATTCGATAGATGTAGCTATTCGGACATTTTGAAACTGGCACATACACTTACATTATGTTAGCAAGAAAACAAATGAAACATTTTCAATTTTAGTAAAAAGAAAGTTTTTCCTTTCACCATAGGGATGCGAACAACTAGTCAAATTCAATACTTTTATTGAACTGTCAAAAACGGTTACTCTCTATGCAATTTGTATGAAAACACATATGACGTCACAGATTTTTCACATCAAAGCGTATACTTATTTCGATTATATTATAAATAAAAAAATAAAAACAGTTTTCGATTCAAAATGATGAATTAAACTGACATTATTTTAAGATGCTTTACAAAATGAATACGATAAAGTATTTTATTTATGACCTAGTCCACATCCCAATTGACCTCTACTACTCAATGTTAGCACCAGTTACTGATAAAACACCAGAAAAAATAAGAATGGATTTAAAAGTAAAATAAGTAGGAAAACGATCCATTTTTTTGTCCTTATATTTCATTTGTCACCTGACAGTCATTCGGAAATTAAATCGCGACCGTCAAAAAGACACTGAGCGACTAAATTTTATTAGAAAAATGAGAGAGACGGGCTTAATGGATGTAAAGTAAAACAGTCAAACTTCTTTCTTTAAATATTTCAATAACGAAATTACATGTTTTAATTCTTCTTTTAAGTGACACTTGATTATGTCCTGCAGACTTAGCATGGCGATTCTAAATATATCTATTCTGTCAAGAAAAGACACACAGACACATATCTTCTGCCCGAGCATGTCGCGACCTGTCAACTCGCATATAATCACTTGTAAACTTATGTCGACCGAAGAAAAGAAAAATTTCTTCAAAAAATGTCAAACGAAATCTTACTTCAATCTGTCACTTTTCTGTCATTATGTCCATTCTCCGGTAAACAAAACTTGTTTCTACGGTTGCCATGCTAAGCCTGCTGGAATCGCTTTTAATTATTTCTTGTAGAAAACGGTTGAGTCGATTTTTTAAGCGTTAGGAGTCTCATAAATATTTTTACTAATACAGTCGTAATAATACATTCGTATTTATAATATTTTTAAGGATAATTCCGCGCAAATCGTACTGTCTTACTGTACAAGAGCACTTGACATAATCAAATGCTTGAAGATTGCTCGAGTCATTCCCCGAGGACCAGGGAGTGGTTCCGTTGACCTCGCCACAAGGGTTGTCCGCGCATTAGTGGGTGATTAGGGTTACTGGCATCGTGGGTGGAAATTGTTTTATTATGACAAATATATTCTATTATGCTTCTGAGGGATGGGAATAGTCTTTTGGAAGTGTCGAGAATTGCCATAGGATATGGAAAAAATCTAAGTAATGCTGTAAATAATCTTTTTTGAAAAACTTGGTCTTAGAAACGTAACGCCTTTGGCACTAACAGTCAACTCAGTATCTTCTTGAACAAAGTTAATGGGCTAAATCTGGTACTAAAGGGGAGTAAGGAGAGTAAAGTCAGTATAAAATAAAAGCAAAAGGCATGAATGGAGTTTAAAAACATTGACAAGTGATTCGAAGGTAGAAGAAATAAGCGTAAATAAAATTACCAAGACACGATATCTCTTAAAATTCAAGTAAACCAGTCGAATTAAGAATCAAATCAAATGTGAACACGCGGGTTATAAACTAATTAAGATAGAAAATCTCTCTCCTAATTTCGTGTCTCAATGCTTTTCCCTAATACCTCCCTAATTCCAAAATGAATTACTTTCAAATCTGCCAAGGGAAATATGAAGCCAAAATTCAAGTAGCTTTAACGCGGAACTAAGGACCAACCTCTTTGATCATAACTAGAAGGTTTTCGTTTTGTTGCTTTAAAACAATTAGGGCCAGTTTCACCTGTAACGGATAAGTTCCAGATAGTTTATCTGGCAAATAATTTCATACAAATTCTGTTCCATTTTTTAATTTATCTGGTAGATAGTAACTATCCGTATTACTGAAGGTTCGTTATGAAAGACTAGAATTTTGCATCGACTGCGTCCCATGGGAACCTTTTCGCGTACCCAGTACGGCCTACCTTGGTAAATGGGTCCTGAGATAAGCGCGTGCCAGGAAAAAAACTCTTCTGCTTTTACAAATATATAACCACTAGCTGTTCCCCGTGGTTCCAAACGCCGCCTTAGGGAACTACTCACCGCATCCGGATCAAAATTAGCCTATATTCTTCCTCAGACGCTAGACTATACATATGTCTATCAAATTCAAATCGTACCAATTCAAATCAATTTGGCGTGAAAGCATGACATACAGAGTTACTTTCGCATTTTACATATTAGTAAGGATTTCGAAACATTATCTATGAAAGAATATCGGAGAAAAACTTCAGTACGCCAGTACATATTTTCGCCACCAACAATACCTTAAGTAATTGCGTCAGGACCTGGTATGATAAACAGCTGTTGACTTCATATCAGATGGTAACCCGTATTCAGGCAAAAAACGTGACAAGACAGATCGTACTTAATGTAACTTACTTTGATAATGTTTGTTTGTAGATTTGTTTTCTGTATTCGTTATTGGAATTTCAGCTAGTATTAATATGCGTGGAGCGTTCAGGCTCAGTGATACACATATATTATAGTTCTTACCATTGTAAGCTATTTAATCACCGTCTTTTATTTTGGATTGGATCGCTAGAATTGATATCTAAGCATCGATTTGGTGACCCAGAGTGTAATCAAAAGCAACTTAGACTATTGCTTGAATCTTTTTATTTAGGTATTCCAAAGACACGGTTGCCTAAACGAAAAATAAAAATTGGTATTACATCATAAGCGAATTAAATAATATCTCCAAACAAAATGTATCTTTAAAAACTTCCTGATATTAAATCTGCATTTCGCGAAGCTTCCAAAAGTCTTTTAGCCAAATTAATATCTCGTTTCACGGTAGGTGGGTCTTACAAAAATTCGAATACCTGTCAGAGAACAAACGTCTTGAATGCACAAGATAAAAACTGCTTTTAGTGTATGTTATAGAGTCCATTTTCCATCGTTTTTACTGCAAGGTCGAGAATATAAGGGATGGTTGGATCTAAAGGGCTCTCTAGAGAGAATCGCGGACTTTATAATGACCTGGTGTTTATACGAGCAGTCATTAGTCGACCTGACCTTCTTTGCGATGAGACTTTCGAAATGTGTGTCACTTACGAGTCGTTTGCAAATGATTGCCACTAAGGTGAGGACTTGGCAAGCTCTGAGGGGTTTAAGACCGTTTGAAAAAAAGAGGATAGATAGGTCATTGATCCTTCTTGTGTCGGATATAATTACAGATTTAAGATTTTTAGTTTAAGATGGGTTTTTTACACATTTTTTGCTATAAGTCATTAGTGTCTAAAATATTACTGTACCTTTTTGAGCAGGAACTGAAATCATAAATTTTACTTGAAATCCAAGATAGTTAAAGTAGCTGAGGTAGTTCGCAAGAGTTACCTGGCGCACATGGCACAAAAGTGGGTTCTACTCAGTAAAAGTCTGACACTCCCTCCAGCTGCACTCTCTGAGAGGGATCACATGTTTTCCAATTAAAAAAAAGATGGCAAGCGAAGAAAAGGTTTTATTGAAACCATAAACAGGACTAATGTCCTCCAAACGATTACGAGGTCAAAATGACCTCGAAACATATTTCCTTGAAGGTTTTCCCCCGTGTTCCTGACCTTGACCTGGCCAGGATACAAAGGACGATGCTGTGAGAAATAACCATTAATAATAACACACTTTAAAACGGATTGACATATCGTTTAACTAATTTATAAACTCTTAATGTTTATAAGTTATGTTGTTATAATGTTCTAACTGGTTCCTGGGGATGAATCTGGTTCCCGATAGCATTTCTCACATAAATATTAAGAATTCATGATTGTTTTTAGAAACTCGTTTGCTTGAAGCTCCTACTGAAGCTGGATACTCAAATACTAAAATTCAAAAATTGAAATTTTTTTTTCCTAACAAACATCCATATTTCATTTGTAATGTTGCCCTAATTTTATGCCTCATAGTTATATTTGATCCCTTAGCGCAACTCCGAAAGTTCTTTAACTAAAATGCTACTCTAAATTATTTTTGTATAAAAATAATTCATATTTAGAAAAACATTTGTATTGAAATAACTTTTGGAGTTAAACAAAGAGAAATAAGATCACGCCTCCATAAAAAAAAAAATCATTTTTTGACGTTGAATTTCCCGCATTCGTCGTCGTGCCCACCTTAATAAAGTTAGTATTTTGGCTCTAGACAATGTTTACAAACAAACACACAATTTATTACAAGTTACGACAAAACTTCTTTATTTTCCGTTTTGTATTAAGGAATGTCGTCTGGGCTTCGGTGCGCAGTTCGCTTCCTGGAGATATTTGTTTATTTATATCATACAAGTGCATTCTAGTTTTTATTTAACCTTGTTTCTCAAAAGTAGGTTTTGTTTTATTGCATAATATCCGCATATTAAGACTATATTTAGGTGGTAATGTGGCTATAGGTACAGACGCCAGCACATCAAGCTACCTGAAACTGACAAATTTTCTCAATCAACTGTGAACCATATCCTTCAGCTATAAAGCTGATAATCTGTCAAGGAAATTTGACAGATGGAAATGGTTTCAAAACTTTGTAGGTACTCTTAAGGCAGTTTTCAATGACCTATCTGTAAACCTTTGCTCAATAGCTTTAGGATAAAAGCTTTCAAAAAATCGTGTACACAGGCCTTTAATGGTGCTGCTGCTTACTACTTACTTCGCAGTCGTAACACTTTTTGCAGAGCGGTCGTGGTCAACTTTTAATGTCAGCTTCATATGCCACTCGCTGCACGATCTCTCGCCATTTCTCACGATCTAGGCAGGCTCTCTTGCACACCCATGCAGGGGTCTGCCCAAGACAATTTTGATTTGGGCGACCTTCCTCGTGGTCTAGTGCCTTCCACTTTGCCCTGAGAGGCTCAATGGAGTTGCTATTCCGCCTTGGGACAAGTCAGAAATATTTGAGAATACGACTTTGTTCTTTTCTAGAGAGTCGCTGTTGGATGAGGTAAATTCTACCAAATCAGATATAACCCCGATTTTATTATCATCCATCGAATATTTACAGCATACTACAATTTCAAAGGAGTTAGTTTCGGCCCGTAGTCTGCTACTTACTAATTTATGATCAACTCGCTTCATATTACAGGGTATTTACCCCTCTGCTGTTAATGAAAGGGTCACGTGACCCTTGCAGTTAATTATAAATAATGGCTCTGCCATAGGGCTTGCTTTTTAATTTGATTAAAGCGAACAAGGTGATTTTTAAAATAGTGATTTATTCTGATTTTTTGGAGCGTCAAAAAGGGAATTTTAAATCAAAGTCTAAGGGCCAGTTTCACAGATTACGGATAACCACTATCTACCAGATAAATTCAAAAGTGGAACAGAATTTGTATGAAATTATCTGCCAGATAAACTATGTGGAACTTATCAGCAACCTGTGAAACTGGCCCTATGTTTTTAGTTTACTGAAATTCGAATAATTTATTAATCAACAATAACGTTTAAAAGGTTATCCCTGGCAGCATCTTGAAAAGTCGGGTTTCATGAAATTTTACTACCTTACGTCTCTATAAAGTATCAGAACATATTTTTCAGTGACTTCTCTCTGTAACTCAGTGCGCTTAAAATGCCTGCAAGAGCCGGTACCTAATAATTTTTTCTATAAAAATGTTCATTCAGATTATATCACGAACTCAAACTATGTAAAATTATCTGTAAACGGACCCACATAACCACACACCCCACTTTCAGGAGACATTCACAGTACCCATTACTGAAAACTACCCCACAATCAGTTCATTGAATGAACCTAACCACATAATAGCGACCCTCTCCAAGTAGATAACAGCCTTAGACAATTTAACCAACTGGACAAGGGTAGTGCTGCTCATACTCATGTGTACATGTTTGTATCAAATGTATGCTCGTGTTTGTCATATTTGCGTAACGATGTGATCGAAATGCATATGAGCTGTCATTATTTCCCGTAGGGCTTTTTTTCGTGGGAAATCATCAAATGACCCCTCCCGGTGAGGGTGCAGCTGGAGGGAATGTCAGACTCATACTGATTGGTTAGTAAGAATCTGAGTCTGTTTTAGAACCCACTATGTTCCTTCTGGAGGTATCTGTGTGCCAGGGCCCACCAGCAGGCCCAGGCGGATTTCCCGTAGGGCTGAGGCCTGCCGAGGCTTTTACCGCGGCCCTGACACACAAAGACCTCCAGAAAGAACATAGTGGGTTTTAGTCAGTAAGAGTGTAACACTCCTTTCAGCTGCACCCACAGCGACAGGTCATTTGAGATGATTTCTCACAAAAATAAGCTGTCATTATTTGTTGTGTCGCTACCCGCTTGTAAATTGGCAAATTTCTGCTGATGTCGTCTCCAGCCTGTTATATGCTCTAAGTTAACAGCCTTAACCAGCCCCTCGACGGAAACTACCAGTTATTTAGGTACTAGACTATCAGGGAGGAAGTCTATTGTCCATTCACCTTTGTTGAACCGTTGTGGCTTGTTATGGGTATAATGGTGCGAAATGGGTCACATTATAGCTAGTTCGATATGTACCTACTTTGCTTAGGTAATGTTTTAGGCTTTGTATATGAACAGACGCCAGCACATTAGGTTATAACAATCTGTCAAATTTCCTTAATGGATTTTCAACCTTATCGCTATAGGAAAATTTGACAGTTTCGGGTAGCCTGATGTGCTGGCGTCTGCACTATATGCTATGTAGACTAGTTTTTTGGTTATTGGTAATGTTGCTTGCGTGAAGATGTCCAAACGTGCTGCCAACACAAAATAAAGTTAAGATAATGTCAAGGTTATGTGTACTTTCTTATTATATCTTGAACATCAACGACTGATTAAAGGTGAAGGAAAAAAACTCGAGGAAGCCTGGCCTATACACTCTGAAATTAATCCGCACTGACCAAGCGTTGTGATTAACGCTCAATCCTAGGACGATAATAATGAAAATGAAAAAAAAAATCGACGAAAGCCGACAATCGGCCTGGATGCCATCATCATTACCTAACCCTTTAAAGTGGAACTCGCTTGAAGTGAAAAGTATATTAATATCTACTGAAACTTTTGCGTAAAGCCCATCGGGTCTTATGAAGAATGTTCTCACGACATCAAAGAAAAAAAGTATGAAATTACTAAAGTTTCACGAAGAAGGGACAGGAAAACTTTGCTAAGTGTGTACTCCTACAGACGACAGCACATGAAGCTGCAAGCACCAAACTGTGAGATTATCACAATCAACTTTGAACTATATGCTTCAGTGATAAAGTAGAAATCTATTAAGGACGTTTGACAGATTGTAGTAGCTTTATGTGCTGGAGTCCACCCGCCGCCTGAAGGAACTACTTCCCGCACCTGGATAAAGAGTAGCCCATGTTCTTTCTGTGACTCTATACCATGTGTTTACCAAATTTTATTTAAATCGATCTAGCCGTTCACGCGTTATAACGTGACCATGGGAAATAAGGATTCATTTTTATATGTATGTATATACGAGTATAGATTAGTTCAAATCGGTTAGGTAGTTTTGGAGCCGACAATCAGTCTGGACGCCCTTATTAGCCAAAGTTCCTAAAATAGAGATGTCTTAGTACAAAGATTAGTAAAACACATTAAATTACAAGACGTATAAACAAACTAGAAATTAGTTACGGAAATCGTAAATTAATAAAACACTCTGATTTACAATATAGATTTGGCTCGGGCTGCAGTAAGGTAATAATTAATTCGGAAAGATTATGGAAGCTTTTCTTGATTAAATTAGTGTTTTGAGACGTAAATACATTTGTCTGTATAAGTAGTAAGTTCTATGATTAAATTTAGATACGGAAGAGGAATATTTAGCGAAGAAACTTTGTAACAACATACGGCGTTTCTGTTTCCATTTCATTTTACATACGTATCTTGAAAAAAAAACGGGAACGTCAGCGGGAATCATGGCCATAAGTTCTTTATTTAATTGAACTTAATTATGTTATAATTGGGTATAAGTTGAATCGGATTCACTACCTATTTAAAATATTGCAATTGTAGCTTTGATTTCATCTAATACTAATTTTAAAAAGCTGAAGTTTCTACATGCCAGTTCCAATCTCGTGTTAACTACTTCGCGCACCAGGATAGAATATATACAGGATATAACAAACGTATAAAATTGAAACAATTTTTCGAATCGAACCTATTGGTTTCC
Organism: Heliothis peltigera; assembly: GCA_958496145.1. NCBI lineage: Eukaryota > Metazoa > Arthropoda > Insecta > Lepidoptera > Noctuidae > Heliothis > Heliothis peltigera. Next base: position 1,174,599 of record OY292333.1, read on the forward strand.
GAGTTAAGCGTGTTTAAGCAAACAACCAAACTCTTCAGCTTTACCTGAATAAAACCCACGATAATGTTCAACAAAAAAACACCAGTCCATCACCAGTCCGGTTATAACCTCGTTACTCCACCCCCCTTTTTGCACAAAAGACTCGTTTGAACGCACTTCAAGCTGTCAATACCACTACCGCCGTGTCGCTGCGGCTGACAGCGTAGATCGGAACGATACATGCGGACGCAAGTGGAACGAAGTAGACAATGTACAATGCAACTTTTGTTGTGTTGTGTTGATGAGGGAGGGATAATGGCCAATGCAGCTGGTGCTGATTTGTTAAGAAATATTGTACTTTTCTCTACGCTTGACAGTCCACTTCAAACTGGTCTACACTGACAGTCCATTTTGCTGGGGAGTTTTTTCCGCCATTTCTTCTTTTCAGCGGTAACACATAGGATGTTGTAAACGGCGAGCGGTTCTGGGGGCTGTCTTTGTAAAATTGATTGCTGATTTTCAGCCTACTTTGAATAAATGGCTTTTTATGTTGTATCTTAAACATGCTTCATGCTGTAGCAGTTTCTCGCGGTGCCTCACAAGTCCCCGGGGAACTTCCGTAACCGGATCAAACATAGCCTATGTTTACCGGGGATAGTGTCGCTTCCCAACAGTGAAAGAATTTTGAAATTGATCAAGTAGTTCCGGAGCCTTTCCAATTCAAACAAATGTATCTTTTAAGCTGTATCTTCCGCAAAATATACCTTTTAGTCCTTTCCTTTACACTACTTCCTCCTTCACAAGTTAGGGGTCACATAATTAATCACATTACTAGCGAATTCCTAAGTTGGTAACTAAATTATCGATAGTTACAGGGACTTCTCCTGGCAATTATAACAGGTTCCTAGAACTATAATTCGGTCAAGATTCTAGGAAGTGCTTAATTAATTACAAGCCTTACTCCTTTAGGTGTGGCGATTTCAGTAATGTATTTTGCTGTTATATGGAGATTATCATCCAGTCTTCTCTTTCAATTGTGAAAGCCAAACAACGACCAGATTTCAAAAACTATTGATTGATTAACTTAATTTCGAGATCTTGAGGGTGAAGTTTAATAAAACTAAAATGTCCACTACATTTAAAAACTGTATTATCACAATAATATAGTAACATATTTATCATTTAAAATAAATAAAACGTAAATAACAGTTTAACGGTTTGACTGCACAAAAATAGGGTGAACTCATCTAATTCTGTGACTCGCCTAATTCGGTGATATTTGGTTTGAGCGCTATCATAGGGCTATACGAGTGAAATCAATGGTTTGAAATACAACCTTAAGCCTCTTTGATAAAGGTAAAATTCGTCTGTAAAGTTTGGGGATGCTCGACTGAGCGAGATAGGAACAGCTAACGGTTTTGTCAGATCGCGCGCGAATTTCGCAGGTTTCGGCAGTGCTTGTGAATTGGTGGCGAACTTTGCTGTATTTATGTAAGTATTTAACCGATTTTTTAGCTTTTTTCTAATAAAATGGATTGTAATTGATATTTCCTTGATATGGCAGTAAAAAAATCGCCATAGTTCTCCGTCTTTCTCGTGTTAGAGCTTATTTTGTTCGTCAAAAATATTAGCGTTTTAGCGGTTGAGTGGTTTCTGTGCTATCACGGAATTATAGTAGTTATGTACAAATATTTGTGGTTTTAACTGAAATTATTGAATTATTTTGAGTTTAGTAGACAAGATTAGTGTCATTTTATTACTTTTATCAGGTCTTAATTAAAATGACGACTTTGAGCCAATATTATATTTTGCTATCACAGAATTGGGTGACACTTTTTTTGCACTTGTCACGTAATTGCGTGAGTAATTTACCAAATCTCGCAGCATTTTTAATTAATATGAGCTCAAATTTGAACCGTCGCTAAAATCTAAGCAGGTAGGTACGTATTTATTATTTTAATTTGCTTGATTACTTTCAGATATATCATGAATGACCCCAACACGAAGATCAGAAAATACTCGGAGACCGATTCCAAAACCGCTGTTGAAAATGTTTCGAGTTCAACAATGACAGTTTACAGAGCTTCGAAGGTGTTTAGGATTAATTTTATTATATTAATATTGTAATACTTAAATAAGGTTGACTTGCCTAATTCCGTTATATCAGAATTAAAGTACTAGCTATCACGGACTTAAAGAGGTCACCACGGAATTAGGCAAGTTGACTTGGTTTAGTAAATTTGGTATAACTCTTAGGTTTCTAGAAAAAAAATTGATTATATGTGCAAATATTCCTCATAAAAGACTGATTAAAACTCATGCTGAGAATGAATTAAATTAATTAATAATTTATTGGTGTTTTATTACTCAAATGCATTTGTCACGAAATTAGATGAGTTCACCCTACAGGAACTTTTTGACCACTAAGAACGAAATAGAATTGGAGTTTAAGCAAAGCTGAATTTTCCAGATTTCCCCAGGCACTACCGCTCTCCAAACCTACAGGCCTTACAAACAAAAGTATTACCAAATCTATTAAAAACTTACAATATGTACCTTTTTCTAGAAAGTCCAGTGTGTGGGCTAAGAGTGTCGTCCCATTTAGCACCATTACGTATTCTCAATGGCCGAACAGAATATGAAAGTAGTTCGCAACGCTTTTTACTTAGAATAACCATAAAAAGGAGGAGGGTCACTAAGCACGGTATTTATACACAACTTCTGCACCTGGCGTCTGCTGTGTTAAAGGAAAGTCGAATGTTGTCATTTTAAAGAAAATTTAAGGATAGCATCACCGTCTATGATTAACATTAAATGAGAAATCATTTGTCTAGTCCCCAGATTGTGGCAAAAACACCACACCCCATCATAGGCTAATAAATAACCTAAAGCCCTAAAAAATAACTAATAAAAAAACATTTAAAAAGTAAAACTCTTCAGAAATCTAGATTTTGAGGAGTACCGTGGCTCAGACGGGACGATAATACTAAATTCGTGATAATACCCGTCGCTACGGCGAATGTCGATGAATGGCAACATTACCCACACATTGAAATCCTTCGGATCCCTAGGGATGTGAATATGTGACGTACATACTCGTTCTTGGTACAATTCTATTCACACCTGACCGTAGCCGAGTTAAATATTTCGTTCGGATGCATAAATCATATTTCCATTTAGACCCGAGTTGAAAGGTTGTACCTTATGATACACGTAGTGGAAATGAAATGGGTTTTTCTTTGGCCTCAGGTTTAATTGTGTGACTGTGGAAATTTGTATTCTGAATATAAAGTAGAGAGTTAAAAAGGTGCGTATTTTTTGGTTGGTCCCAAACTTTTTACTTAAATTGTGGACAGTTTTCAGAATATTTTTCGACTTTTTATACCTTACTCACATATATTCAGCTGTGCCTTTGCCTAGCCTTTACCCAAGCTGTGTTAAGGTCAGCTGATGCAGCTGAGTACCAGTGTTTTACGATAAGCGACAGCCTATCTGACCTCCTCAACCCAGTTGCCTGGGCCACCCGATAACCTTGGTAACTGGACTGGACTAGCTGTAAGAGTTTTTGGCTTCTGACTACCCGTAACGACTGCCAAAGATGTACAAACAACCGGGTCCCAACATAGATTTAGCTGTGATGGTCATTAGAAAAAGTAAGTGCATACACGAGCCATCATTACCACCACAAGGCCACGTATTCCCGGAATCGAATCATGAAATGCATAGCAAATAGATGCCTAATGACCACACATTCGATTTTGCAGTAATCTGCCAGCAAATTGCGTATTATCGAATTGAATACAGATGCGAAGCAATTTACTTGTTATTGCGTACAAAGGTGTGTTGTATATGTCACTCTCCATTAGATTGTTACCGAAATGGTGACGTTGTTATATCATTCTCTTCCTCTTAGTGACTGAGCTGCAGTTTGATCACCTAATCAATCAGAGTTTTCTCAAATCTACCAGTCAGCCCCTGACCTGCAATTTTAACAACGCCTGCTAATATTTCGGTGACGCTTATGGGCAAGTGCCCAGGCATTAGGGGAGTACCTAACACTGCAAACTTCCAGACTACACTGCTTTATGAAAATTTCTATCACAAAGCATATTTCAATCTGCCCAAGAATAGAGCCCGGGTAGTTGAGCTAGCAACTACTGCGATCTGACCGATGTATATAAAACATCCTAAAAATTAAAGATCAAAATTAGGGCTTTAATGCAATCAGTTCTTGCTAAAACAAGGATATATGTATAGAAACGTATAAAAACGTTATCAGAAAACAACGGCAACACGCGGGGGATCCCTCCGTTGTTATGGGCGTCCATGGGCGGCGATGTTCCCATACCATCAGTTAACGTCCTTGCAAGCTGATCTCTATCATATTAAAGAAACGATCACTATTAATATATGACCCATATTCTTAATCTAACCAATTCATTAGATGATGGTCTTTACCCACGGGTCGGTAACGAAATCTTCCAGGAAAATGAAGAAGCGCTTATCAAACATTAGTAAATTAAAAATAAAGTCAATGGTTAGCTGACGGTGTATTTGAAGATAATCGTGAATCCTATTTTTTTTTTTTTGTCAGTCTGATACCGGCTAGATTCCTGACCGATGCGATGTAATGAGGGCACTATCATTCATCTCCGTACAGATTTATGACCCTGATCAAAATATCGGCCGACTTAAAGTCTGCAGACTTGTATGCTGTGTGCTCTTAGTGTCTATTTTAAGGGTAGGGACTGGTTTAGTATAATTCCTCGTAGGGTGAGTTTTTCAGTTGATCATATTTTATAAGTTTTTCCTTCTTGAGTTCTTGCCGTACTTTGATCGATCAATAATTTTGGAGGACTTCTTTTCTGAAGATGGCTTAATATAATTGGTAGGCACACCACAGTGGCACTGCTGAAATGCATCGTAAACCTGCCATAAATTAGAACATAAAATATAGTATTAAGGATTTTTTGTCTTCATTTCAAAATCTGAGGATTCCCCAAAATCTGCAAATTCTTTATCCTTGAAAAAAAAACAACAGATCCTAACAAATAAAAACATCGTAAGCAGCTAATAGTACCTTCAATTCGTGCCATATCTAGCGCGAGTCGGTTTCGTTCTACGCGAGGCTATCATCTAGTTAGGAAGTGTGCTTCCTATTCAGTTGTTTCCTTTCTGACATTGCGATATTGAGTTAGGCAGTCATACCGGGGATCATCCTGTTCAGATGGAACCGAAATTAGTCGTAAAGACAGACGACGTTTGGAACTTCTGTTATTTTGCTCATGAAATTGAAATTATCTTTCCAATTCTATAAATGTTATTGCCGCCATCGAAGAAGTCTATTTCAAGAGTAAACTTTCTTGTAGATTTTACTCCAAATAGGTTATTAATAAGATTATTAAAACTTATTAATAAGATAGATGGTATTTGTTTTTTTCTTGTTGGTAGATGGATTTGAGGTGACTGTATTGAAGATATAGGTTCTTTTCCAAACTTCTCAGGGCATGGTAAACATTACTAGCTGTATGCAATAACGGCGTCCAGACCGCTTGTCGTTCATGGCGGCTGTTCTCTCTAAGGAAATTAACCAGCGTATGATAGTGCACAAGCATTTTCGCGGATACTGGTGCACTCTATTCCCTACCATAACCTGATAGTCGGCAATCCGATACGACCGTAGAGAGGTTATACGCATGAACTCCAATCGTCGACTTGCCTCCGGGCTAGTTTTTGTGAAATTTTCTTAAAACCCACAAAGCAATTTTTGCCCGACCTGGAAATCGAACCCGAGATCCCCCGCTCAGCAGTTGCGCCATGCGACTACTAGACCAACGAGGCAGCTACACCTAGCCCTTTACAAATATTCAAAACCAAAAAACTCCCATCTCCCAACGTCCATAATACGTCCTATCATTATGAGTTCCAAAGCGTACTCTCGGAGTACCAGGCAGTTACTTTGTACCAGCTATAGAAGGGTAGTTAGGAAGTTCATTTCCCATTGAGAAGCGCTTCCTTTGTCGTCGGCTGTTCTAGACTTGGGAAAAGGTCACGAGGGTTATTACGACTTAAATGGTTAAGGGTTTTGTAAGGATGGTTTTACTGGTTGAAACTGGAACAAATTTGAACATTGATATCTCTGTGTCTATGTGTCTAGCCCACTTGTTATGGGTAATCAGCAAATCAAAAAGTCTGGCAACCAGACTTATAGGGGTTCCCTTGATAACTTGGGATCAGAAGATCAGAAAGGCAGTCTATCTCTCTCGCACTGAACACCGGTACTCAGCTGCATCCGGTTCTACGAGCTAAGCACTACTGCGCAAGCGCAGGAAGTCAACATATCAAATACTTTCAAATCTAATCAACTTTTAGCAATCAGCTTCAGGAATAATGTTGAAAATCTATTAAGGAAATTTGACAGATGGTAGTAGCTCGATGTGCTAGCGTCTGTACATGGTACAAAGCCTACCATAAACAAAATAAACTTGCTTATCCAACTTACGCTATTATATAAATGTTGACGACTGCCGACGTCCCTATTATTTCCACTCGATAGAACAAAGGTTTGCGCGTGGGTGTAAATGTAAAGTGTAAGGTGCACTCACACTACCATAAGCCAGGATTCATATACACACCTGCCTCATATAGGTACATACTATTAATAGTGATAGCCACATAAAAATCCATGGAGAGTATTTGACAGTCTTTTTTTTTCAGACTAGCTGTTCCAGGTTTCATTCAAGGGAACTACTTCCCTCACGCACCTTGACCAAAAGTTGCCTCTGACCTTTTCCAGGCTCTAGACAGTATCTCCCTTATTATAAATCGTGGTTTAAAAAGTACCGACTTGAGTACTAGATTTAGAAAACTAAAGTTAGTTTTCCAAGAAGTTAGTGTTAGTTAGGGGTCCAAGAAGATGGTTGAAAGCTAGCACTAATGGCGGTACTTTTTTTGAACCGTGTTTTATAATAAAGGGTATGTGTCTACAAAATTTTATTTAAATCGGTTCAGTAGATTTAGCATGAAAGCCCGGCAGACAGGCAGAGTTTCTTTCACATCTATACTAATGTTATAAAGCTGAAGAGTTTGTTTGTTTGTTTGAATGCGCTAATCTCAGGAACCACTGGTTCGATTTGAAAAATTCTGTCAGTGTTAGATAGCCCATTTATCAAGGAAGGCTATAGGCTATATACCATCACGCTAAGACACACGGGAGCGGAGCAGTAACCAAAGATACGGATGAAACCGCTGGGAACAGCTAGTTTATGATATACCTAAGTAAGGATAAATCTTGCTTCTTAATGCCGTGGGAAAGTTTTTTGTTTTAAAATACCTCAGCTAGGTATTTACCGATCAAGCAATCACATCTGTTATCACAAGGCTCGGTAGTGTGAGATCCGCCTGAAGTTTTATAGAAAACGACAAGAATTATCATTGTCCTATATTGCATGGTGGGAACCATTGACATCATTGTTTCTAGTTTATAATAATAGGAAAATTTATTGTGACCACAAGAATAGGTATACGTCGTAATATACATAACTCATGATAAATCTAATTGCATTTAAATGGTTTCATAAAAAAGTATTCTGAAAATATATAACTTGCTTATAGATAATCAAAAAAGGGCAAGTTAAAATAATGCATTAAAAAATTCATCCGCATCGCTGTCAGCGGGGATCGTGCCCAAAAGGCTGGCCACATTGTCACGTTGGATGGCAATGCTGATTCCTGGAACAAGGTATTGGCTAGCCCTTCAGTCGCAAGTGGGGAGTCCACTAAGCGCTTGCTTATTTTTGGTTAGTTAACATAGTTATTAAGTAAATACATGCAAATATTTCAAAGAATAAGAAACAGAATATACTACTGCTCAAACTTAACTGTAGCCTTATAATCATCACTTCTTCCCTTGGTTCCTCGACCCTGTTGTAGTCTTTTCTTTTAAAAATGAGAGATCAACAGAAAAATTGGTACAGATCAAGCTACCAATTAACTTTGGTCACCTTTCGAAACTGTCAATCAACCTTGAACCATAAGCTTCAGCGATAAACTTGAAAATCTATTAGGGAAATTTTACAGATTGTAGTAGCTTGATGTGCTGGCGTCTGTATGAACTTACGCAGTACATATAAGGCATTATGGTATGGATAAATTAGCGCAGAACTTACATTCTTATTACCTTTATATTAATTCTTACTAATAGCTAACATATAAAAGCATAGTATCTACATATATATATGTTGAAGCAATTAGTTCCACGGTGTAAGATCCAGCGATCCCGCACGCTGAGGCAAATTGCCGTAATAATAAGCTTAGGGAACAAATTGGCGACGCCAGAACCACTACATCATGCTTCGTATAAACCTATAATATTAATTATTTGCATACTTGTGCTACTCGGAAGTTTTGTGTAGTCCACACATTGGTTTCAAGATGGAGTTAAACCATCGTCCTTTAACATGGACGTAACTTGTCCGTTGAACATGGTAGTTCTTATGTTGTCTCGTACCCAAAGTACAAGCTCTGCTTAATTTGAGAATATGTAAGGAATGTTATTACCTTTAAAATTTTAAATGGTAATCTCTTAGAATGAGCAGGTGACTATTTTGTTTCTTCAGTAGTCAAGTAGTCGATAGAAAGTAACAGTATTACTCAGGTTGTGAAGATAAAACAATAATATTATTTCGGCGTCACCCCCTTTAATTTGTATTTTGTTCGTAGGAAGTCGACCCCGTTTCGGGGAATAGCTTCGGTCTAAAATTGAAAAACGTCTGTCCATCCACATCCATCGGAAATTACTAACTTCGGGACTACTTACGTATCTGAATTTTTGAGAAGTACTTTAAGGGTAAAGAAAATAAAACATTGTCTCACAAAGCTACTTGAGAATCGTATCTGTATTTCCTACATAGGCACTTAGGAAAACAAAGAATTGATTACTAAACCGGGAGCGCTTTTTTGTACTTCGATTTTTTCAGAACAACTAGCCTGAAAAGGTCTTTGAAATATAATAAACATTAGGATTTTTAAGAAAAAAAAATATGGAATAATATAAAATTGAAAAACAGTTAGCTGTCTCCCTATGCGAATAAAAAGTATTTTTATCAATGTTTTTTTTATTCTTATATCTAAGAACAGTTTTTATTAATATGGTAGTAGAGAACTAGTCAAATTCATTACTTTTATAGAACTGTCAAAAACGGTTATTCTCTATCACGGAGAACTAAATAACGAGCTCTCTATGTAATTTGTATGAAAATGCAACGTATGATGGCACAGATTTTTCACATCAAGCCGTATACTTATTTCGATCATATCATCAATGATATCATCAAATAAAAAAATGAAAACATTTTTCGGATCAAAACGGTAAATTAAACTGACATTATGTTAGGATGCTTTACAAAATGAATACGGTAAAGTATTTTATTTTTGACCTAGTCCACATCCCATTTACTATAGTAAAATCCGTGTTACTTGTTCCAGGACGGTGACGTCATCGAGCTATGTCAAGTCAGTGACGTCAGATCCGGCGGAGTGCCTAAGGTACGTTTAATTACTTAAAGTGACAGATTATGTTCATAGCTGCTTTATTATGGTAATGGCAAAACGAGAAAATCTCTTGTTTCATAATTTTGAGCTAGAGAGATATTTTTGTATAATAGTTTTAATGAAACAAAGTCTCTTTTAGCTATTACACTAGATTTGATTGAAAGGTTTTCTTTTGGTATGAATTTTAATAACGTGGTTCTAAAGAAAAAGATAGTTACTGTCTTGGAGGAATACATATTTAGGGTCGATTACTTCCTTACGACTAACAATTTCATTTGTTATAAAGCTACAAATAAACAAACAGCTACAAAAACTTTTGTATTGTTAAAACACATACACAATACATATAGCCCAAAAAGTAACACGAAATCCTGTCCCTAAAAACATTAGTTCCATGCTCGCAAACACTACGTAAACTTTACCGTAGCGAGAGCACAAGTGACTCACGAAGCAAAAGGCGTTGGTTCTCGTTGACCGACGTTTTATCAACCGTAATGAGGCGGAAAGGGACTAAAGCGAAAATAACTGTTCCCTGGTGAAGGATTGGACGGTCAGTGATTAATTCAAAAGCTTGTAGGAAGTGTAATTGATGTCTTAACATTGTTATGGGCATTTGGTAGTCTCAGAAGGATAAGAAACATTCCACCAAATGGGGGCTGGTACAATTATAACTTAGTGACTTTTGAAAATAGGACATCAATGATGGAATGGAATTTTACTTATTTTCTTTTTTCCACAGGACTCAAAACTTAGTATGAATTTAGTGAATAAACATGGCGAGAACTTAGAAGATAAATCTTTGACGATCTGCAGCGGTACAGACTACATCAACATAAACTACCAACACGTGGTCTGTCCTGATGCCGCCACAGCCAAGGTTAGTTTGAAGATCCTACTAGTTTAAACCTGATCAATTTGGATTTTTACAGAATCTCCAAGATCGTTATTAAGTTATTAGAAGTAGCACGTTTGCAAATTTTGACGTCAACGTTCTGAATTTTTAAGCAAAGCAAAATAAGGCCTTGAACAAAATCATCCACACTGGCCTAAATCGCCCACTTTGCACGCATTTCTCACTTCGAGGCGTTGCTTTTCACGAGGCAAACTTTTAAAACCAAACGAATATTGTTAATTTAGTCCTGAAATTAAACCATGTATTTCCAATAAGGTATGGTTGCAAGGCCTGAGGAGGATCACCCACAATGTCAAAGCGAACAACGTTTGCCCGATGACATGTCTAAAGAAGCAGTAAGTCTATAGCAAGCTTACGAGGCATGGCTTCAATAGACTTGGATTCACGGCGATTTTATTTATTTACTGTTGTGGTATCAGTGTTGGTGTTAACTTTAGAATTTAATGCCTTATTTTCGCTGCCTTTGTAAAGCGAAAATTGTACCTTGATGTTTCTACAGACGCCAGCACGATCAACTACCGCGACTATCAAATTTTCCCAAAAAACTTCGAACCATATGCTTCAGCGATAAAGTTGAAAATCAATTAAGGAAATTCGACAGATTGTAGTAGCTTGATGTGCTGGCGGCTGTACCTTGATGTTTCTTGTACAGACGCCAGCAGACTACTACATTCTTTCAAATTTTCTTAATAGATTTTCAACGTTATCGCTGAAGCAAACGGTTCAAAATTGATTGGGGAAATTTGACACTTTCGGGTAGCTTGATGTGCTGGCGTCTGTACTTCGAGTATTTGCAGCTATTTTTCCCTTAAGGGCAGCAAAATTAAGGCTGTTTACAAGGCTTTGAAGCAAGCTGTTCGCCATACTAAGCAGTTGCGTTTTAATCCAATCATTTACGAAGCGCTTCTAGTAAATATGTCTTGTTTATTTATCAAGCGTCTTTGTTATTATTTGCTTTTGATTTGTTATTATAATTTTCATCTATTTTACTTGCTTCGGAGCTTGAAATAATGATGTTGTGGTTCGTGATTATTATTTTCGTGTTGATGTGAATGACTTTTGAACTTTCTGAGGTTAGAATGATATTGAAATCTGAAGTATCTGTCCTTTTAAGAAAGAAGGCATTTTTGCCGTTGACAATAACCATAATTCCAGCCAAATAAAAAAAGAAATCTATTTCTGTATTTCATTATATTTTTTTTTCTATCCTATCCTATCTTAATTTGCGATTCTTAAGGTCTTTTAACTCCTGGAAAGTTCAGAAGTAGTTCTGCACGATTCTGCATGCTCATCGGTTCGTTCATTCGCTTTCTTTGTCAAAGGCATGGAAAGAGGCTCTGCGGGAGATTACACACAACAACAAAATTAGCAACACCTGCCCTCGGACTAACCTCATGAAACAGTACGTAATTATTATTTGCTTTTTCTATATTTTATTTGTTTAAGATTCTTGGTGTTTTCGGTGTCTTAGTTTAATATATGCACTTCCAATAAATTCTGTCATTAAATGTATTACATTTTTTTAAATAAATTGTGTGTTGTGGGCAAATGAGTGTCCCTATTTTCGTAAGAATGCTATGAAAATTGTATGAAAATTTACATCTTATGACATTTTGCACATGTTATCGTGTATTTTTTTTATCCTATATGGTTTTTATTTAAAAATGATGACACCATGATGATACTGACGATGATGACGACACTCTGGTGGATTTGAATCACGATGTTTATAGTGCGCGCAAAAGTACTTTACCAAATACTACTATTACCATAAAAAATAATATTCTATCAAAAGTTGTTGCGCCAATAAAAAAAGAAACCAAAACATTTCCAGTCCTGATTTTGTGTATTGAACATATGTTCACCCTACACTTTATACAATTTCATATGGACACAATACATTTCATTTTCTTATTCTTAAAGTGATTTGAATTGAAACATTTATTTTGTTAGATTTTCATTCATCAGTTTCAATACAAATGGTATTGTACTGAAGGCATTCAAGTCTTTATCACTGTTTTTTCAAAGCCGTTCTTGTGAAATGACTCTTGCTCTCTTTTCAACACAGGTATAAGATAACGCTATCTCTTTCTTTCTTTTAATATTAGGTTAAAAATTTCAAAAAAGTTGTAGAAATGTTTTAATAGTAGATGTAGTATGTAATATACGATGAAATAGTCTATTAGAAAAAAAATATTATAACAGACTTTCTGGTCTTTGAAATACTCCGTGTCAAATAAATATTACTGATGTATTCATACATCTTACATGTGATTATCACTTCACGGCCGATTTCTATAACTATATACCTTTTGATTTGCTTTCTAGATACAGGAATTTGACGATACGTATATGTATAGGCTTATGTCAAAATCCTATCTCCAGTAAGCAAATCAGTTGATAGATGGGTTATACAAAACCGTTAGACAGTGCTAAATTCCAGCGATGGACAATCGATGTTGCTGAAACTGCCCTTCTTCTAAGGCTAGCTGCACACGGACAAGCCACTACCCTCCATTATTCAAACATGAAGTGCAGTGAGCTGTTTCTAAGCTAACGTATGTAAACCAAACTGACTGGATAGCTACACTAATGAAGTCCTATAAAGTCGGTCTTGTGGCTGCTTTGAGTCGCAGTGGCTCGTGTGTAGTCAGCCTTGTTCATTTCTATCGAGAGAATAGGGCTGCTAAATTTTGGTTTTTACAACTTGTAAGAACACTTGCGAACACAACTGATGAACCACATGTACTTTACACATGTTATAAATACATATTATAACACCCAGACCACAGCCAACAAAAATGCTCATCATAAAAATCTGACCGTACTGAGAGTCGAACCCGGGACCTTAAGCTCGGCAATCCGGCGTGGTTGCCATTGCGCCATCGTCAAAAAAGAGCAGAGAGACACGAAATATTTTATACACATAACTACCAAAATTAACTTATTAAAAAAGCTAATCAAAATCTTCAAAACCCATGAATTTTATAACGAAAGCATAAAGAAAAACGTACAAAGATTTTTATAGCACATTTTTCTCATGCAAATCTGTAACAAGTTTGACATTTAATCTTCAGCAAACGAATAACCTTCAATCTTGATATGTTATGTAGGTATCATATGTATACGTAAAGACCTCAGGATATTGCTTCCTCGCCTTCGAAGTTCAAAAATTAATATCATACGTCACAACATGGCGTCAATTCGATCGGCTTCAACCGACTTAATATCGAGGCGAAAGTAGAACCTACTGTTTCAGGCAGTAATCGCTTTTAAGGTATTATTAGATAATACGGATAAGGAGGGTTTTTAGTATCGTCCTTTTGTAAATCAAGTAATTTTGTTCATTTTTTTTTGTTTTCTTTTATCATTCAGAGGTCTCAACCCTATTAAAATGGCATTGAAAATAGAACGATATATCTAGAAGGTTCTAGAAGGCTCGTTTAAGAATCGTTCTAAGAAGCAAACGTTTTTCATTTGTTTTCTCATAATTTATTTCTGTAATCTTGTGGCACAAGAGAATGATATTGCCAGGTCAATGTGGCGTGCGTGTTGCCCAACTCGGTGGAACATGGCTTAATGGCGCTCAACCGTGATGGTAACGGCCGGCAGTTAGTTATTCGGATGGGGGCGTAATGTAATATTACCTACGAAGCTTTTTAAATTTAGAAGTCCATGACTTTTCGTCTGGATTTTCCGTATCATAACACGTGGTTCAAGACCCTCTTCACATTCGTCAACCAGCGGGTTTGAGTTATTCCCCTTCCCTTGGAGATTTGTTACCTTCAGGACCAGTTTCACAGGTTACAGATAGCCTGTATCTACCAGTTAAATAAAAAAATGGAACAAAATTTGTATGAAGTTATCTACCAGATAAACTAAATACTGTGAAACTGGCCGTTAATCAGCAATCTAAATTTATAACAACGTATAATAAGCAAAGCTACTTTACAAATAGTCCATTTTACAATTCGCAAACGTTAACTAACGTTAGGACATAAGGGTACATACTAATTTATTCACTCAACTGTCCTACTTAGCAAAGTTTTGATGTATCCACCCACGATTTGGGTGAATAAATAGGTATCCCTTACGAGGAAGGGTCTCAAGTGAGCCTGTTCTAGAACAATCCAGATTGTTCTTGGTTTCAATGCGTGGGCATTTGATGCACAAACGTACAATGGCCACCTACTCACACTGACAGCGTATTTCTGAACATACCGCGACCAGTATTAATATTAAGAATGAAAATCAACCAAGTTTATTGACTTCTCCATGACTTTCCTTGGTCATCATCATCATCAGCCTTTTTATCGTCCCACTGCTGGACATAGGCCTCTTCTCACACGGAGAAAGATTGAGCGTTAATCACCACGCTTGCTCAATGCGGATTGGTGATTTCAGACTTTCCTTCACTTTTAATCAGTCATTGATGTCTAAGATAAACTTGGAAAGTACATATAACTTAGAAAAGTTACATTGGTACTTGCCTCGCTTGGAATCGAACCCACGCCCTCATACTAGAAAGGCTGGTGCTTTAACCACTAGGCCACCACGACCTTGGTCGTATTGGTGGACAAATGCAGCCAAGCTTTCAAGGATAGAATAGGCTAAGTCCGTCAAGAACGAAAGACCTTACAAGCACTCGGTGCTATTACTGGCATCGTCACATATCTATCAATTTTTTTGGTCTATAACCACCTGCGCAATTGACACTGGCTCATACATATATGAACTGAAACTATCGTACACAGAGACAGACAGATATATAAAGACGCTGTAAACGCAGTCTTACCATCATCATCTGCCTAGCCCTTTTCCAACTACGTTGTCATCGGTTATCAGTCAACAGGCCTAACATTTTAAACACAAGGAGTATAGTTAACATCTGATCTTATTATTAAATTCTATCCACGAATAAAATACGCTACTTACAAAATACCGATTCAAGGTAATCGCACTTCCATAGATTGGTCCATTTAGAAGATTAACTTTGACCAGTAATTGGTCCAGTTAATACACTTACCGCCAATAAATTATACAGAATGGCCTTCTATGATTTAAACGAATAGAAAATGGAATAGGAACGCCTGATTTATGATTACTAAGTGGTAGATTTAGGTTGCTTTTAGCTGACCTGGGTTATTCGTACTCTGGAATATTATGGTACAATTCCATTTAATGTTGGAGATTGGAAGGGTGATGAAGATTGAGCCGGAACTGGTACTGACCAGCAGGTCAACCTTTCCGAATCTGTAAAATTTTGTATAATTGTGGTAAGGATGAAATTTATTAAAGAAATTTGTCTCATTGAGCTAGGTTGGTGTGCTGGCGCCTGTATAAATCGCCTACCTACTGAAAGATAAAAAAAAGTCATTTATTCAAAGTAGGCTGAAAATCAACACTTTTTGAAGGTCAATTTTACAAAAGACAGTCACCAAAACGCTCGCCCTTCACCACTTCCTACGTGTTATAGCTGGGAAGAAGAAGTGGTGGGACAAACTCCCCAGCAACACAATTCTGTATGTATGGTTTGAAGAACCGTTTCTATACAAAACAAAATATTAATACATGAAGTATCAAATTCATGAAATTAATGTTAAAACGATATAAATTATACGACTTATAAAACTTTCAGTATGTTCTACACGATAAATCAGGGATGGAATCCGCCCTTTCCGTGTTAAACGGAACGTGGTAATGACAGCTCAAATGTTTGTTCACATTTTTGCGTATGTTGAACACTTTGCTAACTTTTATGTTATAATCGGTCTTCATATGGATGGTAACAAATTTATTGAGGATGAAAAAACGAAAAAGGAAATTTAAAGAAATTATACTTACTAGTTAAATAAAATAAAAAATATTGGGAAAATGCTATGAAGCTGCCCGTCTAAATGCGTCCATAAACGCACAGTATATGTAGTTTTGTCTTAACACTGTTTCGCCACCTACGAATAAGTTCCAGTTAGTTTATTTGGTAGATAATGTCATACAAATTCTGTTCCATTTTTTGAATTTATTCGGTAGATAGTGGCTATTCGGACATTGTGAAACTGGCCCTAAGACTCCCTGCGTACGGCTGAACATTACGCAAAATCAAATTTCGAAATTAAAAACAAAAGAAACCATGTAGGTCGCATATTCTAAAGCAACCTCCACAAACATCATAAATTAACAGAAGGTTCGTGTCATGTAGTCAATAGAAGGGGTAGATAGGACATGTTATTCAGTATCATTCTACATTGAAAAGCATGAATAGGGTACATCTCTCTTTATTCAATGCCTTCGGTTCAAACTGAGAGATCGGATTCAATGAATACGTGAACAAATAAATGATATTTGTGGTGATTTCAATACTGCTTTTGATGCTGATGTCATATTTATCGATATAAAGTTATGGAAGTAACGTAGAAACTGTGTAGCATATTTAGATATTTTTTTCGGTTTAGTCTTTGTAGACTAGACAAGAATGCGCCTTATAAAGAAGACTAACAACTTCACCTACATATTAAAGAAACTAAACACCCCATGCTAAGCACATTGTGCGGTAGATGGGACTGTCCGTGGCTGTGTCACGGGATCAAACAGCACACATTTGCGCGAGTGTCCTGCACGGTGTTCAGTCTTAATTCAGTTCGCGCTGAATTTTTATATATATATAATTCAGTTACCACCATTACTTCGTATATTAACTGTTAATATGGATTCTTTCTAATCTGAAATAAAAGTTTATTATTTTTATTAAACCCTCTCTACCATTTCTCTAACAGCATACAATCTTAAGAGGCCTGTCTATACTTTTAAAAGCCCTTTTGATAACAAATTAAGAGTTTTCGTCAAATAGCCGCTCTGAAGTCTGCCACTTAAAACTCACGCACGCGCGTTAATGTTTTGTTCAAACATTTGATAGTTGCGCAGTCGCTTATTTACAGCTTCAGAACGATAAAATTAATTTTCGAGAACTGCATACTGTCTTTACTATCACCAACTTTATCACCACAATACAAAACCTCACCAATCACCTTCTTCCAGTTGGATGCGGCTCTGCTTCCTCACAGACCCTCGAGGAAAGGTACCAGTGAAGGTCGTAGCTCGGACCTTCGCGTCAGGCAAGACTGAGAAGTTGGTATATCAGTGCCTATCAGAATTGGGGCTACCTTCAGGCAAAAATGAGGCTATGGAGAAAGAAGCCTTCACTTTTGACAAGTTTTACGCGTTGTACCACAAGATCTGTCCCAGGAATGATATCGAAGAGCTGTTCCGATCCATGTAAGTAGAATGTCCTTTATGTACTTATAAGATTAGTTTTAGGCCCGAAGTACCAAGGTCTTTAGGGGCTGCGGGTTGTTCGCAAGAGTTACCACGGTCCACACAAAGACCTCCAGCGTAACAAAAGTGGGTTTTAATCAGAAAGAGACTGACAATCCAGCTGCACCCACAGCGGGAAGGGTCATTTGATGTATTATCTACGTTAAAAAAATACTTAGACTAGTTCTAGTTTAATATATTTTATGAACAGAAATAAGCTTGTGTACAGGCGAGATTTTTGTATACAAGCAGTTTTAGAAAACTGACACCGAGCTTTGTTAGGTGATGAAACCTGCACCTCAGACCTCCTACTTTACTATATCACATCCAAGTCAAGGCATACTTACACTCATCCAATAATCTTTTAAAATCTGTTGTCGAGAGCCGGTCCATCCACTTGATAGAATTCCCTAAGCCCCGCTTTTCGATTCACGGGGGAACACAGCCCGGTTAGTATTAAGATTTAAACGCACTTCAGACCTGTTTTATGTGAACACTTAATATATTGACGATCCCTCTGCCATTTACTGATTACCTACGATTGGAGTATTTCACGACTGAATTACATGATGGAATGGCGACAGGTTGCGAGAAATTACAAGGGTATTATCAGACTAATCGATCGAATCTGCAATACATGAATCGATGTTCTGATACTCGATGTCGATCGATAATTTCTGATACTGATCGGGCAGACCAGTACAGTTTACAACGATCGATGGTGTCGATTGACGGTCGATAAATAGGTCTAGCAAGACCATAAGAGTTTTGAAAAAGATTACCTCTCAATATACTATAATGTTTTGTGGGTTGCTATTAAAAATGAGAATCTAAGAGCCCAGACTTTTGGATGGCAGATAATTTGATCGGGGTCATTAATCAACCGGAAAAAATTGAACGCGGACATTACCACAATCAGGTATCCGGCTGGTCCTACGACAATGCTTCGTTTGCTTTTGACGATGTCAAGAAAGGTAGATAAAACTTGGAAAATTTTACCGCAAACTTATACGATCAACCCAAAAATATATTTTTTCTAGTTAGGAAACCATCCTTCTACCATGTTTGCGATCTTAATATCTACAAGCAATATTTTGAAATGACTAACCTCCATCTTTCTAACTTCAGCACTCAAGGCAAATCCGACCGCATCAACCTGGACCAGTTCGTGAACTTCCTCAATGAGAAGCAGCGCGACCCTCGGCTTAACGAGATCCTCTACCCGTTGTACGATGAGAAGCGAGCTGCCGAGATCATCAACACTTATGAACAGTGCGACGAGGCTAAAAATGATAGTGAGTGTTATTCTTAATGTTTTATAAATGACTAGCTGTCCCCAGCGGTTTCACCCGCATCTTTAGTTACTGCTCCGCTCTCGGGTGTCTTAGCGTGATGGTATGTAGCCTTCCTCGATAAATGGGCTATCTAACATTGAAAGAATTTTTCAAATCGAACCAGAAGTTCCTGAGATTAGCGCTTTCAAACAAACAAACAAACTCTTCAGCTTTATAATATTAGTATAGATGTTTTGGGTTACTGGTATGGGAATGACTTCCATCCCTCATCTGCCTCCCGGGCCTTCAAAAAGTAACTGTTTGCAGTTCAGCACTATCTACATACATACATATGTATCAATTGGTCCTGTCGTTTAGCCCTTTTTTGCGCTGGGATAAAATGCTATTACGCATCCCCTTCCCGTGGGGGACGGGACAGGGGGGTCGTTCCCGGTATACCCACTAAAAATACCCAGCGGCACTCCTATCTCGCCTGAGTGGAGGGGGCCTGGGAGTCTATGGCGTCCAGTACCCCGCCGGCGAATGCCTGCCTTACGGCAGTCCCCTGTCGTTTAGCCCTAAAACTCCAACAAACAAGCTAGTTTTCGCATGAATATTTGCAAAAGAGGATACAGCAAAGAAATTATATGGTTAAACCCTAATAACAGAGTTTCAAATCGATTTGTTCCAAGAAAATTTGCATTTTGGCAACTATGCAGTAAATACTTTGCAAATTGAATCAAACAACCATTTTGGCAAGTTCACGGTAACAGCGAAAAGTTAAAAAGCACTCAACATACAATTGGTTCTTGAATAGTTTTGTAGATTTGCCAAAATGTAGATCAATGCAGTTTGTTTACACTTTGAAAATACTTCGATATCTATTAGATAGATCTCTTTAAAATTCGTGCTGTCGTCCGAGATTCCTTCACCCTTATGATAAAACTTAGTCTTAAAAAAATACCGCCTTTAGTGTAGTAGCCTTTTTTTCGTGGGAAACCATCAACTGACCCCTCCCGCTGAGGGTGCAGCTGACTAAAACCCACTATGTTCCTTCGGGAGGTCCCTGTGTGCCAGGGCCACGGTAACTCTTACGAACAACCCGCAGTCCAGGCAGACCCTGACCCTTATGGGCCCCTTCTTAGTGTAGGCCTTAAACCAATTTCTTGATCAGAGTTAATGGTCTAAATCCAAAACAAATGACTACCGAAATTGTCCTTCATTTGTTTAATATTAATTCTTCAACCAATTAATATTCAAACAGTCCAATACTTTTATGTTGCCGACCTTAAGATCCAAGGTAAATAATTCCAGAATGCCTCACAAAAGACGGTCTGATCCGCTACCTGATGTCGGACGAGAACGCGCCGGTGTTCCTGGACCGACTGGACAACTACATGGACATGGACCAGCCTCTAGCTCACTATTACATCAACTCCTCACATAACACGTACTTGTCTGGCCGTCAGTTTGGTGGCAAGAGCTCAGTGGAGATGTATCGACAGGTTCTTTTGGCTGGATGCAGGTGAGCTCCTAACTGTCTCAAAACAAACAGCTTGTGTTTCTATGTATGTATAATATGTATTTACAAAAGAAAAGTATATAGGTACGTTTATCAGTTGTCTAGTACTGGTGGATAAGTTCGCGCATCGGGCGTTTAGTGACACAAAATGGTGTTCCCTTTATGTGATTTCCATTAATCTATAGTTATTGCCAGGTATTATTTGTAATCATGTCTGTTTCGATGAAATATGATCTGTTTTCTCCTAACAACTCTTGCCAAGTTATGTGCCGGGGACTATACCCATAGTACAAGCTCTGCTTAGTTTGGGACTAGATGACGTTGTGTGAATTTGTAAAGAATACATATCGCATGAGGATATTTTGGCGCTCCATGTCACTCTGGCTTAAACCAACTAAATATAGCTAACATTACTATAATTTGCCTTATGGATCCTTTTTCCTTAAAAAATGTCAGTGTTAGAAGTCATGCGCAAATATGTAGTTAGGTAGACTGTCAAAATATTTTGGTTTGCAAGTTCACGATATCCAAGAACTTCAACTACCCATAAACGAATAAAGCAAATCGCTACACGTTCACGATAAAGGCGCTGACACTTTAAACTGTTCTCGAAGTTTCTAAAGAGTCGAAACTTCGAACAGATATCGCGTCATCCGCGAGAGCTTTACACTCGCACGATCTAAGGACCAACTTCTGAACTTAATTAGCTTTCTCTCACTTGTCTGACCAGTGTAAGATGGTACTCCGAGGAGATTTTTGTCAAGTTGATAATATTAGAAAAAATGTGGCAGGTAGGTAACCAAAATACGTTAGCATGCCGAATCTGCCAATTTAAAATGCAGCCGAAGAAATGTACGAACTATTAAACTGACAATAATTAATTCCAATAACCAATCAAACTAGTGATTTGAATTTCTTCCCCCACATTTTATAGAAATAAAATGTGATGAAACCTTTTCAATTGAATAATTCAGTTTTTTTTTCTACAATTCAAATAAGCACGATCATTGTACTAACAACAATACATTTCATTTGCATCCACTAGTATATAAGGTGTAAGAAAAATAGTGCACCATATTTTTACAGGGCTTCTAGTACATGCTAAGGATCATGTTTGCCACGAAAAAAGTTGAAGTACCTAGGGGTCAACGATGGAGCGTGTTCATACAGACCGGAGTTTTGCGTAGAACACAATTACATTTTGGCGAATGTGATGATAAATTTAATAAAAATGTTAAGTGTTTACATGATTTTTTTATGGTTAGCATGTACTAGATGACCTGTAAAAATATGGTGCACTAGTAATTGTTAGACCTTATATATATTTGAGTACTTGCTCGCAGTTAACAAGAACTTGTTTTAAATCCATTGTTATATTACATTACCCTAATTCTTCCCGTCTCAAGTAAAACTGGTTGCAAGAAGCAAATCATCCTCGTCTCTGCAAATTAATCGCGTCTTATTAATTACCAAGTTAGGAAGTTCGCTTAGTTCTAAACTCTTGTGATGAATTAGCAATTGCTTTTCTCTTCTTATCAAGGTGTCAGGCTTTTGTCAGTTTTCAAAATGATTTTTCCTCTAGTTGTCGAGGTAAATTTCTTCAGTATCAATTGTGACGTATTTATGTACATAATGTTTTTGTTTCCTGTCCTACTCTTTCAGTTTTCATCATAATTTTTCATCTTCATTCTTTTTTTGTCGTTTCTTGTTGCTTCTCTTATTTACGCAATTTTGCAATATAAGATACAATGTCGAAATCCGAATTATACAGAAGTTGTATATAAAATGAATTATGCAGAATTCATTTACAAAGTAATGATGACACCATAAAATTAAAAACCCTTTTATGAGATAATTTATTTTATTTTTCATTTATCCTTTCATTTTCATCAAGGCCCATATAAGCATATACAGTATTATATAAACAATATGACTTAAAAATACTATAAATAAATAGAACATAATCTAAATGACTGACATTATATATTTTGTTAACTACTAGATGCGTAGAACTGGACTGCTGGGACGGCAAAGGGGAGGACGAAGAGCCAATCATAACCCACGGCATGGCGATGTGTACCGACATATTATTCAAAGATGTCATATACGCTTTACGAGATACCGCATTCGTGACGTCAGACTACCCAGTCATCCTGTCATTTGAGAACCATTGCTGTAAGGCGCAGCAGTATAAGCTGGCGAAGTATTGTGATGAGATCCTTGGAGATTTACTGCTGAAGGAAGCGTTGCCTGAACACCCTGTGAGTATTATGTGTCGATATGTTTATATTACGGCTGAAACCCGAAGCGCGGCTACACCTAGTTTTAGCCGGTTAGAACTAGATGTAGCCACTTAGATACTAGTCCCATAGACAGACCTAGTTTTACCCGAAAACAATCGGTTCGTACTAGGATTAACCAGGAGTGGCTACACTTAGTTCTAACCGGCTAAAACTAGGTGTAGCCGCGCTTCGGGTTTTAGCGGTAACAGTATATCGATAGCACAAGAAAAAAATCTCTACCCCGTAAAATCATGCGAATGTATCAAAAACTTCGCTGAAGCGAGGTATTTTATCCTAATCTGACGAAATTACTCCTGATAAATTGAAAATCAACCAAAAATGTTATCAATCTTCAAAATCGGCGACCCACTAAAAAAAAACCAACTTTCCCTACATGCAAAGTCACGCCAATTCCAGCTGGAACCAGGGGTTCCTCTGCCCCCGCCTTCAGCCCTCAAGCGGAAGATCCTCATCAAGAACAAACGCCTGAAGCCTGAGGTGGAGAAACAGGAACTGGAGCTGTTCCGGCAAGGACAGTTCGTTATTGAGGATGAAGAGAAGGAGGATGCGTCAGCTGTTGCCATATTAGATAAAAAGGTTTGTAGCTTAAAGTTTCTTTTAGTCCTGCATTGGAAAATATTAGTTGGCCTTTATTCGGTACGATGTCTTCTACAGTCTAAGGGCCTGTTTCACCACCTACGAATAAGTTTCAGTTAGTTTATTTGGTAGATAATTTCATACAAATTCTGTTCCATTTTTTAATTTATTCGGTAGATAGTGGCTATTCGGATATTATGTAACTGGCCCTTATTATTGAATGACATTGTAGTATAAATTTTATACTAATTAGTATTATTGGCTCAAAATAAAATGGAATTCGGAATTTGAATGCTTAGGCCTAATTTTATATTCTGTTAACTAAGTCTAGAATAGGATTTTTTTCTCCTTTTATAGGGAATCAATTTTTGTTTTCTTCCTCTTAAAATGCTTATAAAATATTTTTGTATAATGTACAATGTATAATGTACAAGGGCGTCTGCTCGTCAAACTAATATAATCCGTCTTTCATAGCATATGATTCAAAGTTAAAGTGGAAACATTTGTCATTTTCGGGTAGCTTGATGTTCTAGCGTTAGTACAAAATCTAATTATAAATATCACCAAAACTAAACTACTTATTTTTCTATCTCCAGCCAGAAGAAATAGTAGCAGAAGCAGCATCAGCCGGCGACGACGCCCCCCCTCCCGTCGCGTACACGGGCTCCACGACCAACGTGCATCCGTGGCTGTCCTCCATGGTCAACTACGCGCAGCCCATCAAGTTCCAGGGCTTTGAGGAGGCCGACAGTAAGACAATCATTAAAGATCAATTTTCGGAAACCATCCAAGAAATCTGATTTTTCTATTGTTTTATATGGACTATTCATGTTCTCCATGACACTATTAGATTTTTTTTTAAAACTGTATGACCCACAAATATTTTATTTTGTTTATTTGACTGCCTCGTTGGTCTAGTGGTCGCAAGGCGCGACTGCTGTGCACGAGGTCTCGGGTTCGAATCCCGGGTCGGGGCGCAATCTCTTTGTTGGATTTAAGAAACTTTCATAAGCAGTCTGGAAATGGTCTTAAATGTCAGTCCTGCGCCTGATCTCTCTCCGGTGGTGTCGGATTGCCGTCCCATCGGACTATGAGAGTGAGGGAATATAGAGAGCACCTGTATCTGCGCGAATTCTTGTGCATATGTCCTGCGCAGCTGGCTGATCTCTCAATAGTGAACGGCCGCCATAGCCGACAATCGGCCTGGATGCCATCATCATCATCATCATCATTTTGTTATGAAAATAATCCTATGATTTTGAGCGAAACAGAAACGTGTTTATTAAGTAGTCCAACTTTTGTTTAATTTTCAGCAAGATTGGATGTTTCTAAAGGTTCTGTACCATAGCACCTGTTCACAGTAGAGACATCTATTTAGACAGTTTCAGTAGAGACAATCTGCTACTTTATATAAATAAAAAAATTAAAGGCCAGTTTCACGTCCAAATAGCCACTTCGTACCGAAAAAAATAAAAAACGAAACAAAATTTGCATGAAATTATCTACCAAATAAACTAACTGGAACTTATACGTATGCGGTGAAACAAGCCCTTACTTTGCTAAAATGATTCATCTCATTTCAGAAAAGAACATATACCACAACATGTCATCGTTCGCGGAGACGACCGGCATGAACTACCTCAAGACACAAGCCATCGACTTCGTGAACTACAACAAGCGGCAGATGTCCAGGATCTATCCTAAAGGCACTCGAGCCGATTCCTCTAATTACATGCCACAGGTATGACGAACAACTGCTTTACAATATAAGAAATGAAAATGGCTCATGGCTCCCCACATAGCGAATACGGTGAGAAAAAATCAGGATTTTAGGGGCTAAGGTGGTTGGTGATTGATACACCCGTGCATCGGAGAGCACGTAAATGTCGGTCCTGCGCCTGATCTCTCTCCGGTCGTGTCGGATTGCCGTCCCATCGGACTATGAGAGTGAGGGAATAGAGAGTGCATCTGTGTCTGCGCGAATGTGCGTGCACTATAATATGTCTTGTGTAGATGACTGATCTCCTTAGAGAGAACGACCGCCATGGCCGGCAATCGATCTGTACGCCAGTATTATTATTATAAGACCAGTTATAATTTGAACATGCGCCATAGTGTATTTAAATATATATTATATTTAATATATAGTAGATTTAAAATAAAATATGTAGATTGTAAGTTCTTGTTGTGGATGAATAATCCTCTATTTTAAAACGATTTCCCAAAAAGAAGTAGGTCCTCAATTCAAGCAAGTGCTCATGTTACTTCTTAGATATAAAAGTGCGTATTAATGGCCGCTTACTGATGATTTTTTCTCCATAGGTATTCTGGAACGCTGGCTGTCAAATGGTGTCCCTAAACTTCCAAACATCCGACCTGCCGATGCAGTTAAACCAGGGCAAGTTTGAGTACAACGGCAACTGCGGCTACCTGCTGAAGCCGGACTTCATGCGACGAGCTGACAGAAGCTTCGACCCGTTTGCTGATGCACCGGTAGATGGAGTCATTGCTGCCCAGTGTTCTGTGCAGGTAAGCTGTACTTTTGGGTCACAGATTCTTCTAGAAGAGTTGCAAAAGTTCAAGAATTAGGCACACGATAAGAACGCATATTTAAATGGTTACTGTATATGTCGCAGGGAAATGAAGATTTCAGGTATTTAACGTAATCCCTAGGGATAACACGAAATCCAGCTGTCGAATACTCTTGTTTATTACATCTTCTTCCAAGAATCTAGTAAAACAACAGAATTTCCACAAATCACTACCTTGTTCAAGTAAATATCACGATTTTCCAACAGTCTTTACATCGTCTTGACTGTCGAGTTTCGCATGCTTTTAGAAGTCTGTATTTTTAGAGTTCCGTAGCCAAATGGCAAAGACCGTCTGTCCGCCGTATGTCAGTAACTTTTTCCCGTAACTTTAAGAACTGTATTGTTGAACACATTTAAGTGCACTGTACAATTGTACACTTATTTTTTTCCTTTTATAGCTCAAACTAATAATATCAAAGATAAAACTCGTCAAACGACCGACGTCCTTGTTTTCAACGCGCATTTTTTTTTTACATACTTCCGATAAAAATACTGACCTCTTTTCTACATAATATCGTGCTTGCAGGTCATAGCCGGTCAGTTCTTATCAGACAAGAAGATCGGCACATACGTCGAAGTGGACATGTACGGTCTACCATCAGACACCATCCGTAAGGAGTTCAGGACTCGCATGGTGCCCGCCAACGGACTGAACCCTGTATACAATGAGGAGCCGTTCCTGTTCAGAAAGGTGAGAGGATACCTGGTGAAATTGGTGATTAATGCTCATGTCATTTCTATAGGAGAAATTTTATTTTATTATGTTAGAGAAAAAAAAAACAACTGTACATTGTGCATTGTGTCTTATATCTAAGCTTACAATAAAACTAGGTTAACGTACAGTCAACGACTTTTCTACATATTATTAGACTAGCTTCCGCCAGCGGTTTCACCCGCTTTCTGAGGGAAGTACTTTCCATACCCGGATAAAAAGTAGCCTATATGTTATTCTGATGTATAAGCTATATTGTGGTAAAGTTTCATTCAAATCCATTCAGTAGTTTTTACGTGAAAGAGTAACAAACATCCATACATCCATACTTACAAACTTTCGCCTTTATAATAGTAGTAGGATTATACAAGTACATTATATTACATCCATTACATTTAGGAAACCTTTCTTTTTCTTCATACTTATCAGTCTGATAATGAGTTGAAATATATTAATTAAGTATACTATGCCATATGCACACGTATGGGTTTTCAAAGAACAGTATAAGTGCCTTGTAGGTGTAATAGTAGCCAAGTGCGACTGCTGTGTACGGGGTTTCAAGTTCGATTCCCGGGTCGAGCAGAAATCGCTTTGTGGGTTTTAAAACTCTTTCATAAAGCTGCCCAGACTCTGAAAGCCGATGATGAAATTTGAACAGAATTAAAAATAAAATAACTTTTAAATGGGGTACTGGTACTTCAAGATGCAAAAGAAGTTATAGAAACTCCAAAACCTATATTTTTAATCATTTTAATTCAGAATATTCCACCTATCTTTTACACCAGGTCGTCCTCCCAGACTTAGCAGTCCTCCGTTTCGGAGTGTACGACGAGAACGGCAAACTGCTCGGTCAGCGCATCCTCCCCCTGGACGGTCTGCAGGCCGGGTACCGACACATCTCGCTGAGGACTGAGGCCAACTTCCCCATGTCGCTGCCCATGCTCTTCTGTAATATTGAGCTCAAGATCTACGTGCCTGATGGCTTTGAAGGTATGTTTGCTATATTCAAGATGGAATTCTTTTGTACCTTCTGCAGGCTTAGCATGGCGATTCTATGTCTATTCTATCAAGAAAAGACAAAGCCATTAATATCAATGTTAACATGTCTTCTGCCCGAACATGGCGCGACATGTCAACTCGCATATAATCACATGTAAACTTATGTCGAT